>CM053582.1:356807806-356877806 GCA_028627135.1 Pseudochirops cupreus
GCTTAGATGCCATATCATTCTGGATACAAACATCTATATATATGTATATGTATACATGCACATATATATATACATATATATTAAGTGTTGTCTTTATTTCATTATCTATGGTGTGTTCAAGTACAATATAGTTTCCCTATTTAGTTCTTTTAACTATTTTCATTTTACTGTTGCCTTGTCTCAGGTCATGATTTCCATTTCTTTCTTTTGGGGATTCACCTGAGGCATAATACTCTTCCATGCCCTTATTTTAACTCTGTGTGAATCTTTTATGATTCAAGTGTCTTCCTTTAGACAATATTTTGTTAGATTTTACTACCCTTTTTTTGTCTTAAGGGTGAGTTTATTCCATTTATGTTCGTGGTTATGATCATTAATTGTGCCTTTCTCTAATCCCTCCCCCAAATTCCTCTTTAGGCAGTAGTGATGTAGTGAATAGAGAGTTGGTCTTAGAGCCAAGAAGACTTGAGTTCATGTCTCGCTTTTGATGCATATTTACTGTGACAGTAAGCAAATTACTTAACCTCTTACTACTCTAGATAATTCTATAAAATATAAGTTGCTGAGAAGGTGATTATGTTGATAGAAGAAGTTTCATGTTCTTAGTATTCCCCATATTACTGAAATCAAAAGTGCCATTTCCTATCCCTATACCTATTCATATCCTCATCATTTTTCCTCACTTTCCTTTTTGCCCCTCCACCCCTTTAGAAAGAGGAAGGAGGTAGAGAAGGGGAAAGAATATGATCAAAATATTATTTATGATTGTTCTGTTACAATCTCTTCCTCATTTCACCTAGTCCAGACCCTGGTCTCCAGTTCTCATGATTTGTCTTTTTTTTAACCTCCTCTCACTAACCCACCCCCCCACCCCAAACTTATGATCTACTCTCTGAAGTTTTAGTTTTTACTGTCAGTGATTATTTCCTTCCCAACTCTACCCTCCTTTTAAAACCAACATCTCCCCCTTTCCATATCCCTTCCCTATTGACTTTTTATGCCAAATTATATCCATTGAGTTTCTATACCAAGCCCTATATTAATGTATATATGTGTATATTTAATCTTCATCAGATTTAAATAAGAGTGAAGTTCATGAGAAGCCTTTCCTGCATGTTTATGTACTCTTCTTTTGGTACACTCCAGTTCTGAAAAAATAGTAACTTCCTCTTCTTCCTCTTTTCTTCTCTAATACACTCCTCTTCCCTCCCTTTTCTTTCCTCTTTTAAAAACAACATAAGAGACCAAAACCACCCCTCAGCCCTATATTTGTCTTTCCTCACTTCCTCTGTGACCCTTGAAGATACTGAAATTCTGAGGAGACATTTCTTTATTTTCCTATATTAGAATATAAACATTTAATAATCATTTGGTCCCTCCCAACTGTGCAAATATTAGAAATTTAACTAACTGTAAAAACAACAATCTGTAAAAGGTTTTACCTTGGGTTTTCCTTCAATATTTTGCTCATTTTTTGCCAGGACTCTAGAGGGACTAGATTAGCAGATGCGGTTAGGCTAATTGCAGGGAACATAGCTTAAACGTTTCCTTTATTTTCTTAAGACCATACTCATATCCTACCTCCTGCCTGTGGGTATACCCCCAAAGCTCTGTCTTCTTTTCTTTCTGTTCCCTCTCTTTCCATGTGTCAAGGCCTTGTTGATGGTACATCTAGCTGTTGTATCTGTTTTTAACTTCAGTTCAGCACTGCCAACTGATTATTAGACTTTCTAAACTGGATATTCATAGTCATTTCAAATTCCATATGTCAAAAACAGACGTAATCATTTCTCTCCCTAAACCCACCTGTCTTCTGAACTTTCCTACTTCTGTCAAGCATGACATTTACTCAGATTTATAGTTTCAGCGTTACTCTTAATTCTTCAGCTCTCCCTTACCCATCAGTTGCCAATGTTGTTGGTTCTAGCTATCATTCCATATCTCTCCTTAATATTTGTGCCCTCCTCTCCACTTACCCTTTCATGACCCTAATTCAGTCATTAAATTTTTATTAAGTGCCTCCTATGCACAAGGCGCTGTGCCAAGCCCTTGGGTGGCAAAATGAGGCAAAGTATAATCCCTGTCCCCAAGTAGCTCATAATATAGTAAGGGAGACAATATGTAGACAACCACGTACAAACAAGATATGTACAGGATAAAATGGAAATGATAAACAGAGGGAAGGCACTAGGATTAAGAGAGATTAGGAACGGCTACATGTAGAAGGTGAAATTTTAGCAGGGTCTTGAAGGAAACCAGGAGGCAGAGATGAAGAAGGAGAGCACTCTGTACATGAAGGATAACCAGTGAAAATGTCCAGCGTCAGAAGACAGAGTGTCTTGTTAAAGAAACAGCAAGGAGACCAATGTGATTGGACTGCAGAGTATGGGATGGGGAAGAAAATTAGAAAGGTAAGTGGGGCAGATTATAAAAGTTTGGAATATTAAACAGGTTTTATATTTGATCCTGGAGGTGATAGGGAGCCACTGGAACTTACTGAGTGAGAGAGTGACACAGTCTGCATTAGGAAGATCGCTTTGACAGCTGAACAGAGGATAATTTTGAGGGAGGAAAGATTTGAGGCAAGGAGAATAGCCAGAAGGCTATTGCCATAATTCATGGTGGTGTTAGTGTCAGATGAGAGAAGAGGCCATATATGAGACATGTTAAGAAGATAAAAATATACAGGCCCTGGCAATAGATTGGATATAGTGGGTGAGATAAAGTAAGGAATTGAGGATGACACCTGGGTTACAAGCCTCAATGACTGGGGAGATGGCGGGACCTTTCACAGTAAAAGAGAAGGAAAAGATGAGTTCAGTTTAGGACACGTTGAGTTTATGATGTCTATAGGATATCTATTTTGAAATATCTTAATAAGCAGTTGGAGTTGGGAGGTTGGAGGTCAGCAGAAAGGTTAGGGCTAGATAAGTAGGTTTGAGATTTCATCAGTATAGAGATAATAACTGAGTCCATGGGAGCTAATGAAATCATCAATTGAAAATGCACAGAGAGAGGAGAGAAGAGGGCCCAGGACAGAGCCCTGTGGGACACTATGACCTGGAGAAATATTCAGCAGGGGAGATTAAGAAGGTATGGTCAGATAGGTAGGAGAAGAACCAAGACAGGGTAATGTCAATGAAAACCTAGAGGGAAGAGAATATCAAGGAGAAGAGAAACTTGATCATCAGTGTCAGAGGCTGCACAGAAGTTAGAAAGATGAGAATTTGGGAAAAGACCATTAGATAAGACAAGAGTTCATCAGTAACTTTGAAGAGCTGAATGATAAAGTTGGGCTTTAGAGAGTTAAAAAAAAAAAAGAAGAAGAGTGAGAAGAAAGGAGGTGGAAGCATCTATTATAGATGGCCTTTTCAAATGTTTAGCCCCCAAAGACAGGAGAGATATGGAATGATAGCTAGTGGGAATGGTTGGTGGATCAAATAAGGGGTTTTTGCAGATGGTAGAGACATGAGCATGCTTTTTTTTAGGTAGTAAGGAATCAGCAGCCAGTAGATAGGGAGAGGTTGAAGTGGGAGAGAGGGATAATAAAGGGTGCAAACTTATGGAGGAGCCAGTATGGGATAGGATCACATACATGTGGAGGTATTTGCCTTGGCAAGAAGAAGGACTCCCTTTTCATGTGAGACAACGGTGAAGAAGGAGACAGTGGCAGAAGGTATCTGAGTCATCTGAGATGAAAAGAAGGGAAGAAAATTACCTCATTTCAGTAAATGACCACAATTTTTTTTTCAGTAAAATGTGAGGCAAAGTTCTCAGCTAAGGGGGTGGGGAAATGAAAGCCATAGGAGATTTGAGTAGGAATAAAAATTTTAGAAGAAACATTGTGCAGAGTGGAATAGTGAGTTAATTAATGAGATGTAAAGGGATTGCCTTGCTGCAGTGAGGGCCCAGCTGAGATTCTGTAACATAAACGTGTGGTAGATCCAGTCAGTAGTCTTGTTATTTTTCTCTAGCTTCATTCAGCAGCACATAACCTCTTTCTCTCAGCTAATTTTAATAGCTTCCTTGTTGGCATCCCTGCCTTGAGTGTCTCCCCATTCCAATCTATCTTCCCAAATGATTTTCTTGAAGCTCAAGTCTGTCTGTATCTCTCCTTGACTCAAACTCTGGTGGTTCTCTAGCACCTCGTAAGATCTTAAAATTCTTCACCATCTAGCCCTTACCTACCTTTCCAACTTTATTAAAATTACTGTGTAGTCAGGCCTGTGCTTTAGGAAAATCCCTGTGGTATCATTAACCTGCTGCAGCAGGTAAACTTCCTGTTCCTTGAGCTCTTGGAAACTGACACTTGCTGATCGGTCAATAAATTATCTATGTACTTGCTAAGTGTCATGGGGCATAGCTATAATATGAGACAGTTCTTGCCCTTTTTGAGCTTACAGTCTAGTTAGGAAGGGAAGGAAATGAGAAATTATATAGCTCCTACCAAGCACTAGGCCAAGAATCTTACAATATTATTTCATTTGATCCTCACAAAAACCCTGTGAGGTAGTTGCTATTACTATCCTCATTTTAAAGGTTGACGAAGCTGAGGCTAATAGAGGTTAGGTGACTCACTCAGGGTCATTAAACTCAGGTCTTCCTGACTGCAGGTCCACTGTTCTATCCATTACAACTACCTGATGTCTGCTCTCTAGTTTGGAGAACAGACATACATGTGTGTGTACGTGTGTACGTATATTAATATATATACATACACATATATATGTATGTATACAGGGTGTCTCTAAATCTGGACACATAGGAAATCTCATTAACTATGCATATTTTCAAGAAGTGAAATTTTCAACAACATTTTATTTAATTAGCAAAAATGAGATTTCATAGGAAGACAAAGGAAATCTCATTAATTAATTAAATTAAATCAATCTCATTATTATGAAATTGTCATGGCTACAATTTATGCTAATAAATTTACACAACAAATTTACATAAAATGTATGCTAATAAATTTACATGTTTACATATGTAAATGAATTAACTGGCAATAGTCACCAAGCATTTATTAAATGCTTACTTTGTGCCAAAATAAGGAGTTAAGTTTCGTTATTGGCCTCCTTTCTGTATCCTGAAGATTAAAAAAAAAAAAGCAAAAACCCAGAGCAAAGTCCCTGTTCTCAAGGAATTCACATTCTAATAAGGGAGATAAAATGCAAACAACTCTATACAGAAGAGATATATACGGAGTAGATAGGAGGTAATCTCAGAAAGAAGCACAAGGGAGAGATGTTCTGCAGGAGGTAGCCTCTGATGAATATCATATGTTTGACAATGATGATTCAGGAGGGACAGGGTAGGGAATGGTCAGAAGGTGAAACTTGAGCTGACCTTTAAAAGACAAAACATCAAGGATACTTCATAAACCTATAGTCTTAGGACAAGGGTTGGCAAACCACCGCCCAAGGGCTGAATTTGCCAAAATGCCTGTTTTTGTACAGCCCTGCAAGCCCACCTCCTATCTAGCCCTCCAGTCATAGTTTGCAGCCCCTTGCAAAAAGCTGCCTGAGTCTTGGAGAAATGCATTGACTTGCCCAAGATATCACAGCTAGTAAGTGTTAAAGACTGGATTTGAACCCAAGATGCATTGCATCTGCTCTCAGCCTTGTTATGAGTAAGATTTATGACAAAGAATATTTCCTTTGCTATGTGATTTGTTTTGATTCCCTCTGGTCCAGCTAAATGGTAAGTCCCTTAAGTAAGAGATGGGTTTTTGTTTTCATCACTGTTTGAACTCTTCTGTATCATTTATATCACCTCTATTACCTGATACCGTGATGGAACACTGAATGCTTTTGATGTGACTGGAAAAATGTCCCCAAGAGGAGAAAGTGATCTGCTTTGAGTCCTTATTCCTGTATCAAACACTCATGCTTAGTGTCATGTGAGGTCCTGATTCCCACTGTGAGACATATTGCCCTTCTCTGAATCCCTCCAAGAAAAAGCAGGCCTTTAAAATAGTACCTACTTCTAGAGAGCTTTTTTCAAGCTACCAGTGATTCAGAGACCTTCAAAGTGGATAGATACCTTCACGGCATTTGGAACCAACTTCACTATCCTTGGGGAAAATGATGGATATAGAAAGTAGGACAGCTCAAGTTTAGAAAATCCCCAAATAGCTAGGATTGGGGTCTTCAGGTATAGAAAATCCCAAAATAGCTAGGACTGGGGTCTTCAGGTATAGGAATCCAGTTTTTTTCAGGGAGTTCAAAAAGAAAGGGAATGTTCTAACCATCCACAGGGAAAGGAATTAAGTCAAATTATCATCTCTAGCTGGTGATTGGGATAGTTACAATCAGGAGCAGTGGGGAAGGGGAAGGAATTAGCATTTATATAGTACCTACTAAATGCCAGGCATGGTACTAAGTGCTTTATAAATAAAATCTCATTTTATAAATAAGATATTTATCAATGCGTGACCTTTAGACAAGAACCAGCAAATGAATTATTGGAAGCATTTAATTGCTCTTTGTAGTAAAACTCCATAGGATCATAAACTTAAGGCTGCAAGGGACTTTTCAAATTATCTGGCTTGGATGTCTTCATTTTACAGGTAGGGAAACTGAGGCCCAAAGAGAATTCAGGGTCATACAAGTGTTACAGTCAGAATTGAACTCAGTTCCTCAGATTCTAATTTCTATATTCCTTTTATCATACCACATTACCTCTCTATCAAATGAGGTAATATTTGTAAAAGCCTATAGCACAGTGCTTGGGCATGCACATTCTTTTCCCCTTCATAATTTGGATCCAGATAACATAGAATAATTTAGTTGGGACTGAGATGAAATTGTCTCATTTCATAAAGGAAAAACCATTTTCCAGAGCAAAATAACAGTAACCCAAAAAAAAAACCCAAAACTCGAGAGGGACCTTTTAGTCTATATATTTTTAAAACCTTATTATTTTAAAGAGTTAACATTGCTAATTATATAAATCATGCTTAGGGACTCCTTAAAGAGGCGACTCTTCTTGAAAGCACTGTAAACCAAGTCTGAGTGAGTTGAAAGCAACAAACCTTAAACTTCTTTGAAAGCATTCTGCAGTTTTCATTTTTTACTAATTCAGAATGAGCTTCTAGGCTAAATGAACTAAGTCTTCTGTACTTGTATTTTCAGTTTTTAGACTAATTTTTAAGTATATGACATTTTAATTGACCTGTGAGTCACCCAGTTCTCTGTAAACATTTGAGAATAGCTGTTAACAATTTCTAGAAATCTCCCAACAGGGTCCAAAGTGTAAAGCCATTGCTCTTTTTGTCTTTTAGTAAGGTGGTTTATTCTTTATTTCAGATGTCCACAAGAGCTGGTGGATAGTGATGGTGGACTCTGATGGTGGAAATTTGTATCCCACCTGTTTTATTTTGTCTGAACAGCTCTAACTTCCAGTTTCTGGTTTTTCTTTCAGTCGTATTTATTACTTCAGAATGGTGACCTATATAATACATTAATTTAAAGTTCCAGTCAAAGAGTTATATTACATAAACGTCAACACTTAAAAATACCCATGATATCATCAGTGTTAATGCTACCTCCACTGATGTAGATAGAGCCCTTCTGTGCACTAGACATTCTTTAGGGGCTGCTGTAGCCAAAAATAATTATCACCTAGTGACCAATCTTTTGGCGATAAACCTCTTGCAATTTAGCTAGACTGGTCCTAGGAAAATAGTCACTCCATTTATTGCAAGGCTTGTATTTGAAGCCTTCTTTACTTGGAAAAAGACCTGCCAAAGTTTATGCTCTACTGGCATAACACTGGAGAACCCAATATCACCTTCTCCCTACACTGAGCCGTTAGAGAATGTCAGTGATGATATATTCCATGTATGTGGTGTTAACAAAAAACAGCTGTTGTTTTTGTTGGGGGTAGAAGGGTAATCAATGTTCTCTTCTTGTGCTGCCTTTTTTGTGTCATAAAATGTGAGTCAGGAAAATAAGTTAAAAATTACCTTTGGAGTTGGATAACCTTGGAAAGTACTCAAGGTTTCTTCTTAAGGTAATACAAGATATCTTAACTGGAGACTTACGTTTGGAAATTGAGCCCCCAGTCAAATTTGCTAACTTTACCCTTACTCTTTTTGCCCTTCTTCTCAAGCATCAAAGGAACTGATGGGTGGTGGTTTTATATCTACAGTCAGCATTTCTAGGATGCCTAGGCACTTTGCTCTCATTTTTCTCTGTCAAAAAAAAATGTTCTTCAGTCTAGAAAGAGTAAGATAAATATGGATTAGGAGATCTTAAAGAACAGAGCTAGAAATAACACTGATTTGGTGCCAAGGGCTTTTTTGCCCAAAGAATGTCATTAGTGGTATTGTAGGGGTTTCTACTAGTTGTCATAGCCTAGAACAGGTTTGAATAAAATTCTATCATTGGTTCATTTTTGTTGTATACCTCATAGTAATTTGCATATTCTTATCATGATAAAATGTATTTTATATGGTGGGCTAAGAATTCTACAAGATTCTCAAGATCATTATCATAATCACCATCTTTAAGAAGGTCATGCAAGACGATGGACCACAGTCTTTAAAGAGTTCTCTGTAACTGCATTTAAATGTCTTAAGTAAATCTTAAGTCTAGATTGATTTTCAGATATCTTACATTTCTTGTAGGTTTTTTAAAATGGAATTTCCCTTCCTATTATTTTCTCCTACATTATGTCATTGCTATATGGAAATGCTGATGATTTTTGTGGTCTTATTTTGTATCCTGCTACTTTAATGAAAGCTTCTTTGCTATTGGTTTCTTTACTGACTCTCTGACAAGTCATTGTGTCTTCAGCAAATAAGGATAATTATTTTCTGCTTTGTTGATGTTAATGCCTTTCACTTCCTTCTCTTATTGCTATGGCTAGCATTTCTACAAATATGTCAAATAATAGTAGTGATGGGGGCTTTATACCTATATGTATATTGGGAAAGTTTCTAGTATTTCCCCATTGCAAATAATACTAGTTTTTGGATTTAAATATATACTTTTAGCATTAAAAAAATGGATGGACCATAGTCTTACAGATAAGGTAGTTCTCTACCTTGTAAGATATCATGACAAAGTACCTCAGTAGGTTACAGGATACACTTTCCTGAATCACACTCTATGGCTTTAGAAACAACATAGTACAATGATGAACTCTGATAAACTTATCTCTTCTCAGTAATACAAATGATCTAAGATGATTCTAAAAGCTTCATCATGGGCAATGCTATCCACATCCAGAAAAAGAGCTATGGAATCTAAATGTAGACCAAAGCATATTATTTTCTCTCTTTCTTTTTTTCTTTCTCATAGTTTTTCCCTTTTGTTCTTATTCTTCTTTCATAACATGACTAATGTGGAAATACGTTTATTATGATTGTATATGCATAGCCTATATCAGATTACTTGCTGTCTTAGGGAGGAGGGGAAGGGAGGAAAAAAAACGGAACTCAAAATCTTATAAAAGTGAATGTTGAAAACTATCTTTACATGTAATTGGAAAAAAATGAAATACTATTAAGTGGGAAAAAATATAGAGACCACCGTAAATTAGGAGTACCTTTTGCAGTTTGTTGCTGGGGAGCTTGAGTTTGGCTGATCAGGTATCCACTTTAAGTGAGGGAATGCTAGCTTGGCCTGGAGTCAGAAAGACCTGACTCAAATTCAGCCTCAGAAACACAAGTAGTTGTATAACCCTGGACACATGACTTAAATACCATTTGCCTCAGTTTCCTCATCTGTAAAATAGCATTGACTTCTCAGGCTTGTTTGTGAGGACAAGATGAGATAACATTTGTGAAGCATTAAGTACAGTGCCTGGCACATGGTAGACACTATTATTATTGTTACCAATATGGCGGGCCCCCAGAAGAACAGGGCCATTGATGAGGTTGCCTGATAAGGGACTCATTAGGTTGGAAGAAATCAAGCAGGTTAAACTTCCTTGGTGATCGTTGTTGGGATCTGGCCCATTCATGGCCATTGTACTTCCAGGGTGCTTGAAATAGGGAGATCCAATTTTTTAAAAAAAGCAAAATAATTGCTGAGTTGGCAGATACTACAACAGCACACTGATAGGTACCACTGTTACTAGTAAGAGAAAAAAAACAGACCCCACATTTAAGGTTTCTATGGCACTTCTTTGATAAACATATCCTTTTCATGTGTCTGGGCCAGGTCCTTATCTTTTAGTTTGGAGCATTGACCTGGTCGGTAGATCCTTGAAGTTATAAGATATCTATCTCTATTGATTCCTATAGAGAAAGTCCATTCCTGTGACCAGGAAAGACAGAGTGCACTAGAAGAGGCTCGTCAGAACCCACGGGAGGGCATCGTTATCCCAGAGTGTGCCCCTGGAGGGCTCTATAAGCCAGTACAGTGCCACCAGTCCACTGGCTATTGTTGGTGCGTCCTGGTCGACACAGGACGTCCACTTCCTGGGACTTCCACTCGGTAAGACTGGCAAGCTGTTTGCCTTAGGTCTTGAACTAGAAACTGGGGATTAGAAAAGTGGTAAGGATGAGTGATCTGTTCATGTTACCCAAAAACCAGTCTTCCCTTTATCATGGGTATCCATGAGTCTTGCTACTTGAGTTTTGTGGGTGCTTCATTGATGGTTAAATTGTCTAAACAAGGATAATGACCTTTTAAAAAGTGCATTGAAAAAAGACAATTAAAATGATACAACTGGAATAATTTCTAATGAGATTTACTTAGTTTGTGCCTTCCTGGAGATTATTGTGATCAGCATATAAATTGCTCTTCTGCTTCATCAGTAAAATGCTGAATCAGTTCCTACAAATATTCCCAAGTTTTCCAAATTCTTCCAATTCATCATTACTTACGGCAAAATAATATTTTATTACATTCATTTATGACCATTTGTTTGACCTTTCCCCAATCAATGGGCATCCACTTCCTTTACAGCTCTTTGCAACTACAAAATGTACTGCTGTAAATATTTTTGTATATATAATTCCTTTCCCTGTATCCTTGACCTCCTTGGAATATGTGCCTAGTAATGAGTTTACTGAGTCAGGGGATAATATACCGTTTAGTGATTTTTTTTTAATTCCAAATTGTTTTCTAGAATAATCTGACTAGTTCACATCTCTACATCTGATTATTAAACAACTGGATACTCTGTTATGAATGCTAAATCACAAAGCAAAGCTGCCAATTGTTAGTCAATCTTAACTGAAGCACATCTTTATCTGCTCCAGATACGAGACTCCTGTATGTGAGAGTGATGCCAGGTCGAAGAGTTCAGAGATGGATGATCCATTTAAGGAGAGAGAATTGCCAGGTGGGATGAAACCTGTCTCTTATCTGGATCTTTTTCCTCTCCTTTTGCTTTTGCTGAAAAATCTCTCCTCTTTTCTATGCCCCAGTTTTCACAAGTATGGATGCTGATTGCTTATCTCTCCATTGACCTACCTCAGGATGGATGAGAAACTGACTGAGAGTGCTTTGGGACCCCAATGGAGAAGGGAGGTCTGTTAATGCAAAAGTGGCAATGACTCATTTGCTTTTAAATAGGTCACATGACTTGCATAAACTATACGGGTCAGACTTAGGTTGGGAGGAGCCTCTCATTGTATGGGCATGTCACCCACTTTGCAGGTTGACTCTCCCTACATTGTCAAATAAGATGCTGTTGGACTCAGATATGCATATCCTGGCAAGTGCAGTGTCTTCCAGAGGTGATAGCTGTCCAGTGCTTTCCACCTGACTTTTTTGCATTCCCCTCTTGCAACAAGGTCAGAAACATGTGGTTTGGAATACTAATGGTACCAGCCCTGCAGGCTCTAAGCTCTACACAAGGCATATTTTCCTTGGTATCAGCAACTCTTAGATCCAGGCAAAGAATGTGGAACTGTATGTCATAAGATCAGGATTTTAGGATTGACCTTTTGGTATGGTGTTGGAAAGATTTTCATGGCAGGCCACACAGAGCCAATCTGAAGGTAGAAGAGGTAACATGAGAGCCCTTGCCTTTCATTTACACACACACACACACACACACACACACACACACACACACACACACACACACAGAGACTGTACTTAATCCCTTATCCCCCACCCATTCGAATAGAACTCTCTCTTATAATAACTACAGTTAAGTGAAAGAGGCACGTTGCCATATCTGACAAGCGCGTACTTCAGCCCACACTGCTAGTCCAATGTTTCACTATACTGAACTCACTGGTTGCTGCACTGAACAGAATTCTGAAAACTTTCAATGTTATTTCCTTTATGTTATGGTGATAAGCATATAAATTGTTCTTCTGTTTCATCAGTAAAATGCTGAATCAGTTCTCACAAATATTCCCAAGTTTTCCAAATTTTTCATATTCATCATTTCTTATGGCAAAATAATATTCTATCACATTCACTTATGACAGTTTGCTCCTCGTTCCTCTATCGATAGGTGCTCACTTTCCTTACAGCTCTTTGCAACTGCAAAATGTACTGCTAGAAATACTTTTGAATATAGAACTACTTTCCCTCTGTCTTTAACCTCCTTGGAGTATGTACCTAGTAATGATTTCACTGAGTCAGGGAATAATATACATCTTAATGATTTTTCAATAATTCCAGATTGTTCTCTAGAATAAGCAGGCTAGTTCACAAGTTGGACAATGGTGCATTAATGTCTCTGTCTTGCCATAGTCTTTCTCAACATTTATTATTTTCATCATTTATCTTTGCCGGACTGATAGGAGAAGCTTCAGTGTTGTTTAATTTACATTTCTCTTATTAGTAGTAAGTTGGAACATTCTTTCACATGGTTATCAATAGTTGCATTTATACTTAGCATCTCCAAGAGAAGGATGTAGGAATCACCCTGTGCTCCTGGCAACTGAGGGGAAAACTAATTTGGCTGGAACACCAGAGTTTTGGGGTCCCAGCTTATCTTACTCACCCATGGAGAACAGAAGAACATTGTAATGGCATAGAATCATTTAAAGGTAGGAAAAATCTTAGAAGCAAAGTTGTCTGGTCAAGGGATTGCAGGGAGAGATGTGATATGAAATGAGATGAGATATGAGATGAGATATGAGATATGAGAATATGATAGGCATAGTATATCTAGAGATTGTTCCACTCTCTTCTGCCCTGGTCAGACCTCAGCTAAAGGATGTGGTTTTCTGGGTGCCACATTTCACAAAGAATATTGAAAAACTGGAGTCTATCTAAGGGAGAGATAATAAGCTGGTGAGGGGCCATGAAATCATATCAAAGATCAATTGAAGGAATTAGAAATGTTTAAAGTGAGTAAGAGAACACCCATTGTTGTTGTAGTTCAGTTGTGCATGACTCTTTGTGATCCCTTTTGGGGTTTTCCTGGCAAAGATACTGGAGTGGCTGGTCATTTCCTTCTCCAACTCACTTTATAGATGAGGAAACTGAGGCAAACAGGGTTAAGTGACTAGCCCAGGGTCACACAGCTAGTAAATGTCTGAAGATAGATTACGACTCAGGAAGATAAGTCTTCCTGACTCAAGATAGGAGTGGGTACTCTTAGCCACTGTACCACCTAGCTGCCCAAGAGAACCCTCAGGGGGTGATGAACATGATCACTCTCTTTAAATATCTGAAGGGAAGATATTTTGTTCCCAGTAGGCAAGAACCAAGACTAACAGGCATGAGCTGATTTTGTTTCAATATAAGGAAGACCCCCCCAGCTTTCCAGAAATGAAATTCCCTGTCTCTACAGAAAGACTCCAGGTCATTAGAGACATTGGCTACATCCACTTGTTAGGAATATTGTAACAGGGCCTCCTTCATAGGATTGAAGGCTGGACCAGATGACTTCTAAAGTTCCTCTAATGCAAAGATTCTTCCATTCTAGTTGGGAGAGGCGGTGTCCTTGTCTAGCTGATACCTAGCATCTGTTTTCCCTTCTCATTCCCTCTTGTAGGCTGTCCAGAAGGGAAGAAAATGGAATTTATCACTAGCTTGCTAGATGCTCTCACCACAGACATGGTTCAGGCCATTAATTCAGCAGCACCCACTGGAGGCGGGAGGTGAGTATGACTTTTTTGATTCAGCAAGGAACCTGGGGAGAAAAGGCCTTAAGGATAGAGCAAATCTTTTTTTTCCCTCCCTCTTTATATGACTACCTCCATTTGAAAATTTTCCTTTTTCTCTCTCCTCCTGGCTTATCAGAATGTGTTCTTTGTAGCTTTTTAGCATTCTGTTTATAGGCCAAATATCAACTTATTTTTTGTTAAAACAGAGTACAGAATGAGAATAATTGGATTAGGGCATGTGGAGAGCTAAATGGAAGGGAAAGGGCATGGCAGAAAGGATGTAATTGGGGAGAGCAGGGAGATACTATACAGAACAGGGTATGGAGTAGAATTTTAAGTATATGTATATGTATAAGTACATGTCCTGCACATTGGTATGACTTTTCACATAAGAAGCAGTAAAGGAACAGTCAGTGAATCAGGATTCTGGACCTCTGGGTCTGATACTTTCATAACCAAACCCAAAGTTGCTGCCCCTTTGACATGGTATCTGAAACTGTCTTTGCACAGGAATATGAAGCTCATGCCCTTCAGGCCCTGGTCTACAGACCTCTTTGGTGGATCAGTTCAAACAACAGGCTCTGCCCTCCACATATAGGTAGACCTCCAGATTGCACAGTTCATAGCATGGCAGTTCATGAGATGTGCCCCTCGTGGCCAAGTACTAGAAATTTTCTTGGCCTTCACAGTGATCATGAGAAAACCCCTTCCTGTAGGGCCCACTGCTGTGCAAGAATTTTTCTCTTAATGAGAAATGAGTTATCCTAAGTTCAAGTGAGTTTATCATTGAGTCATCTATATTATTTAGATTTGGGGAGTGGAGGACGGCAGGTGGTGCAGTAAATAGAGCACAGGCCCTAGAGTCAGGAGGATCTGAGTTCAAATCTGACCTCAGACACTTAATATAAAACTAGCCATGTGACCTTGGGCAAGTCACTTAACCCCAATTGCTCTACCTTCCCCCCTCCAAAAAAAGCAAAACAAAAAATTTAAATTTGGGGAGTGGGTCAGAATCCCAGACCAAAAGGATAGCAGTTGAGTCCTATAGAGGTGTACTGAAACTCCAAGTCCCTAGAGCAAAGATCTCATTTGATTTTACTCTTAAAAAGAAAAAAGCAATTTTCAGAGCTGTAAAAACAATTCCCAAACCCAGTAGCTTATATGGAGAGGTTTTCATTTTGGCCTTGCTTTACTATGTAACATGGCTCAGAAACACATTCCACTTATCTTAAGAGGATATGATATTGGGGCTTGGGACCTGATTACTAATGACAAAAATTCTGGGGTTTTTTGCCTTCTTTGAATTCCCTTGGAACTGCCCCCATTTTGAGTCTCAGAGTATATCAGGTTGCCTTAGCTCTGTAGAGGTGGTGAGAAGGGGGGGGGGGGAGAGAGGGCCCTGTGACCTTGAAGTTACACGTGATCCTGTAGGTCCTCAAGTGTGGCCCTTTGAATCCAAACTTGAGGACCTAGAGGTCTGAATGTGACCTCAAGGCCACAGGTTCCCCTCCTCTACACTAAACAATCAGAGTCTGTGGCAGCTACTTCACAAGTCCCAGGATGGTAAACAGGAGACCAGGCAGAGGATATGTAATGCCCTGAAAACACTTTTCTACCCAACAGCTTAGGGAGAATGTTAAAGTCTGTCAATTTTGATTACTTGGTAAATCCATGATAATTCCTACCTTCCTTTTCTGAATACTAATGTCATTCACTTAAGCTGCTGGAGAATTGTTCCGAGGATTGATAGTAATCTCATTGGTCTGTGGTTTGCAGAATCTACCTTTCCATCCCTTTCTTGAAAATTGGGACCTTGTCTGTCTCCAGTTCCTCTCTCATTCTCCAAGATTCCTCAGTGGTTCTAAGTAGCAAACAGAGATCTCATCTGTATGTTTCCAGTGTTCTGGGATAAAGCCATAGATGAGCTTAAAGACAAACTCATTTAGATTTGCTGGGTGCTTCTATCATCACCTCATGTTCTTCTTAACCATTTGTGTTTTACCCTATGCAAATCATTTTCTTGGATTGGGAGGACAAAAGCTTTAGAATGCTAAGCACAGAATTTAAATTGGTCTGCCTTCCCTCAGTCTCCAGCTAATCTTGTACCATCTGCCTCAAGCTCTGTAATTCAATGGTTTCAGAGTCTTGGTCTGGGACCTTGAATTAGAAAAGAGGGCATGGCATGAGGTTGAGTTTGATTAAACAAAATACATATATACATACATATGTATGTGTACATAGATTTAGAAACATATATTAAATAGATGGTGATAGATAGCACTTACTTTGAGAAAAGCACTGTGCTTGGGGGATGTGGGAGTGAATAAGGAGAAGCAGGATATAGTCCCTGCCCTTGATTTGTTTAAGACCCAGTAGAGAGGTTTATGTAACTATAACATGTAAGCGCATTACAGAGGATTTGAAGGATTTGGAGACAGGACTGGTTGAGAATATCAGAAAGAGTTTCATGGAGTAGGGTGTGGTGGTACATGCTGGTAATGCCTGCTGCTAGAGATGGCGAGGCTGGTGGATCACTTGGGCTTGGGAGCTCTCAGTAGAGCTAAAGCTGATCTGGCCTCTACCCTAAGTCTGGCACCAATTTGGTAAGGGCCAGAGTGGGGACTGCAAGTCTCCCTAAGGAGGGTCAAACCAGTCCAGATAAGAAACAGGGCACATGAAAACATCCATGCCTATTTGTACTGGAATCATGCACTGGATTTTGACTATAATGTTTCTAAGAGTTTTCATTTGGGATATGTTTTCAAGAGATGACCAGTAGATTTTTTTTTCTGTTTTAACTTTGCCCTCTGCTTCTATGAGATGTGGGAAGTTTTCTTTTATGACTTCCTAAGGTATGATGTCTACTCTCTTTTTTTTTTTTTTTTTGGTCATGGCTTTCCAGCAATCCTTCTTAAGTTATCTCTCCTCAATCTGTTTTTCAGGCCAGTTAAAAAAAATAACATTCCATTCTTTTTCCAATTATATGAAAAGACAATTTCTAACATTCATTTTTACAAAATTTTGAGTTCCAAGTTTTTCTCCCTCCCTCCCCTGCCCTCTTCCTAAAACAGTAAGCAATTTGATATAGGTTATATGTGCACAATCATGTAAAATATATTTCCATATTAGTCATAGTTGTGAAAGAAGAAACCAGGTAAAGTGTTTTTATTTACTGAACAAAAGTGCTTTAAATTTTAAAAAAAGATACGTTACATTTTCTTTTCTTTTTTTTCAGTCTTTTGCCTCTGTTTTAATAGCTCTTGCTCTCTCGTGGAATCATTGGCTTCTATTTGGTCCACTCAGATTTTCAGAGAGTTTGTTGAATAGGCAACATTTTGTATATCTTGTGCAAAGCTATTTGCTTTCCAGTTCTTACTTTCAGTAGCTCTCATTTCTTTTCCCATTTTTTCCTCTAAAACTCTCATTTCTTTTATATATTTTTTTTAACTCTGCATCTTTTCCAGGATTTCTAGTTAAATCTGTGCCCAAGTTGAGTTTTTGGTTAAGGCTTTGCTTAGAGATATTTTGAAATAATTTTCTTCTTCTGAGTTTATATCTTGAGCTTCTTTGTCACCAAATAATCTTTTTCTGTTGGGATTCTTTTCTCATTTTTCCAACCTACTTCCTCACTTTAGATATTATGTTAAGGCCAGGTTCTGAACATTTCTGGAGGGAACGTCTGAACTGGTCTTGCTGCTGCCTTCTTGGGATATTGAATGTTGTGTTCTAGGATCTCAGGGACAGCTAAGGCTGGATACCTGAAAGCTTGAGCACTGGGCTTTCTGATTGCTGCCCTTCTTGGTCTAAACTCTACAAGTTCCTCACCAAGGTTGGGGGTTAAAAAACAGGCATCTGAACTTGCCCCATTTGGAGATTCAGTATACCACTGTAGGACTCAGCTGCTATACTTCTGGTCTGCAATTCCTGCCTGGTTATTCCTCTGCCAGCTTCAACTGGGCTAAAATCTAGAAGTGAGACCCCACTGCACTCCTAGGATCAGACCCCCCACCACTGCTACTAGCTTATGAATTTGCTCCTTGCTCAGTACATAGGTTAGAGTCCATGACCACTCTTCCCTGTAACGTTCAGCCCTGAGGTACAAGTCCCCTCCTCAGTCTGCCCTGAATCTATAACACCAAACTAAATAATGAACAGCAAAACTGGCAGCTGGCTCTTATTCCTGCACCTTACAGAAGGTGAGGCCCCTCCATGCTGGATCTAGGATCTCTTCTTGCCCCTTTCTGTACAGGAACACTCGGGGTATGGTGCATTCCTGCAGCACTTCATCCTCAGTGTCTGCAGACCTCTCTGTCTGTCTTCCTATGTTAACCAGGAGTAGAAAAAAGAGATTCATTTGAATTTTTTTTTTAATTTCCTGATGATTATTTGGTCAGATCATTTCCTAGACCTGTTTTGGAAGAGTGGTGGGTGCAGGGGGGTTGGGAAGAAGGAGTCTACTTCTTCCTGCTTCTCCACTGTCTTAATTAAAGGTTTTCTAGCAAGGGAGAGACATGATTAATCTCATGAAAGTGTTCTCAGATTTAGCATGGGATGAATTGGATGGGGAAGAGACTGGATAACCACAGGAGCCTGCTGCAGTAGTCTAAATGAAAAATAATAAAGATCTGAATTGGGGCTGTGTCAGGGAATGAATGGGGGAGATACTGCAGAGGTAAGAGGATGGGGGGGACAAGGTTCACTGAAGATTTTGAACTTTTATAAACAGAAAAATAGTGATACCATTAAGAGAAAGAGGAAAGTCAGGCAGAGGAAATGGTCTGGAAGGTCTCTGGAGTCTGGGATGATTTCAGCTTTGAATGTCAAATTTGTCAGCGTGAAGCCAGTTAGGTCAAATTAGACCTATATACATTTCATTTGGCTTAGACCAAGAGTGGGGAACTGGTGACCTCAAGACCACATGTGGCCCTTTAGGTCCTCGAGCATGGCCCTTTGACTGAATCCAAACTTCACAGAACACACACACACACACACACACACACACACACACACACACACACACACATTTGAGGACCGGGAACAGGAAGAGAACAATCATTCACATAGCACCCACTATGTGCTAGGCACCATACTAAGTGCTTTATCAATACTATCTCATTGACCTTCACAACAACCCTGGAAGGTAGGTGCTACAACTATCCCTATTTGACAATTGAGGACACTGAGGCAGACAGAGGTTAAGTGACTTGCCCAAGGTCACACATCTTAGTAAATATCTGAGGCTGAATTTGAACTCAGGTGATCCTGACTCCACTGTACCATGGGACCTCCTGCACCATGGTGTAATGCATAGAGCACAGGGCCTGGACTTGGGAAGTCCTGGCAGCCAAACTCAACTTCAGGAAGTAGATGCCCCCTGGAGCAATATTGCTTTAGGGGGCAGCCTGTGTGTAGTAGTATTTGCAGCCTTGTCCCTTTTCACTGGGACCACAGATGGTGGTGGGTTGAGGGAAGGCGTCAGTGAGAGGTAATGTGGCTGATGGGGTGTTTCTCAGGTGTCTGGTCCCACTGACCTCATAGTTAGCCAAATTAGATAAGTCTCTGGAGAGTTAGAAGGTTTGCTTGGCTTGGCTAAAGCATCCAGGCTGACCCTTGACACCTTCCTGAGAAGTGTTTGGGGCAAAAGAAATGGGCCTGAGATGTTGGCCAATGCAGGTTGCTTTGAGATAAGAGTTCCTGGCATTCATGTTCCTTACCCCAACTAGAGTGTGCAAAGGCGACAGCAACAACTAAAGATGGAAACTTAGGAAGAGAAGGGTAAGGTTTTGCCCTTGCCAGAATTCAAAGAAAGCCTGAGGAGGAGCCTTACTGGTTTTTGCATAGAGATTCCCCATCATAAGTAGACAAGAACTCCCTGAAGGTTGATCAACCACAGACACAAAGAAAATTAGCATTTGAATATAATACAGTTAATTAAGACCTGGAATTTTGTATCACATAGACCCTATCCAAATGGGTTCAGCCTTTTGGAATCAGAAAGACCTCATGGTTTCTCCCATTAATTTGCTGGGTGGCACAGTAGGTAAGAGTGCCAAGCTGGGAGTCTGGATACCTGAGTTCAGTGCAGCTTCAGACACTAACTCTGTGACCCTGAGCAAGTCACTTAACCTCTGTCTGCCTCAGTTTCTCAACTGTAAAATGGGGATAATACTAGCACCTCTCTCACTGGGTTGTTGTGAGAATCAAATGAGATATTTGTAACAGTGCCTAACACACAAGAAATGTTTTTCTTCCTCACTTCCCCTGTGGTATAAATGCCACAGAGGACGGTATAGTGACCTCTAAGATACTTCCACAGCTTTCAGACAGGAATCTCTAACTTTTTAATAAAGAAAATCAATTTTATAACCTCTCCAAAGTCTCTTGGTTGCCAGTTGGTATCAGTCATCACAATTATCAAGAGTCCAAGACTATGGCTTCTTTTGTGGGGGAGCAGCTGCCAGTCCTATTTGCCTACTGGCAAGGAATTGCTGAGAGCCAGGGGGATTGGACAAGATCAAGATTTGAAATCAGTGAATCCCAGCTCTCAACAAACTGGAAAGCATCGATCTAAATAAGATTAAAAAAAAAGATTCTAGTCTATGGCAGCGTGGGAGATTTCCTAGAAGGTACTGGTGATGTTTTCCTCCAGTTTTATATCCATGTTTTCCTTAGTTTTCCCTCTACTGTGTTCCCTTGGGGAATGGCCTGCACCCAGCCTTAAGATCACAAAGGCAGAGCTGTGAGGAACCACCAACTAAGGCTCAAATTAAGTGACTTGTCAAAGGTCACTTAGATAGTAAGCATTAGAGGTGAGGTTTTAACCCAAGTCTTCTGACTCTTGAATCTTTCCCACACCACTATCCAACTCTCCCAGGAGTGTTAGATCTCTATGTATGTTCCACTGGATGTGCACACAGCTAACTGCCATGATTTGACTTGGGAGAACTTAACCACAATACTGATGGGTTTCAGCCTTGATCAGATTTCGCACAAGCTGGGGTAAGTGGTTACCTCTCCTCGGATTTTAGGGTACCCCCAGCCAATGGGGAGGTTCAGTTGCTTGTTGTCAAACAGTATCACTCTCTTCCCCTAAGATCCTATTTGCTGTCCCTATAACTTTTTTTTTAAACAAAGTGCCCCTCCCTTGCTGCCACTCCTGTTTTTGAGTTGTGCTCCCTCAGTGGAATACAAGGTCCTTGAGGGAAGGGACTAGTTTTGTTTTCTGTAGTTGTATCCCTAGTGTTGGTGCATAATAATCACTTAATAAATTCCTTTTCATTCCTTTGCTCAAATTACTTTTATGACTCTCCCTTTTTTATGCTTAGAGGTATGACAGGGCAGCTAGGTGGCACAGTGGATGGAGGCTGCACCTGGAGTCAGGAAAACTCCTCTTCCTGAGTTCAAATCCAGCCTCAGACTCTTACTAGCTGTGTGATCCTGGGCAAGTCACTTACCCCTGCTTGCCTCAGTTTCCTCATCTCTAAAATGAGCTGGAGAAGGAAATGGCAAACTGATCCAGTATCTTTGCCAAGAAAACCCCAAATAGAGTCGCCAAAAGTTGGACAAGACTGAATAATGACCCAATGGAAGGAGAGGTATGTCAATAACTCTCCCCAGATTCTGCCTTTCCCCAACCTCCTTGGGGGCTATTTTTATCCTTAAATACCACTCTGGATTTCCTCCCCTCCCCTACCCCATGAGATTTCTTTCCTTCTGGCAACGTTGCAGCGCCAAGAGTCTTGACTGCCAGGACAATTAGGTCCTTAGACAGGACACCTTCTTTTAATCTGTCTTCTCTCAACAATAACAGAAGCCTTATCACTCAGAAGTAATTTTCCTTATCCTAGGATTACATTTGCTCTTGGGGGCAGGAGGAGGACAGTAAAGACGCACCATTGTATTATGTATTGTTGATTACGATGGTGAGGACGCTTGAGTTCCACATTCTGTACGAGCCTAAAATGAGTCTTAATCTCTTTTGGGACTAGTCAGACAGGACACCGTGCCTTTGTACCATCTGTTAAGAGGACTTTATAAGGATCTAATAAAGCATTAATTTATAAACAGTGGAAAAACAACCAAGTGTATGTTGCTCATTCAAACTAAGGCTGAGGGAAGTGACTTGCCTACAGGTTGGAACAGGGGCTGGTACTGGAATTCCTGCAGATAGGTCTTGGTGGTTTCATAATTTGGAGTCCAGGCCCCTAGTGAGTCTAGGGGCAGAAAAGGGAGGTGGGAGAGGAAGGAGTAGTAATAGGAGTAAAATGATCTGAGCAAAGCCAAATTATGACCAGGAAGCAAGACTCAGTTTGAGGATGGGACGTGGTTAAGGTTTGAGAAATGTTAACTCCTAAGAGTATGGGAGAGCTACAGAGGAGCTGCCGAAGAATGTGAAGTGGGACAAAGTGAGATGACATTCCTGTGGAATAGCCCCGAGGGAAGGTAGGGAAAGCCTCTGTCAACTGAGCAGCTGAAACCTGGACAGTATGGAGCCCTGGGAGCACATGCCGGAGGGAGCAATCGTTCCTTGGCAGGACCAGTGGCTCAGATGACCCACTCTTTTCCATCTTCTCCTGACTGAGGCTTTATTATTCCATCCTCTAGGTGAGACATTACGTTATGCTAATCCTAAAGGGTAAAGGAAAAGCTTCATTTTGCCTGGGGATCCCATGACCTCCCCCTAGCAAGGGAGGGATAGACAGTAAACCTAGCAGCCTTTCCCTCCCTCCTTCTTAAAAATGCTTCTGATGGGTAAGTAGGTGGCAGACTTTTTTTTTTTTTTGCATCTAGCCACTGTTTCTGTGTGTCCTCTCCTCATTGGGTGTGTAGGGAGATTCTAGGCCAGTTGGCTGGGTCATTTTGGGAGCTGTAATTTAGAACATAGTCTTTCTCTTTCCCCCCACAAGAAGCTACACATGCTAAGGTCTCAAGAGAAATTATTTTCAAGTGCCCACCTGGTACAGTCAGATGCCAGAGACCAGCAATGCCATTTATCCCTTTAACAAATGCAGTAGAATACTTAAAAATTCATCATTGTATACCTTGAAAACAAAAGTCTGCCTTCACCAAATCTTCAAACGTTTTGTCTCACCTTGAAAACTTCCATGTTTAAGGATTGTATAGCCTGTACAGATAAAGCCCCCAGCTGTCACATTGGAATAGTTGTAGGACCCCCAAGGACCACATTAATGAAGTCTAATTAGTATTTAAATATTAATCCCTTTTGGATTCAACTCAGAGTAGACTCTCTAAATTATACACAGTTACTAGACAGATTATAAAGCAAAGATACCCCAACCTTTCTGTGGAGTGTTATTTTTCATTCCTCTAATTTGTTAAAAGCCTCAATGGGAACAGGACAGAGGTAGCCATAGAGAAATTTCTGAGCAGGAGAGGGGCTAGCCTAGTTCCCACCCAACCTCCTTTGTTGGACATCGAGCAAATCAAAGAAAAGAGGTGGATCTTTTTTTCTAGTCACTCTTCCTGGATTGGAGAACCATCAGGTCAAATTTACCCATCGGCCTTTTGATCCTTATCTGTGGTTTAATAATACCTAGAGGAAGGCTGGTAGTTGGATGCCCATCTACTGTGCTTATCAGATGTGTAGATAACTCGAAGCTGGAGAGGAATAGCTAACACATTTGACAACAAAGTTGGAGTCCAAAAAGATATCTGTTGAATTTATAGATTGAATCTAATAAAAAAAAAATTAATAGTGTTGTCTTACACCTGGATTAAAAACAAATACAGAATGGAAGAGTAATGACCAAACAACAGTTTAGGTGAAAAAAGCCTGGGGATCTTCATGGATTATAAATTTAATGCTGTAATCCATCAAAAAAAAGTTAATTCATTAATAAGAGCATAACGTCCAAAATGAAGAGAAGCTATAAGTCAGTGTATAGTGGAACCGCCCTAGTCGGGATGGTAATCACAGTGTTGTGTTCAATTTGGGGGCCATATCTAAAGAAAGATTTTGCCAAACCGAACAGAACACATTTGTGGGAGGACGAGAAGAAAGATGGTTAGACAGTTAGGAACCAAACTGTAGGTTATGAAGTGAAGGAACTAGGGTCATTTAGCCAAGAGAAGGGAAGGTGTCATTGACTTCATGCATCTGAAGTCCTGTTATGTGAAAAGAATTAAGCTTTTTTTGCTTGGCTCTAGAAGGCAGAACTAGAAGCATTGGTTAAAAGTTGCATAGAGGCAAATTTAGACTTGATATAGAGGAAAAATTTCTTAATAGAGCCATCCAAAAATGGAATTAGGAAGAGAGGGGGAAGGGTAATCATATCTCTGTTACTGAAGATCTTCTAGTAGAAATTGGGAGACCACTTTGTTGAGGTGGTCCTTTTCAATTTTACGATTCTTTTTAAATA
Source organism: Pseudochirops cupreus (assembly GCA_028627135.1). NCBI lineage: Eukaryota > Metazoa > Chordata > Mammalia > Diprotodontia > Pseudocheiridae > Pseudochirops > Pseudochirops cupreus. The sequence goes on from CM053582.1 coordinate 356,832,221, forward strand.
GTGAAACTCCAGTAGAGTACCAGTTCTCATAAGACCTTCTCTCCTTCTTAGTCAAATATTTACTCATGATAACCTTCTGCCCTAGTGCTCCAGAGGAAACTGCTGTCAGCTGAGCTTTGATGACTTCTCCTCCTCACACTTCTTCTCAGGAAACACTAGCCCAGTAATATCAAAGAAAATGATCATTGTTGCTGTCGAGTTGTTTTGTGAGAAACCTTGGCAAAGATACTGGAGCAGTTTGTCATTTTTTTCTCCAGTTCCTTTTACAGATGAGGAAACTTAGGCAAACAGGGTTATGTGACTTTCCTAGGGTCACACAGCTAGCAAGTATCTAAGCTTGGATTTGAACTCATGAAGAGTCTTCCTGACTCCAAGCCCACTGCACCAAGTGATGATACTAGAGTCTTTTAATGAGTTGGTGACCAAAACTGGGATTAGAGGCTACTGGGCTTTGTCAGATTCCATCAGGAGAATGCTCATACCCTTTCCTAACTGATTCAGTGGAAGCCCCATGCTCAGCATCCATCAGCACAGTCCATCCATCTAAGGGAAGTGCTTCTATTCAGTTGATTGTGTGCTAAGGGTGGTGATGTGTATTGTTCTGTGTTTTACAGTTATTTAATAAATTAAATCAGGTGACTCTTAAGCCATAAATAATTTCCATAAGCTGCACGTATGAATGAGCCTCTTGGCTTTATATTCACACCATGGCTCTGGGGATGTATGCAGCTCTGTGAAAGCCAAGGATCCAACTCCTCTATAAAGCCTTCTTTCACTCCTCTGACCCATGATCATCTCTCCCCTCCCGGAACTTTTGTTTCTTTTACCACTTTTCCACACTTTTTACTGCACTATAAACACACTTACATGGTACTTTCATTTGCACAAAATGCTTTCCCTCTAACAGCCCCGAGTCATGGGCAATACAAGTACAGTTATGGCTATTCCTCCAGGGAAGACAATAAGCTGCTGAGTTGGGATCTAGACTCAGGTTGTCCAACTACTCATCCTGAGCTTTTCCACTAGGCCTCATTACCTTCCCAGCCCTCCCCACCCCCAGTAATACAAGATACTAAAAAAAAACCAAAAATCCAGTTAGCACCTAACTTTGTCCTATGTGTTTGAAACATGTCTCCTCAGGTAGATTGCAAGGTCTTTGAGGGGAAGGACTGTGTCCCCCACAATACCCAACCCAGAAGGGGGCACATAGCAGCCCCTCGGATACTTACACACTGTTAGTGGGATGTATACACATGGATGTAGACACACACATCTAGCAATAAGCACTGAACTAGAACAGGGGCCCTTCACCTGGAATCTTGGACTAATTGTTAAAAAATAGAGTTTGAGAACTGTATTTTGTCATATTTAGTTTCCTTTGTAATCCTTTGAATTTTATTTTTTGCATTTAAAAATACCATTCTGAGGGGTCCACAGGCATCACCAGACTACCAAAAGAGTCCATGACGTGAAAAAGGCTAAAATCGCTGTTCTAGAAGGAGGTGCAATCTTCCCCCTGTCTCTGACTTTTCCACTTTTCCTGTGGAGCCTCAACAAAGAATCTCCTGGCCTATCCTAGCTCAGTAAGGAAGGTTGTTTTGTTAAAGGTTCTCTCAGTTTATGGGTTCTTGAGGGCACAGATTCTTTGCTCTTCAGATTCAAACTAGGGGAAGGGTGGAGTAGATGTCTTCAGTGGTCTGACTTGGGACAGGAGCCTTATTCAGTCCAACTCCTTGTGAGCCATTGGCTCTACAGATCCAACCTCAGCTCTTGGGAGATCTTCCAAAGGATCTGAGTGGTGGGGTGGGTATCCTTTGGGCCTAGGTTCTCCGAGCCAGATCCAAGCCACACTCTGGAGGAGCGGGTGGCACACTGGTACTTTAGCCAGCTGGATAACAATGGCAGCAACGACATCAGCAAGAGGGAGATGAAGCCCTTCAAAAGATATGTGAAGAAGAAGGCCAAACCCAAGAAATGTGCCCGGCGCTTTACAGACTACTGTGACCTGAACAAGGACAAATCCATCTCCCTGCAAGAGCTGAAAGGCTGCCTGGGAGTGAGAAAGGAAGGAGGTAAGCAGCAGTTCCTTCTGCCCACCTTACAGGCAGGCTCACTGGGCATGGCAGCCTGACAGCCTGGGCCTCTTCAGGTTGCTGGTTCAAGTCTCAAGTACTGTTGGCTGTCTTTTCCTTGATCTTCTTTAAAGATCCAGAATAGCTTCATCTCAGAGGTAAATAACAGTGGGCCATCCCCATGACCTGAGAATGTCTTCACTCTCTTTAGGATGACTGTCCAACTTTGGTTCCCAGACTAAAAGATAATCTGGGCTCAGCTAGCTGCCAGGTATGAGAAGCGAGTTGCATGCTCATGTAGAAAGCATGCAAGTATCAGGGGTTCAGCATTTTGTACAGGACAGTGTGCTGGCTTCCATAAGATATCATGCCACTAACCAGAAAAATATCCTTGTCAGCAGAAAAGATGTGCTTCCCCTTCTCTTTTCTGGACCTCAGTATCTCCATCTGTAAAATGAGAGGACTGGGCTAGATTTCTAAGGCTCTTCTTATATCTTGTTGTTATTGAGTCATTTCAGCCATGCCAGGCTCTTCAGGAGCCCATTTAGGGTTTTCTTGACAAAGCTACTGGAGCGGTTTGCCATTGCCTTCTCCAGCTCATTTGGCAAATGAGGAAACTGAGGCAAACAGGGTTAAGTGACTTGCCCAGGGTCACACAGCTAGCTAGTGTCTGAGGCCAGATTTGAACTCAGGAAGATGCTCTTCCCGACTCCTGGCCCAGCTCTCCCCACTGCACCACCTAGCTGTCTCCCTTCTACTCTGCCATGAGTCTAAGAACCTTACTGTTCCTGTTAAATTCAGAGGCCCTTCTGCTGATAATATCACACCTGCCCACCACCAGCACCTCAAGCAAGCACTGCTGTTGAATCCATAAAATAAAATCTCTGTAGTGATCTGATAGGTGATTGGAAAACACACCAATTCTGAAAGTTCATCCAGCAGAAAGAATAAGCCCAGAACCCTTGGTGCTAGAGACAGGGAGGTGGGGCGTAGGGAGCGGGTGGCTGTGTCGTGGGGGTAGAAGGACAATGCAAAAGTCTGGGTGAAGTAAGAAAACAGCAGAATGAGCCATTGCCTCCAAATGCTTTTAAAAAATCAGGCAAAGTTTGGGAAACACGGAGACATTGTAATGGCCATCTCAAGTGGAGGTTATATCGCCCTCTGGTGGGCTTCTTGGGGACTGTATGACAGACATAGTGGAGTCAGAACTGGAACTATATAGTCCTGCTTTTGGGATCTCTGAAAGAGTGTATAGGTAGGGAGGTAAGCAGGGATGGTGGGAGAGGAAACCAGAGGTTTTAGAGGTGCAGTATCTACAAACTTTAAATGCTTTAAAAGTAAACTCCGCCTTTAAGTCTTCTTGGAATTCAAGTCCTCGACCCTTCATGATTCAGTGAAACAGCTTTTTAGGTGAAATACAAGTCTCTGTCCTTGTATTTATCAGAGGACCCCCTCCATGTTTGGTTTCAGTTTTTGTATGCCTCTCTTACCTAGGATATCTTTTCCTCTGGGTGTCTAAGACAGACAGATGGATGGACAGACATTGAAAGAGATAGCTAGAGATAAAGACAGATATATGTGTATATATATATGTGGAAGGAGAGGGAAGGGGAGAGGGAAAGAGAGAGGGAGAGGGAGGGAGAGGGAGGAAGGGGGAGGAAAGGGAAAGAGAGAGAAGGAGGGAGGGAGGGAAAGAGACAGAGAGAGAAAAGGAGGGAGAGAGGGGGAGAGGGGGAGAGAGAAAGAGGGAGAGGGAGGGACAGAGAAAGAGAGAGGCAGAGCGAGGGAAGAGGAGGAAAGAGAGAGGAGGAGGAAAGGGAGAGAGAGAGAGAGAGAGAGGGAGGGAGAGGGAGAGAGAGAAAGAGAGAGAGGGAGAGAAAGAGAGAGAGAAAGGGAGGGAGAGAAGAAAAGAGAGAGAGAGGGAAAGAGGGAGAAAGAGAGGGAAGGAGAGAGGGAGGGAGAGAGGAGGAGAAAGAAGGAGAGGAGGAGAGAGGGGGAGGGAGAGAAACAGATGGGGAGAAGGAGAGAGAGAGAAAACCCTTTCTTCATTCCATCTGTCTTTACCACTCCCTCTGTTCCTTAACCTTCTTACCTCCCTTCTTTCTCCCAGTGACTTCTTCTTCCTCTCCCTTCTTTCCCTTTCCTTCTTGTCCTCTCAGTGCCCGTCTTCTTGGAAGTATCTCGGGCTGTCAGAAGCAGGACAGCTTTGAAGTCACAGTTTGCTTTCCAGTTGTAGGTCGGCTCTCCCAGTTCCCTAGCTCTGAGGGAGCTCAGTTGAGCCTCAGTTTCCCCATCCATCATCCCTTCCAGCTTGAAGTTTTCCATTTTCCTCCTCACCCCCGCCCACACACCTTCTCATTTTCTATGTCGTTGGTGGTGGCAGTTTGTTTTTTGGTGCTAAAGACGGTGTGGGTTTTGTTCCTGACTCCTGCTTTGAAATTCACTCCTCTTATTGTCCATACTCTGGACTCCAGGAGCTGGTAGACAGTTTCAGAGGTTTATCCCTTTGTCTCTAGGAAAAACAATGGTAAGCCACTTCAGACAAATGGTTGTCACTTTTACCCCATTTTAAAGCCAGTGTTTTTGCTCAGGTGTTTCTATATATATTAGGAAGTGAGGAAGAGGTAAGATCTGCCATCCACTAGCTGTCTACCTCTGTCTCTCCTATTCTTGGCCAAATTCTGAAAAAAGCAGCCTATACCAGGTTTCCTTTCCTCTCATTCTCTTAGAAACCTTCTGCAATCTGACCTCTAACTTCAAAACGACTGAAACAGCATTTCCAAGGTTAGTAGTGACCTTTTAATTGCCAAAAAGCACCTCTAGTGGCCTTTTCTCAATCCTCCTTCCTCTTGACTTCTCTGCAACATTTTATGTTATTGATCAGCCTAATGACTATTTCTCAATCTCCTTTCCTGAGTTAATTATCTGTATTATGCTTCCTAACTCCAGATCTTCATGCCCTTTTACCTGGACTATTGCCATAGTTTCCTGGTTGATCTCCCTAATTCAGATCTTTTCCCACTCCAAACCATTCTCCATACAGTCTTCAGTGCCTTCCCTAAAGGGCAGGTCTGGCCTTGCTATCCCCCCCCATTCGATAAGCTTCAGTAGCTGCCTGCAGGATCAAGTATAACTCTTCTATTTGGTATCTAAAGCTCTTCACAACCTGGCTTTATTTATCCTACATTTCTGTGTTTCTTACATCTTACCCTCTTCCAGGCACTAGAATCAAGAATTTGGCTCTATTGGCCAGCTTGCTTTACTCCCCACACACCACTCCATTTCTCACCTCTAGGACTTTTCCGTAATTGACCTCATGCCTGGATTGTATTTCTTTCTCATCTCTGCCTCTCAGAATACAGTTTCCTTCAGCATTCAGTTCAAGTACCACCTACCACATGAATTCTCTCCTGATCCCTCCAGCTGCTAATGGCTTCCCTCTTGGGTCCAGTTTGTTTATAATTTGCATATAGTTATATATAGATACTGACTTCCCCTAATCTGGGCCACACCTAACTAGGGTCAGTCCAGTGACCCAGTGACTCAAATCTGGCCTCCTTTGTCTCCTTTCAAAGGAAACTAGCCCAGTCTATCCAAAATCAGTTATCATTCCTGCTTCCTCTGTATCAGAATATAAAGCTTCATTTCTGACTTTGTATGTTTATAAAAGCACTTAGCACATTGCCTGGCAAATAGTAGGCACTTAATAAATGCTTGTTCCCTCCTCTTCTCTCCCAAAGTCTCTTCCATTTCTAACTCTATGAGCCTATAAATCAATCACTCTGGGTCTCAAGTTTTTCATCCATAAAATAGGAATTATTTTAGGCTGACTTAATTATATCCTTGTTGTATGACTTCTTGAGAATATGGTACTTTGCAAACTTTTTAAGTGTCATATAAATCTTAGCTGTTGCTAGAGCCTCCTGTTAAATAGGCAAGACAGATACTATTTTTCAGATGAGATGAAACAGAGAGGTGACATCATAGACTTTTAAAGGTGGAAATGACTTCTGGAATCATCCAATCCAATCCCCTCATATAGATGAGAACACTGAAGCCCAGAGAAATGGCTTGTCCAACGTCATATTTGCCCCAAGGCCATCCAGTTGATAATTGGGAGCATTGGAGCCAGCCAGGTCTATAGTCCCTCCAAGCTCACTGAGCAGCCTGGGAGGGTAATGGGGGGAGGGGGAGGCAGTGAGGCAAGCAGAAGATACTGGCTAGGGTTGCCAGTGCAGCCCCTGTGCCATTCCACAAATCAAGATCCCTCTATATTTTCAAGTAAGAATCCTCACAACAACCCCGAGAGGTAGGTGCTAAGATTCCCATCTTACAGATGAAGCAGGCTCCAAGAGACTCATACAGAATCACACAGTTCCTAAACGTCCGAGCAGATTCCAACCTGGCTTCTTCTGACTCCAGTCCAAGATACTTCTCAACCAGGCACACAAGAGTTGTGAATGCTCATGGAAAATAGACATGGCCACTCAATTTCCACCTGTTTCCCACACCCACATTTGGGGATTAGGGAACAAAAGACCAGATACAGCAATGGGAGCCCCCTCCCTCTCCTTTGGTGACAAAGCACCTTTGTGTTCCTGTTCCTTGCAGGCAGCAGCATGGGCAGCTTTCCTAACGGAAAAAGACAAGGCATAAATCCATTCAGTAAGTCACTTCCCTCCTTCCCTGCCTGCATTATCCCCACTCGTTTTCCCTTTCCCTCGGCTACTTCAAAATCCTCTCAGGAAACTTATTCTAGCTCTCTCATTTCTCAATGAGAGGCTGCAAAGGAAGCTGTAGGCTAATGCTCTTATTCCTACCTCCCCACCCCACCCCAACCAGGAGAGTACGAGCAGTTCAACAGAGTTGAGTTTCGGGCTCATGCACAGCCACCTTGTGCCTATCAGATGGCATTTTCCCAGGGCAAGGAATGAGCAGAGAAGAGCACTGAAGTCCCTCATTCTAACCTGCAAGGCTGAGCTGTGTTTCTTTGCAAGCCTAGGTTAAAGGCGATTCTTGACTCAGCCCTCTACTCTCCTTCCCCCACCCCGCGCCGCCCCCCACAACCACCCTCTTATTTGAAGCTTCATTTTCCTTGTTTGCATGTTCTTCCTTCTGTACTCATCTCTCCATATTTCCAGTAGGACAGCTGGTTTAAGAGCAGAAGGGCAAGTGGGGAGTTCGTGCAGAGAGAATGGATCATCAGCGACCTTTGACCCTGCCCAGTCACATCCCGCCCAACAGGAGAGGTGCCCACAGTGTTTGCACTTTTCAATCATTCTCTCATCTGTGTGTGTTTGTGGTGTTTTGTTTTGGGTCCTGTTTTTTTTTTTTAAACACTGTTATGGAATACCACAGTGGGAGAAGAGAAGAGGAAAAAAAAAAGCAAAACTTTTCTCTTTTTTTGAATCAGCTACTGACAACTTTTAGAGTTTTGTTTTGTTGAAGTTTGTTCAGCCTTGAGAAGAAAGAGATTTATATACTGTATATAAATATATATGTGAATTGTACAGTCCTTTTGTACAAGCTTCAGAGTTTATGTTTTATTTCCTTCATTCCCCTGAAGCCAATAATTCATAACCTATCCTCATTCTGCTTGGAAACTGACCCTCCCTCTTGATTTTCTTCCTTAATTCTCCTCAGTAATGTGTATGGAGATGAGAGTCTTACCTTTCAATTGTAGTAGCCCTGGTGGGATGGCTGATTACCTTACTGGAGGAAGAAGGTGTCTGTACTACCCCAGTGGAAAGAGTCCCTAAGCTGGTAACTCTTGGAGCAAGCTCCTTGGGCTATTAGGGTTTCCTCCTTCAAAGGGTGTTGGAGTTTCAACTTGGGACACAGAGGACCCTAAAATCTTTACCAGGTTATGGAGGGTAAAAGTACCTAGCAGTCACCTAGATGAAAACATTCCCTCCTTTCTCTGGAAAATAAATTCATTGTAATCTCATTTGTTAGCATTCTAGAATCCTCTGGGAGGGAGATTTAGGGTTTCCTGATTGGGGGGGAGGGGCATGTAGGTTTTATGTATATTTCTGTAAGAACAATTTTTTTAGCCAATTGAGACTGAGGAAGAGTTGAATGAGAGAGAGGGACAGAGAGAGAGAGAACAGAAATGAACATGCTAGCTTTCTCCAAGACTGGTACATCTTGTGGTTCAGGGAACTGGAAATAGAGATAGAAATTTATGTATGGGGTAGGTTTCCAGTACATGAGATAGGAGAGTACTGGTGACCAGCAGCATTTTGTACCAGAGATGGGATCTAACAGTCAACTCTCTCCTCTTCCTAGTTTTGGAGAATGGGCACATATGAGAAAAGTGGTTATTGGGTCAAAGCAGAAAGTGACTGCCTCTGCTCTTGTGGCCTTAGTCACCTACAGTGAATTTTCTTGCAAGGGGCTTTATAGCCAGTAGAAGATTCTGTGTTATGTTTAATGACTAAGAGGAAAGCGTAAGGAATTGTGAGAACTACTCCAAACTAAGGAAACCCTTACTCATCAATCTATTGACAATCTCAGTCCATTGGCATGGTCTTCTAAAATGAGTGTCACTCTAGGCTCTGAATGTAGTGCTGTGCCAAGTGAAAGTGAAGAATTAAGGAGTGGCTTCAGCCAGCCATCCTTTCAGGAACTGCCTAATTTACAGGTTTATCTGAACTTCTTGAGGAGATCTGGGATTCCATGGATGTGGCTAGACATCTTCTGATGCAGATGGCAACGACTCTGTCTCAAATTGCTGCGGCCAAAATAATTAATTACCTGGTAGCCAACCCTATGATGATGAGTCTCTGTGTATTTAATTAAGCTGAGCTTGGGATGGCACACATAGTTCATCTCTAAGCCTACAGTCAAAGTCTTTCCACCTTGGGAGAACCTTTCAGACTTTGAACTCCATTAGCATAACCTGTGCCAATCCAGGATCACCTCTACACAATTACCAATAATAATAGTCTACACTTATGAAATGCTGTATAATTGGCCAAAGGCAGCATGGTGTAGGGTTTAAGTCTTGCCTCTAACACATACTGACTGTGTGACCGTGGGCAAATCACTGTGCCCCAGAAGACTCTCTAAGACTATAAGTTGCATTTATTAAGTCATTTTTTTCAATTGTGTCCATCTTTCTGTGACACCATTTTTGGATGTTTTCTTGGCAGAGATATTGGAGTGGTTTGCCATTTCCTTCTCCAGCTCATCTTATAGATGAGGAACTGAGGCAAACAGGGTTAAGTGACTTAAGTGAATCCTGATAACAACGCCATGAGATAGACAATAAGGAAACTATGGTTCAAAGGGCTTAGTAGGATTTAGGAAACAAGAAAGCTTACCCTCACATCAAGTTAATTTCCGTTCTAGCCCCTGTCCTCCAACTAGATCTTTCCTGACCCTCTGAGAAATGTAGATATGATGCCAGCACTATAGAGGAGTGCTACCCATGTTCATAGGGTATGACACGCTTGCCTTTAAAGTGCTTCATTCCCATCTTTCTCTTCTAGCCCAAAAGAACCATCCAAAGCTTGGCTTCCCTTTTCTTAGGTCAGGGGCTTTTGCTGCATTTAATTTATGGGTAAGAAATGCTCAAACTAGGTCCTGCTTCAGTGTGAAATAGCCAATTTGTCCACTATCCCTCCTTTTATTCGCCCTGGTCTTCTAGTGACCACTCTGATAAAATCTAGCCACTGTCCAGATAAAGGATCTTAGAATAGGGGGGTTCTTAATTTCCTCCTCTGTAAAATGAGCTGGAGAAGGAAATGGTAAACCACTCTAGTATCCTTGCCAAGAAAATCCCAGAGTCACAAAGTGTCAGACATGACCAAAACAACTCAACGACAACAAACCTTTTTTGTGTCATGAAACCCTTGGGTAATATGGTAAAAGCTACAGACCCCTTCTCAGAATAATGCTTTCAAAAATAATTAAAGGAAATGCTAAGTTTCAGTTAGAGGTGAGTGAAAATAAAAACATAATTTTTCCCTATCCAAGTTCACAGACTCCCCGAAATCTATCCATGGGTCCCAGATTAAGAACATTCGGCTTAAAGGCTTACTACAGGGTTTGCTTGTAGAGCCCAAGCCACTTTGGATGAACGGACCCCACATACCACTCATCTTTCACCTTAGATTCAAGACAGAGCAGCCTGTTAGGGTGTTCAAAAGTGGGCTTTTAGACCTGGGTAGAATAACTTGGGAGGAATGGGGCTGTGATACAGATTGATTAGGATGGGAAAGACGCAGATTTAAACCAAAAGTGGCTCTAGCCCCCAGGAGAGGCTGACTGGACGAAGGATGTGTATTCCAAGATGGGTTCAGGGGGCCAGGTTAAAAACAGCCTCCCTCCTTATCTGAATGGCGCCCTGCTCCGACTTTCAGACTACACTTTTCCCTGGAGTTACAGTGATAGCCTGAAGGCTGAATGCGTACAGCTCTCCAGAGCTTTACTCTCTGCAGTGGTTTGGGTGATTTGTGTATTGAAGAAAGGGGTTTGGTCACTTTTTAAAATTAAAAAAAAAATGAATAAATCTGTGTCTGCATTCTTTGTGTCTTGGGCCCTCCTCTTTCCTAGGAAGTCCATCTTTCGAGGATGGCTTGAAGTTTCCCAACCGTGTATGACCTTGGAGCCCTGGGATTCTGTCCTGCTTCTCTCTTCATTTCTGCAATGCACTGTCAAGAAAACCCAGAAATGGCCACAAGATGGCAATGTGTGCTGGCAAGTCAATGAAAAAAGTCCTCCTGATGTAGCTGGGTTATATTTGAGGAATCTCCTTGTAACTCACACTTGTAAACATACAGTATGCACATTAGGTTATAACCAACAGACCTGAAAATCATTTGGCATTCAAGTACCAAGAAGCTGGTCATTCTCCAGAGAACAGATTTACTCCCAGCCTAGGGGTTGGAAGGAAGGCTCTACATCCTCTTCTCCTGCTCTCATCCACAAGAGAGATGTGGCAAGGAAGGCCAACATGATCAGCACCTCCAGGTTCTCCATTTGTTATGTATCTCTTCTTGCCAATTGTCCTCCACCGCTGCACTAGGACCCTCATGGCTAGAAATCAGAGTCATTACCAAAGAATTAAGTCTTTGCTGCCAACACCTTTTAATTTAATTCCTTTTCTAAGGAAGGCAGCATGATACTGAATCTGCATGTGGAAGGTCTGGGTTTGAACTCCTGGCTCTGCCAAGCCTCTGTTTCCCTCTTTATACAAGGGGGAGAGGTGGCGTTAGGCTAGATAGACAACCTGTGAGGTTCCTTTCAGCTCTGAATCTATGAGTCTAAGATCTTTTTCTGCCTTCTTCAGTTTTCAGTCACCTGTGAAACTAGCAGATCCACAGTACATATTCAACCTGACTCTCCCAGGTTGTCCACTAACCTTCCTTCCCCTCCTTGATGAGGAGGATCTGGTCTTCTAAAACTCATACTGGTCAAGTTTCCTCCCCCCAGCCCATTCACATCCACTTAACTACATGCAGCTTTCTAATGAAAGAAGGCTGGGTCCTCATTCTGAACTTTGTATCAATCAACAGATATTTTCTAAATTCCTATGTGCTAGGCCCTGGAGATTTCAAATACCAAGGCTACTTTAAAGCCCCTGTTCTCAAGGAGATTGCATTCTATAGGGAGAGACAATGTGTATAAGTGTACACAAAATCAACCCAAGATCATCTTTAGAGGAGGAGCTCCTAGTAGCTGGAGGAATTCCTATGCTGTTCGTGCTTGCCTTTCCCCAAGACCTATGCCCATTCATCCTGGTTTTTTACCACTGAATATACTATATGGAAAACAATTGCTTTTTCAGGACATGCAGGGGGAGGGGATAGGGATGGAACATAAACTTCTGGCTTCCATTGGTAACTAAAGGAAGTTTCTTAGGGGAAGGGAATCAGATAATTGACCCTTAGCTTCAAAGCTTTGGCTCTTGCCAACAAGCTTTGGCAAGCTTATTCTATCCATAATGTGGATATTACCCAGGACACCGACACCCAAAAAACTTAGAGTCTTTCCTGGCCATAGCCTTTCATCTGTAGCCTCCATTTGTTCCACTTGGGAAAGGTAAGGTTTTATTTGGGATTGTAACACTACCTCAAGGAGTCAAGCACAGAATTTCAGAGTCGGAAGTGACCTCAGAGGCCCTGTCTAGTATGAACCATACAGACCCTTCTTCCATTTTCATTAGCTATCCCACCCACCTCTATGGCACCTGCAAATGTGATAAACAGGTCATCTGTGCTTTATCCAAGCCGCTGATAAACATGTAGAGATCTCATCTTCTGTATTGTTACCTTTCCCTAAGACTCCAGTCTATTTCCCCAAAATCTACTAACTCACCTGACTTAACATTATCTAGCTTCTTCTATCCCATCCCCCATTATCACTCTAGTCAAGCTATAGAACATCACTGGACTTAAAGTCAGGAAAACCCGAGTCAAAATCCCACATTAGACATTTACCAGCTATGTGACCCTGAACAACTCACTCATACTCTGCCTCAGTTTCATCAGCTGTAAAACGGAGATCACAACCTTCCAGGGTAGCTATGAGGATTCAATGTGATAATGTCTGTAAAGTGCTTGGCAAACCACTGTTAGTATTAGTCTCTCTTTCATCAACAAAGACTGCCAAGGAAGCTTGCTGCCCATCCTTGCTCTTCCCCAACCATGCGTTTGGCACCAGAGGCAGGGAAGGAGAAAAGTAATACAAGGTCATGGGGAAAAGTGAAATTTTGGAAGCAATGAAATCCCTCTAATATAACACCTCAGGATTTCCTAACTCCTTTCTCCTGGTCTATGGAACCAGTTTTGTTTCTCTTATAAAAATGAAGGCTTTAGGTGTGTTTAGGGAAGAGCAGGAAAAAAATGATTTTTGTTTATTGAAAAGATTTTTTTTTAATTGTTGGGCCAGGAATAAGTCCACCACAGCCCTTTCTTGAACCCCCATCCTTTTTCGTTTCCCGAGAGCCTTTCTCTAGGCCACATCCTTGGTCTCCCAACTGTGTTTCCGAATGCTGATACTTCTCTGCCTCCCCCACCATATGTATACCCCTAAGTTTTCACACCATACTACGACAGTCCACAAGCCTGCCCCACCTGATACTATGATGTTGCAAGTCTATATGCCATCATTCTCCCTTGGAGAAACTCTGTAAAACTTGGACTCAATCAAAGACCTCGGGTTCCCCAACCCTGGAGGGAAACTTGATTAAATCACAGAGATTTCAGGAGGTCAGTGGACTGGGATGGGAAAAAATTACATCTTTATTTTCACTAACCTCTCATTGAAATTTAGTATTCCTTTTGATCGTGAATATAGGAATCAATAATAATATTCTGAGAAAGGGTCCATGGGCTTCCACAGACTGCAAATCCGTAACACACACAAAAAGGAAAAGAACACCCAGTTTAGATGAACAAATGTGAGTATGGAGAAAGTAACTGTCAGGCTTTCCCGGAAACAGTGTTAAATGAATGGCACCCTTCCAGATACCACTCACAGGAGCTCACATGCCCTGCTCCCTAACTCTGGTCTCACTCTTCTGTGGCTAATTCATTGACCAAATCTCCTTTCACAGCTCAAATCCTATTACAATGGACAGTGATGGACTACAATCCTTTATAAAGAAAAGTTCTCAACTTTTTACTGGTAGCCCACTGATTTTAAATACTATTGAACACTGTATTATTTTTAGTTCAGTTTAAAATAATTTGAGAATCATCTAATGGTATCTATCATTTCCGTAATCCAGAGAAAAAAGATCATCCTACTTTGATACTCTCATCATAGGATTTCTAGGGATTACAGTCTCTTGGTCTGAAGAACACATACTCGCTGCCCCTCCCCCAGCCCCTTTATTAAACAACAGACTCAGAGGAACTGGTTTGTTCTTTTCAGTGAGTACAAAAGGGCATGGGAGTCAAAAGTTTGATTCTGTTGGCTCTTGCTGTCACTCATTGGTTTTGGTATGTCTCTCACTCATCAACCCCTACTCCAAATCTCAAATTCAAGAGTCCCCATCAACAAGTGGACCTTACCAGATGGGACAAGAGCTTACTAGAAGCATCCTCTATGGAAGGCTTCCTACCACCCTTCAAAAAGATCAAATCCATTAAGACATTACAGGATAAACAGAGAGCTCAGCCACCTGATGGGGTCTAGTATAGACCTCCCCTCTTCTTCCCCAAAGAGACATATCTAAAAGTGACATGGTGTAGAATTTTGGAATCAAATCCTAGCACTGTTATGTGAGAATATGGACGAAGACCAAGAAGAAACTAGCCTGTGCATTCATTTTTCCTTTTTGTCCTGTGCCTAGCACTAGTCAGTCAACTGGTCTTCAGGATCACCTGAATTGTTTCAACCAGAGTCACTAATTCCCTGAGTGTTTGGGTCCCAAAGGAGGTGCATTACAAAGCATACATCGCTGGGCAGTCACACACAGCCATCCAGGGGCATGCTGGAGCCAGCTCTTTCAAGCTAGCCCATTGTTAAATTTTCTTTGTGAGCATCTACACTTCAGAAACCAGTAAAGCTAAAAATTACAACTTGATTTATTATTTTGCTGATTGTCTGCCAGGGGTGGAAAACTTGTGGCCTTCTAAATCCTTAAATTCAAATAAATTTGTATTTAGTCAAAAGGCTGCACTTTAAGGATTTAGAAGGCCACATGTGGCCTTAGGGCCAAAGGTTCCCCACCCCTGGCAGACTTAAGAAAGTTGATGGAGAAAACATTTAAAATGCAGATTAAATTTAAACACGTGTCCTGTGTACATTCTTTTCCCAGGATTGTTAAACACTGTCTCACACCTCTCTGCAACCATCTCATCTACCACCACCACCTCTCCCCAATCCAAGGAAAACAGGGTAGTCACCACTGTTCCTGATGTCTCTTGGGCTTTGCTCTCCCACCACATCATCACCACAGTGTCCAGATGTTCCTCCCACAGAGGCAGCTCTTTCTGAGATCTCCTGTTCACTATGAATTGGATCATAAGATTTTAGAGATTCCCAAGAGTGTCAACAACTTACTGAAACTAGATCTCTCAAGTGATTCAGAGCATCAGAGCCAAAAGCAGAATGAGGATCTTGTATTGTCAAGTAGTCTCCCATTGAGCCATACCACCACCACCTTTGCTCCTTTCCTTACACCTTACTCCCCTACTGTGATCTGGGGACAACATCTTCCTTGCTGGTCCATGAACAAGACAGTCCATCTCGTAGGCATGTTCTTTCACTATTTTCTCATGCCTGGAATGCTCTCCCTCCTAAGCTCCACCTACCTACCGCCTTCCCTGGCTTTGTTTAAGTTCCACCTCCAGAACCATATTTCAAGAAATCATAAAGCCCATTGGGGTTCAAATGGAGCTACCTGACTATGTCTTTGAACCCAAATCACTCTGGCTCTCACTGATGGGCCAATAATAATTCCCAGTCCAAAACTCAGCTGCTCATTATTTGGGTTTTGATGGCTCAGAGTGAGTGTAAATAGCAATTGTTCCTGTTCTGGATGGAAATCGGAGGGTCTTCCCCTCCCAGACTGATACTTTTGTGAAGGCAAATTAGGCCATCTTTTGCCTTAATTTTTACCTAGCCTTTAATTACTGAATGGGTGTTGCCTCAGACAAACTGAAACCTGGGAAAGACTAAGGTCTAAGTTTAAAAAGGTCAAGGTCTTTCACTGCATCGGGGGCCATCGCCTGCCATCCTGAGTCTTGCCCCTAGATCCCAATGACTCTGGAGAAGAGAGTGAGGCTGATGACTTAGCACAGCTCTGCCTCACTTAAATCCAATTTATTCGAAAGTCCACATGTCACCTTCCTGACATCATTAGTCCTCTTTGAGGATGAGAAACAACAAATCCCAACTAAAACCCCATTTTCTTCCGGAAGCCTTTTCCCACCCTCTTTAATTATGACCCTTCCCTCTTCCATCTCCTATTTATCCTCCACAAAGCTTGTTCGCTTGCTGTCTTTCCATTGGATTGGGAACTCCTTGAGAGCAAGGCCTGTCTTTTGCTTCTTTTTGTATCCCCAGAGCTTAGCCCGATACCTGACGCGTAGTAGGCATTCGATAAATGTTTATTGACCTGTTAACACATAAGGTCAACATTTAGGTCCATAACCAAGGCAAGTGACCCACAGGACGATGGAAAGGAAGATGGAGGGCGTAAACAGGCTGCAACCTGTTACCAACGACTATTAGTGTGTTAAAAATGTCATAAAATTCATCCAGGACATTTATGATTAGAAAATAGCCAGAGGGAGGGATGAGTTGGAAGAGACATCAAGTCCTCTAAGTCAACCCTAACTAAGATTTTACATAGAAGGAAACTTGTACCCCTATGGGTTCAATGGCCTGCCCATGGTCACACAAGAAGTGCCAGACAAAGGATCTGAACCCAATCCCAGTGATCCCAGAGCTCTTCACACTTTACTTCAGCAGTTGTCTCCACAATATGTTAAAACCAGAGAAAAGGCTTCTGGTATATTGGGCAGATTCTCTATAAAAGACTTATGAGAGGACTAGACAAGGTTCCATTGATTGAACTAGTGTTGGTGTGTAACTGTTGCACTTAAGGAGAGAATGCCCTTGTTGATGAAATCCTATCTCCACTGAGGTCTCTGTGGAGAGAGCAGTGATTTCACTGCTGGGAAGAAAGCAGGACAAAGGTACACTGGCTGTATGGGCTCAAGTTAGTGACAGGGGGATAAAAGGAATTTTCTCACCCTGAGAGATTAGACTTAACTCAAAGAATAGCAGTTTAGGCAGAAGAAAAGCAGTTTAAAAGATAGGCTTAATTTTCCAGGGTTTCTCTAAATGGCCGGTGGCTACATGGCTGGCTGACTGTGGGGGTCTGAGTCACAAAAGAACTGATATAGACCCTCAGTGATCAACTTAAATAGCTGAGACTGTTCCCCTCACAGGACAAGGCCACATAGAAGCTCCAATTTGGTGAAGAATCCTTAGAAAACTCAGCAAAGCTACCAGTAGATGTCATAATAGCAAAAAGAACATTCCAACTGAGAATCTATCAATTTGAAGCAATGGAGAAAGCAGCTCCTCAAAGCAGCAGGCCTTGATGACATTGCCAGACCAGCCAGATGACATTGCTGGCCACTGGGGAAGCAAGCTGCAGCTGTGAGCCAGTGAGTGGTTCCAAAGGAGATGCAGCCTGAGGGGCATGAATGGCCCCAGCCCAGGTGTTCTTCCTCCAACTATGGGAGAACATACCCTTTGGTTGGGGGTGGTGTATTTTCCATGTCACTTATTTTCTATGCTTTTTAATGTTTTTGCTTTCAACTAGTATCCTCTGGAGTGTTTAAAAGAAACAATAGTGGGGGCTTCTTTAGGGGTGGATGCTTGCCCAAAATAGGCTTTGAACCAGGGATAGATTTCAGTGGGCTCACATATGAGGCAGAGACACCAAGGCTGTATTCACACACAGGCTGACTGACTGAGGTGCACCACTCAAGGTGAATCCAATCAGCCTCCTTAAGCTCCTTGAGGAAAAGAGAATGTATCTCTTCTGAACTGTCTGTCTCTCTCTGTCTCTCTGTCTCTCTGTCTGTCTGTCTGTCTGTCTGTCTGTCTCTCTCTCTCTCTCTCTCTCTCTCTCTGACTTTGCTGTCTTATCTGCAAGATGAGAGGGTTGAATATCTATAAAATGAGGAGTTTGAACTAGATAATCATTAAGGTCACTTTCTATTCTGAATTTCTGATAGTGTGTTCTAAGGAAGAGATGACTGATTCAGTGACATCATGAACTGCTTATAGGTATAGAAAGTTATAGTGAAATAAGAAATGACTCGAAGGGCCTATTCAGGGAACTGTTTTGACAGCCTCCTACTTGACCAGATTAAGAGATGAAAGCTGATAGATAGATTGAGAGTGAGAAGAGCTGGTTTTGAATTCTAACCCTGCCACTTAGTATTTGTGTGGCTAATTGGGCAACTATGTGATGCAGTGAATACAGTGTCAGACCTGGAGTTAGGAAGACCAGTGTTCAAATCCAGTCTTGGATACTTACTAGCTGGGTGACCCTGGATAAGTCAATTAACTCTGTTTGCCTTAGTTTCCTCATCTGTAAAATGAGCTGGAGAAAAAAATGGCAAACCATGCCAGGATCTTTGCCAAGAAAACCCCAAAGAGTTGAACATGACTGAACAACAAAGTCAAATGGGTTAACTTCTCCAGACCTCAGTTTCTTCCTCTGTATAATGAAGGAATTGGACTAGAAGGCTTCTGAGGTCCCTTTCTGCTCTTGATGCTCTGGTCCTATGAGAATATCCAGCCTCCTCACCTTAAAGGATGATATTTTCAGTGTAAGTGTTTACACCTTAGAAACTGACAAATGCTACAAACCAGGGTTTGATTTATTGTTTTGTTGACTTTCTAGATTTGAGGGAATGATGGACAAAGTGCTAGTAATGCTGATTAAACTTAAAAGTGTGTTGTGCATACATCTGGGAGAGCTGATCGTTAAATGCTAGATTTAGGCTCAGAGGACCTTAGTCTGAATCCCAGCTTTGCCACTTAAATCTTTTGGGGTCTTGAGCAGGTCCTCCCTGGGTGTCAATTTCCTCATTGATAAAATGCGGGGGTTAAATTAGGCTACACCTACAATCCTTTCCATAATCTATGATCTGAGTAATATGTCAAGGTCAGCAGCTGGTTAGTGCCAAAATCAGGTCTAGAACCCAGGTTTTTTTAAATCCTAGTACAGAAAATGGTTAGGACCATTTACAGAAAAGGACATTTGGAAGAATAATGCCTGAAAATGGGATAATGTGACAAAAGTGTAAGTAGGCAGCTACAACGAGACAGCTAGAGAAAATCATGTGAACAGTCAGCCAGGTGAGTCTACTGAGATCTGGGGACATTAAAATACTATATAAAATTTATGTTTTTGACATAAAAAAGGAACATAATTCAAGGCTGCAGGAATAAAGTATGTGTCTAGAATATGGGAGCTGTACTCTAGTCAGACCACTTTGGGAGTATTGGGCTTGTTTCTGGGTACCATGTTTTAAGAGAGAAATGAACAAGTGGAACCTCTCAAGAGGGGAGCGAGCAAGAGAATGTGGGACTGTAACCCCCTCACATAAAGAAGAGTTGAAGGAACTAGGACTATTTAAACCAAAAAAGAGAAAGCTTGGGGCAAACATAATCATTTTCTTCACATATTTCAAGGACGGATATATGGAAGAATTAGTCTTCATTTCGTATGATCCCAGAGAGCAGAACTGAGAGCCATGAGTGAGAGGCATAGGGAGGAAAAGTTCAGCTGAAGGCAGAGCCTTTTAATTAGAGTTGCCCAACAATGGAACAGAATGGAACAAGGAGTTCCCTGTTTTGGGGGCTATATAAGCATAAGCTGGATGACCATCTGTCAGAGATGCTCACATAACCCTTGATATCTAACCAGCCTGAGACTATCCTTCACATCCATCCACCCAGAACATCCTTCCACCTGCCCTGAGTGTATATTCCCTGCTCTCAACCTCTTTTCACTACTTTCTTTGGCAATAGTAACCAAAACAAAGCTACCATTGTTTCTGGAAAGAGTCTATTAATTACCCTGTGGTTCCACTCAATATTCCTGTGATTCCCCAGACCAAACTCCCTTCTCTAGCCATCACTTTCTTACATATGTTATCACCCTCTATTAGAACACAAGTTCCTTGAGGGCAGGAATTGTTTCATTTTTTGTCTAGCAACATGCCCAACACTTAGTTACGGCTTAATAATAAATGCAATATGAATTGAACCAATGCAAAAATCTCTCATGTAGAGGAGAGATTCTTGCATTGCTACGATTCATCTTACAGCACCCGTCTCCTTTCCTAAACTCCCTAGTTAGAAGCCCCTCATATTAACTCTACTTATCTTTTATATTTCCTTTTGTGTCCATATTTTTTGCTCTCATTAGAATTTAAGGAGGGCACGAACTATTTCTTATTTCATTTTTATCTTTCTATCCCAGTGCCTAGCCTAGAAGATAGTAACTGGTTATTAATAAATACTTGATATACTAATGAGCTTTTGGTGGAGCTGGGAATTGGTCAAAACACTCTAGAAAGCAATTTGGAAACCAACATCCCTACTGACTAGGGATAAATCCAAAAAAGTCAGAAAGAGAGAAGATACCCATACGTACCAAATATTTATAGTAACCCTTTGTGTTGCAGCAAAGGGGAGGGGTGCCATTCAGTCAGGAACTGGATGAACAAATGATAGTATATTGACATCATACAATATTATTGTACCATAGGAAATGATAAAAGGAATGGATCCAGAGAAATCTGATGATATGAACCAATATGGAGTGAAGTGAGCAGAACCAGGGAAACAATTTATATAAAGACTGCAATAACATAGAGGAAAACAACTTTTAAGGACAAGAATTCAGATCAATGTAATAGCCAATCAATCGTGAATTCAGAACACTCATAATGAAGCATGCTTCCCACTTATTGGCATAGAGGCGATGGAATATAGGCGCACATTGATCCATATTTCTTCAGACACGGCCACTATGCAGATTCATTTTGCTTGACTGTGCTACTTTGTTCAAAGACAGACCATCTATTGCTCATGGGTAAGGATAGAGATGGGGGTAGAGAAGTTAGTGGGTGTAGCTAGTGATGGGGAAAGGTGAAAGGAGGGAGGGAGAGAAGGGGATGAACAACAATGGAAATGTTAAAAAAAAAACACACAGAACAGAGTCAAAGGAAATTCAGAAGGGGACACAGACAAGCAGGGCAATTTTGTTACTATCATGTTAAATTTAATATACATTTTTTTTAAAATTGTACGTGATAGAAGTTCACAATTTCAAATACAACCATTTTTCTCTGCTTGTTTATTGAATGTTTGTTGTTTTTCAAGTTCATGTCTAAAAAGAGAATTGTTAAAAGGGGGGAAATGCTTGCTAAATGGAAGTAAGAATGAATTGGAAAAGAGTTTGGACTGAATGACTTAAGGTTCTTTCTAATTCTGTGATTCTGTGTGCATACTTTATATGCCATGGGAAAGCAGAAGAAATGCATCTGCTAGAAGAACAAAATGAAATTTAAAATGAAATATTTGAAAAGAATGTGTGAAAGGGTATAATGAAGGGCATAAATGAAAGGTACAGTGCGGTGTTCCGTATATCAAAGTAATGAAATACATTTATGTAGGAGTTGTAGGGACTAAGTTTCAGTGAGATATTCATGTTCAAAGAATATAACATTATGGAGCTGTTAAGGTGACTGAACAGCAAATTTAGGTCTTGGCTGTGCCCATCAGTTGAGTAGGAATCCTGGTAGTGGTGGTTGATTCATTTTAGGAAGGCTACCTGGTCCAGTGGAAAAACATTCCAGATTTAGAGTGAGATGGCATGTGCATCACATGGTATCTGTGCATTACTTCCCCTCTCCAGGCCTTAGTTTCCTCATGTGAAATTAAGGGTGTGAATTAGGTGACCTGATGAATTCCCTCCAATTCTTTATCTATGATCCTACAATTCTTTGATTCCTCTCTGATAAAGGAGGGCACCACCGTTAGCTACCCTCATGTTTCAAAGGGTATTTATATAATAATTTGGAGAGATACTTGGATTATCTGGATAGAGAAAATAAGGAATGAGAAACACATAAAAACACTAGGATTCTGCCAGTTTCTGAGCAATCCAACTTTAGCAGGTGCCAGGGATCTTGGCTAAGGTCGGTCTATAGGAGAAAACGATGCTAAAAGCTTGGAGAATATTATTTGTGAGATAATACCAATGAATTAAAATAATCTGGTCAAGAGAAACCAAATCTTAAGGGAGGAAGTCGTTAAGGACAGTAAGGAGGCAGGAGTGTCAAGGATAGAATCCTTAGGTGGGAATCAGGAGACCTGGGTTCTAGTACCCATTCTCCTACTTACTTTGCTGTGTATCTTTGGACAGGTCACTTCTCTATTACCTCATTTTCCTTATCTTTTAAATAAGAATTTTGAAATGGAAAATCTTTAAGGTCCCTTCTGAAGGCAGTCTGCTACAGTTGAGAAAACATTGACTCTAGAATCAGGAGACCCAATTTGAATCCTCACTCTGTTGTGTATTATCTGTGTGTCTATGGATGTGCTTTACCTTTATGGAATTCAGATAGGTGGCTTAGTAGGTAAAGTGCCTGGCCTGGAATCAGAAAGACTCATCTCATGAGTTCAAATCTGGCCTCGGATACTTACTGGCTGTGTGAACTTGGGCAAGTCACTTCACCCTGTTTGCCTCAGTTTCCTCATCTGTCAAATGAGCTGGAGAAGGAAATGGCAAACCCTTCCAGGATCTCTGCCAAGAAAACCCCAAATGTGGTCATGAAGAGTCACAGGAAAATAACTAAACAACAAAATAAATGGGTTGGGCTAGATGAGCTCCCAGTTACTTCCATCTCTCAATCTATGCTCTTCTGCTTGCAGTTCTGTAGGATTTCATTGGAGTAAGAAAGATCTGAGTTGAAATCCTGCCTCAGACACTTACTTGGATGGGTGACCTTTGGCAAGTTATTTACCTACTGCTTGCCTTGGTTTCCCCTTCTGTGAAAAGGGGATTATAATAGAACCTACCATCCAGGGTTGTTGTGAGAATCCAATGAGATATTGTCTGTAAAGTGCCTGGTACATAGTAGGTGCTTGTTTCCTTCTCTGGACCTTAATTTCCTCATTCTCATTTCTCTTCCCAACTTTTCCTCCACTTCTCCTATTTGGTTTTCAAAATCCTACTTAAGCTCCTCTATGGCTTGTAAACAGTCTACATTTTTCTTGGAAGCTTTTGGTGCAGGAGTTCTGACTGTGTTGTCTTCCTCCCGTTCCATGCTTTGATCCTTTTTGTCCCCAAAAAAGGAATATAAAGTTGCATTGCTGGGTTTGCTTTGCTTCCTTTGCCTGCTCATGTTGCCAGTCAATTACTTGACTTTTAGGTTCAGTAGAACTCTGTTTCTAGAGGGGAGAGCTCTGTCCCAAATTGCTGGAGTTTTTGCAGCTGCCAGAGCTATTAGGAGGCTGCTGTCTCTGCAGCCCCCACCAGCTTTGGCTCACTGAAAACGCACCTCAGGACCACCACCCAAGACCGTGATCTGGATCCAGGTCACTCAACGCAAGAGCACTTACCCTCTGAATGACTTCTTGGGCCCCTGAAATCTGCAAGCTGGGAGCTTCTGAAGCAGCCACTGAAGGCAGCTGCAGGGCTGCCACTTCAGCCGCTTCTAGCCCTGGGGCAGTTGGCTGGATGTTCTCCCCCAAATTTATCCCAGTTCCACTGACCTTTCACTTAGTCCTTGTTTCTTATGGGTTGGTAATTCTGGAAAACACCACAGCTGCTGGTGATTCGAGTTCCAGCTGGGACTTGTTCTGGTGGCCCTAGGGCTCCAGCCACAGGTTCATGTGGTGCTGGTCTGGGCTTGCAGCCCACTTCAATGAACCCCTTCCTGTCTGCCTGCCAGGCTGCCTTCAGTGGGAGCTTTGTTACTCTGTCATTTAGTCAGTTCTGGAGCTTTAAAACTTGTTTAGAGTCATATTTCATAGGTATTCGAGGTGGTTATGGGAAAAGCTGCAGAGTTTTGCTGCTTCTATGCCACCATCTTGACTCCACCCCCCAACTTCCTCATTTATAAAATAAGAACATCATATTCAATGATTTCCAAAGTGCCTTCCAACTTTGTATCCTAAGTAAGATGACTGTGATATTTTGAAAACAACTCTGCCTAGTGAGTTAAATTAATGTCCTCTTAAGACCTATTCAAATGGTCTTCTTGGCTTTAAAACCAACTCTGTTTCTACTATACCACACTGACTTCCACAGATCTATAATATATTTTAAATAAAAGGAGATTTATAGTAGATTGGGCATTGGCAATCTTTCTGAAGTGATCATATGTCTGACTCCCATGGCCCTATTATAATTGATTATAAATCTAAGAAGGACATGAAAGAGTGGGTATTGGCAATCTTTCTCCAGTGGCCATTTGTCCATTTCCTCATGGGATGAGAGTGGCAGAGTTGTGTGAAAAAGACTGGGTTAGAAATATCCTGAGGAATATCATCCTCTTGCTTCCAGAAATTCCACCATTAGGAAGAGGAACAGATAGTCAGGAGGAAGAGGAATGACAAACTGTCACTCCCCACAATCTTCCAGCCTCCTGTTGGTGATAACATAAGGATCATGATGACCAGGACCTTTTGTACCCACCTAGCCAAGATGCTATTAAAAATCAGCAACCAAATCTTCTCCCAGGACCTGGGAGCAGAGGGGTGGGGTATGGGGGATGTGGGTAGGCACATTCCATTGAGAACAAAATGAGAAGAGGTGAAAAGGAACCTCTGGACTGACTTTTTTTCCTTTCTATGGCATTTTACAAGGCAGGCTAATTAAGAAATTGGCTAACTGCATTGTGACTACTTGAAGAAACAGTCAGGCTTGGTCCATTCCTCTCATAGACACTTTCTAACAGACTAGATTCCAGACCCCCAACAGACAGAAAGCATGAGAGACTCCCTGTGATGAAGAAAGGAAAAGAAGCTATTTGAGGGGAAAGAAGGCTAGAAGAAACTTCAAACAGGTGAATAATCAAACCAAAAACCAAGAAAATGGAGAATAATTGGTAAGCATCAGAAGTACCTGCCCATAACTAAAGGAGAAGCAGCTGTTATACCAAATGACAAAAGGAAGCTCAGAAATGATAATGATAGGGAAGGAGGGGAAGGTGTACATTAATCTTAATTAAACATGTAGCCAAAAAAAAAATACTTGTCCCTCCTGAGGAAAATGCAAAAGGAGCTTGAATTTTAGTAGCTTCAACATTACCTGGTGAAGCGATCTACTTTGGAGTATCTCCAAATGTTAGGAAGTTTTTTGGTTTTGTTTTTCCGAAATCAAGCCTAAATATTTCACTTTGCAACTTCCACACATCACCCCTAGTTCTGCTCATTGGAGTCATAAAAAGTCTAATCCCTCTTCCACATTACTTCTTTTCAAATATTTGAAGAAAGTTATTATGTCCCCTTCCCTCTAATTCTTTTCTTCTCCAGGCTAAAAATCTTCAGTTTATTCAACTGGTTCTCATTCTCAAATGATTTTGCAAAACCCAAACAATCATGGTTGTCTTCCTCGGGACAAATATTTCAGCTTGTCTCTGTCCTTCCTAAAATGTGGCAAAGAGAACTGAACACAGTACTCCAAATATAATCTGTCTAAATATAATCTAAACTTGTTCCCTTGTTTTGGACACTAATTCCTCTATTAATACAGCCTAAAATCACATCAGCTTTCTGGATTCTCATGTCACCACCATGTTGACCCCCATTACGGTTGCAGTATGCTAAAATCCTCAATTATCTTTCATAGACCTCTCCCTTGTGTGTGCATTAGTTCAATTTTTTTTAATACTAAGTATAAGGCTCTACATTTATACCTATTAAATTTTATCTTAATAGGCCTATCCCGAAAGCTTTGAAATTGTTTTTGGCTCCTGCCTTGGTCATTCAACATGCTATCTATTTTTCTCAACTTAGTGCCCTATGCAAATGTGATGAACATACAATCTACACCTTTATCCAAGTCATTGATACAAATATTGGAAAAGCACAGGGCCAAGATCATATCACTGGGGCACTCCCACTCCACTTAAGAGTTCCCTCATGTTGATATCAATCCATTAATCAACACTCTTGGGTTTGGTCATTCCATTAGTTTTGGATGCAACTAACTTACACTTCAATCTAGCTCTTATCTCTTTATTATGTTCACAAATATATCAAGAGAGACTCTGCCAAATGCCTTATTGAAATCTAGATTTACCATATTAATAGCATTCGCTTGTTCTATCTAATAACCCTGTCAAAAAGTGAAATTGAGATTAGTATGACATCTGTTCTTGAAGTAGCCACCTTTCTAGATCTCTCTAACTCTTTGTACATTATTAGCTGACTCCAGGCTTTCCTAAATCAAGTACCCTTGGGAAAGCTCTTTTTGAAATTGGACTCCTTTGATGATCAGTTAGAGTCCTCAATTACAACCACTTCATTCCATTGAAAGCTCTCTTTTAGAAACATGCTTTTGACTACTGGGGTGACCTGCTCAGTCTGCTTCCTCCTCTTCAAATTTGCCCCACAGAGAATAGACCTCAGTGAAAAAGGAGAGAGGGACTTATGGGTTGGCCTACTGATTTATCCTCTGCAGTCAAAGACAGCATAAAGTAGAAACCTTCGAGAAGGGTTAGCAACACTGCCCTAAAGAAGTCAAAGCTGTGGGTTCATTCTTGACCCTTTTGAATTCTCAGTCAGTCGGTTAGCTTTGCTTTGTTACTATTTTTGGATATACCTCCAGCCCTGGCCATTGATCTCAAAAATGCCTGTCCTTAGTCATGAATTCTGCTTTCCAGACAAAATGACTCCCTCGATGTTCCTTATGTAGGACATTCCAACTCTGCTTCTGGTAAACTCCCTAGGTCCAGTGAAGGTTCAATTCAAGTCCCAGCTTCTACAAGAGGCCTTTCCTGAACCTCTACACACACACTCACAGCCACATTGCTGGTGCTTCCTTATG
Source organism: Pseudochirops cupreus (assembly GCA_028627135.1). Taxonomy (NCBI): domain Eukaryota; kingdom Metazoa; phylum Chordata; class Mammalia; order Diprotodontia; family Pseudocheiridae; genus Pseudochirops; species Pseudochirops cupreus. The sequence goes on from CM053582.1 coordinate 356,858,846, forward strand.
CATCCTCCACCCCAGAAGTTCCTTTTGTGTTTCCTATCAGTTGGTCACCTCCTTATGCCCAAAGTTTCTTGTGGACAAGGGGCTATTTCATTTTGGTCATCATATCCTCAGCACCTAGCACAGTGCCTGGCTCTTAGCAGGCATTTGATGAAGTCATGAATTGAATTGTTGAAGTGGAACCAGATTAGTATGGGAAAGGATCAGTGAAATAGTACCCAAAGCTTATGTCCTGCTGTGTGGTGTCCTCTTTGTATAGGAAACTGAATAAAGTTTGGGACCATAGAGGTCAAGGGATTGGCTTCAATTCTCAACTACATAAACATCAGCTGTACGACTCTGGACTAATCACATCAGCTCTAGCCTCAATTTCCTCATCTTTTACATGTGACATCTCTGTGTCTCTTTCACAGACAGCAAGTCCGTAGTATTTACATGAAACAAATCTAGCAAATACTTTGATGACCTCATCAAAAAATTAAACAATATAATCACAAACAAGCCTGATTAAGTCAAGTCAACAAGCATTTATTTACTTTTTAAGCACCTTCTATATGCACTGGAGAATATTATGAAAATATTATGAAAAACAAAAGCAAAAACCATCCTGCCACCCCACAGTCCCTGCTCTCAAGGAGCTCACAGTCTAATGGGAAGAAAAGTATCTAAGAGGGCTCTGTAATTAACTCAGTTCTTAGAAAATGGAGACGGGATACACAAGCAGGACCAGAAATACTGGTACAGTGACAGACCTTTAAGAACAGTCCCAGTGGGGCAGTTAGGTGGCAAAGTGAATAGAGCACTGGTCCCCAGAGTCAGGAAGACATGAGTTCCAATCTGACCTCAGATACTTAACACTTACTAGCTGTGTGACCTTGGGCAAGTCAACCCCCAACTGCCCTGCATTCCCTCTCCAAAAAGGAAAAAAACAGTCCCAGGAAAAATAAAGTACAGAATGACCTGAGACTTATTTTTTTTTAAATGGATGATAAAAGGAACAAGAAGAATAACAAAGCAAGGTTACATCTATTGGTTTCTGTTTGTTTGGTTGGTTTTTGGTAGGGTAAGGGCTGAGATGGCTTTCACAGATTACAGAAAGAACACAGCCCTACTCAGCCCTCCTTTTTACTTCTATCTTCTCTACCAAGGGTGGAACACACATTGGTAAGACAGAATGGAAGACCAAGATAGGCAGGTTTGTAAGAGAGAACTCAGATTATTTCCATCATTTCAAAGCTGCAGTTCCAGATGAATCGCATCTCAGAGTACAGAAAAAGTTTGCAGATGTGTTTTTGGGAAATCATGAAGAAACTGAAAAGTCCAAAAAGACTAAAGACAAGCAAATGTTTTTTTCTGTTTTTGAAAATGAAAAAAATGGGGCGGAGAATATAGAAATTAAAGTTACTAAAAAATTATAGAATATATTTTTAAAGACTTGTGAGCAACAAGATAAGAAAGTAATTATCTATTACTGAAGACCACATGGATTCACTCAGAAGTCATGTGAAAGTAAGCTGATTTCCGTTTTTCAATAAGGTTACAAGCCTGGCAGATCCCAGGTGGTTGAGATATAATGCCAGGGATATGCTAGAGTCAGCTCACACTGGCTTGAGAGCCCATTATTAAATTTTCAGTATGAACATTTACACCTTGAAAATCAACAAATACTACAAATCAAGCCTGATCTGTTGTTCTGTAGATTGTTTAGACTTAAGAAGGGGAAGCTAAGTGTCACAGCAGATAGAGTGCCTGGCCTGGAGTCAGGAAGACTCATCTTTTTAAATTCAAATCCAGCCTTAGACATTTACTAGCCATGTGACTGTGGGCAAGTCACTTAACCCCATTTTGCCTTGGCTTCCTCATGTATAAGATGAGCTGGAGAAGAAAATGACAAACCACTCCAGTATTTTTGGCAAGAAAACCTCAAAAGGGGTCACAAAGAGTCAAATGCGACCGAAAAATGACTAAACAACTAGACTTAAGGAAGTAAAGGAGAAAATATTAATAATGCAGATTAAACTTGTGCATTCTGCCTTTTCAGAAAGCAGGCTGTTGAACGCTTACCAGTGTCTCCCTGCATTGTATGCCCGTATTTCAGTAATAGGTTTGATAGATTCTCTTAATCTTTTTTTTAAATGAAAAATGCAGCTAGTTGATATCCAAAGTGTGTTGATTAATGATTGAATCTATTAATGACAGCAGAGGTCTGACCCGATTATTGGCCATGAGGGGAGGGCCCTCTGCACCTTGCCCTCTCCTGTTCAATAATTTTGTTGGTGAGGACACAGACCATTTACTTATGAAATTTGCAGATGACACAGAAACAGAAGAGATTATTAATATTACAGAATGACAGAAGCAAGATGCAAAAAATTCTTTGAGAGATCTTGAGTAACAGTCTGACCCCAATAATATGAAAATTAACAAGGATAATGAAAAAGTCTGATACTTAGATTTTAAAAAAAACTATTCAAGTACTGAATGAATGATGTATGTAGCCAACTGATGTTCTAGGACACAGGTACATGCTAATTAGGCTTTGGTTAAAAACACAACCAAATTTGGAGAGACTAGAGGAATTGATTCCTTGTCATTTGGAACCTACTTGACAGATCATGAACTTGGCCTGCCCAAATTGCACTCTTCCTTATGACCCAGCTTGTTCACGAAATTAATGTCCAGATAAATTTCTAACAGTCTCTACATTTATAGTTTCTTACTTAGCCACTAAATTAAATTCCCACTGCCCTATTATTCCTAAAGGTTTGTGATTGGATAGACCTGGATTAACAGTAAATAAAACCTGGACTGCCAGCTCACTATGAGCCAACATTGTGTGGCAAAGCAGCTGAAGAATCTATCCTGATTTTAGGATTCATTAATAAAATTAGAGTGTCCAGATCAAGCAAGTTAGCATACCCACTGTAATCTGTGCTGATCAGATCACATTATGTTCAGCTCTGGGAACCAAATTTTAAGGGGAAAACTGACAAATTGCAAAATGTTTACAGGAGGATAACTAAATAGGGCAGTGAATGATCTGAAAACTGTATTTTATGAGTAATGGTTGACATATTGAGGATGTTGAGCCTAGAGAAAAGATAATTTGGGAAGGACATGTTAACTGTCTTCAAATATTTAAAAGGCTGTCCCATGGAATGGACATAATATTTATTCTATGTCCTGTCAAAGTGAAGGAACAGGACCACCGGGTGGAAACAGAGGAACTAGGCTTGGGCTGAGCTCAAGGAAGACTGCTTCTTCTTAAAATTAGAAGAATAGAATAAGCTTCCTTGCTCCCTTCAAGACTCCACTCAACCTACCTTCTGCAGGAAGCCTTCCCTGGTCCCCTCGGACACTAGTGTCTTTCCCACTCAGATTGCTTTCTAGCTACTTTCTATACAGACATTTATATACCTAGCAATTTACTTGTCTTTTTCCATTAAAATGTATGCTCCTTGAAGGCAGGAACTATTTTATTTCTGCCTTTCTTTGAACTCCCAGAACTTAGCAAAGTGACTGGCACGTAGTAGGCTCTTTTGATAAATGCTTGTTGACTGACGAGAGATAACAAACAGTACTAACAACAAACTTAGATGTACAGAAGTATTTTCTAGTTTACACAGAGCTTTCACAAGTACTTTACCTCAGTTTATCCCCCCAGCAACCTTTCGTGGTAAGCAGGACATGGATTATCCTGTGTTAGGGAAGATGCCAGGTTGCTGGGGGACTGCTTTTCTAGCTCTTCCACATTCATGTCCTTTCCATCAGAGGCTTGGCTTGGCTTTGACTCCCAGGGGACTTGCCTATGCCAGGATGGGCGGATTGACTCAGGTTACTATAATCAGCATCTTCTGGACCCACCCTCAGCCACTTCTCCCTTCTCATTGGTGAGCTCCTCCCATAGCCTAGGGCTCATCCCCTTCCATCGGGCTTAATTTTCCCTCTGCTTGGCTTTCACTTCTTTGGGAGGCCCCTAACAAGGTACCTGTGCCCATTTCCCCAGCCCCCTTTCAGCTTCCTTTTGTGTGTTGTCTTCCCATGTTAGAGTGTAAACTCTCTGAAAGCAGGAATGAACCCTGAGGTAATGATGAATCAGAGGATTTTAGAGCCCTGGGGAAAAGTCAGTGTTGGGAGAATTTTATTGATTGTTCACAGATTATTCTGAGTCCTGTGGACTTGGTGAGCCCCATGAAACACAACCCAGTTCAGCCAAAACCGGATTAAAATTTGGTTGTAATGTGTTAACGCATTAATTTTGAAAAGAAGTGTATAAACGTTTAGGGGCTGCTGTTTCTTTTCATTTTGGCATCACTGCTTTAGAAGACTCTGCATCATTTTAGGGAGGGCCCCTGTGAATCCTTTGCACTGTCTGAATATTTGTGAGGTGAAATAAAAGTTGTCCTATATCCTATGAATGCGTTTGTTTTCCTGAGTGTTAGCATAGGGTCCTTTTACCTGTGCGTAAATATCTAGACACAAGCCATAATCTTGAGGTTTCCAGAGGCAACTCTAGGTGGGAGCAATTAAAGCTAAAGAGAGAATAATTCTGAGGGAGAGGCCCCAAGATGCAACTCAATCCATATAAACCCAGAGCTTGGAGTGCCAGGACACTAGTCACCTGTGTCTCTAGCTCTTACCAGCGTCTTGCACACAGTAGGTGATTGATAAAAGTTTACTGAATTAAATTGAAGGGGCCTTTGAGATCATTTAGTTCAATCACTTCATTTTGCAGATAAGGAAACTTGGGCCCAATGAGGGAAATGACTTGCCTAGAGCCACACAGTTAGACAGTGGTCCAGTCAGAACCTTTTCCATTTCACCATACTGCCTCTCTCTGAGATACAAAATGCCTGACTTGGATAAAATCTGAAAAGCTCCTGACAATTTTTGCCCTTAAATTTATCCTTCTTCTTTTGAATGATTCTTCATCCGACAACCATTTTGCTCTTTGTCATACTGGAGCTAGATAAGATGAGGATGGGAAGTCTGACAATATAAGGAGAAAAACAACCAGATTTCTCGATAGAAAGGAGCAGGACTTCCCAGGCCCCCTCTGCCCCACAGAGACCTAATTGGAAAGGCTTCTCTGGAGAGATGCATGGTATTGGGGAGCCAAGAGAGTTTGGAAAAAGCTCTGTAACAACAGATTCGATATGTAGCCCAGTGCCTGGAACACAGGAAGCACTTACATCCTTGTTGATTGAACCCCAGTATCATTCTCCGTACAATTCTTCCCTTTTCCCAGAAGTCACTCCACTAGAGAACATTTCCCCTGCTTACCTCTGCCCACACACCCAGCATGCAGGATTAGATGAAAGTCTCACTAGACCCTTCCTGGAGCATACAGCCTGTGTCTTATCCTGTTTGCCTCTTCAGTAGCCTTCTGCTTGGTCTTCCTCTCTCAATTTTCTTCCCACTCCAGTCCATACTCCACTTAGCTGTCAAATTGATCTTCTTACAGGCCTGACTGTATCTGTCTTTCTCCCAGCTCCAATGACTCCCCCAGGAACAAATATAAAATTCTCTATTTTAGCTTTTAAAGGCTTTCATAACTTGACCCCTTCCTCTATGTCCTGTCTTCTTATACCTTCCTTCCTTCCAATTTGTCACACACACACACACATACACACACACACACACACACACACACACACACACACACCCCTTGTGTACAGTTGTTGGCATCTCTTTTCCTCCATTAGACTGTGAGGTACTTGGGAGCAGCATCTGGGGTTTTGGTTTATCTGAGGGGGCTGCTTGCTTTTATTCCCAGTGTTTAGCACAGTGCCTGGCACATGGGGGCATTGAATGAAAGCTTGTTGACTTCACTCTTTGACATCTCCATGGTACTCTACACACAGGAAATACAAACAATGTATTCTGAGCTGAATTAAGTTGAACATCCTGATAACCTGATAATTATCCAAACAAAGGGTAGAGCTAAATCAGGTCCCATATGGATTTCATAATTCCTCTTCTTTGCTGTGTAATTGGCTAAACAGTGTTATAGGTTTGCATCTGACAAATGTAAATTAAGAAATTTATGCCCACCTTACACAAGGGAGCTGCCTCCAAGTGTTTGTCAATGGTGCTTGATCCCATCTCCTTTGCAAATCATGGGTGTTAACTTGAACTCTCTTTTACTGTATAATACACCAAGTTTGTCTTTGTGATTTTTTGACACTGACTTTAACAATCCCATCATAGGCATGGTCTATAGGACATACCAACTTGGAACTAAACTTGATGCATTCAAGTGTGTTTGTGCAGGATAGAGAATTATGCATCCTTGGGTTATGAAAAAAATTCACTTTTCCCCTTTTGAGATTAGTCCTCACAACCGTCTACATGCCCTCCTGTTACAAAAGGTTCCTTCCTTCCTACCTCCCTTTTTCTTCTGCAAGAATTGTGACTCTAATCCTTGCTACACTCCAGTGTCTTCAGGTCTAGTCTGGCCCTCTGCAGTGCTAGCCTGTCTTTTTTCGAAATCAAATCTGACATAAGTAGCACCATTGGAAGCACACTTCACCATAAATGACATTTTCATCTCAATTACGCTGGCTGAGGAGAGGACCCAAAATGGCATTCTGGCCTTTTGCAGGTAAGAAAAACAATAATAAGTGGCGTGTGTTTTTAAAGAGAGAGAATATAGCTTTTATTTTTTTAACCACCCCAAAATTGCCAATGGTGACTGTCAGTAGACCTTATGACATGAGCACTTTTTTTCTTTAAAAATGGGTTTAAAATTAAATGGATGCTTTTTGCTCTTTTCATTTTTTCACTCTGAAAAAAATGTACTTATGTCAGTGAAAAAACCTGAAGAATTGAGGCAGTTTTATGACGATTATGTGTCTGTGTTTTTAAAGGTAAGAACTCTCAAACCTTGTCAAGATCTGAACGACATGACTTGTCACTCCCCAAGCTAGGACCTCGGAAGATTATGATCCCAGAAAGATAACTCCGGTACAGATGGAAAAATATCTTCATGGAATTTCAAAACAATGAGAGCCTGCTAAGAGATACCTGTCCAATATATCCCACATGGGTGAGTTACAATCACTACGTAGGACTCAGTGCTCATCCCTCAAAGGCACAGAGAAATTAGAGTAGCAGATGGAAGGCATCTCTCTTATTCCCAACTTCTTTTAAATTCATGTGAATTCTAGCACAATAATACTCGAGGTGGTCAGACCATGGAGAAGTTGACATTTCTCAAAAGCACCAAATTGCCTTAATAAAAAAATCTTGATATACGCACGTGCTTCTCATCCTACCTCAAAAAGCAAATCAGAGATCAAGAAGTCCCACATCCCACCTTCCTCTGCCAGGCCTTTTCCGTCTTGTGCCTTACCTTCCTATTGCTTCCTCAGGATAAATCCTTATCTAGCTAGTTCTTCATAAAATACCATGGTTGTAAGGGAACCGATATACATACAAAAGACATGTTGTATTCAAAATGCAGCAACAGGGGCAGGAAGCAAAGATTCTTGTCTCAAGGGTTTTTTTTTCTTTTTTGAAACTCTAAGACTTAATTTTCCCCCCAACAAATGTGTGTGTGGCTATATGTTTGTGTGTGTGTGTTTGTGCGCACACACGCGCATGCGTCTTTTCACATTAAGTATATCAGTCCTATAAAAGATTCCAGGCGGAAAGAAGGAAACAGGGACAGAATCATGATGAATGTCTGTTAGGGAGAGTGATATCGTTTGTGGCTGAAAAATTCACTGCTTTTCTTTCCTATACGACAGCCCACCATTGCTCCATTTTGCCTTTGTCATGGATGTCAAGAGGAAAAGAGAATAAAGAATGAGGTAAACCAGACGCCCAATGACTATAACGCAGATGAGAAAGAGAGGCCGAGTCAAATGGCTGTGGTCTGATTTGCCTCCAAATCTGTCAGCTGGGCGTGAAAAACATCGGGCGCGCGCGCGCGTGTGTGTGTGTGTGCGTGTGCGTGTGTGTGTGTGCGCGTGTGTGTGCGCGCGTGTGTGTGTGCGTGTGCGTGTGTGTGCGTGTGTGCGTGTGTGTGTGTGTGTGTGTGTGTGCGCGTGTGTGTGTGTGCGTGCGTGTGCGAGATGTCCAGGTGAGACCCACAAAGGAAAGACCAGTCTTGAGAATGTGAAACAGCCAAACACAATGGAGCGGAAAAGCGGTGAGAGACGAGCGCGCGTGATCCTCTGCTGGGACTGTGGGGGGGAAGGAGGCGGAAGGTGGTTTCGTCGCTATTGTTGCCTTGTATTTAAATATTTGATAATTTGTGGCTTCTTTTGTCTTTCTGTTGGACTGGTTACAACTGTTCCCTTCGTGTTGTCTGTTAGTCCCAGGGCCTAGCTGGGGGAGATTCAAGCAGAACACCGGGCTCCAGTAACATGGGTGTCTGGCGCTTTCTCTCCTCAGCCAAACATCCCGGTGCTCACTGGAGGGATGCGGTGAGGCTGAGAGGTTCCTCGGATCTACCGGCCCTCGGCGGGTCAGAACCCTTTGATATAACAATAGGCTTCCAGTGTGGCAAAAAGAATGTACAGGAGCCACAAGGTCACGAAGAGCAAAGTTGTGGCCAGCCTGCAGCCCCGGGGGCCACCCAACTCCCCACCGAGGTGGGGCCGTCTCCGGTACAGGAGGACGCTGATGCAGACAAAAGCAAAGATGGTGAAGAGGGTGACAGAGAAGGCCAGGGTGCCAGCCGAGACGTGGAATTCCTGTCCTTTCAGGGCCCAGTAGATGGCAGCCACTGACCAGGCCAGGCCAATGCCCAGGAAGACATTAACTGCATTGCTACCTGTGACGTTGCCTATGGAGGCATCGGCATATACATCCTGTATGGCAGCTGCTTTGCTGGCAAAGGTGTCTGGAATAGGGAAAAGATGGGTTGGAATAAGTGGGGTGGAAAACTGCGTCTTATGCCTAGGAATGGCCTACTAACTGCTGAACTACGGAAAGCGATGGTGTAGTATAGTGACAATAACTATGTGCTGGGAATTAGGAGACTCAAGTTCAAGTCCTGGCTCTCATGGTCATTGGCTACATGAATAAGATAAGTCACTTAACATCTCTAGGCCTCAGTGTCCTCATCGGGAAAATGAGAGGGTTGGATTAAATTATCTCTAAGGCCATCTACTTCTCCAAATCTGTGACCCTATGACCGTCCTTGAAGTCCGGGGCCATTTTTAACATTCATTTTTACATTTCAACATTGATGGCCTACCTCAGCTCCCAGTTCTGATTGTGACACAATCCAGCTACATGACCTTGGACAAGTCAGCTCAGTTTGCTTATCTATAAAATGAGGGGGCATGGTTCTCTATGATTCTGTGATTGGCCAGATGATCAGCACTTTGGACACTTATCCAGCATGGGATAGTCGAGGCCTGCAGCGTCTGTCCAGTAATTGGACAAGATGATCTCTTGGGTCTCCGAGCTCTAAAACCCTGATGTGTTCCAGAATCTGCTCTGTGGCGATCCTTGGACTCCAGCCATCAGTGGGCTGCCAAAGGTGGATGATAAGAGATTGCATCTCAAGGTGCCATTGGCTCCATGGGATGGACTAAGCTAGACCAGGGTAAGTTATGTAGGATCGAGACATGAAGGAGTCTAAAACTCTTGACTGTACAAGCTCTTTGAGAACAGGCAGAGGAGAGAGCTCGAGGCCTGGAGAACAGAAGACCTGAGTTCAAAACTGACCTCAGGAGCTGTGTGATCCTGGACAGGTGTCTTACTCGCCCCTCAGTGATGGTAACGTTGGGATGATGACAGTGTCTACCTCCTTGTGAGAGTCAAATGAGATAATATTTGTAAAGTGCCTGACGTGGGACCTGGCATGTCGTAGATGCTTAATAAATGATTATTTCCTTCTTCCCTGTACCCAGTAATTCATGTTTGTAGTGCTTAGTGTGCAGAATCATTACCAGGACAGGGTTGGTAACAATAACATTTTATATTCAGGAAGCACTTTGTGTGCATTATGTTGTTGGATCCTCACACAATCACTAAGTAGTACTAGCCCCATCTTACAGGTGAGCAAACTGAGGCTTAGAGGGAGTTCAATGACTTCCTGGGTCCAGGAGGTTTTCTGGCTCTGAGTCCTAAAGGACCTTCGAGGGGCCAGCCTTTTCATAGGTAGGCATATCCTGAGTTTAGGCCATGTTAGGCAGGGTTCTAAGGGAATGGGGTGAGGCATGCACAAAGTTCCCATTTCCTCACCACGAATCATTGGGCAAGATTGTTGGCCAACAGGACTAAGGGAAGCTGTTGAGAATCGACGGTCTGAGCCCTAAAATGGCTGTTTTAGTTGAGGAGCACAGATAAGTATAGCACCGTGTATGGGTCACAGAGTATTTTCTCCCCACCAACCCTATCTTCTCAGGATCCCCTTCCCACATTCTCACCTGGGACAGAGGTGCCAAAGGCCACAAAGACAACAGCTGTGACCGAGTCCTTGAGGCCAATGGTGCAGCCAAAGTGGGAAGCCAGGTCACCGATGATGGCGGTGAGCATGCCGATGATGAGGATTGAAACCACAAAGCAGGCCCAGCCATGGCAGTACTCTGTGGGGGGCACACAGGCAAATAGCACCTTCCAGAAGACAGTGAGGAAGTGCATGACATAGTCAAAGCAGGAAGGCAGCCTCTCCTCACCTGATTCATCCTCATCCTCATCTCCTGCTGGAAGCAAGAAAAATGGGGGCAGGTAAAGTAGACAGAAGATCATATTTTCACTCCTTATTCCTTCTAAATCCAACCAACTTGCAGAGAGTTTATATTCCGTGTGTGTGTGTGTGTGTGTGTGTGTGTGTGTGTGTGTGTGTGGTGTGCACACATGTGCAAACACATTGGGATTTAGACTTTTCCCCAAAGGGAGCAGGAGGAGAGTCCTGCAGACCCAAGAAAATGCCCCTTTAATGACTTCTATACCACAACAGACTGAGATTGGTATCTCTTGGGCAATCTCAAACAGAATCTAGGTCAGAGGCCGAGATGAAGTGGTGTGGGAGGGAACTATATTTGCTTCTCTCCTGTCATGAAACAAATGACACCAAAGCGAACATAAAACCCAGGAACTGGTCATCTGCACTCCTGAGATATTAACAGATGCCCAGAAAGGACAGTTTTAGACACTTGGAAACTGTATCTTATCAATGTCCCCCCCCCCTTTTCTCCTTTTTGGGGGATCTCACAGTAGGATCAGTAAAACGCAGAGATGATGGGGGAAGCTTTAGCAACTTTCATCACCCCAAAGTGGGTCCTCCAGGGAGGAGAAAGAAAGCAAGCAGCCGATCTTTCATGGACCAGGATAGGTGGGCAAGACAGAAAGTTGATGGCACCATTCACTATCAAGGAGTATCAACGGAGGCATCAGACTTCAGAGGAGGGAATAACCATTGTTGTTTAAATAAGAGGAGGAAAAGTGTATAGGACTGCAGATTTAGAGTTGGATCTAGTCCAACTGCCTAATTTTACTAATGGAGGCATTCTGGATTTGGAGTCAGAGGACCTGTGTTCAAATCTGGACTCTTCTACTGACTACAGTCAACCTCTCTGTTAAGGTATGCCCCAGACCTAAAGACAAGGCAGGTGGATTTGACTTGGAACAAGCCAAGGTAGTCTATGAGGAAAAGATGCACCCACCTACATACATTTGGCCCATTCACCCCGTGGTGGCATAGCCTACTACTTGGAGTAGTCTGGACTTCATAATAGGCAGTGTCTTATGGGAAGAAAATCACCAAGCTCAGTGTCAGAAAGCATGGATTCTAGTTTTTTCTGCATCCTGTGTGGCTTTTAGACAATCATATCATTTTCTAGGCCTCAGTTTCCTTATTTGTAAGATGAAGGGATTGGGACAGACCTTTAAGCTTCCTCCCAACTCTAATAGTCTGTAATTCAATGCTGAATTTTTTTTCAAGAGTTTCCTTAAACACCAGGAAATGTATTACTCTTCTATTTCCTTCCCCTTTGGCCTCTTTTTATCAAGGGACCAAAGTAGTGATCAGAGATAACAGAAGGGGAGGATACATCCTTAGCCATTGATGCTGGAAAGTGGGTCAGCAGCAAGTCTTTTCTCCAGGGCTATAACTTTACTCTGACACTGGGACCTGTGGGATATGACCTTGTGGGTTGCTATGGCAATGAAGAATTCTGAAAGCAACCAAGGCTAGTCAGCAACTCTCTGTTTACCATTTGCTAAGAGGCAAACACACTTGTGCTTTGCTGGTATGGAAAGGGAAAGAGAGACAGACAGACAGACAGAGACAGAGACAGACAGAGACAGAAAGACAGAAACAGAGAGAGAGAGACAGACAGAGAGACGGAGAGAGAGAGGGAAAGAGAGAGACAGAGAGACACGGGGGGGAAGAGAAAGAGACACAGAGAGAGAGAATGAAAAAGAGAGAGAAAAAGAGAGAGACAGAGAGAGAATGAAAAAGAGAGAGGAAAAGGGAGAGACAGAGAAACACAGAGAGAGACACACACAGAGAGAATGAGAGACAGAAAAGAAAAGAGAGAGACAGAGAAAGAGATGGGAGGAAGAGAGAGAGGAGGGGAGAGACAGAAAGGGAGAAAGAGAGAGAGGGACAGAGATAGAGGGAGAGAGAGAGGGAGACAGAGACAAAGAGAGACAGAGAGACAGAGAGAGAGACACACACACAGAGAGAATGAGAGACAGAAAAGAAAAGAGAGAGACAGAGAAAGAGACGGGGGGAAGAGAGAGAGGAGGGGAGAGAGAGAAAGGGAGAAAGAGAGAGAGGGACAGAGATAGAGGGAGAGAGAGAGGGAGACAGAGACAAAGAGAGACAGAGAGAGAGACAGAGGGAGAGAGAGAGCACGCACTGTGGCTTTCTACCTCATGACAGTATTTATGAGTCGTGGTTATAGCAATGCCTGGGACATCACTAAAGGTTGTCCTTTGGTCTCAGGTCAAGAGAAAAAAAAGTGTGAAACATCCAGCTCCCAGTATTGACAGGAGAATCTCTTGAGGAGCCAAAAGCCCCTTACAATGAAGCTTGTCCTCAGAGAAGAGCTGAAGAAATGCGTGGGCCGAGGATTACGTCATTGCACACACCGTCAAAATCAGTTGACATGTTGGTTTGTTTTGCTGAATTGCTTTTCTTCTCCCGTTTTATTATTTATTACGAGGGGTGGTTTGCTGGGTAGGACGGGGGAAGGGATATATTCAGAAATGAAGGTGATATGAAGACAAAAGATATAAATGAAATTCTTTTTAAAAGCATCCCCACAATTTTATTGATTATCAAAGCTCAAAAGTAAACAGGCAAAAATGTGTTGTCCCTCCTTTTTACAGAAAGGGGAAATCAATATACAGAGAGGTGTGCGACTTCACCAAGCTTATCCGTCACCTGCACATTTGGGAATAGAATAATGAGTCCTGGCATACAGGTATCCTCAGAAATAGGAATTTCCATCTTTTCCTAAGTCATGGGCCAATGCTGCTTCTTTCCCCCACCAGCCACACCCAGCTTCTCACAAGTATTGCCGAAGCTCCTCAGCATCCATAACTCTAAGCCTTCTCACCTGCACTGACCGTGATGGCCTCCATGAACTGATCACGCCAGGAATGTGTCCCCACAACCAGGGCCAGGTTTGTCTTCTTGATTAATTTGTCCACTGTACTCTGTCAAAGAAACAGAAACCTGAAGCCATAAAGTCAGAATTCTTAGGGTCCAATGAAGAATTCCATGTTACTTGGGATGGGACAGCAGGATGGGAGAATGTCTCATTGCTGGAAGCTGGGGAAATTACAAATGGACTTGCACAGGCTGAGGACTGAAAAAACGTCAAAGGGCCCTTCTCTCTTTTTTTTCTTCCTCACATTTTTCCAGAAATAATAACAGTTGCACTAACCATCTCTAACAGCCCTGTGCTATTGCAACGAGCTTCAAAAATGAAATCATCATAATGATGATGACGAGACAGGATTCAGCACTCAGAGGGATGATCTGGTCACAGGATTTCAGCCTCATGGGATTTAGGTGTCAAAGGGACCACAAAGAAGATGAGGCCTTGGGAGGTTTGGAACCTGCCAGTGGGTAAAGATGTTCAACAAGCAACGTTGTTTATAAGCCCTTTCTTCTAATTTCTTTCATTTGTCCTTATAACATTCCCTCATGGAAGAGTTATACCCATTTTCCAGACTAGAAAATTGAGACACAGCACAATTTGAATTATTTTCCCCTGTATACAGCCATTTAAGGAACTGGACCTATACCCCAAATTTCTTGCCTCCCATCCCAGCACTCTTTCAATTCGATCCCACTGATGTCCTGACCTTGAATTCATAGGACTCTTCAATGACTACTTCTAATTTGGGGTGCTCGCCCAACACTGGTTTTCCCATCTCTGCTATCCTCTTGGCCTCCTCCTCTTCCATGGATAGCTTCCTGTCAGTCACATCTGCAATAAAACAAAATAAAACCAAGCTTCAGGATGCTTTCCTCAGAAGTCTACAATTCAGTACTTTGGGTGAAAGGAATAGGGAAAGAATATAAGAGAACACACATTTCTTGTGCATATTAATACCTTTAATTACTTTGCGCCTTTACCAAAAAGATCCAGATCTTTTGTAGATATCCCATTAATTTCCAAAGAATGATTTTGCATATGAGAAATTCCTCAAGGAACTGACTCACACACCCAAGCCACTCGGTAAGTTACTGATAGGAACAAACATAACCCCTAAATCCTTGCCCAACATCTATCGCCAAGTCATTCTAGCTCCTATTTTGTAGACAAGGATGCCTCTAGCTTCCTTCCCTTCCACTGACATGCATATTCCATCATCTTTCATGTGGACAAATGCAACTTTTGAATGGCTGAACAATAACTTCACAGCATAATCCTGGGTGGAAAATAAAGAACATTGGACCCAGTAGAAATGCCTGCCATGTTGCATAAACAGCTGTTTACAGCACTTCAGAATTGGGATGGTGCCAATAAAGAGAAGGCTGCTTCCAGGAATATCAGCATTGAGAGAATGCCATTTTCACAATAAGGAAGCTGGAACATTTCCAAAAAAATTCATGGGCTTTCATCTAGTGATGCCTAAAACTAACTCCATGGGAGCTAGGCAAAATTTTCTCAAAACAATTCTGATTGTTCAACTCCAATCAGTCTTTTTGCTTCCTTCCAGAGCTCCCCCTGGGAAGTCTAGCATCCTGACTCTGTGGTTAATAGAGGCTTTCATGGGTTGAAACAGTCAGAGGCTCTTCCCAATTATGCTCTCAGGTCCCCTTTAAGGCAGCTTCACTATAGACAGATATATTTTCTGTCTTAAAGAATAGTGAGTGTTCGGCAGCTTATTCCTTCCAAAGCTTATTTTAACTTAGACACATCTAGTTCCACATGTGCTTATAAAATTAATTCTTTCATTTGGCACCTTAATTACTTCCAAACCACATGGTGAGTTTCCTTGGGGATTCCTGTGCTTCTGATAGTCTCAAGGTACAGAGATGTCATAAGACCTGTCTTTTCTCTATACCTTGATGAATTAGTGTGAGGAGGAAGAAAACTAACTTCAGTTCATGTTGGTGTGGGATCCATTAAAAGGATCAAAAACGAGTGATTTACTTAGGGATTTCCCCAACATCAAGGGTGGCAAATAGCTAATGGGGAATCTGAAGAATTGATTTTTTTTTTTAATCTTCAATAGACTGGAGCATTAATATGAGCAGCCTCAGAACTGTCCATGGTGCTGTCTTTACCTACTAGGTTTAAAATGCAGCCAGACTTCGATTATTCCCAAAAAGGGTTGGGACTCTCTTGTGGGAAACTGTCTCCTTGAATTTCCAGGTGAGTTGGCAATATCCAAATGCTTTCATTTCCTCTGGCCCCATCATGTGAGCATCTTAATAGCTAATTCCCTTAGACAACAATAGGCTATGGCTAGAGTATAAGTAAACCTGGAAGACAGTCCTCTGGACACAC
Organism: Pseudochirops cupreus; assembly: GCA_028627135.1. Lineage (NCBI taxonomy): Eukaryota > Metazoa > Chordata > Mammalia > Diprotodontia > Pseudocheiridae > Pseudochirops > Pseudochirops cupreus. Next base: position 356,874,781 of record CM053582.1, read on the forward strand.
AATAGTGACCTGCTTCCCCTTTAGGGAGTGATTGAAGAATTCCCTTAGGTTCTTAGGGCCACTGCATCAGATTCCTCAGAAATCAGAGCATGGATTCTGTGTGTGTGTGTGTGTGTGTGTGTGTGTGTATGTGTGTGCGCACGCACAAGCACACACGCATATGGATGTCACTGTCTCACAAAGAAGGGTTATACCCTATCTGGCAGAGATGTGCTATTTTCCCCTAGGTCATATCTGTACATGGGCCACACAGATCCTTCTGCCAACCTAATGAGTTCCCTAGTGACATATCGTTGTACCTATGTAAGTCTTTGCCTATCTGCCAATCTAGTACTGTACCTATTAGGTAGACTACTGATTTACCTACTAATCTATCCACTTCTCTGTGATAGCAATCAGGTTTGTTAGCCAGCTTTCTATGCAAATTTCTGCATCTGTTTTTGAATCTGTCTAGAACCTTGGACCTTGTACATACTACAGCACCTAGAAAAGAACTTCAGAATATTATCCTCCATGAATATTTGCTGATGTACATGCCTCAAAAGCACTGCAGATGCCAAGCCTCAGCTTATTCTATAGTATGGACACCGCAGAATTTTGTTCATTACATTGAATTCAGACCCTAACTAGGATTTCTTGAGAGAAAGGTGAGCCAAGAAATAATTGTTCTGGTCACTATTATGCACTGTGATATGACCAGAATCCCCCACAATTCAAAGGAAAAGTAGGGATTACAAATGACCTGGATAGTCTGCTTGGTGTATGAGGAAAATTTATCAAATTTTGAAGACTAGGAAGAAAAGTTTCAGAGGAAGAAGAGAAGATAAAATGGAGGCTTGAAAAACATATGAAGAGAGAACAATTTGTCAAGCTTAAAGCCAGTGAGGTTATGGGTAATGATTTAAAAACCCTTTCACATGTGAAAAGTAGACACGGAATCTCTGGACCTCAGAATGCATCCCCAGGGTTGATTAGACAGTATGGGCATAGACAGGTTTAATTTCCATTACTCCATTAGCAAATGCTACCCACCCCATAAAAATAGTTTTAAAAAAAGCTTGAGGCTACCCAATAAGTTGCTACTTAAGGCTACTTAAGTCATGTTCCAAATGACAGATTCCCAAATTCAGAAGCCTATGAAAATGCATTCTTGCATCTAATTTGAGCTCATAGGCAGATCAAAGTTGACATTCATGGAGGGGGAGGTGAGAGTAGGAAGTTAATAAGTTTTGGAGAAAAAGTCTTTTCCTCTAACCTGAAACCCTAGGGGGAAAAAAAACCAACTTAAATTAGTGAAAATGGTTGAAGGTTTTGGTAGAACTCCATGTGACCAAATTAAACCATGAAAATTATGAGAGAGAAAGGAAACATGTGACAAGTGAAGATAAAGCTTCTGGAACCAAATTTATTTCTTCGCTTTTCTTGTCATCTTGCCTTTTTTCCCTCTTCTCTCTTCTTTTCCTTTTCTACCTCTTTTCCTCCCTTCCTTTCAAAGAAATATAGATGGATTTATTCATACCATTAAAAAAGGAACTCACTAAAATAAATGTGTGATCTACATTGACAACCCAGCATTAAGTTTGAAGGGTAGAGCTTCAGCTACTGAAAAATAATGTAGCACGTGGTAGGAAGAAGACCTTAGTTCAGATGGTTCTTCACCAAAAGGTCTAGAGAGATATATATGACATTTTCTTAAGAGGTAATAAAGCATCTTCCTATAAAACCCCATTTCCTCTTGCTTTGACCCTTACTGCACTGAGCTATTAGCTGCAGCTCCTCTCTAATACAGTAGGGAAAGGCAATGCTAACTTTTTGCCTTGAGTCTGACTAATACTTCATAGTTGGAACCCACTCACAAAAGTATACCCCAGACTCAGGAACAAATCACATTCTAAGCCGAAAATTTATTTCAGAATCTCTTAATTTTTTAAAATTAATTTGACTCTTTTCATTAGGGCATTCTAATATTTCTATTTCCAGCCAGGAGAAAAGCTTCAAATATTTCTTTGAGTTTACTTACACATGTCTTGTTATAATTGAGTATGAAGGTCAATGGTAACATTTCCAAACATTCTAGCAGTTTGGGTCTCAGCACCAAGCAAAGAGTGTACAAAGTAGGTGTTTAATAACTTTTTGTCAAATTGAATTGAATTAATGAGATAGAAAAGTTCTAGCATCAATAAAGTTCCCAAATTATTGCATAAGTGACTTTTTAATTCTGGCTGACAATTTGAGGCCCCACCAAGGCCCCTATAGCTTTTTGAAACAAAAAGATATCCTGAAAATTCATCTTCAAAAGCCTGTTTTCAGCTATATAGCTCTATCTCTCATTCTTCCATTACCTAATTGAGATATCCAGTGAATCAGAACAGGAAGAGTCTTGTTCATATTTTTCATTTTTCATTCAAGAATCAGAAGGGACCACCTAAATAACAGGTCCAAAGAATTTTACCTATGGAAGGGATCTTAGAAGGTATTAAACCCAACCCCTTCTTTATTCATGAATTCTTTTTGCAACATTCCTGACAAGTGGTTATCCAAACTCTGCTTAAATACTTTCAATGAAGAGAAACTTCTTCCCTTATAAGGCAGGCCATTTCATTTTTGGATATCTCTGTCAGTAAATTCTTCCTTATCTTGAACTAAATCTACCTTCCTCTAACCTCCAACTACTGGTCCCACTTTTCCCAAGTGGATGCACACAAAATACAGCTAATCCATCTTTCATGTGAAAAGACCTTCTGATATTTGGAAACAGCAGCGATGTTCCTGCCTCCTTCCCTTGTAAGTTCATGTAAAAATGATGCTAAGAATGCTACCTCTGATTCAAGACTGTGTAAAATTAGTGAAATGAGGCCCCAAGCCTTTGAAGAACTTGCCAGGGTTAAATATCCTTGACATCCCCAAACTGACTGCCAAACCTTAGTTCCCACTATGATACAAGCATCCCTTAAAAAGGGGCAAAGAGCAGAAGCCATCTGACAACTGACAGGAAAAAAGAAGGGGAAAAACAAGCCTCTTACCTG
>CM053582.1:356882806-356901656 GCA_028627135.1 Pseudochirops cupreus
GAGTATTGAAATAGCTAGAGTGCCAGGATATACCTGACAGACAAATGGAAGAAGCCTAGATTTTCTGCTGACTTATGGTCCCTTTGCTGAAGAGGATGAGGGTGGTGGATCACTTGAGTTTGGGAGCGCTGAGGAGCAGTAGCAAAGGGTTAAAGTTGATCTGGTGCCTGCACTAAGTCTGGCACCAATATGGTGAATCCCTGTTAGTGGAGCGTTACCAGGCTGCTTGAGTAGGGGCAAAGCAGCCCATGTCAGAAAAACAGAAGAAATTAAAGTTTCTGTGCTGATCAGTATTGAGTCTGGGCCGATGAATGGCCAGTATACTTCCAGATCAGGTGAGGTAGGGAGATCCATTATTAAAAAAAAAAAAAGATGTGTTCATTGAAATGAGGACCTTGGCTGATGGTAGTTCCTGCAAGGAGCTTCACCATAAGAACTTTACCCCACCTCAATATTCAAAGAAAGCTCTAGAGGAAATGCCCAGTGAGGCTGTGCCACAATCCAAGGCCTCAAGGACAGGATATCCATGGTTTCATCGCATCACCATACAAAGGCCCAAGAAGGTATCTTGTAAGAAGTGACCTGTCTAAATTTCCTCTTTCTTCACTGAATTTCTATATCCCTTCGTTCTCTATAACAAATAGTTGCTGGTAAATAAAGCTGAAATTGTCCTAATCTTGTTTATGTTCATTATAAGTAAGCACTACAAAATGACAAGATATCCCAACTAGTGATGTTTCTTTTGTCTTTGTGACACACTAAAACCAAGTCTTTTATTTACCTCTCTGAGGAGAACCCATGAGTAATCCTCCAGCCTTTACATAATTGCCAAATTAATACTCCCAAGTCACAGGTCTGATCATATTGCTTCCCTGACCAGGAACTTTCAACTGTTCCCTGATCCCTCCCTGACCAAGCATTCGAGACCTTCCACAACCTGTTGCCAACTCTCCAGATTCATTTTACATTACTTCCCTTTCATGTAGTATGTTGTTCCAGCCAAACTGCACCATTTCCTTTTGCACAACCACATCACCTCCCATCTTCCTGCATTTGCATAAACCATCCTCTTTTCCCTGAAATGCACTTCCTCCTCATTTCCAAATTCACAATCCCCTTCTTCCTTCAAGGTGCAGCTCAAAGGTCACCTTTTCTGTGAGGCTTTTCCTGATCTCCTACTTTAGTTCTCCCCAGAACTTTTGTCAGATATCTCCTTACTTTTGTCACTCCCTACCCTATCTATTGCTTATCTTTGTTCTTCTGGTGTCCCCCTCTTAATAAGAATGAAAGCCCTTTGAGCCCTGGGCTGCCTCACTTTTGTCTTTATATTTTCATTACAAAGCATGTCATTTACAGGGAAAATCAAAGGATCATGAATTTAAAGCTGGAAAAGAACAGGTACTCAATCAGCATTTGTTGACTTGAATTGGAATGAGGCACAAAGACATGAAAACAGAGACTGAGAGCACTGAGTCAGACACAGCTCAGAGGAAGACTCTGGAAGGCTTGTTCAATGACCTCCACTCAGTTCCCAGTTTCACATGGTGGGCCATGGTAAAAAAGGGAGCACTTTGCCTCTGTAACCCCGAAGGACCTTGGCATGGACAGAATTTTCTGTTACCCTAGAAGTGGCAGTCACCTTGCAGCTTCCTGTTTTGGCCCCTCCTTCAGCTTCCTCTTTCTCTGGGGTTATCCTTCTACTGTAAGGAGCTGGAGCTGAGAGTAAACAGAGGAGGAGCGGGGAGGCCAATGGGCTTTTCTAACTTTTTTTCATGGAAGGTGTCCAGATGATGCTCCCTGTAAACCCGGGGTACTTCTGCCAGGACGTCTCTTTCCTCCCTTCTCCATGCTTGAAAGTCCTGCTGACGCATCTGAACCTCTATTCCCCAGGAATATGATGGGACTGAGGATCATCTGAAAGGGTGGGAGAGGCTACCAGAAGCCCATGTGTAGTAGTCCAAAAATACAAGCTCTGGGTTTCTTGGCCTTGCCTTTCTTGTGATATTCTCAAATGAAGGTGAGCGAAGCTGACCCTCCCACTACCTGGTACTATTGGCCTGCCTCTTTCTGGAATTCTCATATTTGGAGTCCTTGGCACCTTTTTACTTGTGAGTGAGGGAACTCAAAACTCCTCAAACTATACTCTAAAATCTAGTAAGGCTTTTCATGGGAAACAGGCCCAAATTCCCCTTCCCTGGAAATCACATGATTTACAAGGACTCAGAACTCAGAGCGGTAGGGAGTCACTCCTCTCCTCAGTGACACCTCACCATAAGATATGCCAAATAAGGACAGAAGTGCTTTCTTCAAATGTGCATTGGGAGGTCTACTGTATCCTTGTTCCGGTACTTGAGGTAGATGGATGATCTTAGATTGGACACTTAACTTCCAGCCAATGGAAGAAAAGGGTTAGCAGGGGGTGGGGCTTTATAACTTCGCCATTTCCTTTTGTAAACTGCTTCTCCTCCCTGACCATTTGTTAGCAGGGTGGCCCTTTCTCGAGATCATAATAAACCATTCTTTTCTGCTTTCTACCTTGAGAAACCTCTGACTATTATTTGGGTGAGGATCTCTGTTGCACACAGTTTTGGGGGAGCACATACCTGTGATATCAAAAATGGAAAAGCAGAGGAGCCTGAGTGAGATGCCTCCCTTCCCTATAAAATCCCTCAGCCCTTATTTGTATCATAGAGCAGTCCTAGTGTATGAGACAGCACAGGTGTTCCCATATTACCATAGAAAAATAGGAGTCCAAAGAGCCTGATATAACTTGGGGACCAGGCCAGGAAGGCAGCTACCTATTGGATCACTGATGTCCTTCCTCCCTGAAGATCCTCAACGGACACTCAAATGCCTCTCTTCTTTGAAGGCTGAGCCATAGACAGCCTTCCTCCATCTATGGTTCCCCTCAGACACTCTGCAGAGGTAACTGCATCCTCATCTCTGTGGTACCGGTGCTTTATGACCTCTTCCTTAGGCCCCCAAGTAATAATTAAGAGCTACCATTTGCATAGCCCTCCTAAGGTTTGCAAAATGCTTCACATATGTTATTTTACTTGATCTTCACAACAATCCTGTGAGGTAGGGACTGTTATTAATACTCCCATTTTACAGATGAGGAACTGAGGCTGAGCATGAAGGGTCTTGTTCAGAGTCACATAAGCGAGTTAGCATCTCAGTAAAGATTCAGATCTTCCTTTCTCTGAGTTCAACACTACACATTGCTCCACCTGGCTTTCCCTTGTATGAGTTACAAGCCAAATAGAAGCTTAGCATTTTTAACATCATTGGCCAGTCTGCTTCTCCCTATGGAAATCTCTAAATCCCCACAAATAGCTGTAATGAACTACAGCAGTGGCCTCTACCTCACGGAATACCTGGAGGTAAACAAGTGCCTGTCCCTTGAAATACTTGCCTTTCACCACAATGGTTCTTTGAGTGTCCACAAAAATAGATACTGGTGGCACCACATAGAAACAAGTCCAGGTTAACAAAGCGCTAAGTAAAACTCATCCTGCCAGCTCTCATCTCTCCTAGGATTCTAACAGGGAAGGGACCTTAAAGATGGTCTGGTCTACTCCCTTCACTTCACAAATGAGGGCTGAAAGCATCCAGTGACTCACTCAGGGTCCTACACTAATGAATAGCAAATCTCCCTTCCTATACCCACACCCACCCTGAGTGGCATCTATATTCTTACCACAATTCGAATGATAAATATTGGGCACAGAATTCCAATCCTGGCCTCTTAGGTATCTGCTCTGGCTCCTGACAATCCTCTCCTCCTCCAGGCCAGCTGCGTTCCTTGTGCCTTGTTCTTCCCCCATCCTAGCCAGCTCATCCAAAACTTTTAATCCTACTTTGGAAATCTGCTCTGTTCTCTCAGTCTTCTGTTTCTAATCCAGTTTCTTCCCATAAATGAAATTGTAATTTCAGTTACATGGGGAGTAAAAGGGGAATCTTTAAAGCTCATCCAACTGTGCCATTTTAAATACTTTCTGACCCTTGCTTCAAACACACTCCTAAACTACTGTGATAATGAAAAACATCTCTACTATTTTTGCCTCAAACTTTTAGAATAGTAGAGAACTCTAGAGTTTAGGGTTTGCTGGTTAGTTTGCTATTGAGACTCCAGAAGGAGGTTTATCTCTCTTTTACTTCTGATCTTATATAAAAGTATTAGGAAAACCTAAGAAACAAGAAACCAGGCCCTCAGACCACAGAAGAGAAAGGAAGAAATTGCCTTGAACCTTTCTTGTCAGGAAGATAGGTTTTTCGAATTCCTGTCATTCTGGTATCCTGGTCACTACAGCACAGCAAGATTAAGGTCTATCTTTGATTCAGAATTCTGCCCACACTTTCCCATCCTAACTCCTCTAACCAAATTAGCCAGTCTGAGGCATTTGCCTTCTGGAATTAAAGTTCTTAACCAAGAGGAAAGGTGCGAACAAGAGATCAGTGATGCTTTCAATAGCTGTTTACTTTCTTACTGGATGGTCTTATGGTAAGGTTGAGTCAGATTATTGACCCCCTTGCTGTTATTGGGGTGGAGAGGGAAGGAGGAACAGAAAAAAGGATTGGCTGATCTGATTAAGGGAAAAAATGGTAAAACACAACCTTGCTCCTTTCCACTCTAAGCTGTTGCCAAACCCCATCACCATCTTCCTGTCAACTGTCTGACAAGAATTGTTGAGACAGTTTCATTTTTTTACCTATTCAGTTTTGACTGTGAAAGCAGAGGGAAGCAGCTTCCAAGGCCTTAGGGCTGAAGATGTACCATATCTTAAGATAAACTTCCATTCTGGAGATTGGGGGAGGGGAGTGGCAGTCCTTCTGGTAACCATGGTGTTTCCATGACAATGCTGGGGTAAAGTGCCCAAGGGAACAGCCAGCTTGGGCAGTATCCTCCCAGCTGAGAAACTTTCCAGAGGAAAGGTAGGATCCTGTACAGTCTTGAATGGGAAGCAATGGAGATGAGCATTTCTCCATACTCTGGTCTTTCTTTTTTCTGGTGGGATTGTTAGGTCAAGTTAAGAACAATAGTTCAAGTGACAGGGATGAGTGAGGGCACAACTGAACATGGATGCTGGCTAGGGCAATAAAGGCTTTGGATCACCAATTGTACAAAATCTAAACATACCAAGCAAGGTTAAGGTCATCTTAGAAAAAAGCAAAGCATTAGGAGCATTAGATCTGAATGTAAGGCCAGAGCATTGAGAGTCCTGAGATAGGGGGTCTGTAGGTGGACCTCTGAGATTCCAGCTGTAGGATTTCTTGCATGCTTCCTTGAGTTTCTTGGAAGAAGGAAGGTACCATTCAATATCGATACCACTCTTTTATTTTAGGGGAATAGAATCCTTCCACAATGATCCACCTCTCTTTGACTAGGAACATATTTCCTGCTGTTCCATTGTCAAATGAGGCTCACCAAACCTTATCATTCTTAAAGAGAAGCATAAGCAGGTGCCTGGACCTACCTGGACTATTCCCAAAATGAAACCATATCCAGTGGCCTGGAGTTTGTGTATTCCTAAGTACTCACATTCCCTTGTCATTTTAATCTCTTTCCAGACTTCCAAAGCAGTGGCCTCCAATAGTCCCCCTGCCTTTGACAAAAGCTAGTTCTCCTCTCATCTTCTTGGTGCCAGTGGGGCAGCAGTAGTACTTGACTTTGGCTCATCAGCTCATTAGCAAAAATCCTATTTCCTTCACCAGAAGTGGTAGAGGGAGGAGCATTGTATGGGATGAGTGAAAACTTCTCAATTGGGGGTGGTTAACTTTTCAAATTGCTTCTGTCAATCACTTTTATCTTCCTTTGTCTGTTTTCCCGCCTTGGTGGGACCCTCCCCTTATCTTTCCTTGCTGTCCCAGTTGGGGAAGTATTTGGTGAAGTATGCCTCTCCACCAATGAGAGGGGGAACAGTCAGAGAGGGGTCTTGACTAAGTTAGGTTATAAATTCCAGCACTATCTTTTGTAACTTGCCTCTTCTCCATGATGAGTCATGGGGAAGACCGCCCTCTTCTCCTGGGGAAGAGAATAAAGTCCTGTTCTTATCCTAAGAGATCTCTGTGTTTATTTCTTTTCACTAAATTAAGGATGAAGGATATTTTTCATCCCAAACAGCATGGAAAGTGAAAGTACCTGAAAGCAGTCCCCATTTGCCTGCTCCATAGGCAAAGGCAGAATTAAAAGTTACAACACCCATATCTTCCTGCCCATCTAGAAAATCCATCCCTTGGAAAATGGGCCAACCCTAAGAAAAGCTAGGCCATCTCCAATGTCCATTAGACCTTGCTAAGAGATCCAACAAATATGAAATTTCCATGCTTTTGTCATATCTGGATCTTGTATCATGTTGGGAGGGTGGTGAGACAGGAGGACACAGATTTATCACCAAGGGGACACTGTTTTATCCTCAAAATAAACAGTAAGGCCTAAGATACCATCTGATAGTTGGAAACATAGCTGGGCAAAGGCAGCTGGGGATTCTGGGTTCCTAGCTACCTTCTTTTCATGGCGTCCAGCAGGTAGCATCCTTATTCTTTGCCTTGTTTCACCATCTCTGAAACAGAGGCAAGCAGGCACACTTACCTCAGTCCAAGGAAGAGGGAAGATGTGGTCAGCCTGCTGAGCACTCAATTGAGGGGGTGGAATGCAGCAAAAAAAAAAAAGCCCATCAAAGCATCCTCATAGCAAACCCAGAGAGCTGGGTTACTTCTTCCCTCTCCCACTCCCACCCCCAACCCAGCCCAGACCTACTTCCAAAGAACTCAGGAGCAGCATTCAATCTAGGCTAGTGAGTGAGGGGGTGGGGAGGGAGGGAGGACAGACATGCAAAGCATCCCTTTCTTTTCCTTCTCTTCCCCACCCACCAAGGAGTTTGCATGAGAAGAGATTGAGGAGTGGGGGAAGGGAGGGAAGGAAGCATCATCAGAAACACAAAGGAAACAAAACTAAAGGGGGAGAGGGATTAATCATAAATTGGGGCTGCTGCAGCTGCACAGAAGGTGGAAAAGGAGGACTGGAAATTAGCTAAGGCTACAAAGGCAGAGATGATACCGAAACAGGGTGAGAGCGAGAATACAGGACAAGTAAAGAATAAAAAAAGTCCATTGGTCTAAAAGAGGAAGGAGGAGAAAGGAGGAAAAAAGGGCAGAAAAACAGAGCTATTTCATTGGCTTTTTTTGCTTTTAAATTTTTCATTTTTAAAAAATTTCTTTCTTTCTTTTTAAAGAATCTCACACCTGATATTCCACGTTCCATCCATTTCGGTTCACCAAGGGCAATGAAGAAATTCTCTTGCCTTTCGTATTCCTCCTCATCTACTATTTTAACCCTTACGGTTTTCCTGTAGGGACAACAAGAGAGACAGTGTGTATAGTGGGTTGGTTGGCTGGTCTCCTGGAGTGCATTCTGCAGTATAGTACCCATCGCTCTCATCACATGCAGCCCCATCCCGCCGCGGCCACTGGCAGGATTACGGCGGGTTGTGGTGGTGGTGGCGGTTTTGGCTTTTCGTAGGTTTGGGGGTTTTGGGTGGTCATTCTAAAAATCATCATCATCATAGCTGGTCTCTGTTTTTCTGAGCATCTCAGTTGTAATTCTTACAGGTGAGTGGGGAAGGGAGTTGGAGGAGGCAGGAATGAGAGGTAGAGGATGGGAGAGCGAGGAAAGGGGTAGGAGAAGACAGGGAGAAGATTTAGTCCCTGCTGATAGTTAGTGGGAGGTATCTTTCTGCCACACACATGCCATCTGGTATCACATGGTATTGATGGCACCCTGTCAGCTGATTATCAGCCAAGATTGGGCAATAAGTTCCCTCCCATGAGCCTAATACCCATCTTTCATGAAAGATCTAACATGAAGGGAATAGAGAGCTGGAGAAAGAGAGAAGGAGAGAGAAGGAACCCTTCCTGTACTGTCTTTGATTCTAAGATGGCTGATTGTATACTATGCCTTTTTTTTTCCTGTATCTGAGCTTTGTTTATAGAAAAAACATGTCAAAGGTTTCCTTCTACAATGGCAACAGGCACATCGTTTAAAAGTTGCCTGTAAAACAGAATAATGTAAATTAAATCCTAAATGCCCATTAACTTTTATAATTATGTATAATATGTGTTATATAGTTATATTAATAAACTCATACTGTGTCCCAGAGTTGGCTCTACTACATGTCACAATTAATCACCATGAGGAAAAAATACCCCGAGTGCCTAACACAACAATGCAAATGCCTAGTAATTGCTTGTTGACTTGACTTCTCTTGATACAGACACAGGAGGATGATAGTTTTCTGTTTCTGAGTAACTCAACAAAATATATAGTTTCTTTAAAAAAGGAAAGGAAATAAAACTAAAGGAAAAGCCAGAGGTAGGAATTTTCTGTGACTGTAACCACTATAAACATACCGGCACCAGCTAGGCATCCTCCATTGCACTACTGTTCCTTTAAAACACACACACACACACACACACACACACACACACACACACACACAACATACAGAAGCAACCACGTCCTCATAGTTATTTTTAGCTGCTCGCATTGGACTGAGGCTGAAATGGCCCTGGGGGCTGAGAGGACTTGAACATTTCCTAAGCCTGAATCATTAGGTAGTGTCTACTGAATTGGTTCCTACCTCACTTCAGCGAAATTGTGTAGGTTTGCTTTTTTTGTTGTAAAGATTACTTGTTCTACATAGATGCCAGCAATCTAGGCATCTCTCACTTAGGTAAATGGTTCTGCGTACCTGGGCTCAGTTACCTACGATGCTTGTTTATGAAAACCCATAAACACTGCTGCGTGTGTTCCTCCTATGTGTTTTCTTTATCTTGTCTCCCTTTAGATCAAGAGTTCTTAACCGGGTGATCATGAACTTGTCCATTTTTTAAAAACATTTTGATAACTATATTTCAATATAATTGATTTCCTTTAAAATCCCATCACCATTTATTTTATTTTCTTCATTTAAAAACATTCCAGAGGTTTCGCCTAATTTCAAAAATCTCATGAGTAACATTTATTTATTCCAAGCTAGCGAGTGAGACAGTGGGAAAAAAGGGAAGACAGACATGCAGAGTATCCATCCTTTTCTTTTCCTTCTTTCCCCCAACCATCAAGGAATTTGTTTGACAAGAAGTTGAGGAATGTGAGAGTGACAGGAGGCTTCATTAGATTGCCAAACAAGTCAGTACCACCAAAAAAAAAAAGGTTAAGAACCCTTGCTTTTAGATTGTAAACTCTTTGAGAGCAGAGACCATCCATACAAATTTCTCTGGAAACAAGCTATTTTGTGCTCTAAGTGAAATATGTCTTTCCTGGTTGCCAGCCATCTGGGGGCGGGGTAGGAGAAAGCCACCAATGTAATATTGATCAGAATCTTATCTTTCCTACTTCCCTCCCTGTTTTCTCCGTCTCTCTCCTTTTCTCTCTCTGCACCCATTCCCTTGGTCCCACCCTGATGCCAAAAGAAAGCAAGTTCCACTGAAGAGATCCCTTGTGGGTACCATGTGACAGGTTGACATGTGTATGGCAGTGTTAAGGACTGAGCAGAGAAATAGAGAGAGAAAACAGGAAGGGAGAATAAGAGAGGAAAAGGGAGAGTGGATAACAAGAGTGAGAAGAAAGGAAGAGGAAAGAAAGGAAGTAAAAGAAGAAGAAAGAGTGTTAATGTTAATGTGGAGGACAGGGTACTACACCTTTCTGTAAACTCATATCCACCATGCAGGGCCCCATCAGTTCAATGAAGTAATTCTTGTTTTTCTGATACTCCTCATCATCAATTACCTTGATGTGAATTGTTTTGCTGTGGATGGAAAAAAAGTATCATAAGCAAGCAGAAGTGGGGCAGGCTAACCAGGGAAGGAGAGGACAAGAATTTAAAAACAAAGGAAGGAAGGAAGGAAGAAAAAACCAAATGAGACCAGAAGGTCAAAGTTAACTCAACCACCATACAGTTTCAAGTGACCTAAGAGGATATGTTGAGGCCTCTTCTAAGCCTAAACTTCAAAATGGACCTTTTCTATAAGTCTCAAAGGGATCTACGAGGAATTGTCAGATCTTTGAACCCAAAGAAACTACAGTCGTTCCTCAATTCCATATAAACAACTAAAATCAAGCATGGTTGGTTGAAGCTCTATCTGAAATCTTTTTCTTAGGAAAGAAGGTAGGGTGGAAGTGAAAGGTCAAGGGTTTACAAGCCAGACTTGTTTGGGGATCAATTAATTTATTTGTCTTTAAGAAAAAAAAAACACTAACAAATTACAAATTCTCTATTGCCTAGTATAATCCCTTGTATACAGTAGATGTTCCGCAAATATTTATTGAATTGAATTGAGAAATGTCCTCAAAACATCCAGGATTCTCCTATAGAGATGGGTGATATTGTTAGTTTGGGTGGGTAGGATAATGTCCTCTCCATTGGCAGAGGGATTGGGGTAATGGCTTTCAAGGACAAATTTAAGAGTTCTATCATGCCTCTTAATTAGATGTGGACTCCCAAATCCTGATGTAATTTTGTTCACCCATTATGTACAAGTCTATTTTTTTAAAACATTGATATGTTTAATGACTGATGTTGTCCAACTGTTCTGCTCAACTAAGATGTACCAAGTCATCATATGGCCCTTAGTTGTCCATTTCCTGAATACCCATTTGCCCATTGCTTATTCTACTTGCCTAAAGTCAAATCTATAATCTTATCCTTCTTAAAATGAAAAGTCAATGATCATTACACCAAAAAAAAAAAAAAACCACCAAAAATCTCTTACCATGAACAAAGAATTCCATGGACTGATCAGCCAGCCCCTGAGCAGCTTCAGTCTGGGAAGGGGTCACTAAAGATGATTTGTGAACCCTTACTGATCATCATTTTGAGGACTTGTGGCCTCTGACCTTCCTTCCTACAAAGAAGAGAGTTGGTCTCTCCAGCACTATTTGGGATTTGGTACTGAGTCGTGCTAGGGAAATAGTCCCTTTTTTTAAAAAAAATTAAATCATACAAGGTAAAAGTAGTAAATCTATAGAGCTTGAAGCAGCATAGGCTACAAACAAGGCCTTTAGTAATATGTATGTGCTTCTGGCAGTAATTATTCTCTGCACTGATGCAGATTGTAACCTCTCTACAATTTGGTTGGTAGATGGGCTTCAAGAGCTGCTGTAATTGAAAAGTTCTGAGGCTGACAGTCCACAGTCTTTCCAGTTTGATAGAACTAGTCAGAACTTTTTCTCCATTGGCGTAATCCTCAAGGAACCGATTTCACCTTCATGGCCTAAAGAGACATTATAGCAGGACTTCAGGGAAGAAACAGAAATTGTTTCAAGACAGTCTTAAGAGAAGTCCGTGGAAGAAAAAACCCCCAAATTATCACACAGAGTTGGGGAAATACACTGATTTCTGAGGATGACATCATGAAGGGCAGCCATGATGTTCTCCTAGAAATATTCCCCAGGTGCCTTTTTCTAAGCCAAAATACTAGACTAAATAAAATATTGGCCTAAACCAGCATGGCTTTTCTTATGCTCTCTTCTGTTATGAGCAGAATTATAAGCTCTATCCACCATCCCTGTAGAAATGTAGAAATCCCTGTAGATGAGAGATTGGGGATTAAATTTCAATTAAAGACTTAAATTAGACTTGAGGGAGAATGAGTTGGAGTTGGAGAATAAGCCTTCCTGTAGTGTCTCCTATGTGCCAAGCCCCATGCTAAGGGCTTTTGTTTTATAAATATTATTTCATCTGAGTCTCACGAAACTCTGCAAGGTAAATGCTCTTTTCCCCATTTTATGGTTGAGGAAACTGAAGCAAAAGTGGTTAAATGACTTGCCTAGGGTCATACAGCTAGGAAATATCTGAAGCCATATTTGAACTTGTTTTCTCAACAGGCCCATCGCCATTGTCCCAACAACTGCCTCAAGTTCCCCAGTAAGGTGGTAAGATGCCCTTTCTCCACCTAAAGATGGAGTAGAAAGCCATGTCCCTCTATTCACTGAAATGCTATCTTGCTAAACTGAATTCTATAACTAGTCCCCATTTCTGATCACAGGCCCAGGGAAGTCATGTGGAACAAGTAGAAATCAATATGAAACATGGTCTGGCTTCCCATGAGTTTTTAACCTACAATTAATTATAAATATCTTTGTATAGAACACACATTCTATCTGTAATTCAGGCAAAAATAAATCTCACCCTGAACAGGAAACTCATCAACACAAAGAAACTGAACATGATGGTTTTTTTGGTCCTAGACACTGTCACTAGAGGGACATGTCAGTACTCCCTGCCAAATTCTGTGTTTCTCAGAGAAGTGGTTACCATGCAGGTCTTCCAAATTCCACTTACACAGATACACTAAATGCTATAGGTTTCTTCATGTTTTTTTTAACCCTATAAACTCTCCTTCAGTCTCAAAGTTGAACTGAAACAAGGAAGCTTGAAATTTGACCCAATATATTATTTTAGGATCCTTATATCCAATTCATCCACCATTCCCTCTTTCTCCTCCCATCTCTGTGGCCATTTATGCAATGTCCCTGGAGCCAAAGTATTCTAAGCAGTTGGTCCTCGATTTAATCTGGCATCTTAAGAGCCGAGAGTGTTTTCAGAGGTTTCACCTGCTCACATCTTCACTACAATCCTTTCTGCTGAAGCCAGTGACAGACTATGAAGGGTTTTGATCCCAAGACCTGGCTGTGGCCATGGGAAAGAAAGAAGCACCCATGACTTAATTGCGTCAGTAGCCAAGATGGGATTAAGTCAGTGCTTAGCCATGTTGGCTGGATCATAACTCAGCAGATTCCCATGTGCTGGAGACACACTACCTTTCAGCTCAGACCACCCCTGGGTCTGCAAAGAGTATTCTCTCTTCATGGGGAAGCCACAGCCTTCACTGGGGAAAACACTCTTGCTGTACTTCTAAAATTTATTCTCAAGAGCATATGAATGCATTGCTGCTGATAATGTGGATGATCATAGAACCACTTTACTCTGCTTTGTCCCAGAGAGCAAAAGAACCAATTGGCAAAGTTACATGGAGGTGGATTTCAGCACACTATAAAGAAGAACAATTAAGACAACAGAATCTTAGAATTGGAAAGGACCTCCATCCAGTTCAGTTTGTATCAGAAGAGGAATCTCCCCTATGACTTACTATCAAATGGGCATCCACTCTCCAATGAAAAATCTCCAGTGATAAGGAAGGTCACTACCCATGCCACTTTTAGACATCACTAATTGTTAAAACATTTTTCCTTAAATCAAGCCAAAATCTCTTCCTTTATAACTTTCACCAATGAGTGGAATGTTAGTCCTAGGTCTCATTTCTGGAGTCAAACAGAAAAAAATGACAACTATCACATTCCCTCCAATTCTTCTCTTCTTCAAGCTAAAATTCCCTATTTCCCTGAACTTGCA
The DNA here is from genome assembly GCA_028627135.1 of Pseudochirops cupreus. Classification (NCBI taxonomy): domain Eukaryota; kingdom Metazoa; phylum Chordata; class Mammalia; order Diprotodontia; family Pseudocheiridae; genus Pseudochirops; species Pseudochirops cupreus. Next base: position 356,896,219 of record CM053582.1, read on the forward strand.
TTATTTTCATTTCCTTAACTATCCCATTCATATTCCCAATTTGTCAAAAACATTCCTAAAAAGTGAGCCCAGAATTGAACAGATGAGGTTTAAAGCAAAACCAAATGAAAATATGCAATATTCTCATATCTAGTTGAGGAATTCAGTTGCTTAGTTGGAAAGCAATAAAGTGTTGGAGCCTTAAGCCATAAAAATGGCAAAATCAGGACTCAAACTTGTTTTATTATGTAAGATTTGAAAAAAAACAATGTATGTAAAATACTTCATAAACCTAAAAGTCTTATATAAATGTCAGCTATTGTTACTATTAACAGGTCTTTATAGTTTTGAGGTACTGAATTTGAGAGTAACCCAGGGGGCAGTGGTGTGAGCAGGCTGAAACACTGCAAGAGGGAAAGGAATTAAAAGAATTTAGCAAAGGAATAGACGAGTAACAATGAGGATGGGCTGGTCACATGACAAAATGGAAGGCTATTGAGTAGACCATTAATTAGGACATCAGTTGTTAGAAGCCCTATGTGCTCCACTAGCATCCTCACAATGCCAGAGCCTTAAAAACCTGGGTGGATGCCCTGTGACAAGAGAATGGAAAGGCATGGACAAGACCTGCATAAAATATACAGCAACCCACCTCCTGATGGAGGTGTGATGGACACAAGATGGAAAATGAGACAGACATTTTTTTAGATATGACTGATAAGTTATCTTCTTTTGCTTGTTACAAGGGTTTTGCTTTTCTTTTCAACAGAGGAAAGGAGATAGAGAGAGGAAGGAGAACGGAAGAAGAATAGAGGTCCCCCAAAAATGAGAAGAGAAGAACAAAAGGAAGGAATCACAGACAAGAAGGAAAGTTACATAGTGAATTTGTTATGTCTTTTAAAAGAAATCCAAATTCTACAAAATAGAGAATGGCAGTTTCCTCCTCCTCCTATTCTACAGGGTATATAAATATAATGTACTGTTTAAGTTCTAATTTTTAAGAAAGAAAGAAAGAAAAAATAGATTGGCAGACATAGATGGGCTACAATCTAAATTGTTGGACACAAATCCCAAAATGGGGTCACAGATCTATCTGAATGAGCAAATAAGTGGCCATAAAGGATGGCCAACTCTCTCTAAATTATAAGAATGCTGTGCATAACCTTGTGAATCCTCTAAACAAGTCCTACTTCATCTTGGTAAGTATCACCACTGGACATGTAGAACAACTTTCTCAAAACACATCGTTTTCAAATTATAACCTCAGGCTGATAATATTTCTCACCATCTAAAGTTAGTTAAGTTGTCCAAAAATAGCACAAGTGATGTCATAAAATGGTGAGTTTTTTCCATCACTGAAGACTATATGACCCCTTGTCAGGGATGATATAGATGGAAAATATGTTTCCCATGGAAATTGGGCTAGATGAACTCTGAGTTCATTTCCAGCTCTAAGAATTTATGATGTTAAGAACCTCTATTTTTTGAATCTTGATAGCTCATCCTTAAGAGAGGGATAATCAAACCCCCACATCGAGAAGGTGACCTACTAACCCCTATGCCTCTCATTTTTCAAAGTAACCTCCAAAGCCAGGTCTTGGGTCAGGCTTAATCACTTCTTCTCTTCTTCTAATTTCTACTGCATAACTCTTTACATTATCAATAAAGGTTCACTGGTTCTAATTTTATCATTCTTTTCAGGCCAGCCAGAGTTCATAAATCTTCTTTATTCTGTCATCTAGTGATAAAATATGGATAATGAACTACTGAACTTTCCCCTGGTGCTTTCTGAAATCTCAAATCCTAATCTACTATTTCTTCATCTAGCCTCCACATTCTCGAGGATTAAGACCAACAATCCCCAACCTTCTCTGAACTCAGATTTCAGGATCTGGAAAATAGAGAAAGAGAGCTTTACTGTAGGCATATCATGTTGGCAGAGCAACCTGAGTGGTTTCAGGTTTTCACACTGGGTCTCCTTAGCTGTGACTTGGAAGACTCTGAAACTGACACAATAAGGAAATGGAGGCAAATAGAAGTTGAGTGACTTTCTCAGGGTCACACAGCTAATAAGTATCTGAGGTCAAATTTGAACTCAGAACTTCCTGACTCCTGGTCTGGCACTCTACCCACTGCACCACTTAGATGCCTAGATATAATAGATAGTAAATGTCCTACTCATGGGATTTCATATTCCACTGTGTTCTGCATCTGAGGTATTGAGTTCAATTCCATAAATACATTTTAAACTTTAAAAAAATGTGAAGCTTAAAATTTTAATCGAAAATGAAAATTAAATTACAAAATAAAATTAAAACTTTATATTTAAACATTTCCCTTTTTATTATTAGAAATATGAAAAATATCAACATTTTCCCATACAAAGAAGGAAAAAGAGGACGATATATAAAACTGTGATTCTCTACTACTTTGAGGTTTTTATATATTTCAAATTGAATATGGTAGTTTAAACACTGTCTTGCTTATCTATGTACCCTTCTAAATTTTTCTCCCTTACTTATTTTTAAATGATTGATTAATGTTTTTCTTTCTTTTTTTCCTTTTGTAGTATCATTATCACTCTCTCTACCACCACCACCCAAAAGTGTTTATGTCTTTTAACAAATCAGTTAAGTAAAAGCTTGTGTTCTTATATATTTGTTCAATTTCTTTTTCTGATATTAGGCAATTTAAATAATCTGTTTCTGTTATTATTCTGTGGGTAGTTTTTTTAAATAAAAATTTATTGATTTCATATAAATTATAAACTTTCTTGGTATATAATTGGGCAAAAGTTTCTAACAACTTTGTTTTTGTCTTCATTTGTTATAGTCCTTTTTTATTTCTAATTTTGTAAATTTATTTTTTTTCTTCCTTTTATTTTTAACCAGATTAGGCAAATTTATCTATTTCATTCATTCCCCCTCCCCCAAAAAAGTTTCTAGTTTCAATCATCAATTTGATTTTTATAGTTTTTAATTTCTTATCTCTTTTTTAATTTTCAAAATTTCTATTTTTGTGCTTGGTTGGAGTTTTTTATGCTTTCCTGGTTTGTTTGGTTTTTTAGTATCATGTTCAATTTATTAATTTACCAGGTTTTTTCTTAGTTGTTGGAAGTGTTTAGAGATAGAAATATTCCCTGAAGGACTGCTTTGGCAGCATCCCAAAAGTTTGGGTACGTGGCTTCATTGTTGCATCTTATTTGATGAAATTATCCACTGTTTCTATGGCTTGTTCTTTGACCAGTGCTTTAGGAATAAATTATTTAGTTTCCATTTAAGTTTGAATCTTTTCTTCAATTAATTAAATTAATTATATTCTCTTAATTGAGAAGGGTTTCTGTGGCAGTCAGTAAATGAATTGTATAATATTCCTTGATTTTCTGAATCTGTTTCTGATTTTTTGTGCCTGTCATGTGGTCACTTTTAGTAGAGGTAGGCACCTCATCTCAAGAGGGACATGGATGAATTGAAAAATATCTAGTGGGTGGCCAGCATGATGAGGAGACTGAAAATCATAACATACTAGGAGAGGATACTAAAAGTAGACATGATTGTTATCTTCAAATGTTTTTAAGCTGTTATCCAGAAAAAGGAATGGACTTCTCTGTTATTTCTGAAGGTACAATCAGCGGTTGGAAGTTACAAGGTGGCAGATTTTAACTTAATAAAGACTTTTCTAACATTTAGAGCTATTTAATGAAATATGCCTTAGGAAGTAGTAAGCTCCTCTTCACTGCATGCATGGAAGCAGATTATGGGTGACCATCTGTAAAGGATACTGTGGAAAGCTTTTCCACCTTAGGTGGAAAGCAGAATAGAGAACTTATAAGATTCTCCACTTCGGTTCTAATATGCAGTCAGGAAGCTTGGGAATTTTGTTCTTGGCAAGCAGCAGAATCATAGATTAACTTTCCCTTACGAAATGCTAGCGATTATGGAAATGAATAAATATCTTCAGAAGCTTTAGAGCTGGAAAGAACCTTAAAGGTTAACCAATCCAACCCCCTCATTTTACAGATGAGGAAAAGAGTTTGAGGCCTGCCTAGGGCTACTCAGTTCATAAGTAGAAGAGCCAGCATCTGAACTGAGCTCCTCTGACTCTGGTTCCAACAAACTTTCCAATACATCTTTTTCTCTAAAGCATTAAAAAGTGATAATACATTAAAAATAAAGAAAACACTGCAGCAGCTTTTTTGGTTTAGGTTTTGGTTTTCCAAAAGCAGGCTTTTCTTTGAAGGAGGCTAAGGGAAATTGTGTTGATAGGGCTTACCTGACTTTCTTATTATTCCTAGAGTTCCCATCTAATTTTTTAAATCTAATCAAATACTTTCATCAGGACAGATTATCTTTCTTCCCTCCTATCCTGCCTTAACTACAAAAGCATCGAGGAGAAAGAACAGCTGATGCAGAAAAGACTAGTTTTGCTCAAGGATGCTTTGCTTCTGAGGACAACAGGCAATGGACAACTGGTAGGAGGTCGGGGAGGGAATAGGGAATAAGCATTTCTGTAGAGTCTACAATGTTCCAGGCATTGTGCTAAGAGTTTTATAAATATCTTATTTGAACCTAAAAATAACCCTGGGAGGTAGGTGTTATTATACTTATTTTACAGTTGAGGAAACTGAGGCAAAGGGAGGTTAAGTGAGTTGCAATGGGTCCCATAGCTAGTTAAGTGTCTAAGACTGGATTTGAACTCAGGTCTTCACAAATGCAGAACCAGCATTCTCTCCCCTGTGCCACATAGCTGACTAAATAACCAATAGGTCGTTGACTGTATAATGCCGACACACTCCTCATAGCAATTCTGCTAATGGGGCCAAAGTCTGGCCAGAAGCATATAGTAGGTGCTTAATAAATGTGGTTTATAAAAAGGTAAAAGGACTTATTTGTACAAAAAATATTGATAGCAGCTCTTTTTGTGGTGATGAAGAATTGGAAGTTGAGGGAATGCCCATCAAGTGGGGAATGGCTGAACAAACAAACGGTGGTATGTGATTGTAATGGTACATTTTGTGCTATAAGAAATGACATGCAAGATGATTTCAGAAAAACCTGGAAAGACTTACATGAACTAACGCAAAGTGAAGTGAGCAGAACCAAGAGAATGTTGTACACAGTAATAGTAATATTGTACAATGAACAACTGTGAATGTCTTAGCTATTCTCAGTGACAGAATGATCCAAGACAATCCCAAAGGACTCCTCGGGAAACATGATATCCATCTCCAGAGAAAGAACTGATATTTTCTGAATACAGACTGAAGCATGCTATTTTTCACTTTCTTTTTTTTTTTATTTTAAATTTATTTTATTAAATTTTTTTTGAGCTACATATTTTCTCCCCGTCATTCCCCCGCCCACCACCCCAAAACAGCCATCCCAGTGTTTCCCCCCTCCCCCAGTCTATTCTCTCCTATGTCACTTTTTGGTAGGGCAGAATGGATCTCCCAACTGCAG
>CM053582.1:356902156-356919592 GCA_028627135.1 Pseudochirops cupreus
CAGACCGTGATTTTTTTTTTAAATCTCTGTGGGGCTCTGCTTCCAGAAGGGAAAGCTCTGTCCCAAATTGCTGGGGTCCTCCCGGCTGCCATAGCTCTTAGGGAGAGGCTGGGAACTCTTCCTATATACTTCCACCTGACTGGATAGCAAGGACTCCAAGACTGAGGCCCAAGACCGCGATCCGGATCCAGGCCGCTCAACGCGAGAGCCCTGGCCTGAGTTCAATCGCTCAGTCCCCCTGCTGCCTGCATGCCGGGGCGGGAAGCTGCAACGCTGAGGCGGGTGCAAAACCTCTGCCTTTTGCTTTTCCACTCTGGAGGCCTGCTTATCTCCCCCTTTCACAATTCCCATTCACAGCTGCCGCTAATCCGCTCACCTGAAGCTCCTCCGCTCCTCCTGTCCAGCCGCCCCTGGGGCACAGCTGCGGCTTCAGGCTGGTTTTGGTTCGCAGTGCTGATATGGTTCCTCGTAGCCGAGCTGACTATAGTGGGAAGTATCTTTGTGTGTGTTTTGGAGTTCTAGGATTGGTTTAGAGTCCTATTTTATGGGTATTTTGGGATGGCTATGTGAAAGCTGCAATATGTTGCTGCTGCTATGCCGCCATCTTGGCTCTGCCCCCAATTTTTCACTTTCTTTCATTCTTTTTGTTTCAAGTCTTCTTGCAGAAAATAACTAATATGAAAATATTTTACATGATTGCATGTATAAAACCTATATCTGGTTGCTTACCATCTCAGGGTGGGGGGGAGTGGAGAGAGGGAGAAAAGGATAGAATTTAGAACTCAAAACTTTCTTTAAAATGTTAAAAAAATTGTTTTAACATGTAATTGGGAAAAAAATAATTTAAAAAAAAAAGACTCAGTTCAGGTGCTACCTGAAGTAGACAGACAAGACAGGAAAAAGAGAAAGGGAGAATGGTATTTTCCCATACAAGATTTCAAAATGTCCTATAAATAAATTAATGAAAAATCTCATGTTGGGAAATTTTATTAAATTCTATAAAAATAAATAAAAATATAAAATAAATGTATATAAAACAAAAAACATGTAATTGGGGAAAATAAAATATTATATATTTTTAAAATAAATGTTGTTTGCTTGATCAGAAGTAATCTTGAAGATCCAACATTCTTTAGGTGGGTTTACTAGATAACATAATCTGGCCAAGAAGCTTATTGTTTCCATTGATAATTCAGCCATCATTGTTGGATATGTTTATGGGAAACACACCTACAGAGCCTGCATATTTAGGCCACTTTCCACTCATTTCCTTCACACCGGAATATCCACAGCCATTCACTATAGTTCATACTTGAATGACCCTGGTTGTCCCAGGGGATTCGAGGACAAAGCATCTTAGGACCATATGTTTAGAGATGGAAGGTACCTCAGAAGCCAGTCATCAAGTCCAAACCCCTTATTTTACAAATGGGAAAACTGAGGCACAGTAAGTTAAAGTGACTTCCCCAGGGTCACATAATTAGTAAGGGTCTGAGGTAGGATATAACTGCAGGTCTTCCTCACTCCAGCTCCAACACCCTATCCACTCAACCACCGTTTCTTGCTTATGTAACTTTTTGTTTCTATGCCTAAAGGGGAGGAGGAAAATCTGGAGCAGTGCCTTTGATAAAAGTCTGTGTTTTTCTGCTCTGGGACACAATAGCTGGGTGACATGGTCATGAACCATGAGAAGTATGAGGACAACCGTTCTCAGGAAAGCTGTGAAGTTTATATCTGCAGAAGCACGCATTCTCTTGAGAACAGTAATGACCTTACACAACATGTGTCCTGCCCTTGTTCAAAAATATCACATAGATTTGTCATGCAGAGATCATACAAGGAGAGGGGGACTAGACCTGTGATTTCATCTGGTGCAGAGAGCTTCTCTCCCAACACAGCTCAGCACCTTCTCAACAAGTTAGTCTGAGAGAATTGAAATTCCTCGGCTTGTCAGTTGTGACATTTTATAATCTGGGTCGACTTCTATCCATCCAACTTTACCACCTACCTCTAAGCATATAGGGCAACTAGGTGGCACAGTAGATAGAGTGCCAGCCTTGGAGTTAGGAGGACCCAAGTTCCAATCCAGTTTTAGATACTTACTTACTAGCCATGTGGGCAAGTCACTTTACCCTATTTGCCTCAGTTTCTTTCTTTTTTTTTTCTTTTTCTTTGGAGGGGGGAAGGTAGGGCAATTGGGGTTAAGTGACTTGCCCACGGTCACATGGCTAGTTTTGTGTTAAGCGTCTGAGGCCAGATTTGAACTCAGGTCCTGACTCCAGGGCCAGTGCTCTATTCACTGCACCACCTAGACACCCCTGCTTCAGTTTCTTTATCTGTAAAATGAGCTGGAAAAGGAAATGGCAAACCCCTCCAGTATCTTTGCCAAAAAACCAACCAAACAAACCAACCAAGCCAAATGGGGTCACAAAGAGTGGACCACAACTAACTGACTAAACAACAACACAATATATAAATCCTCCAGTCCAGCCAGGCTGGTGGTCTCACTGTTCTCCAAAGAGGCCATGGTCATTACTTGTCCTGTGCCTTTGGCTTTGATATCCCCCTTCCTTCCATTCACCCAAAGCCTATCCATCCTCCAGGGTCAAGGTCAGGAACGATTTCTGTCCAGTTTTCTTTAACAGCTGCAATCCACAGTAATGTCTCTTATCTAGGAAGTTTTCAGATAGTGATTGTCTCTACCACTCAGTTTTGCACGTGGAAGCTTTCCTATACGTGTTTGTTGAATTGAATGGATGCCTTGCAGCATCATTTGATGATCTAATATGTTGGCCTCCCAGACTGACTCTAAATTCCTTAAGGCTATGTTGGAGTTGTGTCATAGACATATGTATTTCCCTTTAGCTTCATATTAATAAGAGTTAACATTTATGTACTGCTCAGTATGTGCCAGGCACTGGGCTTCATAACTCTTCTGTGCAGAAGACATTCCACTTATTGTCCCTTCCAGTCTGTGGGGCACCTATACTACAAAGACCACTCTAATCTCTAGGAAAGCTTCTGCAGACAAAATCACTTCTGGAATTCATCAATCAAACACAGTCCTCTCAAGGATATTCCTGATTTTCATCCTCCATCACTGTTACAATACATTTTTTTAATTGAACATCAGGGAAAAGGAAGGGAAGACTTTTTCCTTACTATCCTATGTGACCAAGTTACTTACAAACCCTATTGAGGAAAAATTGGGGGCTGTGGGGAAAAAAATAGATCTCTATCCAGGCTGCTCTGTGTTCTCACTGAGGGCACTGGTCTTAAAAGTAACCACACATTAGAAACCAACCAGTTTTGGGAAAACTAGGACACGCCTGAGAAGAACTTCACTAAGACTCTTGCCAAATTATCCTCAAAGCAGTGATAGTTTGGGATTTCCAGATATTCAGAAGGGAAATAGATCCCTAGTTCTTGGGGCACAATTTTCCTATTCTATATAATCCATTCATTTCCCAGTCGTCTCAGAAAGGGAGACTTCCAACTCTAGCCCTCTCAATTTGTCCCTGAAACACTAGGCCAAGAAGAAAAAATTGGAGCCATTGATCTGGGAATAAATGATTCCCAAGCCCCAAAGTTGATAAATCTCCCTTAATGGAAAGGCAGCGAGAATAATCTGTAAAAAATCATTTTATTTAACAATGCATTTACTACCAGCACAGCAGGGAACAACTGGCTGGTTATCTGATTAATTGCTTTGACAACGTTAGATTTGTTCGCCTTACTTTCTCTTTCTGCTAGGGACCCTGTGTTTTTTAAATGACTTGGATCCCAACAGAAAGAAGATATTTGTACGGCTTTTCTATTCAGACTGTCAGTCCTGATGCTCTAACCTGTGCCTGAAGTAAAGAGAGAAGCCAGGTTCTGATGACCTGAGTAAAATATAATTGAGGGGAGGTCTTTGGGTTCTGCAGTTGATATTCCTACTCTTTCAGGCTCATAGGTTTAAATAGGAAAAGAGTCTTAGAGCTATCTAGACTAACCCCCTCATTTTATAGTAAAGGAAACTGAGGATCTAGGAAGTTATGTGACTTATCTGAGGTCATACAAGTAGTACAGAATAAGGATTTGAATCTGAGTCCTTTTACTACAAATCTGGAGCTCTTTCCACTGTACCATAACAGTTTCTATATCCAGATACATAGGACGGAGTTAGCAAAATTCTATAATATATCTAAAGTTCTGAAACCTTCAGTTAGGGCCTTGGCTTCAGGTACACAGTGAATATTCAAATCCAGATGTAGCAAGATCTTCCTCCTTACTTTTCCCAAGCTTCCAAAGTGGTTACATTACTCTGCATTCTGCAATCTCTGCTAGGACCCAGGCTAGACCAAGTTGTTCTGGGAAGGAGGGGACTGAATTCTCGTCCCAGTCAAGGCATGGATTGACTAAGTAACCTCTGCTGAGTCATTTAACTAACTAGTCTGTTTTTTCTTATCCAGATAGTCTCACAAGGATGCTGTGAAGAGGCATTACATCTTGACTCTACAACTATATGTGTGTATACATGTACACATGTACAACATACAAAATATATTATATATATATATATATATATATATATATATATATATATGAGTATTCACAGAGAGAGAGAGAGAGAGTCTGCCCTTTTCACGACACTGGATATCCTGGTAGCCCAGATCATTGCAAGAATACTCATACGATTAGAGAAATTGCTTGGGTTCCTGTCTCTAGGGATTACCAACATCCTCTGATCACCCTGCATGGTTTCTACCACATCTGAAGCCTTGAATGCAACTACATTCTGGAAATGGGTGTCCTAGCCCTATCTACCTACCTAACACTGCACTTCATGCACTGTCTGGGACACAATAGCAGTCATTTAATTGCTTGTTGATTTGACTCTCTGAAAGCCTATCTATGTGCCTGACACTTGGTTCTATGAAACCGTACATATATGATTTGCTAAAGAACTTTCCCATTTGACCTTTCAGATATAATTCACAGGCACACACATACAAAGACATATACGGGGGTCATCTGGGGACAGTGGAAGGAATGCCGGACTTGAGAATTAGGAGACATCTGAACTCAAGGCAACTATTACGTTTCCCCTAGTTGCTCTCTTCTCCTGGCTCCCAGCTATTCTGACTTCTCAAAAGATACAATTTCAAGTCCCCTCACCATAATAACTGACCTTAAAACCTTAAAGTTTGCGAAGCACTTTTTATACAGAATCTCATCAGAACCTGTGAGGTGAGTGCTACACATATCATTTTTGCTTTTCCAGATGAGGAAACTGAGACTGAGTGAGACAAAGTGCCTTGTTCTAGGTCATAGAGCTAGTAAGTGTGTGATGAAGGATTCCACCCAAAGTCTTCCTGGCTCAGAGCCCAACATTCAGTTCACTACACCATGCTACCTATAATCCTCCTCACCTTCGTCAAGACACACTCCAGCTTGTCCTCGCCTATCTTTGGTTCTAATTCCCTCTTAATTATATTGGTTCTACCCTTCTCAGTCTGAAAATCACTCTCCTTGTCAGAGAAGATAAAGGCAAAATAGCAGATGAATAGTTCTGCTTTCTCCCTGCCATCTGTTAACATTATAACATCTGCCCTAGGCAGTGAACCTCTTTCTACCTTGTTCTTCTTGCCCCAAATATAGCTTTTAAAAGTCCTTTTTTGTTGTCTTTCCCATTATTCACCAGCTTTAGATCATTCTGGACTTTAACCTCCCTGACATGATTCTTACAAGGTAGTCTTTTTCACTCTCCCCTTGTTATACTCTCCGCTTCTATTTTTTTTTCCTTCAGTATGTGTCCTTTTAGAATCTGAGCTTATTAGAGCTCAGAAGCCATATTTATTTCTTTAGACACATCCCCTTTGCTTTCTCGTTAAGATCATTCCAATTATATCATCTGAATATTGTTAATAAGGACCTCCCATCCCTTTGCATTCATCACTTTTCAGACCTCTTTTATATGAATGGTTCAAGCATGGAACTGGGGAGATTACTGAAACAGCCTTCTTGCTTCCATTCTCTCCCTATTCCAAATTGCATTATTTTTGATGTTATTCTTCATTCATTTCAGTTGTGTCCAACTCATTGTTGCAACCCCATTTGGAGTTTTCTTGGCAAAGTTGCTGGAGTGGTTTGCCATTTCTTTTTCTGGCTCATTTTACAGATGAGGAAACTGAGGCAAACATACGGCTAATAAATATCTGAGACCAAATTTGATCTCAGGAAGATGAGTCTTCCTGACTCCAGACCCAGCACTCAATCCACTGAGTGGATCCACTAGCTGCCCTAAAATTACATTATATAAATCCCTTGGACATTGATGATATCATATCATTTCCCTCCCCAGAAACCTACAATATTTCCTTGTTTCTAAATATAGCTGCCCTTCCTGATTCCAGGCAATCATGTGGGAATTTGGGGGTTCCTGCCACATATGACTTCATTGATGAGGAGTTTGCAACAAGAGATGATGAAGAATCCCATAACTTGCTGCTGAACCAGAAAAAGTGATGACTCAGTTTATATACAAAAGGGCTAAGCCTGTCCCTCCACTGCTTTTTTCTTTTTTGGCAGTGATTCCTAAAAGACTACTTTTGGATTCTATCCCAAGAGCCAAATGGTGGAGAGGAGGCTGGCCCATTCCCCAACCCTGACCTCCAGACATCTGCTACTTCACAGCCACTAAAGCACATGTCCTGCCCACGTAAACTTGAGAACGCATCTTTTGCATTTCCTTTCCCCAGTACATGACCAAGCAGCAACCTCAGGACAGATATATCCAGGAGGTGAGCTTATAAGTTTGAAAGGAGTAGAGGTATGTGAGTGTGACCATGGCAGTGTCTGTGCTTTTTGCATATCCACTGACTCATTAACTTTTTTAGCCCATCAATCCATTAGGGGGTCCATTCATTATCCCATCGCAAGTCCCTCACTGATGAATTATACATAGAAACCCCTAAGCACCCATATGGAATAGCTAGGTGGCATAGAGAATAGAATGTCAGGCCGCTAGTGAGGAATACTCATCAACCTTAGTTCAAATCTGGCCTCAGATACTTCCTAGATGTGTGACGCTGGTCGAGTCACGTAAGCCTGTTTGACTCAGTTTCTCCATCTGTCAAATGAGCCAGAGAAGGAAATGACAAATCACTCCAGTATCTTTGCCAAGAAATCCCAAATGCAGTGATGAAAAATTGGACATGACTGAAACAACTGAACAGCAAGCAGTACCCATCCAGTTGACCGGAATCAGGAGGGCAGCTGTGAGGCTCTGCTACATTATTCAATCCAAACTTATTCCCCTATCTAAATTCCAAAGTCCTCCATAATCTGGTTTCATGCTAGCTGTCCAAACTTATTTCCCACTATACCCCAATATGGACCATCTACTTTAGTTAAATCAACTTGTTAACTTTCCTGCATATATGTCACAGCTATTTACACCTCTATGCCTCTGACAAAAGGTGTTCTCTATCTCTGGAACACTTTCCTCTCTCCCCTATCCCTACTCAAACCCACCCTTTCTTCTAGGGGCAGGGATCATATCTTAAACCTTCTGTCTCCAGCACTTAGGTAGGTGGGTACCAAGCCAAAGGTCTCTCAATTATAACGATGAGGAAATTCAAGTGATGTTTCCTTTATGTAATTTCCTCCAACTTTTCTAGTTGTCATTGACCTTACCCATCTCTGAGTTCCTGTAACATTAGTCTGTACCATCCACTTTAGCACTAAATGATATATAGTCTTCTCTATTGTTCTCTAATTGCTTCCTGTCTCTATGCCCATCTTTCCTTTGGGTGAGTTCCTTGAGGGCCAATAAAGTCTATTACTTCTGATGTCTTGCCTCTATTACCCAGTGTGGTGTTGGGCATACAATAAGCACCTCCAGAATACTGATGGGAAAAAAGCTAGGAGAAAAATGAGACTGATGGCATAGAGACCAGCCATGCAACTCCAGAGCTCGGCAGGTTCAGAGGGCACCAACAGCTTCCAGGATCATTGATGGGCACTACTGAACATGATCTGTCATAAAGAGCTGAACAAATGGAAGAGAGTAAGTTAGAAAACATCAGGGAAGTTGTATTTACCGTGGATGAAGTCATTTCCAAGAACCATCAAATCTCAGAGGGAGAAGGAACTTCCAAGATTTGAAAGTGGTGTTTGGTAAATGATCATCCACCTTTTACTTGAAGACAACCAGTGGTGGGCAACTGCTTATGTCTGGAGACAGCTCATTTCACTTTTGGGCAGCTCTAACTATTCCAAAGTTGGGTTTCTCCCCTCCTATTACACTAAAATCGACTTCTCTGCATCTTCTACCATTACTGTATATGCCTATCATGTTGTATATGTATTCCCCAACCTTATTCACTCAAAAGTAAGTTTTAGTAGTTAAGAATATAGTGAAGCCTGGGAAATTACATGACTCACCAAAATTACTTTGACTGCAGCTGACTTAATGACTTCAGCTAAGACTCTTCTCAAAGGAGGTCAGTTCAATTCAGTGGAAAGAGTACTTGATTTAGCATTAGAAGACATGAGTTCAAATTCTGACTATCACATGCTAGCTATATGATCTTGGACAAATCACTTAGCTTTTCTGAACTTCAGTGCCTGATTTCACTATCTGCCTCACAAGGGTTGATGTGGGAAATCAAATAAGATAAATAATGCAAGTAATCTGCAAATACTGTGCAAAATGTGAATGAGTGTTTCTCTCCAGGGAGGGGAGTCCCATGGAAATGTCAATTCCATTAGGTTTTCATTTTAATTGAATTTCTTTATTCTGAACTTAACAAACAACAAGTAAAATGGGCATTTCCACATACAAAGTAGAACAGAAGAGGATTGTACCTGAAACTACTCATCTCTATCATGCACAGCTTGCCTTTCCTTTTAAGGGATAAGAAATAAATTCAACATACAACTTCCAAAGTCTGCCTCTGTTTCCTTCTGGCTTTTAAATGTTTTCTTCTGTGCATTTAAAAACGCTTCAAAGACTCTCTTTCCTCCTCTTCTTCCATACCTTCTGATTTTAAAAAAAGAGCCTTAAAATGAACACTCACACACAAGAAAGTAAACTGGATTTAAGTGAGGAAAGGCTGCGCAGTCATCAACATCTCTCCTGATGTCTTGGTCCCCAACAACAACGCTCAAGCGAACCCATATAATAATGCACGTAATAATGCACCTCTTGCTCCAGTTAGTTTTACATAGAAAAACTTCTAATGGGATTGTCTCAAGTCTGACTTGGAGTTGGGAAAACTTGAGTCCCAATCTTGCCTCAGATACTTACTAGATACATAACCCTAGGCAAGTCACCTGAACACTGGTTGCCTCAGTTTCCTTATCTGTAAAATGAAGATGAAATAACAAATATCTTCCCAAGTGTTGTGAAGATAAAATGTGATAATATAGGTAAAGCACTTGGCAGCCCCCTAAATACTGTATCAATGTTAGCTATCACTATTATTCTTAGGTTAAGGCTGAAAGAAGGCTTTCTCTAGTCACATAATTTGACACATTCTATTGGTCTTAGATGGGAGACCAGCATGGAGCCCTGAGAAGGTATTTTCTGACTTCCAAGTTTAAGTAAGAACTATAGAATCGAGTACTTCCTAGAAAGTCATTTTTCTTGATTTTCTCTATTGTAATTTCCTACTTTTAAATAAATGGATCCAGGTATGCTCTTAAGCTAAATTAAAGCCTGGTTCAAAGAGGGTAGGGTCTTTCCCCTTCACCTCCTGTAATATTCCAATGTTGCTACAGTCTCATTGATTTAGGTATTTCTCCATCTACACAGTTTTCGACCCACCCTTGATATTCCTGTGCAACTCTTGTCTACACAGTCCCATCAATTTGCCAGAGGGCCCACCCAACATGCTAGTGAACTTCCTTGACACTTCCTGACATGAAGAGAATACTAATGAATCACATGAGTTATGTATTGCTTATCCCTTTTTCTCAACTCATGACATGATCATTTTTGATCAGACAGTTCTTTGATGACATCAATTATACCACTTCTTCATAATTCCTTGTTTTTAATGTGTTGGCAGCCTGCTCACTTTCACTTTTCATTATACTTCGGGTGATCCTAAACTTCAATTTTTTGGAGACTAATATTCTGTGACCCCGAGTCATAAACCATCACTGAAAGAATATTGGTACCAAAGAGGAAGGAAAGGAGAGAGGGAAAGAAAGGGGAAGGGAAGGGAAGAGATGGGAAGGTCATAAGCACTGATTAAGCACCTACTACATGCCAGGAACCATGCCAAGCATTTTACAGATATCTCTTTTGATCTTCACACACACTGAGAGATGGGGGGTTAGTAATATCCCCATTTTACAGTTGAGAAAACTGAGGCAGATAGATGTTAAGAGTCTTACCCAATGCCATACAGCTAATTAAGCTTCTGAGGCCAGATATGAACTCAGGTCATTCTGACTGTAAGGCCTGACACTCTATTCACTTTGCCACCTAGATGACCTTTTGTTTTCGGGAGAGGTTTTGGGTCTTTCAAAGGACTTTATAAGTTCCCAAAGGCAACTGAGCCCACTGTCGTTCTCTTCTTCAATTCTAGACAATAGGCATTCTCCAATCATTTGATTTTTTTTTCTCTGTGGATAGTTTAGCTGGCTAAATTCTTTTGAATGACTGTCAGTCTCACGGGAATTTTCTATCACTAATCATAAGAACTTTTTTTCTGCCTTTCCCCTACCCTACTCTCCAGATAGTTGTTGATTATATTCAATATGGTTATCTATGCAGTCTTTGCAACTACCCTATGGCTAAGCCATTCAGTGAGGGTGAGTTCATTGATTCCCATATTTCAATCTCATTGGTGAGAAAAAACAGACCACAAATTAACTGGTTTGAGCCCCATTTCTATAGAATTTTTGTCAAAAAAGTTATTAAGTTGACAGCCCAGGATGTGGTAAAATCTTCTAATTATGGTCAAAATGGGGGGGGGGGGAAATACCTTTACAAAAATTCCTGCATTAGCCTAGCTTGAGCCCCAGTTCAGAGCTGCAGCAGCCCAACCATTGAGGAAATCTGTTGCTTTTTGGTGTCTTTGATTCTCTAGTGACAAGAAATACTCTTTAAGAGTTACAGAGCTCATTATTGTTCATATTCTGTTCTCTGTTATTCATTTCCCTTCTCTTTCCTTTCTTGTTTCCCTACCAACTCGCTTCACCACTTTTTTTCAGACTCCCTTCCTTGCCTTTTCTCTGGCTTAACACCTGACCTATATACTTTATTCAAGGTAGAAGATTCACCTCAGAGTGACAATATATGGTGTAAACAAAAACATTGGTCTCAGAGCCAGAAAACACAACCTTTAGTCACAGATCCAATGTTAACCGTATTACCTTGGGCAAGCAATTTTCTCTCCCTGAGACTCAGTTTCCTCAACTGCAAAATTAGAGGGGTCCTTCCAGATATAAAGTCTATGATATTGTGAAGAGAGTACACAATTTTAGCTAATTCTTTGGGAATAGAAACAAACAGTAGCATATTATTATCTCCATTTTACAAATAAAGAAATTGGTCCAGATAGTTTAAACCACTTAGCTATGTTCACATAGTTAATGAGTTGTCTGATTCCAAGTCTGGTGTTCTTAATCCTAAAATCCTATGCTACACTTATGATATAGTTAATACTCCTTTTTTGCAGGATATTTGCATTCTGCTAGTCTACTGACTGAAATCTTATGCACTTGGAAAACATCTAGGGTTATTGTCAAATCCTCTGGCTCACTTGATCTAAAGCAGAGGTTTGGTCATGGACATCTTGGCATCTTTCTGGCTTCCCAACGACACTCCAGGCTTGAAGTAGCAAGGCAGAGCCATTCACCAGAAACTCAAAGATGTGCCACTTAAGAGTAATGAAAGAGATCCTTATGGGAGTTACAGTACTGTAATATGTTTGGTCTAGACACCTGAAGGGTCTTTAATCACAGATTTCAAAGCTCTTTACCTAGAGAATTCCCATTCATCCTTCTTCTTCCTGTACCCCCATCCCCAGTTTAGTGAAGTAGCTGCCAGGTAGTGTGGGTGTAGAAACAGAATACTGTGTTATTAGCACTGAATACACACACCTAGTAATTAGATAGTATTTTTCTGTGGAGTGCTAAAGGCCTACATACACATTTGCTAATCCATTTGCATATCATCCTCAAATCCACAGCCTTGGAAAGAGTTTTGGGTCCAGAGAAACTTTCCAAGCCTACCGATTCTCCATCTATGGGCACCTGACAATTCATACCTGTGCTGAAGCACAGAACTGCATTGTGAACAAAACAAGAGATATACACGTTTCTTAGCTGTCTGATTTCCTTCTGATTTACTTTGACATTTCTCAGACTTCAGGTTTGGGGCCAATCTCTAGGGATGCCTAAAAGACAGAAATGGGGCATTGGAATCACCATCTCCATTCCATCAATGAGGAAATAAAGAAGGTAACAGAACAAGGGTGAACCCTGATGTAAAACTGCCACACAGTGAAGATAATGATGCCCTGACAAAGGAACACAGGTCAAGAAACTGATGCATCCTTCTCAGTCCCCCTGAGTAGGGCACAAGCTTTAGGATGACCCAAATTATTTCCATTTGTAACAAAAACCAAATTTCCTCTCCACCAATACTATCTATGACAAATGACTGGGAGTTTCATTCTGTGCAGGGCTTTACCTCCTTCCAATGACTTAAGTTTATATTCTGGGGACAAGGGCCAAATAGCGTAATAAGATTCTTTGCCTATTGCCTCACCATTTCCAGAACGAAAAAAATTTTATCATGTACTTCAGGGTCCCCCTTAACCCTTAACCAGCCCAGGGTGCTCTAGTGGAAAAAGGAATAGATTTTGAGGCAGAGAATCTAGATTTGAATCCCAGTTCTGCAACTTCCAGCCTGTATAACCTTGAGCAAATGACCATCTTTCTGCACCTCAGTTTCCTCTTTATAAGTGAGAAGATTAAACTATATGAACTTTAAGGTCACTTTGAGTACTAACTCTCTGGTCCTATGCCACTTCTTTTTAAGTTCAGGACCAGAACCATGGTCAGAGATCATAGCAAAGTGGGGATTCAGCATTTCAGTAAGGGAGAGCACCAAGCTGGTTGCACCTGAGATACATTGTGCTGCCATTTGGGGTTATCCAGAGGCAATATACAATGAGAAGATTTAGAGAGCAGGAAGACTCGAACCCATTCTGCAAGCTAATAATCAGAAAGCTATTGTAGGGCCCTATGGCAAGTTTGTTTGCTCATAGAGAACATCTCAGACCTAGGGGAGCATCTGGGATTCGGGAAAGTTATGACCACATTGGGAACCAAAGGAGCCAGCTACCAATGAACCAAGGACAAAAGCCCTTACGAAAGCTATCTGAGAAGTCACATTTGTGTCTCTCTCTCTCTCTCTCTCTCTCTCTCTCTCTCTGCCCCCATGCCCAAGTATCCTGTGTGCTGTGGGGGAAAGGGAACAACATTCTCTTACTTGATTCTCATCATAAACCTGGCAGGTAGGTGCCATTATTATCCCCATATTTCATTTGGGGAAACTGTAGTAAACAGATGTTAAGTGGCTTTCCCAAGGTCACACAGCTAACGAGTGCCTGAGGTTGGATTTGAATTCAGATCTTCCTGACTCCAGCTCAGTGCCCTATCCACTGTGCCACTCAGATGCCTCTAGTGGTTATGTTTAATACCTACATGTTGACTGGGGGAGGGGGTGTGGATCAGTCTTCAGAGGTAAGCAAGTCTGTGATGATAACCCTTCCTGAGACTATGTATATTTCTGTTATGTTTTTGGTAACTATTTGAGAGTCTGCTCCCATCAACCATGGGGTGGGGGGGAGGTAGATAACAGACACATTCCTAGTCTTAACCATAGACATGGGAACAGGCACATTCCAATACAACCATACAACAACTATGTCCTCATTCAGTGTGTGTGTGTCTGTGTGTCTGTGTGTCTGTGTGTGTCTGTCTATGTGTCTATGTCTGTCTGTCTGTCTGTGATGCTTGAAAATACCCATGGATCAGAGCAAAGCTCTTGGTGAGTCTCACTGGGCATTAATCTCCAGCTACTTATCCTATTGGTCTGTTGGGTTGTTTGGTTTTTTTTAAATCAACCTTACAAGATGTGGGAGGCATGTCTGAAGGAGGGGGTTTTCATAACCTACAAACACATTGTGAGTCAATAGTGTGATAGAGCAGAACAAAGTAGCTATGGTCCTGGGCTTAAGTACAGGCAGTGTCCAGCATTACAGAGGTGAGAGGTTTGCTGCCCTCTGCTCTTACCCAGCCACACCAGAAGAACCATTTCAGTTCTGAATACTACATTTTACAATTTATAAGCTGTTCAGACAAAGTGTTCGGAGGAGGGCAATCAGGATGCTTAAGGAGCTCGATATCATACTACATGAAGGTCAGTTGAAGGAACTGGGGAGTTTAATTTAGAGAAGAAAAAACTTAGTGGTGACATGACAGCTGTCTTCAGGTATTTTAAGGGTTGTCATGTGAAAGATGGATTAATTGGTCCTACTCAGCCCCAGAGAATAGAAAGAGAAGCAATGGGCAGAAGTTGCAAGAGGGCTGAAGTAAGGAGCAGTCATGTACTAACAGCTAGAGCTGTCTCAAAGTAGAAAGGCCTGCCTTGGGGGTTACTCTTTATTGGGGGCAGGCGATGCGGCCTTCAAGCAAAGGGTGGGTGATCATTGACTTGTGTGCTATATTATAGAAGGTATTCTTACTGAGGCATGGGTTGGGTTGGACTACATTGCCTTCCATGCTCCTTTCAACTTTGGAATTCTGGGATTAATTCATCCTTGCCTCTCCTCGTTACTCATCCTCCTCCCTGCCTCTGAGTATTTCTAGCTGCCACCCTCTGGGTTTTAGGCTCCACTGGAGGTGCTTGGGCTTAGAGGCTATATTTAGATGCCTTGGCTGGGACTTTTTTTCTGGAAACACTATGTTACTATGGTGATGCCAGGTGGGGGAAAGGCAGCTTGGATGGAGCTGAAGGATGGAGCCAAACCATGAAGTTACATCTACATCAGACTGTTCTTGTACTTTTTCTCTTTGAGAATCCTCTCTCAAGGCCTCCTTAGGAGGGGCCATATGGAGGATGGAGAAGTGAGGTCTCTAAAGATGCAGAAACATGAGCACTGACACAGGAACAGCTTCCAGAGAAGCTTTTAGACCATCAGCCCAAACATAACCTTTCTCTTGTGGGTGCAATGGATTGAGTGTTAGATCTGGAATCAGGAAGAACTAAGTTCAAATCCAGCCTCAGATACTTACTAACTGTGTGACCCTGGGCAAGTCACGCAGCTGCTCTGAGTCTCAGCTTCCTCATCTGTAAAATAATGATCATAACAGCACCTACCTGCCAGAAACAGATGAGGCAATATTTGTAAAGCACTTTGCAATCTTAAAGTGCTTTGTAAATGCCAGCAATTACTATAATGATGTTTCCTGCAAGTAACTGATATTGATTTAGTAAAGGAGCAGCTGGGTTAGCAAAAGGACACACAGAAATTCATAAATGGAATATTAGAGATCATCTAAGCCAATCATCTCATTTTACAGATGAGGAAACTTGGAGGGGAAGAGATTTTGCCAAAAGTCACACAGCTGATTGGTTGTAGATTCAGAACTAGAACACTGGTACTTTGGGTCACTGGAGGAGTTCCAAACCTGATTTCTGGCTAGGATTTCTTCATGCTGAGCCTAAGGAAATGCTCGAGTCACTCAGAGGTAGGAAGCTGGGGCAATATGTGGCTTTATCTCTGGCAGCAGTGTCAAGGCCCAGAGCTCAATGTGACTCTGCCCACAGGAAAATCTAATGACACATATGGAAATGGGGCTGTAGTGGGGGTGGGGGTGGGGGAATGGATTCTTCTTGCCAAAATGCTGAATCTAACGTTGTTGAAGGCTTGAAAATGGGTCAGGCAAACTCAAAGCTGATACTCAGTAGTAAATACATAAGTGCTCTGTTTGTTTGTTCAGAAGTTTCTGACTCTTTCTGATCCCATTTGGAGTTTTCTGGGCAAAGATACTGGTGTGGTTTGTGATTTCCTTCTCCAGTTCATTTGACAGATGAGGAAACTGAGGCAAACAGGGTGAAGTGACTTGCCCAGGGTCACACAGCTAGTAAGTGTCTGAGGACAGATTTGAATTCATGGAGATGCATCTTCCTGACTCCAGGTCCAGCACACTACACTATGGCACCAACTAGCTACCCACACAAGTGCTTAGAGCAGCCCATCACTGATGGTGTAAAGGAATATGGTTAAGAAGCACTGGATATAGCCTAGAGAAGGCTGGAAAGCTGAAAGAAAGGCACAATTTTTAGAGCATCCACAATTTTGAGACCATTTTCTCCCTTCCCTCCAAGCTTGGAGAATGAATCAATTAGCATTTACTGAGTGCTTACTCTGAGCTGGGACTATGATAAATGTTGAGGACATGAATGCAAGCAAGGAAGTGAGTGATGGCCAGGAAGGAGGATCAATTGATGGACATAGCTTTTTTCCAGAAATGGTAAAGTTGATTTGATTACTGCGTTCAGAGCTAGAGTTGGAAAGTAAGATAGGAAAGGTCTGTGGGCAGCTAGATGGTACAGTAGATAGAGTAGATAGGCTTAGCGGCAGGAAGACCTGAGTTCAAATCCAGCCTCAGACACTAGCTGTGTGTGACCTGAGGCAAGTCACTTAAACTCCATTTGCCTCATTTTCCTCATCTGTAAAATGAAGATAATAATAGCACTTACTTCCTAGGGCTGTTGTGAAGATCAAATGAATACTAATTGGAAAACACTGAGCACAGGGCTTGGCACATAGTAAACACTACGATGATGTGGCAAGCATGGAGATGGATAGGGAATGACATGGTGGGTCCAATCAGAGTCCAGGGTCCCAGGGGTGAGAGTCTGAGTTCTGGACAGAGGTTCTTACCTGGGTTCAAATTAGGCTGTGACATTCCTGAACTGTGTGACTACGGGAATTTGAGTCTCTGCTGGAATATTAAGGACTATTAACTAATTGCTAATTAATGTTAACAATTATGTTAATTTTCAAAATGATTTATTATTTTTTTATTTATTTAATTGGATTGAAAGGGACATGGAAGGCAATGTAGTCCAACCCATGCCTTAATAAGAATACTTTCTGTAATATAGCAGACAAGTAAATTATCATCCAGCCTTTGCTTGAAGATTCCCCCAACAATAATTTTATTATTAATTCAAAAATCAATTAATTAATATTAGAAATTGAGACTTGTAGGGTGTAATGCCATGCACCAGCAGATTCCCAAAGGAATGCTACTGTGAACAGCTTTTAGAGTTCAGATTACAAAATAGAGTGAACACTCTGTTTATTCCATTACAAATCAAGACAAACATTCAAAACATTATAATATTCACAACAT
>CM053582.1:356920092-357044941 GCA_028627135.1 Pseudochirops cupreus
AGAGTTGCCAGTTCTCATGCTTAGGAATCTGCTCCATGTTCTTACAATACAGACTGTTTTCCAAACTACTAACACGAATTTTATGTCCTTCATTTCAAAGTCTCAGTCCCTAATGTGGCCCTTCTCGGTCCCAAGAACCTCAAAATATCTGCAAGAACTCATCTCATTTCCTTCTCTTTAGTCATCATTCAGTCAAGCCACATATATTTCTGCCTTTTCATTTTTCTCTGTGCTCTAGCCATCCAGAGCATTCAAAAAGAGAAGAAAAAGGAAGCTGTTCATGGAAGAGATCACAGAGAATACTTATCATTTCCCTCATGATCAGACACATCTGCACAGTACTTTTCCACTTGCAATTCAACCTTGTGGTCCTGAGATGAGGCGGTGTCTCTATCCCTGTTTGGGAATGTGGATCAAAGGAAGCTGCTCCAACCATGACACATGCCCAGTGAGAATTCAATGAATATGTGTTGGAGAGGAAGAGGGCGACTAAATGTCTTCTAAGAACACTTCCAATTTATGGGTTCCATAAGCAGCCACAAGGTGGTAGCGGGTGAGATGACGATAGGTTGGGGAGAGAAGATGGCACAATAGGCTTGTGGCACGACCAAGGTCAGACAACAAATTGAAAGCAAGGCAAGAGCAAGTCACACCGAGCAAGTCCTACACTTTAGAACACTCCTTCCCAACCAGGGTAATGGGATACTTGGGCATGCTATGAAATCATCTTTGGTTTTTCAACATAGCCTACGTTTCCTCATTCCTTCTGCCAATAGTGGGGCAACATGTAGAAGAATATGGCAACGGTAGTAATTATCGTAGGTGGCTAGGTTGTGTATGTGTGTGTATAATAGTATACATATACATATAGTATATGTGTATATAGATATATACACTATATATGTGTTAACATATATACATATGTTTATATATATTTTCAGAGATCTGCTGGGTGTCCAACAACCTTGGACTTTTGTCAGGGACTAAAATTGGCTGGGAAAGTCTCCTCTTTAAACTCACACCTTAACAAGACCATTCCTTGAATTTATCGCATGTAGGTGATTTCTGAGGGGGTGCTGGTAAATGTTGCATGACCAGCTGTCTGGGGGCACACGCTTTTAATCTACATCATTAAAACTTTCCCCATCACTTTCTATTCTAAAGTCTAGACAAACAACAAAATAATCTAACTGATTTGTAGCATTTGCCAGCTTTTGAGGTGTAAATGCTCAGGCACGTAGGTAGGGCAGTGGATAGAGTGCTGGGTCTGGAGTCAGGAACACTCATTTCCTGAGTTCAAATCTTGCCCCAGACACTTATTAGCTGTGTGACCCTGGGCAAGTCACTTTACCTTGTTTGCCTCAGTTTCCTCATCTGTCAAATGAGCTAGAAAAGGAAATGGTAAACCACTCCAGTGTCTTTGCCAAGAAGATGGGAGTCATGAAGAATTGGACATGACTCAAGTGACTGAACAACAACAAATGCTCTCCCTGAAAAGTTAACAATCATCTCTTGAGCCAGTATGAGCTGTCCCCAGCATACCACTGGTTCCTGTGGGCCGCGAAGTTGTTTTGTTTTTGCTTCTTTTCTAGGGAGGGTAATCTTTCTCCTACCCTGGCTTTCTGTTATTGGGTAATGATTCATGCCCAATAGCACTTTGCATGGCTCCTTCCTTGGAACTCCTCTTCTGAATCATTATTAGCATTTCCCTCCACTTGACTGTAAGCACCTTGAGAAAAGATGAGGTTTCTATGTATCTCTGGATCAGTGCTTTGCTGGAATGGGTGCTAAATCTTCTGACTAATCCAGTGTTGTCTCCTGTCTGCAACCCTGTCACTCAGGGACAGCATAAAGGAACACTAGCACCACCCACCTCACAGGAATGGAAGCAAGCTTTCATCTTCTTTATCCTCCTCCTCATGAGACAGTCAGGACTCTGGTGCCTCACCAAGGAAAAATGACTAAATGATGGGACAGCGTTGGAGGAAATTTAAGATTATAGTAGTTAAAGGCTCATGAATCATTTAGTACAATCCTTTCACTTAGCATATGGGGAAACTAAGGCCAAGAAAAATGAAGTCACGGGTCCAAAGTTAAAAAGCAAGTTAAGGAGCAAAGCCAGAAGTCAAACCCAGGGTCTGTCCCCAAATTCAGTTTTCTTTGCACTATATTATGATATTATGGAAGGAGATACATGGTTCCATCGAAAGAGTTCTGACTTTGAAGTCAGGACTGGAGGTCAGATACTGCCTTTGTCATCACTACCTGTGTGACCTTGGCCAAATTACTTTTTCCTCTCCAGATCCGAGTTTCTTCATCTATAAAATGGGATCAATCAACTAGATGGTTACTAAGATTCCTTTCAGTTCTAAATCCATGATTCTATGACTCAAGAGACATTCCATCTAAAAACCCAGGAGGTTTAGTTGGAATGAGTGACCCTAGGGTGCTAATGCTGTCACCATTCAGGAGAAATACAAAACTGAAGTGCTTTTGTGTGTTTGTGCATGTGCATGCATATATTTTCTTGGTGATTTATTTTAGGAATACACAAATGCCCTGATATTGCCCACTCTACTTTCCAATGTCATACCAAATTCCAAGTTGAGGGAATTACTGGCATAACTGAGTTATAAAGGTGCAAAGGGGGACAAGCTGCATGTCAAGCCAGCATCCAAATTACCAGAGAGAAGCTGACAGCTCTAAGAAACAGCCCTTCAGAAAGAACTCTTGGATCACTCTACAAACTCCCCAAACTATCTGCAATACTGATTATAGACAAACTGGAGACCTCAAAACCATAAAAACAGACGTTAGGGTGAATGTTCAACTGGTTCAGATTCTCACCACCCAGTCTCATTCTTCCTCATGTGTTTTATTGCCACATAATCATCAGGTGAAATAGAAGCTCTCTGAAAACAAGAAGTCTTGTAATTTGGGGAGAGTGGTTTGTGCCTCCCAGAATATAGCAAAGTCCCTGGGGCATTATAGGCACTCATCAATAATGGATTGGTGAATGAAGACAGTGCATACCCTATAAAAAAATTGCTTCCCTTCCTCTCAGTTCTGTTACTCCCCTTAAAATATTTAGTTCCATTTTCTGGATGCATAGAGGATTACTTGATCTACTACTTACAATGGAATATTCGAGGCAAATCAAAACAAATTCCAAAAATGGCAAAAATTGCTGAAAGAAAATGATAAAAATGATAATTCAGGACCATCATTTTTATGTATTTGTTTTTTCAGTTGGGGTTCCAATTGGTTCTTTGTTGGCACTTCATTATAAGAGAGCTAAGGCATGGTGGAACAAATACTGAACCCGGAATTAAAAGACCTGGATCCAAGTGGTAGCTTGGCCATTTGCTATCTAGGGATCCTTAGGCAAGCCTTTTAAGGTTGATATAATATATACCTAATATATATATGATTTTTGCTAGGCAACATATTACTGACAGTCACTTACTATAGAAAAGATTGGCAAATTTGGGACTCTTGCCTTTTGACAAATGAAAAATGCATGCCATCTTTCAATTCAATGATTTCTTTAAGCACTCTATCAGGAAATAACCAGTGAACCTCTGCGTGGAGAAAATGTTGGCATATGGTGATCTTTCAGGGTAAAGGTTTGGGGAGATATTTTGGTGTTTAGCAAATGCTTCCCATCTCCCATTCTACTGCATCCATCAACACTTGTCATTCTTGGGAAAATAATTTAGATTATCTTGGAAAGGCAAAGGAACAAAAAAATGGGGTCAAATAAAGACAGTACTTTGAGGAAAGGACATTAAAACTTGACTGAAACAGAAGAATGGATAAAGGGAGAGGCCAGGAGAATTAGGTGCTAGGCACTAAATTTGAGCTGGGGTAGGGAAGGGGCAAAAATAAGAGAATCACAGAAGGAAACTTCAAGTCCTTGGGCTTGGATGGGGTGAGGGAAAGAAAGAACGGAATATATCAGCTTCAGATAAATGATGAGCAAAACAAACTTTAAAGCTAAAGTGCTGACTTTTTAAAAATGCCAAGAGAACAATTCAGTTGTTGTTTTTTTTAATCTTCCTTCATGGTAGAGAGATGGAGTACTACCAGGACAGAATGTCAAATACATTGTCAAATAAGGTCTCTGTAAGGATATTTTTGCTGAATCATTTTTCCTTCTCACAAGAGAGGACTCAATCAGAAGTAGGTGGGTAGTGAAATAAAGACAAAAAGCATCAAGGTTGTATTTTTAAAAATAAAACTAGGTTCATGTCCATTCCACAATGTGGAATGACCCCAGTACCCTGGGGTAGGACATTAATGGGGGCTGTGCCAGCTAATGCTCTGCCTTGTCACTCAAATTGGTCCTTCAAGCCTTTAGTGCTGGGCTCTTTATTGTTTCCCAAAGAATATAATTTTTCTTCCTTAACCGTTTGATTAATTTTCTCTCTGTCACTATATCTTTGACCAAGATGTTTGCCAGCTATCTATACCCAGAGGCATGGACCTCTTTCATCTCTAACTCTGAGACAGGTTTTTGCTAGGCTTTTCCCATGGAGAATGTGTATGCATTTCTTGGATAGACTACAAAATTCTGAGACTTTCTAACCTCCCTTATTAACTACAAACCCCATTGCCTATCACAGACAGAAAATTCAGCTTTTAAGACCACTATATGTTTTCTTCTTATTCCCTTCCATCCTAATCTCCTCCCAAATACATGCATAATGTGCTCAATCTAATTTTTTTTTTATATCTAGTGTTTAATCAATTGAAGTAAAGAATCCAGGTGTATTAATCACCAAGCATCTCTGCTAGAAGGACACTGGGGAATCAACTACACCAAACCCTTCATTTGACAAGAGGAGAAGAGTAAGAAAATTATATCCTTGAATCCTTGAATGCAGCTTCAAACAGTTAAAAATTTTAAATACAACCTCCATCACCTTCAGAATAACCAGCAATAAAGAGCCTTTTTATGCCATCATAATAATAACTAACATTCAAAGAATGTAAAGCACTTTTAAAATATTGCCTCATTTTTATCATCAAGACGTTGGGAGGGAAGCATTGGTATACTAGGAAATGTTTACCAACCAAGTCTCCAAAAAAAGAAAGAAAGAAAGAAAACGGGCATAGGACAGACTTTTGAGTTTATTTTATATCATTAACATTTTCTTCAGCACTTTCTTAAGTCTAGACAAACAATAAAACAATCAGACCCTAATTTATAGTGTTTGCTGTTTTCTGGGGTGTAAATGCTCACACTGAGAATTGAAAAATCAACATTCAGGAGCCATTTTGAATGGACTCCAACATTGTACTCCTTTAAGTTGCTGCTACTTTTATATCCATATGTATATGTGTACATATACACACACATATTATACATACATACACATATACAGAGAGACAGAGACACAGAGAGACAGAGACACAGAGACAGATGGTAGGGAGGTGGGGGTGAGGCAGGCAATTGAGGTTAAGTGACTTGACCAGAGTCACATAGCTAGTAAGTGTCTGAGGCTGAATTTGAACTCAGGTCCTCCTGACTCCAGGGCTGGTGCTCTGTGCAACCTAGCTGCCCCCCATTTTATATTTAAGGAAACTGAGGAAGAGGCCAAAATGAACTCCTTGAAGACATTCATTTACCAATAGTTCTATCTTCTGATAAAAGTATATGAAGAGTACCCTCAAATTACAATCTATCTTTACTTCTAACCTTTCCTTTCATTCCCTTTCTCTGTTACCAAGTAGAGACCAAATGAGTTGGCCTAAAAAAATTAATAAGCTCATTTTTAGTTTTCTATTGGCACTTTTCTTTTAAAAAAACTAATGATTTGCCTTTAACTGCCCTCTTGGCAAAATAAGAAATCAGTGTCAATTAATAAATAAAGATGTGTTTCAAAGAACTATATTTCTTACCAGAGAAAGTCAAGTTCCGTCAATATTTGGTGTGTGGAAGAGGGATTAGATTTGTTCTTTTTTGGCCCCAGAAGGCAGGACTAGAATTAGAAGAGGTAAAAGATGGGGGTTTAGGCTTAGAATAAAGAGAAATGTCCTAATGGCTTAGAGCTATCCAAAAGTGGAATGGGCAGTCTCAGGGGGTAGTGGATCAGTCCATCTCAGGGGGTAGTGGATCAGTCCTCACCCCACAGTGAGGCTGACAATTTTGCCTCTGCCTCATTTAAGTCCAATTCACATGCAAGTCAAGGACATCACCCCATGACGTCACTGGTCCTCTTTGAAAATCCGATGAACAACGACAATGCCCAATGAAAGTCTTCACACATATCTTAGAAGGGATTCTTATTCAAGTAGAGGTTAGACTAGATGGCGTCTGGATTCCCTCTCAACCCTGAGATTCTGTAATTTTCACATAATGACATATTGACAACATATGATAAAAGCACAGGGATTTATCAAAGCTTCTAATTATCTTTTGGAATCCAAATGGAAGCTGGATACTCAAGAATCTGATCATTATGTTTTCTTGCCACGATGAACAAGTATTTTAAACATATTCTCTAGACAGAATTTATAGTAAATCCAGTACTAAAATTAGTTTGAATTCTTAACCATAAGAAATTTTTTTATCTGGATTATGCATACATGTTAGATCTTAACTTTTACTGTTGAGGTATGACATTGTGGTGTATCTCTATCAACCCTTGACAGTACCCAGCTAAAAAGAAAAAGAAGGAAGAAAGATAGGAATGAAACTTGGGGAGCTGCCTCTAGGGATTTGGGAAATCTCCAGGCATGCAAGAAATTTCTAAGGAATTCAGAGCAGGGTCAATGTCCAAACGAAGACACAAGAGTTGGAAAACAGTTTCAAATCCACGGGACATGACAAATCCCAAAGAAACATGTCATGTTACATCATACAATGGCAGGTGGGTTGCACAACAGATAGAGTGCTGGGCCTAGAATCAGGAACACTCATCTTCCCACATTCAAATCCAGGCTGAGATACTCACTAGCTGTGCGACCCTGGGTAAATCACTTAGCCCTATTTGCCTCTGTTTCCTCATCTGTAAAATGAGCTGGAGAAGAAAATGTCAAACCACTCCAGTGTCTGTGCCAAGAAAGTCCCCAATGGGGTCACCAAGAGCTGGACAGCGACATCATGCGGTAACAGATGGCCACAGCTGGAGCGCTGGACTTAAAGTTGGAAGGTTACCTGGTTCCCATGTCCAAGGAAGTGAAAATACTTGTCAAAGATCCCAGAGGTAGGAAGCATCAGAAGGGGAATTTGACCCTAGGCTCCTGACTCCAGAAATCATACAATGGGTAGAGGAGATGGGGCTGGAGTTAGAAAGACCTGAGTTCAAATCCAGCCTTAGACATTTATTAGCAGTGTGACCCTGGGCAAGTCACTTAGTTTCTGCCTGACTCAGTTTCCTCAACTATAAAATGAAAATCATAATAGTCCCCACTTCACATGATTATTGTGAGGATCCAATGAGATAATATCTGAAAAGTGCTTAGTACAGTGATAGGATAGTATATAAATGTTTATTCCTTTATCTATCTCCAACCTTTTGCTAAAGGATATGCACATATTGTGGTCTCTAATTGGTCCCTGTGTCCTTATGTCAAAGATGACTGAATTCAAAATAAGAGAAAGCCATATATTCAATAGGTTATAAGAGGAATTGAAGAGAAACACTTTCTTCTCTCTTGTCCTTTCTTTTGAGGATGATTTTTTGTTGAGACACAGCCATGCCATCTCTCCCCTGGACTTGTAGAAAGGGGAGCAAATGATTTCTCTGTTTCTGCACCCTGGCAGAAAAAGGAAATGCAGACACATGGCAATGAGTTCATGTGCTGGTCTAGGTGAGTGGGAGCCTGGACCTCAACTCCTTGGCTGCTCCTTCAGCTTCGTCTTTCATTTCTTAAGTGTGGGAAACCAAGTGATTCCGAGATAGCTGTTTCTCATTTTGGCAACTATTTTGTGAGTTCCTTGGATCAGGTGCTGATTACCCAGGAGGTGATTTTTGCAATAATAACTTCTCAGAGAAAAATATAGCTACCACCTAAAGGATGCCACTTCTGAAAGGGCTAGGAAAGCCCAAGGTATGCCATGGCTTGAGGGAAATTTGGACATGTGAGCTACATACAGAGAAGAGGTTACAGGTAAAAAAAAGAAAATGTTGTTCATCACTACTTCCAAAGAGTTCTTTTCCTCCCTGGAAAACATAATAGAGGTGATGGTCTATCAGTTAGTGTTTTAAATATTTGTTAATGCACATTGACAAGTCTTTTTGTTTAAAACATTTTTTTTTGTGGTGAAGGAAATATGTCTGATATCTACTTTGCAGATTAAGTACTTAAGTATTTTTTCAAGTAGGGATCCTGTTAAATTTTGGAGAAACCTACATATGATTCATAACTAAACTTTGTTGTAGAGAGTTTCCCCAGAAATCCAGGGAAGGGTGGGCACAATGTGCTAGAAAGTGCAAGAAAAAAAGCCTTATTCCCCAGAATTAAACTTAGCATGTGTGAGTCCAGAGCCAGGTTCCTTCCCTTTGTGGAACTCTAACTCTCCCCCTCCCCCTCAAAAAAACAAAACTGTAGGTCACGAGTGATAGATATAAAATCTATCATTGTTATTAAAAATAAGACTATTTCCCATTACTGCTGCCATTTTTGCTTCCCTTTTGTTTCTAATAGAACTTGAGTTCTTTCCACCCAGAATTCCTTAACCAGTACTCTAATACTTTATGCCTTTGCCTGATAGTCTATCTATTCTTGGAAGCAGTCAGCTAGCAAACATCTATCAGTTCCAATCTTTCAGTTGTCTGGCATTTAACTTATTCTATATTGCTTTTCACATATCTGATTTCTGGTCCTTTCACCATTTTCCTGTATCCTAACAGGTAGCTTCTGCTCTTTTGATCATCTGAGTCACCAATCTACTGGGTTCTTTTCTACTCCAGGCAAAATGATCTCAATCCTCAAATCCCCTTTCCCAGTTAACAGACCTTTAATCATTCAAAGCTATTTTTAAAAGCC
The DNA here is from genome assembly GCA_028627135.1 of Pseudochirops cupreus. NCBI lineage: Eukaryota > Metazoa > Chordata > Mammalia > Diprotodontia > Pseudocheiridae > Pseudochirops > Pseudochirops cupreus. The sequence goes on from CM053582.1 coordinate 356,929,090, forward strand.
TAACTTGAAAATCTGGTCAATTTACTAGCCACTAATTACAGCCTTTACAGAATGGACATTTTTCCTGCCCTACTTATCAGCACATGGCATTCTAAGAGCTACTGGAATTTTACAAGATTTTAATCTTTCTCAAGGAAGGATATTATTCTTTTACCCACCCTTCTTCATAGATACATAAACTCCATCAAACGAGTTGCCAAACATTCTCAAAGTTATAGAAATGCTAGCTATGATAACATGAAGAAATATGATTATAACATGACTAAAACTGTATCCTTTTTCATCTTTTAACACATTCCCTTTGTGTGAGATTTGGATTCTCATATAATTCTCAACAAGTCCTTTCAATGCATAGTGAGGCCAGCAGAAAGAGCGGGAGACTGGGAGTCAAAAGCCCCAGGTTTAAATCCCCAGCTTTGCTAGCTGTTATCTATATGACTTTGGGCAAATCACTTCCCCTCCCTTGGCCTCAGTTTCCTCATCTGTAAAGGTGGGGCTTGAACTAGATGACTTTTCAAATCCTCTAACTTGCCTTCTTCTGCCTTTCCTATCTTCTTACATCTTTTATGTGTCCTTTCATCAAGTGACACTGGCCTTCTGGATGTTCCAGGAACAAGACATTCCATCTCTCAGCTATGGGCATTTCCTCTGGCGATCTCCCATGCCTGGAACAGTCTCCCTCCTCCACTTTGACTACAGACCTCTCTGGCTTCTTTTAAGTACCAACTTAAAATCCCACCTTCTTTCTGTAGAAAGCCTCCTCTAATCCTATTTAATTCTAGAGCCTTTCCTTTGTTATTTACTTCCTACTTATCCTGAACATAGCTTGCTTTGTATATTTGTTTGGATGCTGTCTCCCCCATTAGACTGTAAGCTTCTGGCGAGCAGGGATTGGATTTTGCCTCTTTTTGCATCCCCTGTGCTTAGCAGAGTGTCAGGCACATAGGAATCTTGATAAATGTTTATTGAATTGAAGAGTCTAATTTTTCAGGGGTTTTTTTGAGGAATGATTATTGTCATGTCCTTAATATTAATATTTCATTGAGCCCCATCTTCCCACTTTCAGTCCAGTAACAGAAATATCCCTTCTCAAGTAATTCAATGTGGTGGATGGCATCTGGGTCAGTTCCACTTCCCAGTCGGCATCTTAGAATAACAGTGTTAGTGAAGAAGTCCGATGGTGTCCAATTCAAACAGAAATAAAGCACTAAACTATCTCCAAGGATCCCTGCACATCATGTATTGGCTTGTTGTTCAGTTGTGTCTGACTTCATGACTTCATTTGGGATTTTCTTGACAAAAGGTTTGCCTTTTCTTTCTCCAGCTTATTTTACCAATGAGGAAAACTGAGGCAAACAGGGTTAACTCATTTGTCTAGAGTCACACAGCTGATGTCTAGGGTAAGATTTGAACTCAGGTCTTCCTGACTCCATGCCCAGTGCTCTATTCACTGTGCCACTGAGCTTCACTTCATATTGATTTAGAAAATCATATATTAACATGTTAATTTGTTACATATTTTCCAATTACAGTTTATTCCAGTTCAGCTGGCACTCAGGAGTGCTGCCCAGCAGCTGCAGGTGGGCATCTCTGATCAGGTCCAACCCACTCAGTTTTCTACATAGGGGTCATAAGGTCCCATGAGATCAAATCACTTGCCCAGAGAGCCAAGCTAAGACTGGACCTCAGAGCTTTTGACTCTCCAGCTAGTACTCCTTCTACCTACCACAATGTTTCCCTATTTGAATAACTATCTCAGTTTCACAGATGTGACGTGTAAATGCTCACATTATTAGTTAGTTGTCTGGAAGCAGCACTGGTTTGGGCCAACCAGGCAATACCTTCCCTTCTAGGATAAAGTCTTGAAAAACAACAACAAAATACATTATAGTCAGCTTCTCATAGGGAGACACTTAGCTTCCTAGTTGGCTACCTTTTGCATTTTTTGAAAGTAAAAGTCCCTAGTGGACTGAGTGTTGGACTTGGAGTCAGAAAGACCTGAAATAAAATCTTGCCTCTTACATTTAATAGTTATGTGACCAGTCACTTTATCTAATTTCTCAGCCTTTGGTTCCTCATCTGTAAAATGGGGATAATAATAGAGTCTCTTTCTCTCTCTCTCTCTCTCTCTCTCTCTCTCTCTCTCTCTCTCTCTCTCTCTTTCTCTCTCTCTCTCTCTCTCTCTCTCTCCTTCTTCCTCTCTCTCTCCCTCCCTCTGTCTTCTCTCTCTCTCCCTCTCTCCCTCCCTCTCTCCTCTCTCTCTCTCTCTCCCTCTCTCTCTCCTCTCCCTCTCCCTCTCTCCTCTCTCTCTCACTCCTCCCCCTCTCTCTTCTCTCTGTATACACATACACATATATGTCATATGCATATATATGTCTTTATAGGGTTGTTTTGAGGAATAAATGGAATGATAGATGCCTCACATTGTATAAATCTTATAGGCATAGGTAAGGATAAGCAATCATCAGTATATTATCACACCCTTCAGCAAATGCAGAGGCCACAACAAAGCTGACACAGATATTTGGACAGATGAGTTTCCAAGCACAGACATTCAAAACTGACCTGCAACCCCCTTCTGATGCTTTGCTAGTGACTGCATATCATGTATATAGTGACCCAACATCTTATATATTACATATTATTTACATCATGGTAAGTAATGACTCCACATCATATTTTTTTTTATTGTAGGTAGAATGGGTGCACAGCTGGACACAGGTTAGATGATTCCAGTTTTGTTGGCAACATCTAAAGCATCGCAGTCTGGAGCAAGTCGGACATAGGCCTTTTTCTCTCCATCAGACTGGATCAGTGTGTTGACCTTGGCCACATCAATGTTATACAGCTTCTTTGAGGCCTGCTTGATCTGATGCTTGTTGGCCTCAACGTCCAAAATGAAGTCTAGGGTGTTGTTGTCCTCAAGGGAAACTTAATGATGGCACAGTGATCAAGCTTGTTTCTCCAAGGGGCACTTTTCCAAGGGTATTTGGACTGCCTTTGAAGTCTTAGTGTCTTGAGTCACCAGAAAGTTAGGAGATGTTCGGATCTTCTTCTTTTTCTGGCTATGGACACCCTTCAGCATTGACTTCTTGGCCTTCAAGGCCTTGGACTTGGCTTCTATCTTGGGGGGAATAACGGCTTCCTTCTTCACCTTTGGTGCCATCTTGGGGGAAAGGCCATAATCATTATATATATGTTATATGTAATTTGATGGGGGGTTAAAATAAGGCAGAAGGATCTTTCAGGTAAGTTCAGGACAACTGCTTTGGGCAGCGCAATTGTCAACACACCTGTGTCAACTGTGATGGCCTCTGCATTTGCTGAAGGGTATGAGGACATAATTATTGCCAACATTCACCTATTGCCTGTGTCTATGTGTGTGTGTGTGTGTGTCTGTGTGACGGGGGGAGGGGGGAAACTAGGTGGTGTAGTAGACAGAGTGCTGGACCTGGAGTCAGGAAAACTCATCTTCATGAGTTCAAATCTGTCCTCAGACATTTACTAGCTGTGTGACCCTGGACAAGTCACTTAACTCTGCTTGTTTCAGTTTCCTCATCTGTAAAATTAGCTAAAGAAAGAAATGGCAACCACTCTAGTATCTTTGCCAAGAAAACCCCAAATGGGGTCACAAAGAGTTGGATGTGATGGAAAACAACTAAACAACAAAACGCGTGTATCAACATGTGTGTACCTGTGTAGATAAATGTATGTATACATTGTGTGTATACACAATCTATAGTATATATATACATTGTATTCTATAGATTACATTTTGTAAGTATACATTGTATACATATGTGCATCGTATACATATAGTGTGCATATACAATTACATATATACATTGTGTATATATTTGTGTGCATCTACATGCATTGTGTGGGGGGGTAAATATACAATTTATCATATTTATCTATTTCTTATCAATAGATTTTGCTATATAATTATTACATAACATGTATTTAAATATCATAGATGATATTTATATATTATATATTAATACATAATTGATATATTTATATATCAATTTATCTATATATATCTACATATGTGTCTATCTATCCATCTATCTATCCATCTATCATCTATCTATCCATCTATCCATCTATTTACCTATCTATCTCTCTACCTACCTATCTATCTATCTATCCATCCATCTAGCTAGCTAGCTAGCTAGCTATCTACAATTTCTTTCCCCTGTGTCCTCCTGACAAAAGATCATAGGATCCACAGATTTAGAGTTGGAAAAGACCTCAGAGACCATCTGATCCAATTCCCTTATTTTACAGATGAGGAAATTAAGGCCAAAGGAGATGAAAAGACTTCCCCAACATCACCCAGGTGATGTCAGAAGGAGGAATCTGAATCCAGGTCCTCCGATTCCAGAACCATTGGTCTTTCCATTGAGCCACACTACCTCCTCAACAATGCAGTTAATTTCCCTCTCTCCTGCTGCTTCGAAAATCTTAGCCCTGGGCGTATATACATACAAATACATACATACATACACATACATATACATATATTTAAGATATAAAATATTTGTCTTCTGCGTACATATGCATGCACACTTGCATGTGTATCCATATTATATATACATCTATGTACATGTGTATATACATACATGCCTTTATATATGTGTATAATGATATCTACATATACATACACATGGAAAGAGAGAGAGAGAGAGAGAGAGAGAGGTGTGTGTGTGCGTGTGTGTGTGTGTCCTTATTCTGGACAGCACTGATCCTTGCCATATAAAAGCTACCCATCTCTCTAAATCCATTTAAATCACTCAGAAAATACTGCCCTGAGTCAGTGAGTACCTCAGTTAAAACCTACTGAACTGTTACTGTGAAGGTTCTCAATGGTTTACCTCATAGTAAGGTTACTACAACATCAAAAACTATTTGTGTAGAATATCGAGTATTAGAGAAGAGAACTTCACAGATTAAAAGGTAATGAGGCACCCTGAGGTGTGCTGCTGGATGAATAGTGTGACCAAGCAACCTGGGAACCAAGTTCATTCAGTATCTCAACTTTCCATCTGACCTCTGGGCTGGTAGCTTCATGAGATGCTAGGATTTATAGACAAAAGGAACCAGAAAGTCTTCATCTAACCTAAGCCCCTCATTTTATAGCTGAAGAAAGTGAAGTGATAATTTCCCCAAGGTCATATTAGTTAGTAGTAGAAAGCTGGAGCAGGATTCTAACCCGGCCATTTGAATGTCCAATCTAGGGCTCTTTCCATGCTGCCACACTGGTACCTTGGTTTCCCCATCAGCTGTGAAATACACAGCTGAACAATACTGAAGGAATGCCTGGGTTACTCATTCAAGGATGAACAAGTTGGCACAATCAGCTTCTAAAAAAAAAAAACCAACCCCTGCATCTCCTCACATCTCTCACAGAACATTCTCACCAACTTGAAATGATAAATGAATTAAATTTCAGAATGGAAGTCATCTCCTCTCTTCAATCTGCTGAGACCCAAGTCTGGGGGTCCATGTTCCCTGGGCAACAAGGAATGATGCAGCCAGAGCTGTGTGCCTTCTGCTGCTTTGGGGGTAAGGGAACCCAGAGCATCAGCTAAGCTCAAATTGAGAGAAACATTGTCTGTGGACATCCCCTCTCCGCTTGCCCACTGCTTCTCAGAAAGAAGGGACATTCAGTTAAAGAGCAAGGGCAAACAGGCTGGCAAAATAAAGATGTCTTCAGGTTGTTACAATAACAATTCTTCACATCCTTAGAGAGTTTTTAACGCTTTCAAATTATCTCACATTCTAACTCCAAAAAAATGAAAAGGGAAGGCATATCTGCCATGCTACAATACAGAAAAAAGACTAGCAATAGAAAGGACCAATGAAATCCATAGAAGGCAATAGCCTCCAGAAAAAGGAGGTCCTGTAACACAACCCACTATCTGAGATGTCTATATATAGGTACATGTAATATGATAAATAAATAAGGTGAACAAGCTTGCAGACCTAAGGGGGCAAAGTTTACCTCGCAGTTAGCAGCTGAGAGTTGGGCTGGAATTGGAGCCTCTAACTTCCTTCTCTGTAATAAGGTGATGTTAATATCTACAGTACCCACCTCAAGGGGTGGTCTGAGGTTCAAATGTACATGAAGTATTCTGCTAACACTGACATGCATATAAATGTCACTTATTATTACAGATTGGTAGCTAATAACAATATCTAGCATTTCCATATCGCTTTAGGGTTAGCAAAGCACCTTACACATTAACTTATTGGATCCTTACAACTACATGAAGAAGATGCTATTATTATTTCCATTTTACAGATGAAAAAAACTGAGCCTAAGAGAGTGTAAGTGACTTGTCAGGCAGGGTCACACAACTAGCAAGAGTCTGAGGTGAGATTTGAATTTGGGTCTTCCTGACACTTTATCCACTGTGCTACCTGGCTGCCATGTCGTCATCGTCATTGTCATCAGCACCAGCATTGGCATTGTCGTCATCACCACCACCACCACTAACAATTAAAGCTGCCCAAAGAATAAGGTGCTGCCTTGAGAGATGATGCTTTCTGCTTCACTGGAGGGCTTCAAGCTGAATTAGATGAGCACAGTAGGTGCTTTGTAAATGTTTGTTGATTGAGTTATTAATTGATGCTAACGAGGGATTCACACTACTGACACAGATTGGATCAGATGACCTTGGTGGTTCTCTGAGATTTTATGATTCCTTAAGTCAGGTTTTTCTCCTTTTAACATTACTGTGAGTTGGGGATCAGTGTACTTATTGCCCCTTACAACCCTAAAATCCCGTGAGCCTCTGGATCCTAGGTTTGTAAGATGAGAAATGATCACAGAGCTCTTATCACATGAGTTATTGGAAGACCTGGACCTTGAACAGAGTCCACTGCTGTTCTTGTTCTTTTTCTACTATATAATGCAATTCAATTTGGCAACAATTCAATTTAGTTTATATACATTTGTTAAATGCCTGATGTGAGGCAGGCTTTGTGTTGGGAACTCAGAATATAAATACCAAAACGAAAAGGTCCCTGCCCTCAAGGAGCTTACTTTCTACTTGAGCACCTTGATGGGGTTCAAAGAAACCTCTCCTAATACAAAGGTACTAAGAGAGGTCTACAAGAGGCCATATGCCCCAAAGTCAGTGCGTGCCAGAGCACAGGACTAGAAGAAACTTGAAGAGGCAGAGAAGCTCTGTTTAGGTGGGATGTGGCAGACACTGGCTATTCCAAATATGAGATGTAGCTCACAGCAAATAAAGTCTGGCACACATAGCTAAGAACCTGAGGCCAGAGACACAGATTCCTGATTGATTGGGTAAATCTAAATAATGTTGCTCTGTGCCTCGATCTATTCATCAGTGAAAATAACAGGGAATTATTTATGACCTGCGCATTCTACCCTCCCTCTCTAAGCCCAGGCATTAGGTGGGGACTTAGAGGTTAAAACCAAAATGGCTGCTCCATGTAAGACCAGTTGTAAAATTTCCTGATATATATGCTGACCCATCTCCAGGGACTGCCAAGCTATCCGACCAATCCTTGTGGTATGTGTGTGTGTGTGTGTGTGTGTGTGTGCGCGCCTGTGTGTGTGTCTGTGTGTGTGTGTGTGTGTGTGTGTGTGTGAGAGAGAGAGAGAGAGAGAGAGAGACAGAGAGAGAGAGAGAGAGAGAGAGAGAGAGAGAAAGAGAGAGAGATCTATTGGGGGGGATTTGGGGGTGGGGGTGTAAAAAGCAAGGAAAGGGAAAGGATACACAAATAGATTCTGCCTTTTGAATGGAGCCAAATTCCAATGGTGTCAGGCTTTAGCTATGGCCATCCCTGTCCCTCCGGGTGGAGGCAGTTTGGGAACCATATATGATTATGGGCATGACTGTCGAAATTCCCTCAAGAGATAAAAATAGGCTCTCTGAGGATAGCAGGAGTAAAGGTGACCAAAGCCCTGCTACGTGGGCAGCGGGTAATGACATCATAGTGTCAGAGATCCCAAAGGAACTTTGCGTGTGGCTCCTAAAACATGAGGTTGATAAGAAGGCACTTGATCACCAGCCTGTGGGGATGTTAATAAAACTGTATTGTCCTATCAGGGCAGTAAGGGTCCATCTGTCTCACTTAAGCTTAAGGCCTCTCCTAAAACCCCTTTTCCACTTGGCAGATCTGAGACACCCAGAGATCCCTATCCAGACATAAGTGACTATCAGGGCAAGAGCCAATGTTCCTCCAAAGCTCAGGTCATTCAATTCATAGGAGCAAATGCCCTAGCCACAGTGGCCTGAAAAGGGAGCCGATGTCACACATACAAGGAGCTGCTGGATACCAGCAGTCATGTGACTATCACATCAGGCCCAGAGGGTCTATAAGATCACCTCAGTTTCCACAGGGAATTGGGGGGGGACAGACCACCAAAGGGACAGGTGGACTCTTTTTCTGCATCACAGCTGGGATGACTAATCAGAGTAAATATACTATGAATATGGACATTATGAATTCTTGGGACTTAATATCTCTATAGGCCCTTTTAGCAACCTCTATGCTAGTTATTATGGGTAAGGACAAATGGAAATCATTGGAGCTTCCTGAACTATCCAGTGTAAGTAATACCAAACCTATTTGTTAAGCCACTTTTGAAAGATACTCACCTAATACTGGACCCTATTTGCTACTGAATGAATGATACAGCTTCATAGCATCGCCTTTCCTCCAGTGGCCTATTATGGGCTGGCTAATGCAAAATGTTCCTTCTAACAAAAAGCGCAGGTAACAGAAAGGCTTTCTCGTTAAATAGAAATAATATATTCAAGGCCTAGCTCACCAAATTCTTCTGGTATTACTGTCCTTCACTAGCAGTTTACAAATCTACCTAGACCTCCAAACTAGGCCTGGACACCTTGCTGCCTCTGTTAGCTCGATGGCTATGAAGACCTGGTTTGCCAGCTACTCAAACAGCCAGAAGATTAACATGTGCAACTCAACTTCAGTGACCATTAATATGGTAACAGAGAATACCTTAAGGGACGGGGGTTATTCTTCGCTGAACTATGGGCTGTATGGCTATTGTGTAAGTGAGATTTGAAGGATGTTATGGACAAGATCTTCATCTAAGTTGATTCTTGTGAAGTGGCCATGGGTCTAGTTAAGTGATCTGAGGTCTAGAGAATATAGGACTAGACAACCAAAGGCTCATTCCTTTGGGGCCAGTAACAGGGGAGGGACTGTACAATGCCTTCCCCCACATGCAGTTGTTTGTAGGATTTGTGCCCATCAGACACCTCATGTGCTCTCTGTTGAACTGAACAACCAGGCTGATATCCTGACAAGAACATCAGAAGCTGGGTACTGAGTTCATGGTCAATCTGTACATTGGGGAAGAAGGTAGGGATTAAGATGCTATATTGTATGAGGCCAACACAATTATTTCTTCCCGGTCCTGATCCTATGGCCACCAGAGTACCTACCTCTGAAAGACCAGTGTAGCATAATCATATATGGTTCCCAAACTGCCTCCACCCAGAAAACTGATTATTTTGTCCTCTTTCCTCCAGTTTTTATTCTTTTTACTGGTGATAATCTATTTGAGATATGACACTGCTTTCTCAGTGCAAAGCTTGGCACCTGTAAAGGAGCCAATTGAACAATATGGTTGGAGAGCTAAATTGGAAGGTTGGGGAGCATGGATAGTTAGGGTTGGAAGGGAAGAGGCTGATATGCCTTCAAAGCCTAGACACTCCAGCTGGATGTCAATCTCACTATCTCATACTAAACCATGGCTGAATTATTTCTATGAAAAGTCAGGTGTGTATTCTTTGGACCTAGAAGCAGGAGGAAGATGACAAAAGGGACTTCATCATTTGCTAAGTGCCAGAGTAAGATGCATACTTTGTGATGTTGTGATTCTAAAGCTCACTGTCTTCCAAAGTCCAACACAGTAAGTGGAGTTATTCTGCTAAACACAGGAAGAACCATATTTGGAGTGCAAAGACTAAGTGAGACATTGCCACTGATACTGGTCAAATTAAGCACCTAAAAATTGTTTGCCCCGATTCAAAAATAAATTCCATGAATCCTAAACCTAAGAGAGAGACTAGTCCAGCACCTAATTCATCTTGAGGATTCAAATGTTTGTTAAAATAAATGCTCTGAATTAAAAAGTAATTGTGAGCAGTTTCATTTAATTGATTGATCACCTTAATTGAACACTGAGGTATTGGTATGCTTTTTGGTGGGTTCTGTTTCGTCAATGGGGTGATTCAACAACAATTTATTTAGTAATTTGATCTCATCAAATCATTTTGCTTTCTGGTAACTCTTTTGTACCCAAAGAACTAACTTGGTGATAAAATGGGTAGAACACTGAGCCTGGAGTCAGGAAGACCTGAGTTCAAATCCAGTATCCCACACATACCAGGCATGTGACCTTGGGCAAGTCACTTAACTGTATTTGCTTCAGTTTCCTCATCTGCAAAATTATCTGGCAAATAAAATGACAAACCACTCCAGTATCTTTGCCAAGAAAACCCCAAATGGGGTCACAAAAAGTTAGATATAACTAAAAATTGAACAACAAGACATAAATATCAGACTAAACTATTTGCAGGGCATCCAGAATCACCACTGCAGCTGGACTCAACCAGCAAAAAATACTCTTCTGGGACCCTCCCCCACTTTTTTTGGCTATGCCTGGTAAAAGTGAGGCAACCAGATCAGCAGAGTTACAGGTCCATTAGTGGTGGTTGGGTCTTTGAGCCCATCCAAAGTAGTCCTACATAGCACAGAGTTAGAGGTGAAAGCCTTGGGTTTGGGAAATACAGACTCCATGAGCAACCCTTGCGCTCACACATACCAGGGTCAGCAGACTGACCTACCCCTTCCTTTTACATTCTGTTCTTTCCAGCACTGGGAAAATCTGGGATCCTGCCCACTTCCATCAGTAACACCTCCTGGCTTAGGTGACACCCAGAGTTGGGGCCAGCTGAGATCATGGAAAAGGAGAACAGAGGCTCCTGGGGGCCTGTGACAGGGACAGCTGTCATTGCTGGACAGCCACAGGTTTCCTGTGGAAACCCCTTAACTAAGCCACAGAAGTTCAGGCAAAGACAGCTCTTCCCCGACTTTTATTTCTTGTCTATACACTCTTCCTTCTCATCTCCCCCACCCTGCGTCCACAACCTCCCCCCTTTTCCATCCCCTTCTCAATTGCCACAGGCTAAAAATACAACAAGCAGCAATAATAAAGCCCAGACTGAGCAGGATGCAGATTTTAACGAGGCTTCCATGGTAACAAGAATCTCTTTGCCAGGCAAAAGTGTGTATGTGTGTGTGTCCATGTGTGTTTGTCCGTGTGTGTGTGTGTGTGTCTGTGTGTGTCCATGTGTGTGTCTGTGTGTGTGTCCATGTGTGTGTATGTGTGTGTCCATGTGTGTTTGTCCATGTGTGTGTCCATGTGTGTGTGTCCATGTGTGTCCCTGTGTGTGTGTGTTTGTGTGTCTTGGTGGGGAGGGAATAGAGGAGATTGGGGCTAGAGAAGAGGGAGGAGGTGTTTGGCTGGGAAGAGAGATGGGAGAAATCAAGAAAAGGCTCCTGGCCCAAACAACCTTTGCAGGAAGCTGCTGCAGCCCAAAGCTGTTGATTGAATTAGCTCTGAACATTCAGTGATCCTCCTTGGATGTAGCCAAGCAGCCTGACTGTGTGGGCTCACCAGAGGAAAATCTTAGCCTTTTCCAAAATCAAGACAAATATTTACAACACACTTCCCTTAAAGAGTCAAACACATGGCAGGTGTAAGGTTGGGGGTGGGGTGGGGGAAGGGAGGTAGAGTCTCCCTTTATTACAGTCTCTCTCATGCCCATCCTCTCCAGTGACTGTGACATACAAGGCACAGAGGGACATGGGTCCGCACAGAGGGACATGGTGCAGCACAGGAGCATTTCTGAAGATCTTCCAAGCATGGGGAGATATGGCACTTACTGCCTTCAGCGGATGCACTCTGTCCAGGAAAATCTTTTCTTCTCTATCCAAATCCCTATGTGATGCCAGGCACAAGGTGGTAGTATGAACTGGCTTCTTTGAAGGTAAAGCTGTACATTTGTATGTGGCCAAGCTTCCATGAAGTGCTCTCTTTTCTTGAGGTAGCTAAGATGGTGCAGTGGATAGTGTCCAGGGGGCCTAGAGTCAGGAAGATCTAATTCAAACCTAGCCTCAGACACTTCCTAGCTGGGTAAGCTTGGGCAAGTCACTCATCTGCTGTTTGCCTCAGTTTCCTCATCTGTAATATCTGATAATATGTGATAATAACCTCCCAGGGTTGCCATGAGCATTGAATGAGATAATATTTGTAAAGTACTTAGCACGTAGTAGGTCCTTGCTAAATGTTTGCTCCTTTCTCTTTTTTACCAAATTACAAATATCTAATAGTCTCTATGATGCTAATGGTTTGTCCCTCTCTAGGAAGATTTCAATAGTAAGATTCCCTCTAATTACCCACTTTTCTCTGAGGCAGCTAGAAGGTATGGTGGAGTCAGGAAATCCTGAATTCAAATCCAGCCTCAGATCCTTATTTGTTGTGTGATGCTGGGCAAGTTACAATCTCAGTTTCCTCATCTTTAAAATGAAGATGACAAGAGACCGAACTCACAGGGTTGGAGTGAGAATGAAATGAGAAATTTTATAAAGTGCTATATAAATGCTAGTTACTATTATTATTTTGGGAAGAGTTGCTGGGGAGCCTCTAAAGCCACTATGGTCACAGAGACTGAGCCACCAAAAAAAAATGTACACAGTGAACCAAGAGTTTTGCTGTCCACCCGCCTACAAAACTAAAAAGGTGTCAGCCTTATTTTCTGATGACATATGGTTTACTTAGAAAAGACCAAGGAAATAAGCAAATAAATTAATTGAGAAAATTAATACCTTCATAAGCTCATAGTTTGAGAGCTAAAAGGGACCTCACAGGACATCTAGCCCAATTTTTCATTTCATAGCTAAGTAAACAGGCCCAAAGAGGGCATTTACCCAGAAATCATAAGGTATTAACTCTCAGAGGCAGATTTGGAACTCAGCTACATGGTACAGTAGATAGAGTGGCTAGACCTGGAGTTAGAGAGAGTCATCTCCTTAAGTACAAATCTGGCCTCAGACACTTACTAGCTGGGTGACCCTGGACAAGTTACTTCACCCTGTTTGTCTCAGTTCCCCATCTGTAAAATGATCTGGAGAAGGAAATGACAAACCATGGCAGTAGCTTTGCCAAGAAAACCCCAAATGGGGTCACGAGGAGTCAGACGCGATTTAACAACAAGCTCTGAGGCCGGAGCCTGTGCCTTCTTCCCATTTTTTACCCTCCCTACTGCTTTAGCTCAGCATTAGGATGTAAAATAAATCCACCAAAAATCAACAGCCTTCCTATGAAGAAATAACAAAATCTGCAAGGATGTAATAGAAAGGGAAATCCCTACCAACAAGGCCTAAGTTTCCAAGGTTAGTCCAAGCATGTGTTGGGCCTTTCTTGGCCAAAGCGTATCACGTTAAAAATTCTCACAACCAGATTTACCAGTGGTCTGATCTTCTTTGGTTGCTAATGAGCTCAAGTCACAGGCTCAATCCCAGTAGAGGTCAATTTGCTTTACATAGAGCAAAAATCAGATTGTACTTTGAGCTCTCTTCTCTTGGAAATTTATGCATTGGTCACAGAGGGAATGTAGATAGAGACTGCAGATAGCTCAGTACAATGAATTGTCCCTGACATCAGTAGAGAGCCTACACGAGGCCACAGTATTAATCCATCCATTCATTAACGTTTCATAAGCATTTCAAGGAAAGATGGCAGAAGTCACTACAAAGATAAGTAAAACATAATGCCTACCCTCAAGATACTTACAATCCAATGGGGGAAGGAGAAGGTTAGACATGGATTCACACAGGGGCTTGCTAACCAGTCTGTGAGAGCTGATTGTTTAATTTTCTGTGTGAGCATTTACACCTCAGAAATCTGCAATCACTACAAAACCACTGCCGATTTGCTGTTTTTTGTGGATTATCTGGACTTTAAGAAAGTGTTAATAATACAGATCAACTTTAAAAAGTGTGTGCGCATATTTTCTTTTTAAATCAGGGAACCGTTTGTTAAACATTTCCCAGCATACCCCTGAATTATTCTACAATTATTGCTTGAGCTCAGCAGGATTGCAATAAAAAACTGAGGGAATGATGTCATCACCACACTGGAGGCTTGGTGACTGCAGGCTAAAAATAAAGATAACAGTAATATGGCATTTACAAAGTATTTTAAGCTTTGCAAAGTGCTTCATATTCACTATCTCACTGGAGTCTCATAACACACTGGGATTCACATGATCTTTTACATCAGAAGACAGCACCATTTTGAATTTGCAGGCTTGTTTTGGGCCCCTCCCATGCTAGCGAGAAAAAGAAATGCAAACAGTATTAGGACATAGAGAGTACATTTCTGACTGAGGTTTGCCACACATTGTCTCAGAAACTGGTACCTTGTGGGAAGAAGGCAAAGAGTGTTTCAAAGTACAGGAATGATCTGAAGGTGTCTCCTGGGTGCTGGGTTGTGAAGCAGAATATCGTAAACCACTAAAGACAGTAAGTGACTTCTGGGTTCACACAGAGGGATAAACTGATAAAGTCACATAGATATGTGCAAACATCATGAGAACCCAGGGTTTCTGACCCCTCATGCTCAATGCTCTTCCTCCTATATGATACCGCCTCTCCTGTAATAATACTCTCATTACATTTGTGTCTGGCATCGCACAGTTTTTCAAAGCACTTTCCCATTCATTATCTTGTTTGAACCATATGGCAGCCCTGTGAGGAAGGCAGAAACAGCATTATTATTTCCATTTTATAGATGAGAAAGTTGACGCTCTGAGTCATTTAATAAATCATTTGGGTTTTTAATAAATGACCTGCCCAGGATCACACAGGTAGTAAGCAGTTGGGCCAGAATGAGAACTCAGGGATTTAGATTCTTAATTCAGGACAGCCTTTCTGTCACAGAGAAGATTGAAGAATAACTTAAACATGTTAAAATACAAGAAATAAAAGGACCAGAAAAGATGGAGGAGGAGGAAGCAGTGAGTGACAAACTCTCTCTACAACTTCCCCATTAAAGACCTAAGAAGTCCAGACTAAGCAGTGATTGGGAAATCCAAGGAGAAATCCCAATGTCAATTTTTTTTCTAGCCCCAAATCACAAATCCAGCCCACAGGGAAGTGACCAGGGCTGGAGCTATGGAAGAAGGGTAGCTGATTGGCAAGCAGGAACATCACCATAGGTGCAGAACAGAACCAAGGATTCAGACCAGGGAAGGGCCAGTTGTGCTGATGTTCTGAACCTGTACAGCCTTCCAGAGAATGTTGGAGACTTCATCTCTTTGGTTTCATTAATCTAATCTTCATCTACCCCCAACTTCCTTTTCTTACTCTGTGTCATCGATCTCTAGCCCCCCTCGTCTCTCTCATTCTCTCTCTTTCTCCCTCTCTCTCTCCTCTCTCTCTTTTGCTGCATATCTCTCATTGAATATCTGTCTCTCTTTCTCCTGCTCTCTCTCTCCTCTCATTTCACCCTTCCTTTCCTTAGTTCAGACAGGAATAATTTACAATCTCTCCCGCCTCCACTTCATTCATTCTTCTATTTCAGTGATATAAATCTACAATATCTCTTTCTAAGAGGTGTTATCATTCTGGTTTATTACTTCTTTCCCCTTACAGGACACTCTAAACAAAGGATTCTTAATCTGGAGTCAGGGTACTTTAAAAGTATCTTCTCACAAATGTATTTCAATATAATTTGCTCCTTTCTAACCCTCTGCATTTTAGTTTATGCATTTAAAAACATTATTCTGAGAAGAGTTCCATAGGCTTCACCAGACTGCCAGAGATCCAAGGCACTGCCATCCTCAAGAGTGAACTTTCCTGGGAATAGATTCTAGAGCCTGCCACTCCAGGTTGCCAAAGACTCTCTCTCTCAATGTCAGTACCAAATCATGAAAATGTATGTTATTCAGGATCTTCCTAAAGTCTCAGCATGGCATTAAGCTATTATAGTAAGGGATGTCATGTGTGGCTTCAGAGAAGCAAGAAGAGACATCTCTAGTGTCTCCGCTCCCCACCCTTCTACAAGAGAGACTTTAAACTCCTGCCAGGAAGGAAAGCAGGAATTTGGGGAAAGAGGTTGGCCAATCTGTTCCCCTCGGGGAGGGGGGGTTATGGGTTAGAATTTTATCTAACTGCTCCCTTAAATATTGGCAGAATAGAGGAAGTAACTTTATTGTTAAAGCTAAATTCCTGATGGCTATTTCTTAATAGGGAAGGAGGGCCCCAAGGTTTATATCCAAGGTTTCACTCCCTTCCACCAGATGCTAGATCCACAATGAACATGCATAGTAAATAGAAAAGAAAATCATTTATCCAAGTTGACAGCAAAAAGAAATCAGAGAAAGTATACATAAGACAATATATACCAGACAATACAGATTGAAGGTACTCTCCCATTGGGAGCAAAATAACTCAGCTCAACCAAGAAAGAGTCCCAGATCTCACCCAATGGGAAAAATTTCCCAAAATCTCTAATGTATCAAGATGGGAATAGGGACATGATTGCAGTTTTATATGTTGGTTTCTTCCCAGAGTCTTTTCTCCCTTCACAGACCTGAAGAGAAAATGGAATAGCCCATCTTTCTCTCTCTCTCTCTCTCTCTCTCTCTCTCTCTCTCTCTCTCTCTCTCTCTCTCTCTCTCTGTCTCTCTCTCTCTCAACCTGAAGCAGCCAAACATACTAAAGAGACCAAAGGGAGTACAGAGACCAGCTTTCTCTTTCCTCCAGTTCTCACCAATGCTGGCCCCCCTCCAAAATGCACAGAAGCACACATGTGAACACACATGTTGGGCATTGGTCACAAATGACAAGAGAGTCTTATCCCAATGGCTTTCATGGTTCCAGTTACACTATTAAAGCGCAGAGCGGTTTTGAGGTTGCGGGGATGCCCTATAAAGGCTGATCTCCTGAAGTATCCAACCTTCCATCAGAGTTCATTGCAAGGTCCTTGTCTCATCCCCTGCCACCTCTGTGGGCACGCTGCACAATGCTGCTGGCTCATTCCCTTTCTGTTGACAACATCCAATACCCACATCCTTTTTTGTGACCTGCTCCTCCAGCCTCCCACCAGGGTTCTGTCCATACTCTCTGACTTTCCCCTAAACAAGGACAGAAACTTCAGACTTTTGTCCAACTATCCTCTCAAATTCTGACCAGTCTTTCCCCATCCTACCCTCTGCTCTGCCTACTTGGGGTTTTCTCTCAGCAGATGCTTTGCTACTAGGACCAGATACTATTTCCTGTTTTGTTTTTGTTTGTTTCTTTTTTAGAAGGGGAAGACAGGGTAATTGGGGTTAAGTGATTTGCCCAAGGTCATATGGGTAGTAAGTGTTAAATGTCTGAGGCTGGATTTGAACTCAGGTCCTCCTGACTCCAGGGCTGGTGCTCTATTCACTGTGCCACCTAGCCACCCCCCCCCACCACCCCCCCCCCCAGGTACTTTTTCCTGAAGATTTAAACCTTTCATCTCAAAAAAGTATCATTTTGGAGCCCCTCTGGTCTGATTGGTAAATCCCTTCCAGGGTCTCCTATGTTAGACTGGCCCCAGTCAGCTGTCCCTTTACTGCCCAGCCACATTCATACCAGCTCCCTACTCCCACTTCCTGACCTCCCCTCTCCTCCAAACTAAAACTATCATTATTCTTAGAAAGATTATGTCAGTCTACTCCTTTTTAGATCCATTAATCATACCCAGTAGTCTTCCAAACCAAAATACTCCTCCCCTACCATCACTCTTACAGCCTTCGAGACCTATGAGTCCAATGTCCGCTGCTCCCGACTCCCTCCCTCGCTTCCTTTAAGTCCCAATTAAAGTATCACCTTCTATAGGAAGTCTTTCCCAACTCCTTTTAATTCCAGAGTCGTCCCTCTGCTAATTATTTCCTATTGAACTTTACATATATTTGTCTGCATGTTGTCTTCCTTAAGCTCCTTGAGGGCAGAAGACTGTCTTTTTCCTCCTTCTGCATTCCCGGTGCTTGGCGAAGCATATGGAAAACATAATTAAATGCTTATTGATTGATTGCTAAGCACTGGAAATACAAGTACAAAAGAAGACTGTCTTGGGGGGAGAGCACATCATCAGTTTCCTTATCTATAAAGTGGTGGGCAGAGGGAAGACGAGCGTTCTGCCCTCAGTCACCTCTCAGTCCGCCATCTTGCCGGATTCTCTGGCTTTTGGGTTTTTTTGGCCACAACTCATGAAACCATCTGCTAATCAGAGGAGAGGGTGGTACCTGCCTTCTTGACAGCAATGATGTAAAATAATGACAAAGATGATCAGGCTTAAGAATAGGATCAGATGGAATGCAAAACTTTTTAAAAAAATGTTTAAGAATTCTTTTAACATGTAATTGAGGGAAATAAAATATATATTTAAAAATTAAATAAATTGTCAAAAATAAAAAGAATAGGATCAGAATTAATATGCTTGTTATAGTGCCAGTTGCCACCCAAAATATCATCTGGGAAAAGATAGAACTTCAAAATAATGGAAGTCCAAGGACTTGGAATCTGCATTTAAGTTATGGCAAAGGCAACATGGTATAGTAGAAAAGACTACATTCAGAGTCAAAGGCCCTCCTTCCTTCTCTCTTTCCTTTCTTCCTGACTTCCTTCTCTTCTTTCCTTCTCTCCTTTCCTTCTTCCTTCTCTCCTCCCTTTTCCCTTCATTCTCTCCTTCTTTCCCTCCCATCCTTCTTTCCCTCTTTCCTTCCCTCCCTGCTTCCCTCTTTCCTCCCCTCCCTCTTTGCCCCCATCTCTCCTTTCTTTCCTCCCTTCCTCCTTTTTGTCCTTTGCTTCCTTCCTCTCCTCCTTCCTTCCTTCCCTCCTTCCTTCCTGCCTTCCTTTCCTTATTCTTTCCTTCCCTCCTTCTTC
Organism: Pseudochirops cupreus; assembly: GCA_028627135.1. NCBI lineage: Eukaryota > Metazoa > Chordata > Mammalia > Diprotodontia > Pseudocheiridae > Pseudochirops > Pseudochirops cupreus. Next base: position 356,948,086 of record CM053582.1, read on the forward strand.
CCTCCTTCCCTTCTTCCTTATCTCCGTCCTTTCTTCCTTCCTTCTCTCCTTCTTTCCCTCCTTCCTTCCCTCCCTCTTTTCCTCCCTCCCTCTTTTCTTTCCTCCTTTCTGTCCTTTCCTTCCTTCCTCTCCTCCTTCTTTCTTTCCTTCCTTCCTTCCCTCCGCCCTAGACTTTATTGTCTTCTATAAAATGAGGGAGTTAGAGGAGATGACCTCTAAAGTTCTTTCAAGTTCAAAATCCCTAAGGTATCCTAAGGCAATCAGTTTTGCTCCAACAGTACTGATTAGGAAGCTGTTATTGTCTGCCCAGAATTCCTGGATTCTCTGTTCCCCAGACAAAAGGTAGCATAGAAATTGAAAACAGGATGACTGTAAGGGTCAGTGTTAGTGGTCCCTCTTGCATTACCTATAGAAGATAAACATTATCAAAATTCCTACATACAAATACCACTGCATTTCTTATGCTGATTTTGTGTTAAACATGGGGCAAGTATTCCCCATGTGCCTGGAGACCTGCATCCCCACATATGATATCATTGGCAAGGACATATAAGGAATTTTTGGCATTAGTGCACAGAGACTTTTGGCTTGTTCAGTACATACAGCCCTGGGATCTGTCCAAAGAGAAGACATCCCCTTGATTTGTGGATATCGTTATCCCTGGCTGATTCATACTAGCACTACTCAGTGGGGTCCTAATATAATCCCAGTGACTGGCAGGTCTACAGCACCCTTGCAGAGGCTGCCGCAGGAGACCCAAGCTATCTGCCTACAATAGAAATGAGGGAAAGGCTCCAAGGTATGTGTCTCCCAGACTCTTCATTAACACAGTCATTCAATGTCCTCATTCAGCCCAGCTCCAAATGACTCCAGGGATGAGCTCTCTGACCCTGTTTCTCTTGAGGGGAGATGATTCTACAATATAATTGATTTTTACCACCTGGAAGGTTTTTCTAAACCACGTCCTCTATTTTTCTTTCCTGAAATTTCACACCATCTTTCTGGACCATGTCTGAAATTTGGCAAGAGTTACAAATTTCCCTTCAGACTCACCTCTCTCAAGCCTCTTCGCAATTTATTTCTCCAATAGTGGCTTCAAATAATAATGATGGTGTAGTGCTAGTTAACACTTATTATTCTGCTTTGTGGTTATGAAGCAGTTTATGTACAAGATCTCATTTGATGCTCAAAACAACCCGGTATCTTTTTTTTTTTAAACAGATCTCCATTTCACAGATGAGGAAGCTGAAATGTGAAGGGGTTGTTACCCTCGTCCAAGGGCACACAGCCAGTAAACAGTGGCACCAGGATTCAAACCTAGTTTTTCTCTTTCCAAGTCCAGCGCTCTTCAACATTGTCCCACAGTCCCCCTACTCTCTGCCTTGTACAAATTGAGTTATTCCTGGGTTCTTCTCCAATCTCCCTCCAATGTGGGCTGTGGAGCTCTTGCAGAGGTACCGAGAATGGTTATCATCAGTCTTATGTCACCCCAGGGATGAAGGTGAAGGGGTCATTAATCAATCTTATCTTTACTTCCCTCTAAGCCAAGGGCAGATCTCAATCAGACTGATTTCTCCTGGGTCTTCATCTGCTCCTAGATCCAAACTCTGCTCCAGGCTGAACCTTTGACTGTACAAGGAGAAAAGGGCACAACACTCTGAGACAGGGAGGGTTTTGCTTCACAAACCCACTGGTAATATTCACTTCAACCATCAGCACAATTTGTGGGGCTCTTGGGAAGACTTATACGAATTGACTCACAGCAAAGTTAACACAGTCAGGAGAACAGCTTACGTAGTGATCACAGTAATGTAAAGGAAAGGATCCATGAAGGTCTTTGAATTCTGATTAATGCAGTAACCTATTGTGATTCCAGAGGACTGACAGGTAGCATGTCTCTAGCCTCTTGTCAGACAGGTGGTGGGCTCTAAAGTGTGGAATGAGGCACATATTGTCCAGATATGGAAAGAACATTGCCTTTGCCAGGCTCATATGCAGATTTGTCTTACTTAACTGCATGACTTTGTTACAAGAAAGGGTTCTATATGTCGGGAAGGAGGTCGGGAGGAGAACAAGGCTATGGGGAAGAAATAACAAGGTAAAAAATAGCATCAATGAAACATTTTAAAAATTTTAGATATCTGTCTCTGAAGTGGAAATTCATGGATGATGGGCTTTAGGACAGGAAGTTATTGTTACAGTTTGTGTTGTTCAGTCATTTCAGTCACATCTGACCCTTTGTGACCCCTTTTGGGGTTTTCTTGGCAAAGATACTGGAGTGTTTTCCATTTCCTTCTCCAACTCATTCTACAGATGAAAAAACTGAGGCAAACAGTATGAAGTGACTTGCCCAGGGTCACACAGCCTGTAAGTGTCTGGGGCCAGATTTGACTCCAGACCCAGACCCACCACGCCACCTAGGAAATTCTGAATAGGGGGGTTTTGAAGCAAGGATTTTGTCATCTTTTATGATGACAGAGAGGATCATACAGCCTTAGAATCTGAAGTAACTTTAGGAGTCATCTTGCCCAATCTTCCCAACGCAGAAATTTTTTTCTACGACTCCTTTTATTGTCTGAATATATTTGGTGATGATGAGATCACTGTCTGACAGGGTATCCTGATAGAGCAGCGCTGGCCAGACATAGGTCTGATTAGCATAGTTCTTCCTTACACTGAGGCCGTAATCTGCCCCTCTGAAATCTCCAACCATCATTCATTCCTCGTTCCGTACTCTAGACCAACAGAGTCAGTCTTTTTCCATTTTCCACATGAAAACTTCAGATGTTTGAAAGCAAGAACTTTGTCCACCTTTGTCCTTCCATTTTCAAGAAGACAAAACAATTTTTAAAAAATCTTTAGGCCTTCAATTGCCCTCACCCTCCTGTTCATATAAACTGGAGTTCCTTTTAAATTGGAATCCTTAAAATTTGACCTTTGGGACTGAATATGTGTACCAGGTATGGTCTGACCAAGATGGAGAACAAGAAGACTATTACCTTTCACCAGAAACTTTCCATATTGCTCTCTTTCATCCCCATCTTCTTTTCAAAATATTTTCTACGGTAAAGAGTGGATAATTTCTCAATTTTCAGTGTTGATCTCTTTTAAAAAATAACATGACCATTTTACAGGGAAATTAAAATAATTAATAATTAAAAAACTCATGATATTTTAAGCATGGGCTATCAACACCTACAGAAAGAACAAGGAAAAATGCAAATTGCCCCCTGAAACCTACTTAAATCCTAAATAGTTAGGAAACAATGCATTTTAGTGTTCATAACATCAGCTGGTTATCTCATCTATGTCAAATCAAGAAGCATCTGAAGCCTAATATGTGTCAGGTATGGGGCTAAGTACTGAAGAGACAAAGAAAGGCAAAAAATGCCCCTGCCCTCAAGGAGATCAATCTAATGGGGGGCTGGGCAGCAAAGCAACATGCAACTTTTAATACAACTGAATTCAATAGCTTGACCTGACCATGGGGACAACGGAAAACTGTTCTATCGTCAAACAATAAAAAAAGACTTTTCCTTTGCTGAAGAAATTGGAATGAGCCTAGTCTTCTCTAACAGGGGCAATAACTGGAGTCATGCTTTTCTCAGGTAGCATCCACATGCCATCAAGGAATAACATATCTGCCACTTCCTTCCTTAATAGAGAATGATTTAGTGTAAACAAAGCTAGACTCAGGGTCAGGGAGACCTGAGTTTACATCCTTGATTCTGATACTTCTTATGTGGCCATAGGCATCTATTTCTTCATCTGTAAAATGGCAGGATGGGGCTCAGCGGGGGGAGGGGGAGGGAGAGGGGGGGGACCATGGAGGAAAAGAAGGTGGAGATGTGGAGAAAAGGCAAGTACCTTGTATCTGTTTCACAGTTTTTTGAGGAATGGGCAGAGGTCTGATCATACCAATCATATCAATCCCTGATCAATTTCCCATTGCCACAGAATAAAATACAATGATTTGGATGGAGCACAAAGCTTGAAGGGATAGTGAACATTTTATTTTTTAATCGAGCAAAAGTTTCCTCAACTATAAAATGAGAGGATTGAACTCAATGATCCCTAAGGTCCTTCTACACCTAAATCATGACCTAAGTTATCCCTCTCTCTTTGACTCTCTAAAGTCACAGTTCTAATTCTCCTATGCACTTAATATCTTTCTCATATTAAAACTACTTATGCACATGTTTTATCATCTCTGGGACCATAAAAAAGAGGATGTATCTTTTTTTCCAAAGCTATCATCATTTTTTCATCATCAAGTATCACAATGCCATGAACACTTAATAACTGTATTAATTGGATCACAGTTAACAGGACCAACACAGCAATTTACATGATGATCACAGTTATGTAAAGGAAAACAAACTTTGTTCAACTGAATAATAAACTGAATAGCATTTACAAGTGTGGGGCTTCATGGCTGTTATTATGTTTCTGTCAATTTTACCATGGAAGGGCCTCTCCCCTCACCAGATGGAGAGTGAAAGAAATAAAAGGAAGTGTCTATTATGAGCCAGGAACTTTGATAAGCAACATTTTTACAAATATTACAAATATTATCTCATTTTTACCTTTACAAACAGTTATATAACTATTATTTCATTTGACCCTCCCAACAAGATCCCTGTGAGATAGGTGTAATTGTTATTATTCTCATGAAATGAGGTAGACAGAAGTTAAATGGCGGCAGCTAGGTGGCACAGTGGATAGAGAGCCCAACCTGGAGCCAGGAAGACCTTATTCTAATCCAGCCTCAGACACTTATTAGCTGTGTGACCCTGGGCAACTCACTTAATCCTGTTTGCCTCAGTTTCTTCATCTGTCAGATGGGCTGGAGAAGGAAATGGCAAACCACTCTAGTCACTTTGCCAAGAAAAACCCAAATGGGGTCACAAAGAGTAGGAAATGACTAAAATGACTGAAGAATAAAAGCAACAAAGAAATTATATGACTTGCCCAGGTCACACAGATAGTGTCTGAGATCACATCTGAACTCAGGTCTTCTTGACTCCAGGCCCAGTGCCCTTGGCACTGCATCATTTAGTCGCCTTTTGGATCCATAAATGCTTTGAGAATACTCGATCTAGCTGCCTTCAGCTGGACTTCAGACTGACTGGAGCCATTTTTAAATGTTATTTCCTAATCTCCTTTCCTCTCCCAATTCAAAACTATAATAGAAAAGTTGGCTTCTGTCTCAAGAGGTTCTTGCTCTAAGGAATGACAGACATCAAGGCCCTCAAAATTCTTTTGCCCCTTCTCTGCCATCCTTCTTCATGAATTATGCTCAGAACAAAGCTAGGTAGCCCAACTCATGCCTGACCAGGAATCTCCCCTTTTGCATTGCTGACAGGTGGTCATCCACCCTCCTTGTGAATACTGCCAGTGACAAGCAACTTACCATCTCCCAGAAACAGCCTGTTCTGCTTTTGCTGAAAATCCCTGTGGTGGTTGGCTTAGGGTGGCAGGAGCCAAGGGGCTCGGGTCTAATACAAGTCCAAAAGGGTTAGGGAGGCTGAGATGAGAGGGTGACTTTTGGTACACACAAGTATGCTCTTATCCCCCACTTCCCAATCAGGTGATAGGGTGGCTTGCTGTTTTTCAGCCATTTCAATCGTGTCTGACTCTATGACCCCATTTGGAGTTTTATTGGTAGAGAACCTGGAGTAGTTTGCCATTTCTTTCTCCAGCTCATTTTACAGAGGAGGAAATTGAGGCATTTTATCCAGGGTGCTGCCTAGCTGCTAGAGATTTTGACTTCTGCAATATCTCTCACATACGTCCCTGTCTCTTTATTTGCCCACTATTTAAGTGCCAGCTCTTAGGTGGCACAATGGATAGAGTGCCAGGTTTGGAGTCAGAAAGAATCATTCTCCTGAGTTCAAATCTGGCCACAGACACTTACTAGCTGTGTGACCTTGGGTAAGTCATTCAATCCTGTTTGCCTCAGTCTCCTCATCTATAAAATGATCTGGAGAAGGAAACGGCACTATCCCACCTAGCTGCCTGATAACCCTTTTCATTCCTTACCCTCCTGCCTCCCTTCTTCATAAACAATGGTCAAAGTGGTCCATTTCCCTAACTGATTACTAAGTTTTCCTTTCAAAAGAGAGCCTCAAGGTTCAGAACCATGACTAGTTCTGCTACCAATTGCTTATTTCTATTAGTAAAGACAGAGGGGAAAGGATTTTCAAGTTGAAAATAAGCATCTAGTTCATTTACTATAACTGAGGCCCAGTGAGAGGCAGTAGCTTGTCCAAGGTCACATTGCTACCTGAGGGTTTTCCCTGTTCTTCATGTCTGTGGTTCTTGTGCGACCATTCTTTAAAATAGCTTTTGGTTTGGCTGCCCTGACTATCACCCTCTCCTGAAGAGATTCACTGGATAACCACAAGCTTCACAGCCTTCCCTAGGGCTCCTGGAATTGGTTCCTGCTCTTCTCTAGGCCCAATTTCTTTTATCTGTACAATAAAGGGGAAAATGCCCCCAGAATAATGCTATTTGCACTCCCCTTCTATCTACGCTCACTGCCAACACCCTAATACAAGGCATATATTACTACCTGCTTGGATTATTGCAACAGCTTCCAACTTTCATTTTCTCCTCCATTCAATTCATCCTTTATACTGATACTAAAAAAGTTCTCCTTATGAGGAGAACTGGTCATTTCCCTTCTCTACTCAAAGCCCTATTGCCTACTACATCAGTTACAAACTCCTCTACCTGGAATTAACAGTCTTCCACAGTCTAGCACCACTTTTATTTATCTTGGATTATTTCTTTCCACATACCAGATAAACTGGGACTACTTACCTATCTGCCTCATATTTTGCTTTGCTCACAGCTGTTTCCAACACCTGTAAGACCTTCACTGATTACTCCAGCTTTTAGAATCATCACCTATTCTCTAAAGTGTCTCTCTTCTGGGCAGTTAGGTGAAACAATGGATAGAGCATTGGCCCTGGAATCAGGAGGACCTGAGTTCCAATCCAGCCTCAGACACTTACTAGCTGTGTGATCCTGGGCAAGTTACTTAACCCTGATTGCCTCCAAAAAAGAAAAAGAATAAGAAGTCTCTCTCTTCCAGAAAGTCTCCCCTGATTGCCTAAATTGATAAAGACCTCTTCCCACTCCCCCCCCACCCCCGGCCCACATGGAATATTGTTTACACCTCTTTTGTGTAGTTATAACTATCACACACTTACTACTGGGCACACATAAATATGCAAAGGATATCTAATTTGATCAGTGTGGAACTCTATGTAGATTGAAAAGGGAAGGGGGAGGAACAGAAGGAGGAGAAGGAAGAAGGAGGAGAAGGAGAAAGGAAGGAAGGAAGGAAGGAAGGAAGGAAGGAAGGGAGGGAGGGAGGGAGGAAGGAGGGAGTATTAACAGCTATCAGGAGGGGGACGGGAAGAAAGGCTTCACAGAGGAGGTGACGCCCAAGCTGAAGGCAGATACGAATTCTCGATGTTAGAACCAAAGAGAGGTTATATTCCAGGCACAGAGAACGATCTTCACAACTGAACTGAGTGGAGAGAACAGCCAGTTGGTGTGATGGATAGAGTGCTGGCCCAGGAGTCAGGAAGTACCGAGTTCAAATCAGACCTCAGATACTTCCTAGTGGGCAGCCCTCTGAACATCACTTAACCTATGTCTGCCTTAGTTTCCTTCATCTGTAAAATGCACCTACTTCCTGCAGTTGTTGTGAAGATAATAAGAGCTTGTGGCTTAAGGTTTGTAAAGTGCTTTACAAATGTTATCTCACTTTATCCTCCTAACAACGCTGGGAGGTAACTGCTCTTAGCAATATCTCCCTGTTACAGATGAGGAAAACTGGCTGCCCAGGCTCCCCCCCCCCCCATAGGAAACACCTGAGGTAAAATTCAAATCCAGGTCTTCCTAACTCTAGGCTCAGTGCTCTATCCCAGGGCTCCTGAAACTTTTTCCCCTCGTGACCCCTTTTCTCTGTCAGGCAGAGTGTGCTGGCACTGCAGGCCCGAGGGCAGGCACAGAGTAAAGTGTGCACGCTTTGTGTTCAGAACCAAGGCTGCAGTGACGTTGGGCTGTGCAACACAGGCAAGAGAGGGCTGCCAGAAACACTTCAGATCCATTGTATGTTTGATTTTTCATTAATTTTTGGTCCCTGCACGTTCAGAAACCTTTCACTGTTGCCAAATTTTTTGTGCCCCCATATTGGGTTGCTCCCCACAGTTTAAGAAGCTCTGTATCTAGCCACTGTGCCACCTACTGCCTAGGACAAGAGAGTGTTCATAGACCATTCTGCAAACCTAAACACACTATAATAATAATTATTATTATACTAATAATAACAATAATAATTCACATTAACATTGCACTTAATTATGTGCCAGGCACAGTCTTAAGCACTTCACAATTATTTCCTCATTTGATCCTTACAACCCAACCCCCTCCCCCCCCCCCCCGGCCCCGGGAGGTAGGAACTATTGTAATTATTATACCTTTTACAATTAAGGAAACTGAGGCAAACAGAAGTTAGGTGACTTGCCTATAGTCACACAGCAAGTATCCAAGGTCAAATTTGAACTCAGGTCTTCCTGACTCCGGGTCCAGTGTTCTATCCACTACACCACCTAACTGCCCAGGATAGGCTAATATTCATACAGCAATTTGCAAACCAAAAGGCATCATATAAATAAATAACTAGCTCTTCTTTCTAAGACAGCATGTTGAAGTCAACGAATGGTCTCGTGGTCCAATCTAGTAGAAAACAGAGTACGTAAAGGGAAACAGTGATGTGAAAGAAATCTAGAAATGTGAAAGTTAAATTAGGGTAAGATTATGGAAGGCCTTGAATGTCAGACAAGGAATATGAATTTCAGGTCAGATGCAATAGGGAGACATGAGGTTTTTGAGAAGGGTAGTGATATGACTCACCTGTACACTAGGAAAATAATTTGGGCAACTGTGTGAAGGAAGGAATGGAGGCAGGGGAAAAGTAGAAGCAGGAAGACTAGTGAGAAGGTGATAACAATGTAACCTGCTCACAAGTGATTACAATGTAACCCTGCTCACAAGTGATTACAATGTAACCCTGCTCACAAGTGATTGCAATGTAACCCTGCTCACAAGTGATTGCAATGTAACCCTGCTCACAAGTGATTGCAATGTAACCCTGCTCACAAGTGATTGCAATGTAACCCTGCTCACAAGTGATTGCAATGTAACCCTGCTCACAACCTCAGGCTGCTATAAAAGTACAGCCAATTCCACACCGTCATCTAAATTTGGCATCTTCCCCCAGTGTTCTAAATAACCTTGATGCTCAATCAGGGTTTGCTGAATTACTTAGGCTTTATTCCTGGCCAAAGCACTGGGAATCCTAGGCAATATCTTCCCCAGTGAAGCAAACGAGTGGTCTCACAGAAGCAGAGAACTGGGAGGTAACTGAACGATCCGACCCTCTCAGCTTACAGATGAGGCAATGATTTACCCAAGGTCACACAGATAATCACTGTCAAAGCTAGGACCAGAATCTGTGTCTAGGTGCCCCATGCTCTTTCCATCATATTAGAATACCACAAAAAGAACTATAATGATGTGAGAGGTTGAATTTAGCACCTCATACATACTAGACGGCATCATGAGATCAATTTACAGTCACTATTTCTTTTCCCCTGGGAATGTCTATTCAGAAATGGTTAAGTTTGATGGAAATTTTGGAATTTAAAGGAAAAAATATACTTTAAAAGTATTTTCTTCTTCCCTCCACTCTCCTCTCCTCATACCCACCGCCCCTTGGCAATCCCAGTAAAAATAGTTTTGACTGGGAATTGGCCTGAGGATCTACTTTAAAATTATATAATCTTCCAACTGAATGCATTATCATGCTAAGCAAAAACCCAACTGATTTGGTGGAGGCTGGGCTTCTGTCTGACAGCCAACCCAGGGTCCAACTTGGTAACTGCCTATACTTTTGACCTTATGGTCAGAAGACCGGGTATTATGTCCTGGCTTTGATACCAGCTGTAAAACCTTGAGCACGTAACTGAACCTCCCTGGATCTCCAGCTTGTTGTCTGTAAAAATGGGGTCAATAATATTTTTACTCATTATTTACTCCAACAAACAGACTATTGTGAAGAATATACTCTGTAAACCTTAAAAGACTATGGAAATATGAATTATTATTAAGGCTAAATACTTTGCTTCCAGAAAGTTCTAAATTCAGATTATACAGCTGTGAATTACGTCACCAGCCCCTTTATTATATAGGGGGGAAAGGGAAAAAATCATAGCCTCATAGGGATTTAAAGTTGAAAGAGACCTTAGAGGGCATGTATTCCAACTACCTCATTTTGCATGTGAATAAACTGAGGGCCAGAAAGGGTTGTTAACTTATGCAAGTTCATGGAGGCAATAAGAAACAGAGCTGGGATTTGAACTCGGGGCTATGGGCTCAAAAGAATAATAATTAATGTACTCATATAGTACTTTAAGGTTTTAAGACACAATGGATAGAGTATTGGGCCTGGAGTCAGGAAGACTCATGTTCATGAGTTCAAATGCAGCCTCAGACACTTAGTAGGTGTGTGACCCTTGTCAAGTCACTTAACCCTGTTTGCCTTAGTTCCTCATCTGTAAAATGAGTTGGAGAAGGAAATGGCCAACCACTCCAGCATCTTTGCCAAGAAAACCCCAACGGGGTCACACAGAGAGTTGAACACAATGGAAATGATTCAAAAACAACAACAAAGCACTTTATAAACATTATTACATTTTATCCACATAACCCTTGGGAGGTAGAAGCTGTCACTATCCCCATTCAAAGATGAAGAAACTAAGGTAGATGAAGGTTAAATGACTTGCTCAAGGTTACACAGCTAGAAAGTATCTATGGTCAGACAGTATTCTGTTCTGTTTACATTATCATCCAGAGAATATTATCAATAGAACCTCTAGACCACAGGTTCTCAACCTTCCTAATGCCGCGACCCTTTAATACTCATATGTGGGTGTGTCTGCATGTGGGCAGACCCACCTGGAGATGGATAGAGGAGTGGTGTCTCTGTTCCTAAGACCATCAGAAATATGTGTTTTACAATGGTCTTAGGCAACCCCTGTGAAAGGGTCGTTCGACCCCCAAAGGGGTCGCAACCCACAGGTTGAGAACCGCTGATCTAGGGACTACAGTAATCAATCAATATTTAAGAAGTGCCAGGCATTGTGCTAAGCCTGGACATACAGAAAGAGGCAAAAGATAGTCCCTGCCCTCAAAGAACTTAAAATCTAATAGGTGAGCTAATACGAGATATATATATATATATAGATATATATATAATATAGCAATATATATATAATATGTATACATATATACACACACACAGAACAAACTACACACAGGATAAATAGGAGATAATGGAGAGAAGGCATTAAAATTAAAAGGAGTTAGGGAGGGCTTTTTGAAGAAGGTGGGATTTTAATTGGGGCTCAAAGGAAGCCAAGCAGGTGAGTAGCTGAAGAGGAGGAAAGAAAGCATTCCAGGCTTGGAGGATAGCATAAAACTTGTCTCTCTGCCTTCCTACTGTTTCTTCATGGGACCTCCCTTTCTCGTCCTATATTATTCTCTCTTCATCTTTGCTCCCAGAGAAGGGACACAGATTCCTGTACCTTCCTCTGTGCCCTGATGCATAAGATAACCCAACACTTCTTCAGGCTTGTTTTGTTTTTAGGATCTGTGTATCTAATCATGTTGTGCACCAATACAAGGATTTATTCTATCTTAGAGGACACCATTGTTTAAGGCATCTCCTTTTGCCTCTCATCTGGACTCAGGTAGCCACAGTTTTGATTTAGGAGCTTTCACCTGCTCCATTACCAATTTGAGCTGGTTAGGGGTTTAAAATAACAAAAGGAAAAAATTACAAATTGTGGACATTTTACAAAGCTAACACTGATCTTCCCCAGAAATACAGGGTTTCCCAAAAGTAATAATGTAGTTTTAAGCTATTAAAGATTAAAACTGGCACTAAGACTTTTGGGACATCTTGTTATAGGGAGAATTTGAGGAAAATGGAAAGAAATCAGATCATAACACAATCTGTTAAAGGAACTGAGTGTTTCACACACAGAAGAGAAGTGGGCAAGACATGGGAATTGTTTCCCAATATTTAGAAAGTTGTCCTATGAAAGAGATATTAGATATGTTCTACTTGATCTCAGAGAGCAGAAAAGAAGAACAATTTGGATAGAAACTGCAGAAAAACTGATTTGAGGCTTGATATAAAACAATAACAACAACAAAAAACTTGCTAACAATTAGCACTGGAATGTACTGCCTCGGGAAACAGAAGGTCCGACCACCGTCCTCTATGCCCCACCCCCAGGTCTTCACAAAGAGGCTGGCCAAACTCTTGTCCTGTTCCAGGGGTGATTCTGGCTCAGGTACAGGTTAAACTAGACAGTCACAGCAAGGAACCTTCCAACTCTGAGATTCTTTCATTCTATTTCTGGTGGGCAGGCATTGGGGGGAGGGTGAGAGGCAGAGCAAGGACTGAACCTGTGATTTTATTGATACAAAGGAAATTCTCTCTACCAAAGCAGATCGGCATTGACCCTGCAATTGATGGTTTTTAGAGAATTGCTTGTGGCACTTAGCTCTTAAGTGACTTGTCAGGGCCACATAACCAGATCTTCCTGACTCTAAGACGTGGATCTCTGTTCCCTATGCTGAACTGCCTCTCTGATAATTCTATTAGAGTCGGGGAAATCTATCTAGTCACGTCCTTTGCTAGTCAGCATAAGGGGCCATTTATTTCACCCCAGGGCCTGACTGCTACAGTGTGACTCTATTTTTTTTAAATTTAATTTCATTTCATTTTATTTACTTGTCTGGGTCTCCCTATTTTACCCAGGCTGGAAGTATAGTGGATACAAGCTAAACAAAGCTAAACCCACTATTGATTAGCATAGGAAGTTTAATCTGCTCCATTTCCAACTTGGATTGGTTAGGTAACCTAGAAAGCCCCATAGCCACCCACTTAATGCCCCCTAACCCAGGGGCTCATTACATTTGTGCAGAACTTAATTCAGATCTTAGCCTACTGCCCCTGAGTACCCCCGAGCTCAAGCAATCCATCAGCCTCAGCTTTCTGGGTGTCAGGCATTACAGATATGAACCATCACAGCTAGGTGACCCAGGAAACATTAAAAGACTGACCAGAGCCTTTATCATATTATCATATGCTCTTTAGGGGCAGTTAGGTGGCACAGCAGAGAAAGTACTGGGCTTGGAATCAGGAAGATTCCTCTTTCTGAGTTCAAATTCAGCCTCAGATACTTACTGTGTGACCCTGGGCAAATCACTTAATCCTGTTTGCCTCAGTTCCTTACATGTAAAATGAGCTAGAGGAGGAACTGACAAACCACTTCAGTATCTTTGCCAAGGATCTTTGACGCAAAACTTCCTAACAATTAGCCAAGAAAACTCTAAATGGTGTCACGAAGACTCAAACACAAATGAAACAACTGAACAAAAAAGATACTCCTTGGAGGATTTATGGGAAGACGTGGACAAGAATCACTTAGGATGAGAAGATGAAGATAAGAGTGCGAATAAGGATCCACATCAGAGCATTCAAGGATTCATAGAAGTAACAAAGTTATATCCTGTAGGGACCACCTGTGCAACATGTGGCCAGCCAAAGGATTTGGGGCAGCTGGCAAAAAATGTAGACAATGTCACAGTAAGTAAAGATGTAAGGAGCACTTTGTCTGTGCCCACCTACCCCACCTTCCACGAGTCGCTATTGTGCCCAACTAGACGAATGTGTTGCCACTGCGCACTCCCTTTGTTTCACATGACCCACAGCAACCAACCATTGCCAAGCCGTCTCTAGTCTGAGAAGAGTGATTTTATGATAAATAAAAATCTTATATAATAAGTGTAATTAATTGATATTAATTAAAATTTCACTTTTATTAAATATGGTTTATTTGCAAAATAGTTTAATCATTAATTATACCTTTATTTGGAAAGTGAGTTGCTAAAAACTGTCTGCGGCCCAAGGAATTTTAGCCTATTTTAATTTTGGTCCCTACCTACTGACAAACTGTGCAGCTCTGACCTAAGGCATCCTTTTTCTTGCTGGGATAATTGAGCACTCGGGTCCTATCCCCTTTTTTCTCATGGGGACAAGCCTAAGATTTTTGTAGGGCCACACATCTAGTACATGTCATAGATGAGAATCAAATTGGGTCTTCCTGGCCTTTAGGTGAACTTCTTACACAGTCTACCCAACTGTATGGAATTCTGTGAATCCTTAAACACACCCCCTCCTAAAACAAACAAACAAAAAACCCTAAGACTACAAGGAAAATGAATACGAGGACTACATTCTATCTCTGGTGAAATTCTACCTTAAAAACCTGCCTGTTTAAGGATTCTCCTTTCATTCCCCATCTGCATCCCAGCTGCCATAGCTCTGAGCTCACTGGCCTGTCGTCACTACTTTGATTTAAAGCTATAGGGGAAAGTAAATGCTGGGCATTTCACACAAGCTACAAGCTTTAAAACCACACACTGCTAGATTCAGTGGTCCGAGTGAAAGAACTAACTAAAATTGAGCAGGCAAGAGGTGCTATAATTTCATAGTAGGTATTTATTGTTGGGAGGCCATTCTAATGTAACTTTTTCTCTCAGCGCACCCGTATTTTGGAGATTGAAGCAGCTGGTATCCTAGAAATAGGAAGGACAGACTAAGCATCCAGAAGACATCTGGTTAATTATCAGGTCTATTGCTGACACTCCACATGGTCATGGGGGGAAAAATCACCTCCAAGACTCAATGTCCCTATCCAAAGGGCATAACAAAAGCTATTTCCCTCCTGCCCTCCACCCCTACAGTGAGAAGACTTTGAGCTGGAAGTCAAGAGATCTGGGTTTCACTTTCATCCCTGCCATTAATAAGCTTTGTGACCCTAGGTAAGCCAGTCAAACTCTCTGAGGCTCAGTTTCCTCATCTGTAAAATGGAGTTAACAATATTTGCTTTGTGGTATGTTTTAAGCTCCAAAGTGCTTTAAAAATAAATCAACGCTTTCAAATTAGGCTGGAGAAGACTTTTGAGAGTCCCAAGAAGGTCAAATCAGTCAATGCTTAAAGAAATTAATTCAGATTATTCACTGGAAGGTCACATACTAAAGCTGAAGTTTAAATACTTTGGCCATATAATGAGAAGACAGAACTCTGTAAAAGACCCTGATGTTGGGAAAGACTGAAGGCAAAAAGAAAAGGGGATGGTAGAGTATGAGATAGATGGTGTCATGGAAATTACAAGCATGAAATTGCAAACAGACTTTAAGAGATGGTGAAGGACAGAAAGGCCTGGAGTGCTACAGTCCATGGAGTCACAAGGAGTCAAACACAACTGAATGACTGAACAACAAATTATTACAACTAATAACAGAAATAAAGGCAGCAGAATGGAGAGAGCTGACCTCAAAGACAAGAAGGTCTGAGTTCAAGTCGCACCTCTTACAAATACTGGCCGTGAGGACCCTGGGCAAGTCACTTAACATTCAGTGTCACAGACAACTCTTTAAGACTAGAAGCTAAAGAGTCAGTGCTGATCTGATTTGGTAGAGGGCATTTCTTCACTGGGTGTTGGCCATCCCAATGAAATGACAGTTCTGGCCCAAAATAGAAATAAAGTATTAGTGTAATAGCTGGATCCATATTCTTGGTGTACCATACACCATCTGATCAAGCTACCATCTTTTCCCCTTATGCAAGGGTGGGGAACCTGAGGCCTTAAGGCCACATGTGTCCTTCTAGGTCCTTAAGTGCAGCCTTTCAATGGAATCCAAATTTTATGGAACAGATTTGTTTGGCCAAAAGTCCACAAACCCTCCCTAAAGAGTTCTTGAAGGCAAACACGGGAAGAAAGTCAACCAGTATCTTCTAGCTGAAAAGATTCAGACACTAGTTGTGCAACCCCGGGCAAGTCATTTAACCTCTATTTGCCTTAATCTACTAGAAAAAGAAATGTTAAACCACTCCTGAATCTTTGCCAAGAAAATCCCATGGACGGCACTGGCACATCATGGTCCACAGGGTCACAAAGAGTCAGACAGGACTGAACAACAGGAAAAGCAAGCCAATAGGAACCAGACTTGGGATACTAGAAACGTTACCTTCCTAGGTCCATGTACCTACCCCCAGGCCTTCTGTCCTACTTCTCAGAGGCACCCATATTCTTGCTTCTCTGACTCTTTAGCCTACATCTGTCTGCCAGCAATTAGCCAAGAGCACAGCCAGAGTCCAGACTGATCCTGCTCTCCAGAGAGGCGAACAAAGGCAGTACTGCTGAATGGCAAGAGACTGAATAATTCAAGTCTGGACAGAATGCACAGCTAATAACTGTAAAAGAGAAAGGCTAAATTATTCAAATCAGTTCCATAAAAGAGACAGACTATAACAGTCTCGACTAGAAATCAGGAGACATGGATTCTAGCTCTTAATTCCACCACTTAACTATCTGTGTTACCTTGGAAAATCACTTAACCTCTTGAGTCTTAGTTCTCCCACCTATAAAGTGGGAGGGATGTATTAAACACACTCTAAGATCTCTTCTAACATTAAATTTAAAAATTCTGAGAATCTGCCTAACACTGAGCAAGGTATAATAGGCTATAAAGCCTACAGAAATTCCTGGCTCTGATCACTTTGTAGGGTTGGCAAAGAGTAGTCTATCCTTTGCAAAATGGTATGATAGTGCAAGAGACACAAGGAAATAGTTTTGGGGGTTTTTTAGGTTTTTTTTTAACACTAACGTACTTAGAGAGAAAGTTCTTAATACTAGAATAGCTATGATGTCCAGGAATGCACTGATAGGTTCCCCAGCTCAAGAGCTCTCATGAGGCCTTTAAGTGGGACACTAGCAAACAAGGCCTTACCAGTTCTATGAGTGAGACAGGTCAAGCACAGAGGAGAGACTACTCCCTATAACCTTCATCCTTGGCCCATAGTTTCATAAGAATCCAAATCCCTTGTGTCTAGGAAACAAAAGTCAAAAAGTTCCAGAGTTCCTAAGGCATCCTACTCCAGAGTGGTCCAGACATCTCCTGCCCTGTCTGTCACTTACTATTGGCCAAGCTGTCCCTATGCTTTGAGCCTTGGTTCCTCCAACTCCTACCTCTAACTTTCATTGACAGAAATACCACTTTCACCTATATATAAAAATTCCATAAAGATTTCTTGAAGGCAAACAAGGGAAGAAAGTCAGCCAGTATCTTCTAGCTGAAAAGATTCAAACTTTTGAGAGAGAAAAATAATCAGTTCCCATGGGAATACATCTAAGATGTTATAGGCACTCTGTAGGAACAGGAAGGCCATTTCTAAAGAAGTCACCTCTGTTATCTCCCTGACTCATTCTAGGTGTAAGGAAGGTTTTTCCAGCTCAGGAGTGGGGAATCTGAGGTCTTGAGGCCACATATGGCCCTCTAGGTTCTCAAGTGTGGCCCTTTGACTGAATCCAAACTTCACAGAACAAATCCCCTTCATAAAAGGATTTGTTCTGTAAAACTTGGACTCAGTCAAAAGGCCCCACCCAAGGACCTAGAAGGTCACACGTAGCCTTGAGGTCAGGTTTCCCAGGCCTGTCCCAGCCTCTCTAGCCCCAGTCTGGTGAGATCCTTGCTGAGTAAGTTTCTTCCAAGTCTAGGTCTTAGTCCAAGTGCAGGATTTATTCCAAATGGGGACTCAGGGTTATGTAGTAAGATGACAGAAAATAGTCCCTCCATTCTATGACCGACGGATTCGAGGTCAGTGCACTCTATTATCTTGGATCCCTTCATCTTTCTACCTGAGTTAAAGAGTCAGCTCAGTTCAATTCAACAAACATTGATAAATAATGACAAACTATATTCCGACCACTATGCTAGGCACTGAGAGAAGATAGAAAATCCATAAAACATGGTCCGTAATCTCATGGAGTTTACAGCAGGGGAATAAACATTTATGTAACACCTACTATGTGCTAAACACTCTACAAATATTACCTCAAATCCACGCCCAGAAATTATGTTTTGAAAATGATATTTATTTAAAGAGAAGAATAATCACAGGCCCAGAGCCTTGCTCCCAATCATCCGGTTTTTCATACATTACTCACTTCTTGTTTTGACTTAGTTCTACCTTCTTTTATGTGTTTTATTCAGTCAGCTGAGACCACCATAGTTGAAAAAAACTTTGTTTCCAGAATTACAGGCTCTGGGTTCAAATCCTGGCACTGATGTTTACTATCTCAGACTTATCACGTCCCAAACAAAATTCATGATCTTTCCCCCTACCCAGCCCTCCTCTTCCAAACAGTCTCTATCATGTCCCCTGCACTGCTGGTGCCTGCTCTCTGAGACTGCCTGCCATTTACATCATGTATATATCTGCATGCACAGGTCTTCCTCATTAGAATGTCAGTTCCCTGAGGGCAGGAGAACAGGACTTTCTTTGTATCCCTAGTGCTCAGCACAATGCCTAGCATATAAATAAGCACTTAATAAACCCGTGTGTTGGCCAACTTTGGGCAAGTCACCTAATTTCTCTGGGCCGTGGTCTCCTCTTCTGTAAAATGATGGAGTTGGACTACATAGCCTCTGAGGTTCTGCTTTAACTCTAAGTTAAATGACTTGCCCAAGGTCACACCAGCAGTAAATGGCAGAAGCAGAATTAGAATTCAGGCTTATGATTCCAAGTTCAGCAGTGTTTCTACTGTACCACACAGAGGAGAAACCAAAAATTGCAAGGCTAAAGGGAGCCGTCATTTGGAAAAGACTTGAAAGTGGCATCTAGGTGGCACCTACTACACTCTGTCCTGAAGGCCTGGGTTTTAAATTTGGTCTCACCCCCATACTAGCTGTGTCACTTAAGTGACTGGGCAAGTCACTTAACCTCTGTTTTCATTAATCCACTGGAAAAAGAAATGGAAAATCACTTGAGTGTAGTGGTTCTCAACCTTCCTAATGCCACAACCCTTTAATACTCGTATGTGGGCGTATCTGCATGTGGATGGACCCACCTGTAGACAGATAGAAGAGCAATGTCTCGGTTCCTAAGACCATCAGAAATATGTGTTTTCTGATGGTCTTAGGCAACCCCTGTGACCCCTGTGAAAGGGTGGTTCGACCCCCAAAGGGGATGTGACCCACAGGTTGAGAACCGCTGCTTTAGTGCCTTTGCCAAGAAAACCCCATGGACATTATTGGCACACAATGGTCCACACCACCAGCTGAACAACAGCCCCAGCTAGGGGGCACCATAATTCACAAAGAGCAGAAGCCAGAGTCAGGGAGACCTGAGTTCAAATCTGCCCTCAGATACTTTCTAGCTGTGTGACTCAAATCCCTTAACCTATGCTTGCCCCCATTTTCTCATCTGCAAAATGGGGGTAATAACAATAGCTCCTACTTACCAGGGTTGTTATGAAGATATTATGAGATGACATTTGTAAAGTACTTTGCAAACCTTAGAACACTCTGTGTGTGTGTGTGTGTGTGTGTGTGTGTGTGTGTGTGTGTGTGTATTCCAGCAATGATGATGATGAGTTTTCTGCTCCATACATTCACATAAGTCGCCATCCCAAGTCCACAACATATTTTGCCCACATCTCCACTTTGATAAAACCTTCTTTCCCAAGGCCCAGCTCAGCTGCCACCTCCTCTCTGATTCACTCTAGCTAAAGTGATCTCTTCCCCTCCAGTTTTCCTAAGAGTCAGTATCTGGATCTCTTCTTTGTTCTTTACAATTCACTCATTTGTGTACATGCCTGATCTCCTCCCATTCCACCCCTATTTGACTGTAAATTCCTTGAAGGCAGGAATCTCATTTATTTTTATTGTGTCCTTGACACCTAGCACTTTTTGGTTGGGGGAGGGAGGTTAGGGGCAGGCAGGGAACGGGAAAGATTTTAGTCGTGTATAAAACTCCCTTTACTGACAAAGGTTATAGCTTGTCTGCAGCATGATATCCATGACCGTCACACTGTTGATATGTGTCAGACTCTAAGACTAACTCCTTATCCATCACCCCCTGCTGCCTCTCAGCCTTGCATATAGTGTTTAATAAATGCATTACTTAATTGAATTAAAGTTGCCTATTATGAAAATACCAAGGTTTTGGCATCCTTCCTTTTCCCGTCTCTCTTCATGAATATTCTTGAGAGTCTAGGACAGGAGTGTGCTGGTAAATGTTTAACAACCAGCTCTCTGAGAGAAAAAAATGTATGCAGGACACACTTAAGTTTAATCTGCATTTACATTTTTCTCATCACTTTTTAAAGTCTAGACAATCAACAAAATCATAAAGCATTTGTAGCTTGCTGATTTTCAAGATGTAAAGATTCACCCTGAATATTTAGCAATTGGCTAAGAGCTAGAACAGGCCAGCTCCAGCACACCACTGGTCTAGGAAGACATAGACATATGCCTTATATACACTGTTATATTCAGTGAGAAGCCTGAAAATGACTGTTTTCTCTTGACCCATTTTTTTTCTTTTTTACAAAAGACTCATTTCCCCAGCCCACACTCAGCTGTCTCTGACTAAGACATCCACCCTTGATGGCCAAATTCTTCTCCCATTCTTTGTGACACCTCCTAATCTCCTCAGGCAACAGATGGGCAGAGAGGCTTGGGGCCAGTTAGGGCTAGCTTAGAATCATTACAATTGTTTCTAGGGCAGAGAGAGGACAAGACACCTATAGGCTATTTCCTTGTCCCTGATTCCCAGAGAACCAATTCTTTGTCCACCCTGTTCTGTCACTTACTAAAAAGGGTCTAAAATAACCTCAGCAAAGTAGAAGAGGTTGAGATTCTAGCAAGACATAGCATTGAATAGCACTAGTAGAATTCCTGTTTCTCCAGCCTTTTTTTGAGGAGCTACTTTGCATTTACCTGAATACCTGTAGGAGAGCTGTAGGTAATGATGTCACAATAAAATACCTAAACAGAAGAATGCAAAAGATCCTGCCTACAATCTCCAAAAAGGGAATCCCATCCATAAGTAGTAGATAGGGCATTGGACATGTAATCAAAAAGACCTGACTTCAAATCCAGCCTGACACTTTCTAGTTGTGTGAGCCTGGGCAAGTCACTTAACCATTGTCTGCCTTACTTTTCTCATCTATCAAATGGGAATAATGTTAGTACTAACTTCCCAGGGTTGTTGTGAGGCTAAAATGTGATAATTTTTGCAAAGTGCCTTATAAACCTTAAATCATTGTATATATGCCATTATGAATTATTAACCAGCTTCAGAGAAGCAATTTGAAAAAGAGAGGCAAGATCTGACTTAAGGATCTATAAGGTATTGAGATATACTGGTTAAAGACCCTTGTCTTTGACAATCCTCCTGGATTCATTCTCCAACTTAGGAAGTCTTGGCTTATTATCAAAACAATGGGAGTAATGAGACTGGAGGACAGGAACTTGGACCCTTTACCAATGGAGGTCAGAACCGTCTCTGCATAGAGAGTTGCCTAGACCCCTGATAGGTTAAGTTTCTTCTTCAAGGTAACAACCAGTGCCCATCTAGGGGAGCACTTAAATCTAAGTCTTCCTGTCTTTGGGACCAGCTCTCTATCCATTGCATCTCTGATTGGAGAAAGTAGAGGGTGAAAAATAGAGAACTTCTCCTAGGTCTTCCATTTAAAGAAGGTACCCGGGTTGCCCAACTCTTCATTTTCCACCAGATTGCATTCCTCTGGACTTTCATCATACCCCTAGCTTCCTCCCTTCCTCCCTTCCCTCCCTACTCCCTCAACTTTTCCAGGTTACTGTGATGGTAATGGGAATTTGAAGATCTTCTCTGCCCCCTTAATAGGCCAAATGTAATCACATGGACCCTGTGGTGGGAGGAGTTTGCTGAATGGGTAGAGCAGAGCAGAGAGGAAGCTGGGAGTCAGAGCAGTTAGTTTGGAGGGAGAGAGAGGACAAAGGCAAGGAGACAGGCTTGTGAGTGCTTGTTTGTGGGAAGGCTTTGGGATGGTGTTGCCCTCTGCAGTGCAATTGTGTATAGATTTCTTTGTTACTATGATGGATTTGGCTTTCTGGTATATGAATAAATGTTTTGCTTCTATCTTCTATATGGAGAGTCTGTTAAATTTTGTGATTCAGAACTATGCTGGCATATTCATAGTTGCCATTAGTGCTGTGAATATTGCATTGGTGATATAGTTACTTATCATCTTCCCCCATTGGACTGTAAGCTACTTGAGGGCAGGAACTCTCTTTTGTTTTTCTTTGCATCCTTTGCACTTAGCACCCTGCCAGGCACATAATAGGAGCTTAATGGTGTTGACTGTACCATGCTATGAGGCTAGGGACTCATTCTAATATAAGAATTGCCACTCCAGGTCCATGATCCATCTAGTCCAGTGCTCTGGTTCTGACAGAACTCTATTATTGAATTCTTTGCTCTCCAGTCCCATTGTCACTTGTACCTTACCCAAACCCAGCCCTGAGGAATCCAAACCCACCTGTTTTCTCCACTCCTATTCATTCATTGTTGAATTCTGCTGGTGAAAATCACAAAATTGTGCCAACTGGGTACACTATAAATTTATACCGTTTGGTCTTAAATAGAATATCACCAATACATAGAAATTCTTTTATTATTCCCTGATTTATTCTCTCTAATACTCCCCACAGTGGCCTTTCTTAAATCTCCTCTTTTTTTTTCAGGTAAGTTATTTTTATTTTTTTAATTTATAGAACAAAACAAGTATTTCTATCATATAGCATAATAAGATGATTACACATGAAACTGTAAATCTATTATGTATAACTTGCTATTTCCTTTAAATATATGACAAAATTATCATGTAAATTTTTTCCTTTTTTTCTTCCCTTCCTCCTCCACCCTGCCCTAGAGATAGTTACCATTAGACATAGATAGAAGATAGATAGATAGATAGATAGATAGACAGATAGATAGACAGACAGACAGACAGATAGACAGATAGATGATAGATTAGGTAGATAGATGGATAGATGATGGATAGATAGATAGATAGATAGATGATAGATGATAGATAGATGGATAGATAATAGATAGATGATAGATAGATAGATAGACAGACAGATAGATGATAGATAGATTAGGTAGATAGATAGATGGATAGATGATGGATAGATAGATAGATAGATAGATAGATAGATAGATAGATAATTATTCTATACATACTTCTATTTATTATTCTTTCTCAGGGTATAAGCTAGTGTCTTTCTTCATATGTCCTTTATTTTTAATTTGTATATTTTTAATGGTCAAAATGATTTAGCCCCTCTTTTCTCCAGCCCCCTATACCACTGTCTCTGTAGTCTCTTTCAGCAAAGTACTTTACTTCCAACTCACTGAAAAAATCAAAGTCATCCATCATGAGCTCCCTTGTCTCCCCTACTCTATACCTCAAAACCCCTCTAAATCATCCCCCATTCTTTGCTCTAGTCTCTGAGGAAGAGGTAGCCTTTCTCCTTGTCAAGCCCCATCTGTTTTTGTGTGCCCTTGATGCCCTCCTCAGTCATTTTGATCATTCCTTCTGCGTCTCTCATCTTCAATCTCCCCCTTTCTACTGGTTCTTTCCTTCTTGGCTACAAATATTTTCAGGACTCCCCTGGACTTTAAAAACTTTCACTGGACCCTGTCATCCCCTCACACTATCACCCTAATCTTCTTCCACCTTTGATAATTAAAATTTAAAAGTGTTATCTACACTTACAGCCTCTATTTCCTTACCTCTTGCTCACTTCTCAACTCCAGGCAACCTGACTTCCAAAGTCATGACCAGGCTGAAACTGCTCTGTGCAAAGTTATGAGCCATATTGTTAACCGCTAATTCCCATGGTCCTTGTCCTACCTGACCTCTCTTCAGTTTCTGATACTATTGTCCCACCCCTAGTCCTAAGAACTGTTAAAAGGAAATTCTTTGTTTAGTCTTTTGACTTCATTAATGAGACAAAACTCAGGAAAAAGAGAATTAAAAAGACCTTATTAAAAATCTGTCTAAGTAGCACCACATTAACAGGCTGATCACTAGAGATCAGCAAGAGATTCAAAACAAAACTAGCTTTTATTGATAACTTTCATGATGAGATCAAGACAATTCCGGTGGGCCCATGTCAGCAAGAGGGTGTGTATGGGCCACTGCATCTCAGCTCTTCCCCAATTTCAGCATTTTAAGATTACGAGTAAGGGAAATAGGCTTCCAGCTTGTCTTCTCTACAATTTACTCACCATATAGCTGCCATTTTAATACTTCTAAGACACAAAATAACCATGGCACTGCTATGCTCAAAAATCCTCAGTGGATCCTCGTTTCTTATAAGATAAAGTGTAAGTTCCTAGCTCGGCATTTAGAGCCTTACGATCTAGTTCCCATCTACCTTTCTAAGCTTTTATTAAACACTGCTCTCCATCATGTAATCTATGTTCTAAATAAACTGGCTTACGAGATGTTCTTCAGCCTTTGCACAGGTCAGCCCACATGTCCCTTGGCAACTACTACAGAAGCCTTTCCTAATTTCTTCCTTCCCCTGACCAGTTCCTATTCTCTGCCTCCTGAAATTCTCCTGCATTTACTCACCTGTTCACCTTTTGTATCTTAAGAATGAAATTCCTTGAAGACAGGTACTGTTCCAGTGTTGTCTTTATGTTTTCAGGACCTAGAACAGTGCTTGGCACATCATCACAAACGGAAGCATTGATACAACACTTTAGACGTTTGCAAAGTGCTTTATAAATCACATTTCATTTGATCCCCACCACAACTGAATGAGGAAACTGAGGAAGAGAATAAAAGTGACTTGCTCAGGGTCACACAGCTAGGAAATATCTGAAGCTGGATTTCTTGATTCCAGGTCGACTTCTCTATCCTCTGTGCCTTCTAGCTAACAAATCAATCGATTTATTTATTAATTAAATAAAGTATTATTTTTGATAAGTAATGAACATCATGTAATAATCATTTGTGTCTATTTCATTGACTAATTAAAGTTTATTGAATTGGAATTAACTACATATTTATTTTTCCCTTCCCCCACTCCTAATCTATTCAGTGGGGACCATCTCACTTTCATTCAATTAATGAACAAAGGTTTACTGATCACCTGTTAGAGGCAGAATAGAGCTCCTGAAGTCAGAAAAGTTGGTCTAGAATCCTAGCCATGTACCAGCTGTGAGATCTTAGACAAGTCACTTAACCTCTCTAGACCTCATCTGTAAAATTAAGGAGCTGAACTAAACTATTTCTGAGCTCCCTCTCAACTCTACATCTATAATCTCATGATCCTTCTAGATCTACATCTGAGACCCTATGGATCAGCATTGTGCTACATGCTGATAGAGATAGAATCAAAGAATAAATTGGCAGTTCCTGCCCTGGGGAGCTTACAATCTAGCCGGTAAGTGAACAGTAACACAAAGGAAGCAATTAGAGGCAATCAAATGTTGAGCCCTGTGGTGCAGACTATAAATAGAGTAGAAGGGAGACAGCATTGTCCTCCCAACACCCCACCTCCAAATAGGCCCTCTCTTAGAATTTTATGGCTACACCTTATATCTCCTAGAAACTCTAATGTCCTGGCCCCAATTCATGCCCAGGATGAGCTTGCAAGCTATGGGAAAGGCTCCCAGGGTGCCTCCTAATTACTGAGCACAGCAGGAAGTAGCCAGGAACACATACCACCCACCCCATCATCTCTGCCTTCTGGATCCCAATAATGGCTCCCTAAAGTATTCTGGAATCATTTATATGCAAATTAGGATAGAAGAAGGCAGAAATGATTGGGGTCGGGAATGAAGCATAATGGAGGCACCTCCAGTTGGGGCCTAAACATCCCCCTCCTCCTTGCAAATGGAGTCGGATGGCCCAGAAACTCGGGTCCAGGAAAGGAATGGGCAGCATGGACCTCGATGAAGACTGAGTCCTCTGGGGGCCATGATGAGGTTAGAGGCTTTTTAAAGCTGAGTGGGAATCTGGGTGACTGAACCTTAAGAAAGAGTGTGTCCTTTACCTAGTGGTGCGACAATTCTCTTCTCTCTGATCCCTTTTCATCTGTCAAATGGGGATGCTGATCTCCAAAGTCCCTTAACAGTCTTGCAAAGGCAGAGTGATTGATTTCACAGAAGGGACACTGGTTTTGGAGTCAGAGGACATGGGCTCCATTCTATCACCCAGCCTGTGTGCGACCTTGAGCAAATTCACTTCAGCTCTTTGGGGCCTGTCTCTCAGCTATAAAAGGGGAAAACTAGACTAGGCAATCTGTAAGGCCACAGCTAGCTTTACATCAAGCAATCAAGAAGCATTTAGCACATTGTGCCAAGCACGGTGCTAGACTCTAGGTCGGGATACAAAAATGAAACAGTTCCAGCCCTCAAGGAGTGTGCATTCTATCACAGAAGACCACACACACACACACACACACATGCATACATACATGTACACATACAGCACAGACACAGATACACACATATATACATACACACACATTTGATATATTTATAAAAAATACAAAGTAATTTTGAGGGGCAGCTAGGTGGCTCAAAGGATAGAGTATCAGGCCTAAAATCAGGAAGACTCATCTTCCTGAGTTCAAATCTGGCCCCACAGATTTGTGACCCTGGGCAGGTCACTTAATCCTGTTTGCCTCAGCTTCCTCATCTATAAAATGAGCTGGAGAAGGAAATGGCAAACCACTCTAGTATTTTGCCAAGAAAACCCCAAATGGGATCACAAAGAATCAGATGCTACTGGAAAACGACTGAACTGAACAACAATAGGAAGAAAATCTGGCCTTACAGATATGTAGTTAGAAAAGGAAGGAGTGTTTTAATAGGCAAATAATGCCTCAGTGTTTTTATGGAAATGATTTTGACCTCATGGATCAGCAAGAGAGCCTGAAAAGAGACCATCAAGATATGCACAAATAAGACTTTGAGGTTGAGAAGACAGAGGTTCTGTGGATAAATTTCTGGGGGTCTGTCAACATGAATGGGGAAAAAACTATGTCTTCCTTTTTACTAATATCTAATTAAAATGGATTAGTTCCATTTTCAATGTAGGCAACAAACTACAGAGTACTTGTGCTTTTGTCACAAACAGGTATCACAGTGGTATAGTGGACTTATCTTGGACTCAAGAAGACCCAAGTTCAAATCCCACCTCAGACACTTAGCTTTGTGACTCTGGGTGAGTGACAAACTCTGCCTTCCTCAGTTTCCTCATCTGTGAAATGGGGATAATAATAGCACCTGCCTCACAGGGTTGTTGTGAGGATAAAGTGAGATAACATACATCAATATACTTTGTTAACCTTACCACATTATGTGAATCCTGGTTGATCACATTACAGTCATCACAGATAACAATTTCAGACTCAGCTATACTCATGTGGACTTCTCCATCATGATCCCAGGAACCTCATCATCCTGCAAGATTGCATCAGGGTTGGAATTCATGTCTCATCAGTACTTTCTGCCCCCAGAACTCCTCTGATTAGAGGGTTAAGTGAAGACCTCCTTCTCAAACCTCCATTTAAGGAGGGAGAAAGGAATAAGCATTTCTGTGGCACCTACTACGGGCCAGGCACTGAGGGCACACGGGCCAGTCATCTCTTCATTTCATACCAGGCTTCGGTCCTTCTGATTTCTCCATACCCTGAGTCAGGTACCTTTCTCTCCCCTCTCTCCTGCTCAGCTTCCTTTTGTTATCAAGCTTCCCCCATTAAATGAGAAACAACTTCAGGATAGGGGCTAGCTTCCTTTTTCAAAGTGGTATCCCAAGGACTTAGTTCAATGCCTGGCACAAAGCAAGCACTCAAAAAGTGTTAATTGACTGACATCTCAGAATATCATTTATGCTCACCATTACTTTGTAATTATGGCTATGATAGCTCTAGAATCACTATATCATAAATTTAAAATTATACTACATTTAAATTAACTATATTTCAATAAAGTTGGTTTTCCTATAATCCTGTATATTTTATTTTATGCATTTATAAGCATTATTCTGCCAAGAGATCCATAAGCTTCATCAGATTGTCAAAGGGGTCCGTGACACAGAAAAGTTTGTGAACCCTTGGCTTAAGGGATAGAGTCCTGTAACGAGCTTATATGTAAAAGCTCTTTGAAAAGTGTAAATAAAGAATTTTGTAAATGCAAGTTTCTAAGGGGAAGAAGAGCAGCATTTCCATGATCTGACATCTCTAGCATTCTTGCAGTTATCCCTAGTCATGTCTAATAATAACAGATGTTCAACAACATCTTTATTTCATAGGTTAAAAAAAAAACTAACTGGAGCCCAGGTCAGTTAAATGGCTTTCTAGAAGTCATACAGCAGAACTATGCTTAAAATGCTCCGTCTAAGACTTTCCCGGCAATTTTTCAAGACTCTACCAAAGGGATGCTAGCTGCTTGCTGGAATTTAGTTGTTTCCTGAAACAAGACAGAGCTGAATTAGGTTTAGAAATGTGGATAAAAAGGGTTCACAGCCTAGGAAGTGGAATAATCAGTCATCCAGCCAATAAACATTTATTAGGCGCTTACTACATTCTGGACACTGTGCTAAGGACTCAGAATACAAAGAAAGGTCAAAGACAGTCTAGAAACTCACAATCTAATGGGAGTGGTAACAAGTAAACTAGGTACAAACAAGCTTTATACCAGATAAATAGGAGATAATCAACAGAGGGAAGGCACTTGAATTAAAGGGGATTGGAAGTGGCTTTTTGTGAGGTGGAATTTTAGCTGGGACTTTGTAATGGTAATGAGAATTTGAAGATCCTCCTGGCCCCTTAATACATTGAATGTAATTACATGGGGCCTGTGGTGGGAGGAACTTGTTGGTAGAGCAGGAAGGGTGGAACAGAACTGAGAGGAAACTGGAAGACAGAGTAGTTAGTTAGAAAGGAGGGAGGAGAGGACCCAGGCAAGGAGATAGCTAGGTTTGTTTGTGGGAAGGCTTTGGGAGGGTGTTGCTTCCTGCAGTGACAAGGTATATTAACCTCTTTGTTGCTATGAAGGATTGGGTTTTCTGGCGCTGGGATTTGGCTTTCTTGTGTTGGAATTCGGCTTTCTGGTATCTGAATAAATGTTTTGCTTCTGTCCTCTATATGGAGAATCTGTTATATTTCATGATTCAGAATTATGCCAGCATATGCATAGCTGCCATAGGCACTGTGAATTTCACGTTGGCACTATAGACTTGAAGGAAGCCAGGAGGCAGAGATGAAAAGAGAGAGCATTGTAAGCAGAGAAAAGCTAAGAATCAGGAGACCCTGGTTTTCTATTTCAGGCCCTAAAGAAGTCTCTGTGATCTGGGACAACTCACTTAATATCTCCGCACCTCATTTTCCTTACCTGCAAAATGGGAATATTGAATGAGATGCTCTCTATAGTCTCTTCCAAGTTGAATGATCCATGGCTCAATGACAATCAATGTCGGTCCCCATTGGAAAAAGTAGGTGGGTCCCACTAGAATTCATCTCCTCTCATGGGAGGATGCCTCTATTTAAGTTAAGGTTGCCTGGGCTCAGGTCCAAAAGATAAATGGTCCTAACAAATGATTCTCCCTTCTGTTTCCCTGTAAAGAGCTTTGGGGGATTGTCTCCAATGACAGGTACTGGAATCATTTAGAAGGAAGAGAGCTGAGAGGCTATTACTTAGAGAAGCCTAGAGATATTTTCACAGAGAAGCTGGCATTTTCATTTACACAATAAAGTCATAAGTTAATAGGATCATAGATTTAGAGCTTGAAGCAATCTTACTGGTCACTTAGTCCAACTTATCGCTTTACAGACAAGGAAATTGAGTCCTAGAAAAGCCAAGAAACTATGCCCAAGGTCACACAAGTAGAAGTAGCAAAGCTGGAATCCCAACCCAAGTCTTCTGACTTCAAATCTAGGACTCTTACTGTTTTCTAAAGGTTCAGGCTCTGAGTGAATGGAACATGTGAAGATGATGCTGGTCCATTTCAAGATGCTTCCTAGCAGTGGGGATGGTTTTTATTCATTCATCCACATTCCCTAGCATGGTCATCCTTGGAACCACTGCCATATTATGGTAGACCAGGAGTTGAATTAGGTCATGGACATGGCTAAATAACTAATATGGCACATGTGGCATGAGCTGAGGGGGAGATGCCCCAATGTAGTCAATCTGGGGTGGCAAAGTGGAACCTTAGTGGGTAGACATCTGGAAAGGAGGGCTTCTCTGAGAAGGACATAGAGGCCACCCTCTGTACCACTTGAGAGTTCATCAAATGCTAATGAACAACTTGCGGGTCAATCGGATTATTGAACAGGACTCAGAAGGCCCCATGGAGCTACACTCAATGTATATTTTGGACCTCAGTAAAAGAGTTCACTGTGGAATACCGGGGCCTTTGCTGTTGTATTTGCACTAGATTATAAAGATCCCCTCCTCAAGCATGTGTATTTGGGAGATGGGAGGGCATGTGGTTCTAAAAGAATTAAAATTACCTGGCCCACAGTTATGACTGAGCCCATGATTTTCTAATTAGCACATTATGCTAAGCAATTCAGCAAATCTGACCCCTGCTCCTGTGACAAAATAAAAACTTTGTTCTTAATCTGACTAAGGATTTGGGGGCAGGGTAGAAAGAGGCTCTGTTTTGTTTTGGAATGGAGGATTCAAGAGTAAGGGGAAAGAATAAAATTGAAGAAGGTACTGAGAGCCAGAAGTTATATCCTTGTTTGGCGAGAATACAATTGTAGATTTTTTTTCACTCTCTCTAACATTTGAAGTTTCCTCTATTCCTTGACTTGAACCAATTCCAACATTTTTCCTTGCAACAAGTTCCAAAATGTGTACATAAAGGTTGCCTCATGTTGGAAAGGATGCAGCGATTGATTCATTTCTTATGAAATAAATATCGATGCAGTAGCATGCTATAATGCAATTAAAAAGGACAAATATAAAGGATATAAAGAAATGTAGAAAGACTTTTATGACATTATGATTTGAAGTGAAGAAAGCAAAGCCAGAAGATCAGTATGTACACTGACTACTGTTACATAAAAAGAAAATGGAATCCCAAATAAAGGTGTAAATGGAAAGAAAAGGAGACAAAAGGAGAGCGTGTAATGGACGAATTGTTATAGATCACTGAATGATGAACACAGCTGTTTAAGTGAAAGTGGTTGTAAATGTTAAGCTTCATTGGCTTTGTTACTGTTTAAAGCTAAAATCATAAAAAGTACTTATTTCATATATGGTAACATTTAAAAAATAATTTAGAAATAATTTAATCTTTAAAATTCTAGAATAAATTACTTCTTTAGAGGACTGAGATTGATGTGAATTAGGAAGGGGAAAAAAAGTTCATGAGTGAGAACAGATGGGTAGAAACCATCAAATGCTAATATTTTGAATGCTGCAAAGTTCCTCTTTTACCTTATAGACAAGTGACATATGGGAAATTGCAGAGTCCAGCCAAATTGTGGGCATTTAGCAATCCAAGGTTGGGTAGCTATTGACTCTTTAAAAGTTTCTCAAATACCCAAGAAAAGCAATTCCCATTTTGGAAATATGGCCACTGAGCTAAAGGAATGGGTACTAAGGGGACAGATATAATAAAAGTCAACATTTATATAAAAATAAAGGTGAACATTTATATACTCATAATTTTCAATCTTCACAACAACCCTGTGAGATGGATATTATTATTATTCCAGCTTTACACACAAGGAAACTGAGTCCCAGGCAGGTAATATGACTTGCAGGTTTTACAAGGCTCTCTTAGCATTACTAGGGAGCTGACTTGACCCTATAAACACCTTTAGTTGACCTTTTATCAACAGCTTAGTCCCTCTCATACCAGCGGATGAAGATATCAGAAGCCAGACAGCATGCTGGTCCAAAAATAACACGCGGATCCTGAACTCCCTATTTCTGCCTCCCCTCCCTATCCTCCAGGGATGCTCAGACTAGCAGTCACAGGAAACATTGAGGAAAAAAAAGTCCCAGAAGCAGCACCAGCCAGGAAAAACTCAGCTCTAGATTCTGGGATTGAAGTTGTTTGAGTGGATCAATGAATGGATCAGGATGGATGCTGTGTTGCTGAAATCTATGATCTCTGAAATATTCCTTTTCCATTTTCCTTCCCTCTCTCCACAGAGAGCATGTGTCTGTTACCTAAAACATCTCTCTTTCTTAAGTTTGTTTGTCTTTCTTTTTCCTTTGTCTCTTAAATGATGTGGTTAATCACTGCATTGCTGATTGATGTGTGTCTACTCAAATGCAATGGGGGAGACTAGGAAATACCCAGTGGAGGACAGGAATATATTTTACAACTATGGGATATTTCTGTCTGAGCTGTTTTCTGGCTGGGGGCTTAAAAGTATAGAAAGAGAATTATTTATTCATTTTTTATAACTGCCCAGGGCAGAGAGAGAAGACTTACACTGGGAATTTTCTCTGTAGGCAATGAGTCAGCACTTGGATTTATTCAAGACTGGTTCAACATTAGGAAAACAATGAACACAATTAATCACCTTAAAAACAAAAACAACCAGTACCACATGATTCTGTCAGAAGATATAGAAAAAGCCTTGGCTAAGGAAGGCTATGACTAGCTAGCTGGCATTGGGAGGTGGGGTCACCGCCATTTTTCTTTGCTTTGTTTCCTTGTGGCCCAATTTGAAAGGAAAACCACTGCTCCAACAGGGAGGATCCAACAGAGTGGCTAGAAAGGAGGAGTTTCCCCCATACAAGAATGGAGATGAATATGAATGACAGCCTTGAAAACTATGCTTACCAGCACAATCTAACTGCACAACATAAGCACCACCATAGCAATGCTAGTATCACCAAGCTAGTAATTATAAGAGACAGGATTCAAACCTAGGCTCTCCTCATTCTGCCAAGCATTCTTTCTTCTATCTCTTCAAGGAAAGTGAGGGAAGAACAAGAAAATGTATTTGGGAACATGAACTAATGACTATTCAACAGATGTTTAGTCTTCTGAGAATGCTTCCAAAATTCAGAACTTTCCATTTTGGATGAGCAGATTCTTAGCATCATAGAATTTTAGAGCTGAAAGGGACCTTACAGATCATCTAATCCACTTGTCTTACTGATGAGGGAAATAAAGCCCAGAGAGGTTAAGTGATTTGTCCTAGATCACTTAGTAGCAGAGTTACAAAATGTTAGAGCTAAAAAAAAAATGTGACAAGTCATCTCTTTTTTACAGATGAGAAAACTGAGATGCAGAAAGGTAAAGATAGCAAGTTAGTCGTAAAGGTGAGACTAAAATCCAGGTCACCAGACATTTAGCTCCATGTTTTTTTTTAACACCTACACTATACTGTTTTTCCTATTGAACTAAATTAAAAATGAAATGAATGGTTTACTTTAGTCTTGTCAGATGGAAAATGAATAGTTTTCATTCCAAAAGTGTTTCTTTGGATAGAAAAAGAGACATCCGAAAGAAAAAGTGACAGATGTGGAACACAAAGATACAAAAGTAGAAGAAAATCTGATGGAACAAAAACAAAAGGCAATAACTTTAAAAGAGCACAGAAATTCTATACTAACCAAAGTGACTGACCTTAAGGATTGTATGATCAGAGACTGATAAGTCTCTAAAAAGAATGTGATAATTTTTTTTAAAAAATAAGAATATAATAAGAAACAATATGAGAAAATTGCTGAGAACTTTTGAAAATATATAGCAATGTACTGATTGAATGAATCCACAGATCACAGATAACAATTTTTTGCAATCAACCAGGAGAAAGACCTCTAACTATGGAGTAAACCAATTCAAATGCAAATTTCAAGACATTTAAGATTAGAGCAGGATTATTCCATCGTTATAAGAAACTGAAGAAGAGAACAGAAAAGGGCACACCAAGAAACAAAGCAGCTCAAACTGCAACTCAGAATAACATAGTCTGAAAAACAGCCTAGCCATTGACAAAAAAAGCGGAATTTTCCACAGAAGGGGGCATTTGAGGTATTCTTGAAACACACACACACCGAAGAGGAGCAGACTTTTTGACTTGCAGTCACTTTAAAAATAAGAAAAGTAAACAAGTGCAATTAATAAACAAAAGACTGAATCTGAAATCAATCCTTCAGGTTCATAGGCTACTACCTAAAAAAAAAAAAACCTGAGGGGCACTAAAGAAGAAACAAAATGAACCAAAGGAAATAAGAACTTAAGGGAACTTAGGGAGTCAGGAAAAATAAGGGCAAAAGAACTAGATAAGAATTCAGGGGACTAAAGCCCTGGACTCCCCTTTTAATTTATTCAATGGTGAGACAGGGCGGGAAATGGAGCGTGTGCTGACAACTGTGGGTTATGTGTCGCTGGTTTTGTTAAACTGGTTTTTATTGCCTCTTTTGAATTTTTGCTACCAAAGATTAATTGGGCAAGGGAGGAAGAGAAGCAACACCTTGGTCCCAGAAAGGCTCCAAACCGAAACGTGTGCACATGAAACGTCAGGGCACTGCGGCGTGCCCTGAGATGCTGGGGGGTCTAACCCCCACGGGTCGTGGGCGCCGTACACTGGAAAACACTGGATTGGTGATCAGTAGAATATAACAGACACTTATTAAGCGTTTGCTGACAAAAGAACAAGTGCTAAGAGAAATATAAAGCTAAGAAATGTATTACCTCATCTCCCTCAGCCTCAGTTTCCTAATCTACAAAAGGGAGTCAGATGCTCAATTATTTTCAGTCTCTCTTTAATAGTGATCAACGCTTAAAACTACACCAAGACTTTTGGGACACTTGTTCTAAATAGTATGGGGAAACAGAAAAATAATCAAACATGGACACCAATATACAGATCTTCAAAGGTAGAAAGAAGAAAAGGCATTCTCAGCCAAACTGACATTATCGCCCTTCTCAGTTTAGTTAGAACCTTAGAAATCATCTCATGCAACAACTTCATTTTACACTGGTTCATCATTCAATTTTTAAAATAAATTAAATTCTGTTATTTTTCTGATTAGCAAGCATTTATTTTCTAATAGTAATTTTTGTTATTCATTTGTTTCAGTCATGTCTGACTCTGTGACCCCATTGGCAGTTTTCTTGGCAAAGATACTGGAGTGGTTTGGCATTTCTTCCCACAGTTCATTTTACAGATGAGGAAACTGAGGCAAAGAGGGTGACTTGCCCAGAGTCACACAGTTCGAGATCAACCAGCTAGGATTAGATAACAAAACCAGTAATTAAGCCGGGTCTTTTTGTTCCAAAACTAGTACTTTTTGCCCTATAGTATGTGACATGTGGTCACGTGCAGCAAATAAGATGTCGTCTAGGAGCAGCATCAGTCCCTTGGTCTTTGCACATCACACTGCATCTCCAGACTTCTTGCCTTTTCATTAGCTATCTCCTATGCCTGAAATGCTGCCCCTCATCTCCATCTCCTGGCTTTGCTAACTTTTTCTACAACTCAGCTCAAATCCCACTTGGTACGAGGGGCCTTCCCCCGTCACTCTTCTACTCTTAGTGCCTTCCCTCTGAGATCATCACCTCCCTTTACACTGTATATCTCTTGATATACATAGTTTTGGGGGGTCTGGGTTTTGTTTTTGTTTTTTTGCATGCTGCCTCTCCCATTACAATGTCAACTCCTGGAGGGAGAGGATCGTGTTTTTGCATTTCTTTGTATCCCCAGCACTTGGCATAGTATCTGGCACAAAATAAGCCCTTAATAAATGATTATTGATTGCCCCCTATCTACAGAAATGCCACAATTGACCAATTCAATTTTGTACCTTGCAAAAAAATGCAATTGAAAGGATCATGTTTTCTGGTTGCCTTCTTTGTCCTCGTGGCTCAGTCAATGGTTCAAATCCCTAATCTCTGTCACTGTCACTACCATAAAATTGTGCTTAGTGTTTTGTGTTCAGGACACCAAGAGAATCAGTTTAAATAGACAGTTACTTTCTTGCTAGAGCTTCCCCTTCACTATCCCTGGACTGCTTCTTTCTTCCTACAACTGATTAACTAACCACCAACTTGTTATTACCAGGTAGTCGGTTTCTGTTTTAAGGAATGAAGGGGATTGAAGCCTTTTGATGTAGAATCTTGGAGAAAGATCCAATACTGTCATCCATTCAGTACCAATTGCTGAGCAAAGCAGATCGTCCATGCAATGATCAGGGTTACTGGAAAGCAATAACAGGAATCTTTTCCTTCTAGATTCACCCAACTAACAATTTCTGTTCTCTGATCTGTTATTTGGTATCTGGGGGGGGGGGGGGAGGGTCTTGTGTGTGTGTGTGCGTGTGTGTGTGTGTGTGTGTGTGTGTGTGTGTGTGAGAGAGAGAGAGACAGAGACAGAGACAGAGACAGAGACAGAGAGACAGAGACAGAGAGAAGCAGGGAAGGAAGGAAAGAGGGAGGGAGAGAGGAAGAGAGAGTGCATGTGTACGTTCACACACAAGCACAAAGAAAGATAATCATGAGCCTCCATCATTGCCTACGGATCAGCTACCACAACAGAATGAGACCTCAAGGTCCTTTCTGAAGCTGGCAAGTAATTCACCTCTCTCTGCAGATGTAGCCAATAGCAATCCTCACCCTCTCAGGTCACCACAGCTGTGTCTGCAGATTTCAATTCACTGCCAACCTGGACAGTCAATAAAAGCTAAGGAAACCACCAGTCAGGACATCTTTACTTCCCCCTCTTTACTCTCCCTCCTTCTGCCTAGCTGGAGTTCTCTAATGGTAAATGAGAGATTCTAGACCTTTCTTACCTACTGCTTAAAAACAAAACCTCTTCACTGGAAACCCTTGCTGCATTGCTTTTAAAGGGATGACCCTTGCCACCTGCTTATTACAAGTAATGAGGTCTTAAAGGGGAGGAGAGAGAAAAATCAAACAGGATAAAAATTTAGCTTAAAATTCACTGGTTCATTATTCAATTTCCTTTTAAATTAAATTTTATTATTTTTTCTGATTAACAAGCATTTATTTTCTAAAAATAATTTTTATTGTTCACTCCTTTCAGTCATGTCCAACTCTTCATGACCCCATTTGGGATTTTCTTGGCAAAGATACTGGAGTGGCACGCCGTTCCTTCTGCAGCTCATTTTACAGTTGAGGAAACTGAGGCAAACAGGGTTAAGTGACTTGCCCAGGGTCACCCAGCTAAGTGTCTGAGGCCAGATTTAAGCTCAGGAAGACAAGTCTACCTGACCCTAGGCCCAGCTCTATCTACAATGCCACCTCATAGCTAGTGCCACCTGTGTGCCAGGCACAGTGCTGAGCACTTTACAAATATTGCCTTATTTGATCCCAACAACAACCCTGGCAGGTGTTACTATTATTCTCATTTCACAGTTAAGGCAACTGAGGCAAACAGAGGCTAAGTCACATAGGTTACAAGGTTACACAGCCAGGAATGTCTGAGGTCAGATTTGAACATAGGGTCTTCCTGACTCCAAGCCCATGGTTGTGTACGATGTTCCACCAGTTACCCTCTTCCTTCTTTCCCTTCCCACACACCTCTATTAAATAAGAAAATAAAAAGGGGAAAAAAACCCTACCAATATGCAAGGTCAAGCAAAGCAAATTTCCAGCATCTTCATGTCCAAAAATATGTCTCATTTTCTGGTGGGTAGCATGTTTCATCTTGGACCTCTGGGCACATGGTTTGTCATTGTATTGGTCAGAGTTCTCAAGTCTTTCTATTTTTCCCTGTAACATCATTGATTTTGTGTAAATTGTTCTAGTCCTGCTCACCTCCTTCTATATCAGTTCATAGACATCTTCCCAGCTTCATCTGAAACTATCTATTTTATAATTTTTATGGCACAATATTGTATTATGATACAATATTAAACATCACATTGTAATATAATATTAAATATTTCATTGTAATACAGTGTCAAATATTGTGTTGCCTTCATATGCCATAGTTCACTTAAAAAGTCTGCAATAGGTGGGCATCCACTTAGTTCCAAGTTTTTTGCTCCCATGAAAAAAAAATTTCTATAAATATTTTTGTACTTATGGATCCTCATAAACCCTAGGGAAGTACCAAAGTTTAGATAAGACTGGGAGTAAGGTAATCTCCACGAAGCACATTGGAAAATAGTTCTGATGCTGGGCAAGGAGGTGGTTATCAAGGTAACCAGCTCACCATTACCTCTCATTGCCTACAACCAGGAAAACCACTGAAAGGGCACATTACCCACACAGATGACCAGACAAATGCCCTATTGCCCTCTGAGATTATCAAGACTTGTCCCTGATACAGAGCAAGATATGTCAGGAAGTCTGACTTTTAAGAAATAGGGAGTTAGCATAGAGTCTATGTCCTTGGGTCCTTTAATTAAAGGGATTTGTTCTGTGAAATTTGGATTCAATCAAAGGGCCACACTTGAGGACCCAGAGGGCTGTATGTGGTCTTGAGGCCATAGGTTCCCCACCCTTGGCATAAACCACTATATGACTCCGGCTTCCCCATGGCTTACTTATAGCTTACTCAGTGGTTCAAACTCTGGTCTTC
The DNA here is from genome assembly GCA_028627135.1 of Pseudochirops cupreus. Lineage (NCBI taxonomy): Eukaryota > Metazoa > Chordata > Mammalia > Diprotodontia > Pseudocheiridae > Pseudochirops > Pseudochirops cupreus. The sequence continues at coordinate 356,986,624 of CM053582.1, forward strand.
TCTACCCCAGTTCTGGCCTATTTCTACTACACTTATACTTGAAAATCATCAAACCATCATTGTCATCATCATCATTTGTTGTTCAGTCATTCAGTCATTTCTGACTCTTCATGATCCATGTGGGCTTTTCGTGGCAAAGACGCTGGAGTGTTTTGCCATTTCCTTCTCCAGCTCCTTTTACAGATGAGGAAACAGAGGCAAATAGAGTGACATGCTCAGAGTCACATAGCTAGTAAGAATCTGAGGCTGGATTTGAATTCAAGTCTTCCCAACTCCAGGCCCAGTGCTATTCACTGTGCCACATAGCTGCCAATAATGATAACTAGGACTTATGTAGCACTTTAAGGTTCACAAAATGCTTTACAGATTTTAACTCATTTTTACTCTCACACCAACTAGGTGGTGGGTGCTATCATGATCACATTTCACAGATGAGGAAACTGAGCAGACCAAAGTTAAGTGACTTGCCCAAGTTCACATATGTAAGTGTCTGAGGTAGGATTTGATCACAGGTCTTTCTGACTCCAACTCCAGCACACTCTCCATGACAATACTTAGCTAGCATGAGGCACAACACTTTACGTCAATCAAGTCATGTGATCCTCACATTAACCTCGTTAGTAAGTGGTGATGGTTGTTCTGAAGAAGACCAATGATGTTATGGGTCGATGTCTTAACTTATGCATGAATTGGATTTAAGTGAGGCAGAGTTGCACAAAGTCATCAGCCTCACTCTTTCTTCCAGAGTCATCAAAATCCAATAGCAGGACAAAAGTCAAGATGGCTGGCAATGGCCCCAAATGCAATAGATGACCTTGGCATCTTTGATGCTTGACCAAGCTCTAAGTACTCCCGAGAGCCTGCTTCAGCTGCCTTCATGGCTGTTGGAACAAATGGTTCTCATCTGCCCATTCTGCTGGTGGAAGTCTGCACATATGTGGGGTAGACACCTTCCTATTGGTTACCATTGGTTACCCTCAACCTGGTTCAGCCCATCTGCAGAGAAGGTTTTAGCAGGGTGTGGCCTCTGCACATGATATAGCTTTTTGGAGCCACAGATGAGAGTTGGGTGCCAGGCAGACACCAAAGATGAATGAGCAACCCTGAAAAGGGCTCAGCAAGCCCTCAAACTAGAGGTGTTAGTCCTTCCTGAAGGTATTAATGGGATTATTGTCCTCACATTCAGTGAAGAGGAAATCATGGCTTGCTGAGATTGACTTGTCCATGGTCATAGAAATAGCAAGTGCTAGAGTTAGGATTTGAAGTTTTATGTGTTATTTCCATGCACTCCGTGCACAGAACAGTGTGGGATCATTGGAGGAACGGGCCTTCTCTGAAGAGATGAAGCACACACACACACACACACACACACACACACACACACACACACACACACACCCCAGCCAAGCCAAACCAGTCATGGAGGGGCAGTTTACCTTTAGCATCACGACACAATGGGAAGCAGCTTAAATTGACAGCTATCCTCCTTCCCAGTCTTCCCTTCTATCTGTCCTGCCTCTGGTACCAAAGCCTTTGATGCAGAAACAGGAGGCAGAAAGAATACTGTGATCCATTCACCAGATTGATTTGAGGCAACGATCAGGATAATTTGGGAGCAAGATGAGGAATTGTTCCTCCCATAATTATCCAGATAATCACTTCAGTTGTCTGCTCCTTACTCCATCTGTGGCCTTGGGCAAATCACTTATTTCTCTAGCCCTCAATTTCTTCATCTGTAAAATGAGGGGGTTGAACTAGATGACTTCTAAGGTCCTGCCCAGTTCCAATATTCTGGGACTCTACAGTATGACTCACCCAGTAATTAACCATGTGATCTCTGAGCTTCTCCTTCATCTACAAAAGGAAGAGGTTACACTAGATTATGTCTCCGAGCTGCCTCCCCAGGACTAAACTTTCTATGATCCTATGACCTTAGCCATTCTTTCTCTTTGAGTTACTCCTGCCCTGTCTGGGTCTCTTTAGCACAACAATGTGCTACAAGGCTATTCAAGTACCAAGACATTTTACTAACAAGTGTGAGTGATTCTTAGGACACACTTTATTCCTTATCCTTGCCTCTCAGTAAGACTGTAAATTTCTTCAAGGCAAAAATAGGGTCTTATGTATCTTTGTAGATAATATAAGCAGTGTATTTCTGATAGAGAGGAAGAAAGGAAGGAAGGAAGGAAGGAAGAAAGGAAGGAAGGAAGGAAGGAAGGAAGGAAGGAAGGAAGGAAGGAAGGAAGGAAGGAAGGAAGGAAAGAAAATTAAAGGCATTTCTCTCCCAACTTTCTTGATCACCAAGGAAACAAAGGTCTTTCCTGATGGATCCCAGGTCTGACCCTCACTTTTAGGTTGAAACTGGTCACTCCAAAGCTACCCAGACCTCAATGGCTCTAATACCTCTCCCCTGGTCTCCCACTTAGAGAAAAATAGCCAAATCAGTCTCTATCTTGCTGGGTTATGCAACTTTTGGTCAGCTCCCCTGTGCTGCTTTTTCTTTTTATCCAGCTTTCCAGATCTGAAACCTTTCCTAATGGCCATACCCCAAAGCCACTGATGCAGCTGTGTATTCCAGTTTTTCTAAAACAGGACTTGTACATGTCTACTTTACTCCTCTTTCGGTTTTGCCCAACAGCTTCATCAGCATTTAATGCAAGAATAAAACAGACTGTCCTCCAGTGATACTGGTTCTGTACCATCCCTCATCCAGGCTTCATTCAATCCAGCCTTGCTCATTAGAAATATTTGCATTTTCCAAGCCAAATTTATACTATGAATCCTGCTGCCCAACTGAGGCCTGGGTACTCATCACCTCTCCCTCTCCTCTTCTCCCCTCCAAGTAGCTGTTACTTTACCTCTGCCTCTATCCATCCTATCTCTCCTCCCTTCCATCTGCCTTTCCTATCACATGCCAGCAAGGGGAAGAAGATGTCAGCTGTTCCCCCAATATCATGTTTTCTGGCAAGGACAGAGCATGGAGCAGGGGGCGACCTTGCCTGTGCTGGCAGAGAGTGGCAGGCATCTGACTTCTGGGGGAAAGGGGTTGGCATGATTTCTCCATGGCCTATTTGGCTGAGAGAGCTAGAGGCCCTCAGGGCTGAAAGGAAGCAGCTTTTGGCTTTTTTTTTTCTCCAAAGGGCAGCAGCAGCTAAGAAAGAGACCTGCTAAACATCGTTGCATCTGCTTCCACTGTGCCCTTCCCATCAGGACCCCAAGCATGTGAGCTTCTCTCCTCTGTAAAACCTTCCCCTAACCACTCCAATCTACAGTAATTTCTCCTTCTGCTTGAACCTACAGCACTCACTGCTGGTACCACTCAGTCCCTGGTACCACCGAGCCCTTAGAGAACAACTCACCCAGGGTATATGGAAGCTGGGGACATAAAAGTGCCAGGGGTGTCCTCCAGTGACTGAGTTTACATGGGATGGCTTCCAGATCATGAGAAACATGAACACAGTCCTGAACTGGGGTCAGGACCACCTGAGCTCAAATCTGGTCTTCTAGGTTTCCTGGCTGTGTGACCCTGGACAAGTCTGTAAACTACTCTCTGTCTAGGTTGCTCATCTGCAAAAAGGGGACAATGATAGTACCTACCTCTCAGAGTTGTCACGAGGATAAAATGAGGTAATATTTGTAAAGTGTTTGACAAACCATAAAGCACTAGAAATATGCTGGCTGTAGTCATTATTAATTAACCAAGTATTTATCAACGTGTTATGAGGTGTTAAGCATCTAGGATACAAAAACACAAAATCAATACCCATTGTTAGTGTCGCTAGATGCCTCCCTGATGTGCAACGTTAGATCATCCATCTACATGTGATCTACGTGCTTGGTTTACTGCATGCAGTTCTACTATGGATAATATAGAAAATGTAATTATATAACTAATTATATGATTATAAAATATGCATGTTGTTCTGCATCAGGGACAATTTGCCCATGATTCTTCTTTGTTCCTCCCTGTCTTTATCTTCCCAACATATCCCATATTCCAGCAGTGGAACAGACCTTACACCACAGGATCATTGAGTTACAGCTGAAAAGAATCTCAAGAGTCATCTGGTCAACCCTCTGGGCTCTAGAGATGAGAATCCAGGGTTTGGAGAGGCACAGAAACTTGCCTGAGGACATACAGTTAGTAAATGGCAGAGAAGGGATGCAAAGCCAGGTTCTTGGACTCCCAGCCCAATGTTTGTTTCCATTGCACCATGCTGATAGATGGCCATGCTTCAGGACAGAAGCCCTTCTTTGAGAAGAGTTTGAGGGGAAGGAAGGAAGGAAGGAAGGAAGGAAGGAAAGAGGGAGGGAGAGAGGGAAGGAAGGAGGGAAGGAGGGAGAGAGGGAAGGAAGGAGGGAGGGAAGAAGGAAAAGGAAAGGAGGGAGGAAGGAAAAGGAAGGGAGAGAAGAAGGAAAAGGAAGGGGGGGAAAGGAAAGAGGGAGGAAGGGAAAGGAGGAAGAAGCATTAACATTAAGAGTGCTAAGTACCTTACAAATATCTCATTTTGTCCTCACAACACCCCTGTGAGGGAGGTGCTATTAGACTCATTTTACAGTAATGAAGACTTTACCTCCTAGATATTCTTCTATAATCATTCTAGAACACTGTCTAAAACACTTCAAAGGCTGTTCCGAACTAAAATGAAAAGTCCCCTAAGTAATCATTCTGTCTCTCTTCTCCTCTCTTCATTTGGTTCTTTACTCAGGCACAGTTGTGCTCTGCCTAATGTACAGGTGTAATCCAATCACCTTCCTGTCAAAAACCCCTCAAGGTCCAACCCCCACTGCCTACAGAACAAAATATAAACTCCAAGGCTGCCATCCAAGGTCCCGTACAATATGTTAGTTCCAATCCATCTTTGCAGCCAAATTTCACAATGTGGGATTCATTATAAAGAAGTGCTAGGTGCCCAGGATACAAAAACTAAAACTCTCATCTCCACCCTCGAAGAGTATATAAGCTCATAGGGGAGAGGATATACGTGCAAATAGTTATACTGCCAATTACAATCCAGAAGTTTATCTGAAAAGATGGTGGGTGGCACGGCTAGTGAACTTGTTTCCTGTCTTGGTTAAGCCCCACCTGGTGTTCAGTGTCCTGTTCTGAGAACCACAGTTTAAGGAGGACATTAATAAGCTGGCAAGTGTTGAGGGGCCCTGATCAAACTGGCAAAAGGCTTCTAAATCATGCCATATGAGAACTGGTTGAAGGAACTGCAGATGCTTATTTATCTCAGAGAAGACATCAAAGGATGTGAAAGTCACCTTCAAATATCTGAAGAAGGATTAAATTTGTCCTGCTCAGCCCTACAGCCTAGAACTTGGAATAGGTGACCAGTTGCAGAGAGGTAAAATTAGACTCGATAAAAGGGGGAAAACTTCCTAACAATTAGAGCTATTGAAAGTCAAAGGGGTCCCTTAGTAGGTAGCAAAGGTCCTCCTCCCTAAATGTCTTCAGTCAAAGGCCAGATGACATTTATTTAAAATTCTGGAGAGGGTGGTATTGAGCTAGGAGTTGAACTATGATGCTGCTTGTGACACTTAGTCACCTCCTTTTTGTAAGATAGACATATATATGTATATGTGTATGTATGTGTGTATGCATGTTCATATATACACATGTATTGTGCATGTATGTTCACACATATACATCTATATCTATCTGTAATGTTAATGACATATAGGCTCTTCCCTGCCCATTAATAGGCCTCAGGTGGAGCCCATTAAGGAGAGCTTGCTTAGGGGAAGCTTGCTTGTAGGAATACTTTCACACCTTTTGTTAATTTCTAATTAGGCCCTGAGCCACAAGGGTTGTGACACCCTCTGGCTCTAAAAAAAAAGAATACATATATTGCTTTGGGGCTCACTCATTTGGAAGAGTGTTCTCCTGATTTGACCAGATGAGACTCTGCGTAGCTGTTAAGGAGCTCCCTTTCTCCACCCCCACCCCCCCACCCGCAACCTTGAAAAACCCAGATGTTGCTGCTTCTCTCTCTGGTAACTATGTATGTACTGCCTTGGTCAGACACTTGGATCTGTCTGTTGATCTGTGCTAATTTCTCAGACAGTTAGAAGCCCTGTCTGTTGGTCCTTATTTCTCTGCTTGTATTTTCTCTATTTTCTTTGGATTTTCTCTGAAGTTCAAGGTGCTGACTTTTCCGCTGAGCTAATGAATGTAATTAAAAAACACACTGACCCCTTGAACAGCTGTTTCCTAGTAAAGCAGATCTAAGAACCTGCACTAGCAGCCATCCTGGCAATGCCAGTGTGGTTGCCTCTACACTATCCAAATGTCACATGTATGTATAGATGTTTATTCACACACATACCTCTATCTATATACACATATGTGCACATGCACATTCACACATACATTTATTTACACATATATACACACCTACACACATATATGTGTATATTCACCCCCATACATGTATCTATTTCTCTACAGATACATGCATGTATATTCACATGCTTATCTGCATCTATATGCATACATGTATGTACATGTGTGCATATTCACACACATACATCTATTGCTGTTGCTATATAGACACATGTATGTGTTATTGTATAGATACATATTTTTATTGTCGTTGTTGTCAAAGGTAGCACGGGATAAGACCTGGCCTCAAGAGTCAGGACCTCTCTAATATTAATAAAAGCTTATATTTAGAGAGCACTTCACACACAGAGGTCTATATGTCATCTCCCCCACTATTCTATGAGCTGTTTTTAGCTTTCTCTGTATACTCAGTGCTTAGCAGGGCCTGGCACACAGTAGGGAGTGAATGTAAATAGTCATTGTTTCTCTTTTTCGGCCAGAAACCCTGAGGCTCTTCCTCTCTCAGTTTGGTTTTTTTTTTTTATTAAAGAGGCCATCCCTTGGCTCCCTTTTTAAACAGCCCTAATCACTGAATGGGCATTGCCTCAGTCAAAGTGAGAATTCTGAAAATCCTGAGCTTTAAAAGGCCACGGTCTGTAGCCACATTGTGGGCCATCTCCAGTAGCCCTGATCTATGTCTTGCCACTGGACCCAGATGGCTACAGAGGAGAAAGTGAGGCTGGTGACTTTGCACTGCTCTCCCTCACTTAAATCCGGTTCACTTGTATGTCATGGCATCACCTCCATGATGTCATAATCCTCTTCGAGAGTAAGGGACAAACAGTAACAAGCCCTCCCATGTGCTTATTGTGTAATTCAAGTGTCACTACACTGGTTTCCTTGCTGTTCTCTCAAGACACTCCATCTCCAGCCGTGGGGACTTTTTCACTGGCAGCCCCTTCTGCCCATAATAGTGTTCCTCTTCCTCTTCATCTTCACTTCCCAGCTTCCCTCAAGTTTCAGGTAAAATCCTATCTTCTATGAATCCCCTTTAGTACTAGCACACAGTTCATAGAGTAATAGCCCTGGACTCAGGAATCTGCCCTCGGACACTTACTAGCTGTGTGACCCTGGGCAAGTCATTTAACCTCAATTGACTCCAAAAAAAAAAAAAAACCCCTTATGCCTTGCCTCTACTGATTACCTCCAACTTATCCTGTCTACGTCCTGCTTGTCCATCACTGTTTTCATGTCCTCTCTCCCATCAGATTGTGAGTTCCTTGAGATCAGAGCCTATCTTTTGCCTTTCTTTGCATCCCCAGCACTTTCCACAGAGTCTGGCTCATAGTGTGAGTTTAATAAATGCATATAAATGCATTATTATTATTATTATTATCAAAAATGATACAATCTTCACCCATTCTTTAAGGTCCAGACTCAGTTCTGCATCCTGTCTACCTAAGGAAGAAGCTTTCCTCAGGCATGTCAGCCCAAAGTAGCCTCTGTCTTCTGGGTGCCTAAGGGGCACTCACTCATGTAGCACCTGAACTTTACCCTCGTTGCTGTCCAATTATATCAGTCATGTCTGACTCTTCCTAACACTATTTCTTGGTAAAGATACTGGAGTAGTTCTCCATTTCCTTCTCTGGTTCATTATACAGATGGGGAAACTGAGGCAAACAGGGTGAAGTGACTTTGCCCAGGGTCGCACAGCTAGTAAGTGTCTGAGGTCAGATTTGAACTCGGATTCCTGACTCCAGGCCCAGCACCACTTAGATGGAGTTTGCTGCCCTGTGTCATAGCTGCCATTTTGGATGTGTTAGCTAGTCTTGGGCCTTTCCTCCCCACTAGGCTGTTACCCCCTTAGGGAAAGGAAGCATGTCTTATGCCTCTTTAATCATCCACAATGCTTAACAGAAACCGTGCACAAACAAAGTATGATAAATCATGTCACGTGAATGTGGCAGAATGAAACACAGGTCTTCAGTACTTGAGAAAACCAAGGACCCTAGGGACTCAGGGACTTGTCCCATCTCAAGTGGTGTAAGAGCGATCTGGAAACAGTGTCTGGCATTCATGTTGTGCCAAAGTCATGCTTTCTAAGATTTTCAGTCGGATTCTTCAGCCCCTTTTGCTGTTATTGTTCAGTCTTTTCAGTCATATCTGATACTTCATGATCCATTTGGAGTTTTCTTGGCAGAGATACTGGCATGGTTTGCCATTTCCTTCTCCAGCTCATTTTACAGATAAGTAAACTGAAGCAAACAGGGTTAAGTGACTTGCCCAGGGTCACACAGCTCACAAGTGTCTGATGCTAGATTTGAACTCAGGAAGATGCTCTTTCTGACTCCAGGCCTGGTACCCTATCTATCCACTGTGCCACCTGGCTGCCCCTGTGGGACCCTTGTAGTTAGTCAAAAGCCCTCATGGTGGGCAGGGGGTGGAGGGAATGAGTATCAGTTCCACTACTGCTCCTAGAAAAAGGGTTTTTAACCAAGAATTAAAATACTTTAATAACTTCATTTCAATAGATTTGCCTCCTTCATGATCTGATTTGTTTTATTTTATGCATTTAAAGGCATTATTCTGAAAGAGGGTCTCATACAGATGGCCAAAAGGGTAATAATCTTTGTTAAAGGAAAACCCCTTCCCAGAATTAGTAGGAAGAATGATATTGCGTTGGCTGAAACACTATTGTGCTGGAGTGAAAAGCATACTGGAATTTGATTTAGAAGACCCAGATTCACATTCTAGCTTTCCTACCTATGGGCTATGTGATCCTGGCCAAATCACTTCACCTTATCTATGTCTCATCTGTAAGACACTTGAAAGGCTTGGACTTGACCTCTTAAGTTCCTCCTAGCTCCAAATCAACAATTTCTGCCATTCCCCACTCCCCCTACCCCAACTTTGAAGCCTACACCAGAGAATAGTGCTGGGTATACAGCCAGCACTTAAATAATGTTGATCAATTGATTGATTGATATCTAATTTTTCCTAAATACTTCATGGATCTATGATTCCATCCATGTAAACACTCCCTCCATCATTGATCACAACAACTTCATGCCTTGTTAGACAATTGTTATGAGTTTTAAGAGCAAAAACAAAATTCATTCTAGTGACCAACCATCTAATGACCAGCCTCTGTATGTCTAAGTGAGGCTGGTCCTCAGACAAAAAAAAAATCACTAAGTCAGTCACCAGGCGTAGACATGAAGTCTTTTCAAGCTTGGAAGGACCTGCCAGGGCTTATGCTGTGAGAGCAAGAGTACAGGGTCACCTCTCTGCCACAATGAGGCATTGAGTAGGACTTCAGTAGAGGTTTTTATTAAATATAATAAATCAGTTAACATCAGAAGGAAAAGTATCAACTGAAGCCAAGAGAAGGCATTTGTGTGCCTGAGGCAAAGATTTAAAATGGTGCCCCCTGTGCCTTATGGTCCCTAGGGCTATTTTGAGTCTTTGCTATAACAGATCTGACTTGACTTATCACAAAATAAATACATACATGCCACAGCACAGAGAATTTTCTGCCATTAAAAATCCGTACAATTACAAAAAGGCATATTTTCAAGAGTCTCTTATTGGCTGCCTGCCTTCCCTTTTCTCTGTCTCCTGCATTTCCCTAGGCATCTGCCTGGCTTGCCCCTGCCTAGTTCCAGCATTTTATATCATTAATTATTAATCCCTCAAGTGAGTAGCCCTACAGCCTCTTAAAAAGTCCTATCTGAACTCTCGGTGGCCCATGGACCTCACCAGAACTCTAACCTTCAAAAAATGGATATGGCCAATAGAGAGGACATTTTGTAAACTGTGTCTTGATTCCGTCCCCTTACTATGATAACATTAATAATGATCACCAGAATAACAGTTAGCATTTATTCAGCTCTTTACGGATTGTAAAGCACTTTACATAGGATCTCATTCAGCCCTAAAAATGACTCTGTAGCAGGTGCCATCATTATCCCCACTTTACAGATGAGGAAACTGAGGGTGTAATAAATACATGAAACAGAGTCTTCATATGACTCCAGGTCCAGCCTTCTCTATCTACTATGTAGAAAAAGTATTAGACTAGGAATCAAGAGATCTAGACATTAGTCCCGGTTTTTCCATAATTATCTTCTTTCTGCCTCCATGCCCTCATCTGTAAAAGGAAAGAATGATTTCTGAGATTCCTGCCAGGTCCAAAAGTCTTAACACTTTTTTTGTTTGTTTGTTTTAAGAATTCAAAGAAATATTTAATGACCTATACAAAATTATGCAGAGCAAGAATAATATTCACAGTGACCACAATTGAACATTTTCTAAACAACAAAGGCAAAAAAAAACCTTTATACACACAGAGACAGCCTTGAAAGGAAATATAGGACAAATAAAGATATGGATAAAATTATATTTTTTCCACTAAATTGTAGATGGTATGGAGTGATGGATAGAGAAAATCAGCCTTGAAGTCAGAAAGACCAAGTCACAACCTCTCTGTGCATTAGGGAATTCTCTCAGATTCTACGTGGTAAAGAAGAGCGTACTGATAGAGACAGTTGCAGAGAAGGTACAGGCCTACATCAGTAAGGGGGACTTCTCTCTTATGGGAATTCCCTATACCAGTCAAGTAACAGGTTCAGTCCTTATCCCTTATTTGGTCATTTATTCCCTTTTAAAAATATGGATTTGTAGAGTGCTTCCAAATTTGTGATTTAAAAACACTTAAGAAACAATACCCCCACCCCCAAAAAAGGTGGTTCCTAAGATTCTATGAGGTTTAAATTTTTCTATGCATCAAAATGGGCAGGTTGGTAGCAAAGAAGATTCCTCTTCCTTAGGTAAAATCTGGCCTCAGACACTGCTACCTGTGTGACTCTGGGCAAGTCACTCAACCCTATTTGCCTCAGTTTCCCCATCTGTAAAATGAGCTGGAGAAGGAAATGGCAAACCACTCCAGTATCTTTTTAAAGCCTCAACTTCTAAGACTGACCTTCTAGCATGTTATGAGGAGGTATCAGTGGGTAATCTGGAAGTCCAAGCTGAAGGTGCTAGGAGCCTTTCTTTCAAGCCCAATGACAGGCATCCTGATGACCAAGCTAAGCCTAGTCCAGCAACTTCATGGCCAAATGTAATGGTAAGGGAATTTGAAGATCTTCCCCACCTCTTAATGGGCCTCACTTAGAGCCCAACAAGAGAAGCTTGCTTAGGGGAGGCTTGTTTTTCAGGAAGGCCCATGTTTTGTTACTTTGTAATTAGTCAGTGGGTCACAAAGGTTGTGATGTTCTCTGACCCTGAAAAAGGGTATATATATGTATACTCTGAGGTGAGTTTTTGCTTTGGGGCTCACTTATGAGAAGAGTTGTATGATTTGGCCAGGTGAGACTCTGAGTAGTCATTGAAAACCCAAATGTTGGTGCTTCTCTCTCTGGTGACTAACACTGTATGGTTGTAATGTCAGACAGCTAGAAGCCCTGTCTGTTGGTTTACTGAATTGTGTTATTTTCTCTGTCTGTATTTTTTTGTCTGTTTGTAACCTCTGTATTTTCTCCGAAATTCAGAGTATTGACTTTTCCCCCTGAACTAGGTAAATGATATATGTTTGATTAAAGTAAAATTGTTAACCCCTTTTGAGTTGCTTTCCTTTAGAAAAGCAGATCAAAGCCCTCCTGGATATGCCAGGGTGCTTGCTGCTATACCAAATCAGCCCCACACAATCAAGAGCAGTAAATATAATTGTCAGTAACCTGAGAAGGTCTGAGTCAGAGATGACACAAGGAAGCATGCCTGGGCATGGAAGCAGGTGCCATGTCTGCAGTCTCTCTACTGCCAATAATCAGATAGGCCTCCAATCAGTTCCAGATAAATGACTGAGGATGTTGACAGGCTAAATTGCTCTCTGTTTTGGCTGAATTCAGTACCAATGAACCTCACTTTAAGCAAAACCGATATGTGGAAATCCAGATTGATGCTAGGATTATACCATCTCTTAGCTCAAAGGGAATTTAGAAGTCATCTAATCTAAAACTCCTTCCCTCTACACAAGAGATAAATTGGTTACATGAGAGAGAAATTAAGTAGTGTACATTAATTTACCAAAGGCATTCATTAAAGGCTTTGTATAAATAGCCAGCACCCCTCATGCATTTAAAATGGTTTCATTTACCAAAAAAGGAAAAAATCCAAATTGTGCATACCTTTCTTCATAAACAAATTAATTATATAAAATAAGGCACACCTATGTTGTGTTTGTTTTGTTTTGTCTTTTTTTTGCTGGTACTGATCCCAGAAAGATTGGCATGACAGACCCTGAGCAGGAGACTGATGGACAGAGCTGCCCTTTAAACCACTGGCACACTGACTCCTCTGGCAAGAAAACACTGGCTTCTCAATTTCTCCAGCTGAAAACTCAGGAGACATTTTTGTCCTTGTCATTTTCAGATAAATTCCATGAATGACATTTAGCCTCCTTTTGAGAAACAAAGCCCAAGTTTATCTTCTGGGTGTTAGGTTAGAGGAGAACTTTTTCATTTGGTGGCTAAATGGCAGGCTAGCCCCTCCCTTGAACAAATCCTTCACTTACTAGAGTTTGCCCCTGGATAGAACAATCTATTGAGTTCTAAAGGGCAAGACTCTGGCCTCTTCACTGACCCAGACTGACTGTAAATCTAGAACAATAGAACCCTAGAACTTAGAGGACTTCAGAGTTTGTTTAATAAAAAAAGGAATCCTCTTGCTTTTTTTTTTTTTGAAGATACAGAATGTGCTTGTAACCTTTCTTTAGAACAGGGGTTTTTAACTTTTTTGTGCATTCTGGTATCCCTTGAGCAGTCTGGTGATGCCTATGGGCCCCTTCTCAGAATAATGTTTTTAAATGCATACAATAAAACACATAGGATAATAAAGAAAATCAAATATATTGAAATATAGTTATCAAAATATGCATTCAAAATAAAGTACCCAGAGCCAGGTTAAGAACCCCTGTCCCAGACTACCTAGAAGCCTATCTTCTGGAGGTTTGTACTCACTTTTGAACTAAGGATTTACTGACAAACAGATGGCATGAAGTAGGAGAAAAAGTAGTTATTATACACAGAGTCAGATGACAGGTTCAAATTCGGGACTCACCACTTACACGCTATGCAATTTCAGACATACCAGAGGATTTTAGAGCCAGATAGGAAAAGCCAGGCCCTTTATTTTGTAGATGAGGAAACTGAGTTCCAAAACCTAAAATCATACAGATGATAAATTTCAGTGCTTTGTAGAAACTCAGCTTCCTCATCTATAAAAGAAGACTAAATGTCAATATTTTCAGTGATACCTAAGAAAGTCATCATGATGACTGAATAAAATAATGCAATGGTTCTCAAGCTTTTTGATCTCAGGACCCCCAAAGTACAGAAGGATACTAAGTCTTATAGCTTACAGGTCTTGGGCTATATCTATCAATACCTACCATATTAGAAATTAAAAAAAAAAAACATCTTAGCATTATTACAAAAATAGTTTTGTTCTCATGGACCCCCTGAAAGGATCCCAGTGACCCCAAGAGATTCCTATACCACTAGAGAAGCACTAAGATAACATATGTAGGAATCCCGAACACAGAATAGCATTAGATAAATGTAAGGTATTATTCTTATTATTCAGAAAATTGCAGAAGATGCTATCCGCATCCAGAGAAAGAACTAATAAATAGAAGTATGTGTAGATTAATTTTACATACACACATATACCTATTTAGGTCTATTGGCAGCCACCTCTAGGGTGGGGGGAGAAGAAAAAAGAAAAATTTACATGATAATTTTGTTGTATATTTGAAAGGAATAGAAATTTGTGCACAGTAGATTTGCAGTTTCATGTACAATCATCTTTTTATTGTACTATGTTCTGGAAATGCTCATTTTATTCCATAAATTAAAAAGAAAATTAAAAAATAAAAATAAAAAAGAATACTACAGTACTTGCTAGACTACATACTACTCCCAGTTCCTTATAGGTTTTTAGCCAAGAGGTTACTTCTATTCTATGCACTTCTTACCTACTTTCCCCTGAGACTCCTTCTGCAGGCAGGTTTTCATTTCTTAGCTTTACTCACAGACTTTTTAGATTTCTTATCTCCAGAATGCCCTGGATGTTTCAACCCCAATTCTCAGAATGAAGTGAACTCATGTTCTTGACACCCCCAAAATCAGCCCAACAAAACCACAGGCCAATCAGTCCCATAGGAAAAATGACATAAATTGGCAATGACCTGAATGAGTCTGAAACAGCGAGTTCACTCTGGGAAACAACTGTCACCTACATCAACACCTACAGACACAGAAAAAACCTCTTAGCATGATAAGTTGTACAGGTCATCTTGGATAGCCCTCGGCTTATATACCCAGAGCTAAGTTTGGCCTTTCTCACCCTTTCTTGCTAGTTCTAGTAGTTTGCTGGTCAGACAATTGTGGTTTAACACACTCAGATCCTCTTCTACCTGCCTCCTCTTTCCCAGAGAACCAAAATTTGTAGTGCTCTCACTTCCATGGAAAACTAAAAATCAGAACAGTGCCTATACATATATACATATACATATATTATATATACACATATATATTCACATACATATGTACACATACACACATACATACATGTATTTATTAATATGTATCCTGGTTCTTAAGAAAATTCTAACTTACATAATAATCACTGACTAAACCCTACAATCAGCATTAGAGGACACCTCAGAGGTTCAGCCCTTACGTGATTCATAAATCCTTTCTACAGTATCCCTCCTTGCCAAGGAATCATTTAGACGCCAAATGAATACCTCCTGGGACAGAGAGCTCCCTACCTTTTGAATTTCCATTCTATTCTACTTTGAGGCAACTCTAATTGTTAGGAAGTTCTTAACATTAAGATGAAAATCTGCCTCTCTGTATTGTCCTACCAGGGGTGGGGAACCTGTGGCTTCCAAGACACATGTGGCCCTCTAGGTCCTCGAGTGCAACCCTTTGACTGAATCTAAATTTCACAAAACAAGGTTCTGTGGGCTGTACTTGAGGACCTAGAGAGTCACATGTGGCCTCGAGGCCGCAGGTTAAACATTATCCCTCTGTAGCCAAGCAGAATAAATCTAATCCTTCTTCCACATGATGGACCTTCAAATATTTGAAGATAGAAACCAACTGTGGAAAAATTCTTCCAGATTCTGTACCCTCATCTTGCCTTCTCTTCAGTTCCATTTGGGACTATAGAATCAAACCCCAAGCCTCTTATGGAGAGTAAAAAAGGGAATGGTCTATCCTTCTATTGTTGTCCAGTTGTCCATTTCAGTTATGGCCGATTCTTCATGACTTCATTTGGGGTTTTCTTGGCAAAGATACTGGAGTGGTTTGCTATTTCCTTCTCCAGCTCATTTTACAGATGAGGAAACTGAGGTAAATAGGGTTAAGTGACCAACCTAGGGTCACACAGCTAGTGGTTTGCCATTTCCTTCTCCAGCTCATTTTACAGATGAGGAAACTGAGGCGAACAGGGTTAAGTGACTTGCCCAGGGTCACACAGCTAGGAAGTGTCTGAGGTCAAATCTGAACTCTGTAGGATGAGTCTTCCCAACTCCAGGCCTGGCACTCTGCCCACTGTGCCACCTTGCTGCCCTCTACCCTTCAAGCTGAGGCTCAAATCCCGCTTCTGTGAAGACTTCCCTGATGATCCCATCTTACACTGACCTCTCAGTCCTGTGAACTGATGGAGGAATTATGGTGTGTGTCATACACTGCTTTGTAATGTCAAGTTGTCTGTTGTCTAGAAATATCATTTAAATCTTTTTTGTTCTGCTTGTACGTTCATGCCTTTTGTGTTTCTAAGCTGGCTGTAAGCTCTTTGAGGGGAGGGATACTGCCTTATTCTTCTTGGCATCTCCCACTTGCTTCTTTCCCACTCCCCACTCAAGGGGTACTTCAAATAGTTCCTTGCATATAGTATCTATTCAATCAATATGTGATGTTTTATCTTAAGATTGAAAGCATAATCTCTATTGCCAGAAGAATTTATATGGTATTTGGAAAGTCATGTTTAACTGCTTCCACCAAAGTCAGATTTCATATGAAATGTGCTTTGTAGAACAGCAAGGCATAGTCTCAACTCAGAGTCAGGAAGACCTAGTTTCAAGCCTCTGTGACCAGGGGCAAGTCATGTAATTTCTTAGTATCTCAGGCAACTCTCTTAAGATTGTCAAGGTCTGTTAAACTAAGAATCAGGGTTTTTAACCTGGGGTCCATAAATGAGATTTTTTTTGGTTTCCTTTTTAATCCTATGTATTTTATTCTATACATTAAAAAAATTATTCTGAGAAAGGGTCCATGGGCTTCATCAGACTGCCAAGGGGGTCCATGACACAAAGGAGGGTAAGAAACCCCTGCTACAAATTAAAGGCAGTTAAACATCTGTATCTACGGATAGAATTCTCACACCAGGAATTCCCTCCAGGGAAGAAACCACAAGTCAAGACCTACCCTCCCCTGCTCCCACTATCCTCAAAAGTTGGCAAACTTTAAAATGCTATAGAAATACCAGTTGGTGGTGGTGGTGTTAATGCTATAACTCTAGTCTGAGCATCCAACTCAAAAAGCGTGGAGAGAAAGAGCACACGGGAGTGGAAGAGGGAACAGCAAACACATAACATCTCTATTTTAGAAGAAGCTCATTCATCAAAGTCACTCTGAATTTCATATGCCTCCTTGATTAAAAATCAATGTCGCCACAAATGGAAGGCATTGGGCCACTGCTAGGGACTTCACCGGCATCTCAGTATCTTTCTAAATATAAGCTTAGGCCTGTTATTGGCTGATGATGGTGCCTTGCAGCATGAGATACATAAGTCCAGTTTACTATTAGTCTTTGCTGATCAAAAGGGATCTCCCTAGCCAGGGACTTGGGAACCACAGATTGAGGCTTCCAAGCAAATGAAGAGGAGCCAATGTTTGATGTTTTCTTGGTAAAATGAAAAGGTAAAGAACAAAGAAAAGAAATTACTTGTTTACCAGGAGGTACCCTCGCTGCATCCATATTCCTCTCCCTCCCATCTCCCTTTACCAATTATTAGCCATTGCTGCCTTGGTATTTCAACAGGCCATGGATGAACGCCAAGGGTTTCTGATACCATGAATAAAAATTCTCCAAGGCTATAGCTAAGGGAAAGTAGGATTTTAGTGCATAAGAGTAGAAAGGAAGGGTACAAAATATCAAAAAAACAAAGAATGTGAATTATTAAACAATTATTTTACTAATTTTTAAAAAAATAACAACAAAGTTCATTTGGAAGGAACTCCAAAGAAACCAGGGGAAAAAGATGTAAAGGAAGTGGGTTCAGCAGTATCAGATCTTAAACTATATTATAAGATGAGCATTGTTGGAATATAAAAAGGATAATTTCAATTATTTTAAATTAAAATTTTCTCTTATAAATAAAATCTATGTAGCCAAGAACAGAAGGAATTCAGAAAATTGGGGAGAAACTCTCATAGATAATATCACCCATAGGGTGTGATTGGTTTGGAATATTGCTGTGGCTAGGAAATGATGAGCTAGTTGATTTAGAAAAACATGAAAAGACTTGGACTTATGAAGGAAAATACTATTCACCCCCAGAAAAACAGAAGATAGTAGGAAATAAACATAGTACAGTCTTACATATATGTATATGAGTGCATCCGTGTATGTTTATAGATATTTGTGTGTGTGTGTACACATACATGCTTAATTGTAGCCTTCTTTGGGGGGAGAGGGGAAGGAAGAAGAAAAAATAAAGTAAAAAGTGCAAAAGAAAACCAACAAGGAAGCACAGAAAAGCTGGGCAGCTTTGAAAACAATGTGTGGTGTTTATTACATAGGTTTTCTTGAAATGGAAATTTATTATTTTGTATCAAATCCTCCCTTATGGTCTGCTGTGTACGTGGCAATGAGAACTCTGCTCTAGCCTAACTCTTTCATTTTTAAGGAGAGAAAAACTGATGCCTAGGGAAGTGACTTCCAAAAGTCACATAATTAAGTGACATAAAACCAGGATTAGAGCTCAGGTCTTCCCTTGGAGTTACAGAGACAACTTGTCCCAAAAGTACCAAGACAGGTAACCTTGTATGATGTCTCTTTGGGGACAGCCCCCATGTTTTCAAAGTGGCAGCCAATGCTGGTTAACCACAGTGGATACACGAAGCAGAGGAGAGAAAAGAGAAATGGATCTCATTCATCACAAAAGCATATCAAAATAAATGGCAAAAACTGATAATGTACAATAGTGGTAGCACCTTAGGTTTTGTGCCTCCTTTTATCTCATTTCATCTTCTTAACAGCTCTGTGAGGCAGGTACTCTTATTATTATGCTCATTTGACAAAGAAGGACACTGAGCTTTCAAGAGTTTAAGTGACTTTCCCAGTGTCACACAGGTGGAAAGAGTCTGAGAGAGGATTTGAACCCAGAGCTTCTTGACAGCAAATCCAGCATGCTATTTTCAATGCCACCTACCTGCTTCTCACTCATTATTACCCCCAGTTTTTGTTATTAATTATAATGGCTGCTTTAGATTGCTATAGGCAAAGATGATGAGGGAGTGTGTTCCAGGCATAGGAGGGTGATAGGTTGTGAATACAACTAGGTGGAAAAAGGTAGGATGAGATCAGACAACAGGTCATCTACGTTGGCTGTAAAGAAGCGTGCATGAAGACAAACGGTAAAATAAGCCTGGAAAGGTAGGCTGGAACCAGGTAATGGAAGGTTTTCAGTGTCTGGCTAAATAAAGAGTCCATACTTTATTCTGTAGAAAATGGGGAACCACTCAAGTTTTTCAAGTTAGAGAATGATGTGCTCATCATAGTACTTTATTTAAATCACTTTGGTAACTGTGAAGGACAAATTAGAGAGGGGAGAAGTCGTAACAGGGAGAACAGTTAGTAGAGTACTATAATAGCCATTTAAAGGTAATGCAGGGTCTGAACTAGGGTGATAGCAGCCTGAGTGGTGAAGAGGGGATAGGTTGAAGAGCTATTCAGTAGAACTGATAGAACATCTCAACCTAATGGATGTGGCAGGGGCAGGGGAGGGTGGGAAGGAGAAAAAGTGTTACGGAAAAGGAAGAGTCAAAGATGATTCCAAGGTAATGTCTCAGTAAATGAAAGGATGATGATGTTATTAAAAAAAATAGGGAATTTGAGAGCGAAAGCCAGGCTCAGTGTCAAAGTTACAGAAAGGTCAAGAAAGATGAAGGCTAAGAAAAGGATTCTTATTTTGGCATTTAAGCCATGGATGACCTTGAAGAGAATGGTTTCAATCGAGTGGTAGGAGACGGAAGTCAGAGATTACAAGGGAGTGTGATGTGATGAAATAGAGACAGTGTATGTAGACTATAACTTCTAGAAATTTAGCAGAGAAGGTAAAGGGATAATAGATAATTGATTACAAATTTAGAGCTGGAAGGGACCTAAAGAACCCTCTAGTCTAGTCCATGAAACTAAGACCCAGAGAAGTGAAGGCCACACAGGTAGTAACCAGCCGAGCTAAGATTGAAATCAAGGTTCCCTGACTCCAAATCCAGCATACTTTCCATGGATTTTCTTAGGATAGGGTAAATAAGTATATTTGTAAGCAGAGCTGGTAGAGAGGGAAAGACTGACAATTTGGGAAGATAGAGGGCAATAATCTGTGGAGCTAAATTCCAGAGGAGATTGGAAGAGATGTGACCAAAGACAGAAAGACCTTGGCAATGAGAAGGGATCCCTCACGTCCCCATATCTCTCACGAGGGTGGGGAAGGGGTCATTCTCATGGCAGCTGCAAACACATAGCACTTGAGCCTGAGTCTGCATCTTTGGGTCTCTGGCTGTCTCTGCCACGTTGTGTTTTTCTTATTCAATCCTCAAAACAATCCTGAGAGGAAGATATTATTATTATTATTATCCCCATTTTACAGTTGAGGGAACGGAGGCAGGTGAAGTGACTTGCCCAGGGTCACGTAGCTAGCAGTTGTCTGACACTGGATTTGAACTCTGATTTTCCTGACTCCAGGCCCAGCTCTCTATCCACTGCCCCATATGGTCATTTATGATCGAAAGTAAGCTCTAACTAGGGATTTTGTGGTTGACAGTGCACTATGGGACATGGCAGTTGGAACAAGCTAAGATCCTTCAGTACTGCCTACATTTTGCTCAGAGACACATCAGATTCCTCACTGGAACCTATACTGTAATTACTGCCGATGTTCAAGCCCCAAAGTCCCGCTGGTAAGTGATTCCATGTGTAATTATCCTTGAGAGGAAAAAATTTCTGCCTGTCCTCTGCCAGTCCTTCTCCCTCCCCTCTTTCTTCATTTTCTCTGTGCTTTGTCTCTTCCACTTCCTTTCCCTCTGTCTTACACACAAGTCCAATTAAACAGTTCACCTTGGGTTGCAGAGCTTTGCCCAAGGTCACCGTCTCCTTTGCCCAGGGCAGGGTCTCTCTGTGGGGATCATCTCATCACTCTCTCTGACATTCTCACAGAACAATTCCATGGCAGAACAGCAGGAATAATGATATTTCCCTCCCCTAAAGTCCCTTCTCCTTGCCCATTCCCTTCCCTACTTCATCCACACAAAAACTCATTGACTTAGAACTTCACATCCAATCTTCACCCCTGAAGCTCGTTCTGAGCTCAGGGAAAGCATGTGATTACTGATTGTGAGCTTAAATTAAAATGATTCTGTGGCTCAAGTAAGGCCTCAAATATAAATCAACATTTATTAAGCACCTTTGATGTACCAGGCTCTGAGGATAGAAAGAGAAAAGTGAAATGGTATTTTCCCTCAGGGAACTTACGTTCTAACAGGGGGAAGTAATGTATCTACAAGGTGACCCAAAAGTCTTACTGCATTTACACCCAATTTTACATGTGTGTGTATACGTACATATCCATATATATGTTATACATGTGTGTATAGATACGGCATTATGCGTGTTTATATGTATATATACATATATATATATATATACATATATATGTATGTATATATTCAGTCATATCCAACTCTGTATAACCCCATTTGGGGTTTTCTTGGCAGAGTGGTTTGCCATTTCCTTCTCCACCTCATTTGACAGATGAGGAAACTGAGATAAACAGGGTGAGGTGACTTGCCCAGGGTCACACAGCTAGTAAGTGTCTGAGGACAGATTTAAACTAAGTTTCTCCTGACTTCTAGGCCAGCATTCTCTCCACTGTGCAGCCTAGCTGCCCTGCATACAAAGATAGATACACACACACACACACACACACACACACACACACACACATACACACACACACACACACGAATATATGGCACTATACTCACACAGAGAAAAAGAAAGATCCATGTATAAACGTGTGTAATATATATAAATACCAAATGGATACAGGATGATCTGAGGGAGGAGGACATGTAGCAGCTCCAGCAATTAAGATATTTCTTGAGTTGAATCATGAAGAAAACTGGGATGCGAAGAGGTAGAAATGAGGAGGGAACACATTCTAGGCATGGGAGATTGCCAATGCAAAGACATAGAGATGAGAAATTAGGTACCATGCATGATTAAGATCAGTTTGACCAGACCATAGAGTTCACAGAGGGGAGTAATAGTAAAGAAGGTTGGTAGGTCATATAATAATGGCTCCCATCTATGTCACATTTTGAAAAACAGTTCCCACAAGGTAGGTTGTATGAGAAGAGGATATAGACTGGACCTGTGATTTTAATGGTGTAGGGAACTCCCAAGTCAGGACATTTCCTTTACCAATGCAGACAGGTGCCTTTGCCGCAGCATATCCACAGATATTATCTGTTAGAGAGGGGACCTGAACCCAAGTCTTTGTGCCTTCAAGGCCAGTTCTCTATTCTCTATTCCCCAATGCTGGCAAAAAGTATCTTAGTTCAGTCACCAGTGCATGTCTGCAGGGAAAATATTCTGAAAGGGGAAAAGAGTTTCTTCAATCTTATAATCACATTGATAACTGTGAAACTTTGCCACTTGCTTCTTGGAATCTCCCATAAGATAACAGGACAGTGGTCTGTGATCTCGATTTCCTTTCCAGATCTAATATTCCGTGACAAAGCTATACCTGCTGCACGACAGACTACACAGTATGACCCATAAGTAATGAGAAGAATTTTCACCTGTGAATTCATAGCCACCTCATCATATTATAGTCTTGCCGTATATTCTATCAATGCCATGGAGAAGGGGAGATTGGAAATGTAGAACAAAGAATCTTAGAAATAGAAGGGACCAGTTGATCCCACACACTCTTTTTTGTTTTAAATAGATGTCATTGACAATTACCTTTTTCATATATTTTTACATTTTTGGTTTTATTGGGGTCTTTATTTTTATATCACATCCATTTCCAAATAAAATGTTTCTAACAAAGATTTTAAAAGAACAAAAGATTTTTTAAAAAAATTTAGTTAAACAAAACATTAACCACATCAGCTAGCATATACACCATTCCCTGCCAACAGTCCCCCACCTCTCCAGTGAAAAGAGAGAGCTGTGTTTTCTCAACTCTTCTCTGGAGGTTGGTCATTATAACCACATAAAGCTCAGCTTCATTTTATCATACTTTCTACCTACAGTGCCTAACCTAAGGGTCTTCTTCTACTCTTCACACTCCATAACACCCCACATATCCATCTTCCACTCAGCTATCAAAGTGATCCAAATCGCAGGTCTGACCAATTCAGTAATCTCCAATGGTTCACTATTGTTTCCAGGATCGACTATAAAATCCTGTTTGGCTTTTAAAGCCTTTCACCATCCCATCCCCACCCATCTCCCACACACACACACCTCCTACCTTTCCACTTTTCTAATACCTTATTCACCTCCACACATTCTACAACCCAGTGACACTGGTCTTCTTGTTGCTTCTCACAGAAAATAGATGATCTCCTAACTATGGACATTTTCGCTGTCCCCCCATGCCTAGAATTCTTTCCCCTTCCTGTCTCTGCCTCCTGGCTTCTCTGATTTCCTGTCTCTCAGCTAAAACCTCCTCTCTACAAGAAGCTTCTCAGAATATTAATTAATCTTAGTTCATTGCTTTTGAGATTAGTTCCAAACTATCCCATATATGTGTGTGTGTGTGTGTGTGTGTGTGTGTGTGTAACTTGTATATCATTTGCATGCTGTCTCCCCATTAGTTTATAAGATCCTTGAGATCAGTGACTGTTTTTGTCTTTCTCCCTGTGCCTAGCACACCTGACCCATAACAGGTGCCTAAGAAATACTGGTTGATTTGACACTGTTTCTCAAATTATTTTTTTAAAAAACTATTTGTAATGTCCTCCATTTTAAAATTTCAATCCTTGTTGTGACCCTTCTTCATCTTGAAGATCTCCAAATATCCACAAGATCTTATTTCATTTCCTCATATTAGTCATCATTCGGTTAAGGTTACATGCATTTCTGCCTTTTCATTTTTCTCTATACTCTATCCATAAGATAGGATAGGGTAGAGGATAGCATAGGACAGGACAGGACAGGACAGGACAGGATAGGACAGGACAGGACAGGACAGGACAGGATAGGATAGGATAGTTTAGGATAGGATAGGACAGAACAAGACAGGATAGGACAGGACAGGATAAGATAGAATAGGAAAGGAAAAAGGAAAGGGAAAGGAAGTGGGAAAGGGAAAGAGAAGGAAAAGGAAAGGAAAGCTTTGCATGGAAGAGACCACAGAGAAGACTGTGAAAATAAATTGATAGGAGGACAAGAAATTATGCCTATCAAGCTGAAAGCCTTAGAACATGCCTTCCCAACCAGAATGTTGGGATACTTGGGCATGCCATGAAATTATCTTTAGTGTATCAACATGTACTTCATTCCCTTTACCAATACTGACGGGTTATATAGGGGAAAATATGGAAGCCCTAGTAACGATAGCAGAGAAAGGCAAGATGACTGGTGGCCATGTTTATATGCTGTGTATATATATTAACATATATAGATACATATTAACGTACATGTACACATGTGTGTATGTATAGTATGTGGGGGGAAAGTCGCTGCCCAATCACCTAAAAGTCAAAGTTGAGAGAAGATTCTACTCCCAAAAGAAAAAACCTTGGGACCCAGAGGAAATTGCCTTTATGCAGTGAATTCAAGCAATATCTCTGATAGGGCATGAGTGTAAAGGGTGGTGGAGAAAAGGGGGAGTGGAGAATTAAGTTCTACACTGGCATTTCACAGCCTTTATTAGTCTCTAAAATAACTCTAAGGTTTCTGGACATCCAGCAGATCCTGGGAAAACATATATAAACATGCCTCTATATTTGTGCATTTTATGGTCATTTATTTCAAGAGTGCAGACATGCTACATCCGCATTCCAGATGTCCTGGCCAAATTCCAGGTTAGGAGACTTAATGGGATAAATGATGTAAAAATGAAAAAGGAGGGCAGGTTCCATGTCACACCAGCATCAACGTTAATTCCGATAAGCTGATGGCTCCAAGTAGCAGCCTTCAGAAGGGGGCTCCCAAATCGCTCTACAATTTACATCCATCTCCCCAAACTACCTGGAATACAGGCCACTAATTTGTTGTTGCTGTTCAATATTTTTCAGCCACATCTGACTCATTGTGACGCCTTTCTGGGGTTTTCTTGGCAAAGATGAAGAAGTAGTTTGCCATGTCCTTCTCCAGCTCATTTTACAGATGGGAAACTGAGACAGAGTTAAGTGACTTGCCCAAGGTCACACAGCTAGTAAATGTCTGAGGCTAAATTTGAACTCAGGTCTTTCTGATTTGAGGCCCAGCACTCTATCCATTGTGCCATCTAACTGACCTACTAATGGCTACAAATAGGGTTGCTAATTGGAGGCATAAAAACTGTAAAAACATAATTAAAAGTTTACATCCAACTGGTTCAAATGCTTCCCACACAGTCTCATTCTCCCTTATATGTTTTTTTGTGAGATATCATTGCAAGCAGAATCTAAGCTCCTTGAGGTTAAGCTCTTAAATTTTTTTATATCCCTAAAATGTATCAAAGTACCATATATAATAAATATTATATAATTATGTGTTATATAATTATATAATATATATTATATATATATGATATGTATATGTAATATATAATAAGTGAATGCTTAATTGAATTTTATATGCCCTACAAAGAAAACCTCCTCTTTAAAATATGTGGTTCCATTCCCTGGAATCAGAGGATTACATGACCTCCCATTGACAATGGCAACTTCTAGATAAATCAAAGCAAATTCGAAACAATGACTACAATTACTGAAAGAAAACTATAATAGTGATCATTTAGGATTATTATTTCTGTGTCTTTGCTTTTCCCACACAGGGCTCCAATTGGCTTTCAGTCAGTACTTTATTTAGAAACCAGCTGGCGACAGTAAAAACAAGCACTGACTTTGGAATTGGAAGACCTGAATTCAAATCTTGGCCCTACCATTTACTTGCTGTGTGTCCTTGGGCAAGTCATCGTTCAGTGAACTCCTCTCACTTTCAGTACCAGTGACACACAAATTATTTTGGGAGACCAGAATGACAGAAATATTTCCAAACATGGTTTTTCAAATTGCCCTCTCCACTGGAGGAGTTTCTTTCAGAAAGCTGCTGTAGACAGTCACAAGCTCCCCCTGGAGGTGACAACGTGGTGTGGAGAGCCCCTCGGTTTGCTCGACTCTGCTCTGAGCACCTGCCAGGTGCTCCAAGAGAGGGCCAACAGAAGAGCTGCAAAGCCAAGCAGAGAGCGAAAACAGATATTTGTTCGGTCCTGTCTGACTCTTCATGGCCCCATTTGTGGTTTTCTTGGCAAAGATATTAACAGAGTTTGCCATTTTCTTCTCCAACTCATTTTACAGATGAAGAAACCAAGGCAATCAGAGTTAAATGACTTGGCCAGGGTCACACAGCTACCAAGTGTCTGAGGCTGGACTTGAACTCAGGAAGATGAGTCTCCCAACTCCTGGCCTGGTATTCTATTCAATGCATCCCCTAGCCGCCCTCACACATCCAAATAATTCCTAGCAAAATAGAGGTCTCTTCTCCACTCCCTGAATGAAGGAGGTAGTCAAGCCAGACCTAAGGCTTGGTAAAGACCCAGCTTTCACTTGTGCTTCATAGGCCTGGACTGAGCAAAGTGTGGGCATCTCTGCAAACCTCAGTCTTCCCAAGCTGTGAATCTCTTGTTAATGCCAGACGGAAGCAGAATGTTACTCCTAAACTTGGAACTTCTGAGGCTCTCAGGAAACAGGGAACGGGGCAAGGAGACCTCAGGGCAAAATACAGTCTGGGCAGCCCCTAGGGCATGGTGAAGCCAGTGCCTCAGTTGCCAAGCTTTGCCCACTGGCAGGGATTCATTCCCAGAGGCAATTGGTTAAGTGACGCACAGAGACCAATCTGGGCTAAGAGGATTAGTGCCTCCCAGTGCAAGGTTTTGGGCAGCCAAGCAGGGCAGCTCCCTGTGTGATCTGAGGGGCTGTCATTACAAGGCCCAGATGGGGCATAATTACATGCTCCCTGGAGGGGCCTTCTAATTGAATCACAGGGTATCTCCTAAACATTGTGGGCGGTGGCTGGAGATGGCGGAGCCAGACTGGAATTGCCCAAAAAGCAGCCTTTGGGGTGGGCATGGCATAGGACCCAGCAAACATTCCAGGGGAGGCTTTGGGAGGGACGTGGGAGGGAAGCCTTCGTAGCAGTACATTCACTGGTTTGGCTGTCTTCTTATCAAGGCATAGAAGTAGTACGGAGTAATGGATAGAGTGCTGAACTCGGAATCAAGAAACCCACATTCTCATCCCAGCTTAGACACGCACTAGCTGTGTGACCCTGGGCAAGTCATATAACTTCCCTGTGTCTCAATTTCCTCACCCGAAAAATGACATTGGACTTGAGGGACTCTAGGGTCTCTTCCCTCACCTAAACTGATGGTTTTAGAGCTAAAAGGGACCTCATTTAACTGCCTTAAAATGGGGAAACTCGGGTTGTTAAAGAATGAATGAAGCATTTATTAAGTGCTTACTATATGCACAGCCCTGGGTGGTCAAGGTCAAGAGTAACTCTCAGAGGGACAGCTAGGTGATGCACTGGACAGATGGAACACTGGCTCTGGAGTCAGCAGGGGCTGAGTTCAAATCCCGCCTTAGACACCTGCTAGCTGTGTGACCCTGGGCAAGTCACTTAACCCCAACTATCTCCAGAAAACAAATAAATAATAGTCTAGTATCCTTTTCACTGCACTCCAAACTCCCAAGAGGTCCTGACAGTGATCAGAAATAGGGCCTGGTCTCACTTGTCTGACTTCCTGACTACCCTCCTAGCTAAATGTTCTGAAAATGGCTCAGAAAACAACAGAACCCCTAAAGAGACACGCCTCTACACAGGCAGGGGCCCCAGTGAGAGCACGCTGGACCCAAGTTAAATGTCAGGGCACGATGGAAGCATCTCCCTCAAACACTCAAATCAATTAGTCAGTCTTTCCATACATGCGCTTCCCCGCCTTTGAAGCAAGATTATTTTTGTTGTTGCTTTTAAACAACCAGACAGGGATTGAAAGAGGTCACCACCCAGCTTTTCCAAATTTAATTCAGATGCATGGCAAGAGACAATTGGAAGGGTGACCACACCACTGGCAGCCAGCTTGCGGCTCCCTCCGGAGCTGACGGTCAAATTCCAGCGTGAATATTCACACCTTGGAAAGCTACAAATCAGGGCTTGATTTATTGCTTTATTTAGCTTCTAGATCTAAGAGAATAATGTAGAAAATGTTAATAATGCAAACTAAACTTAACCGTGTCCCCAGAGAGGTGATTGTTAAAGATTTACTGACACATCCTGGCTACTGCACTTTACGTTCCTTTTGTTCCCTTCACTTACGATCCCTAAGCTAGCGTCCCGCAGACATCCTAACCAGAAGGCACACTAACTCCAGATCACGTGTGTTTTCTTGTTTCTCTAGTCTTCCCTTCCAGCTGAACGCTGGCTGCTCTTAGGACCACAGAACAGGTCTCCAAGATCCTGACCAGGGATGTTGGGTCAACCTTCACCTCTAACCTGGGTCACAAGCCAAAGTATCATCTAGAGTATATGATGACAATTCTTGGTCAGCAATCTAGGGAATGCATGTGATAGAAGAAAGAGCATTGGTTTGGGGGGTCTGAAGATTTGGGTTTGAATATGGAGTAAGATACTTTCATTCTGTGGGTCTCAGTCCCCTGACAATCTTCAAGGTTCCTTCCAGATCTAAAGTCCTGCAGACTGCCCTGGTGTCAAGGCCAGATTTCTGATTTGGGCATAAGGAAGCTTATATAATCCTTGACAAAATCCCTGGAAAGCTCGTAAGCTGGGCTGCCCCTGAACAGAAGGAAAGCTCTTTCTCTTTCCACTGAAATCTAGTTGGTCCTTCAAGGCCCAGATCAGGTATCGTTGCTTCTGAGAACAGTCAACAGAAAGTGCTGCCCTGATTCTCCATCCCTAGGGTATTTTGTCCAGATCTCTCCTTTGCTGTAATCACATTCTAGCTTGTATCATATACATTTGGGGACATGACTTGCCAGCCCCTCCCTCTTATATCCATCCACCACCACCCCCTCCCGTCCCCTCCAAAAAACCCTTAGAGTTTCCTAAGACACATTGTGGTATAATGGAAAATGTAAAGAACTTTCCTGTTGGACTTAAGAACTGAGGAATCTGAATATATATGTATATATATGTGTATATATATATATATATACACACATACATATATATACATGTGTATATATATGTATGTATGTAGTGTATGTATGTAGTGTATGTATGTATGTATGTATAGACAGAGGCCACAGGGTGAGTTGAATATGAAAGGATAATACCTAAAAAACAAAATTAAGGGGTGAGAGAGGAATATATTGAAAGAAAGAGAAAGGGAGAGATGGAATAGGGTAAATTATCTCACATAAAAGAAAAAAAACTGTTACAATGGAGGGGAAGAGGAGGGAGGTGAAAGGGAATGAGTCAACCTTACTCTCATTGGATTAGGCTTTAAGAGGGAACACTCAATTGGGTATTTTATCCTACAGGAAAGTAAGGGGGAAGAGGATAAGAGGGTGGGATGATAGAAGGGAAGGCAGATGAGGGGGTAGTCAGAAGCACACACTTTTGAAAAGGGACAGGGTCAAAGGAGAAAACAGAATAAATGGGGGTTGGGATAGGATGGAGGGAAATATAGTCAGTCTTTCACAATACATCCACTATGGAAATGTTTTGTATAACTACACATGTACAGCCTATACTGAACTGCTTGTCTTCTCAATGGGGGTGGGTGGGGAGGGATGAAGGGAGAGAATATAGAACTCAAAGTTTTTAAAAACAAGTGTCAAAAAAATTGTTTTTACATAAAAAAAATGAAAGAGTTGAATTAGATCAGGACTCTTTTATATATTTTTTAAAAATGTTTTTTCTATAATATCCAGAAAATGGGTAAGTGTCCCACAGTCCCAGGAAAGATATGTCACTCTGAAAGAATGGAGTTAAGAGATGGGCCAAATGCCTCTGAGGCCCTTGCCAACTCTGCAACCATAAATATCTCCAGCAGATGTGGTCTTGGAGGGGCGTGCTGACATCATAACTACGAAAAGGGCAAAAATAGTAAGCATTTCTCCAGCATTTGGGGTTTATAAAGCACTTTACATTTATCATCTCATGTGACCCTCACAACAACTCTGTAAGGTAGGCGCTATGATGAGCCCCATTTTACAGATGAGGAAACTAGGGCTGAGACATAGACTGCACAGTTTAACTTTCCTATTGGGGATAGGAATTGGGACCAAAGTCCAGGCCCTTGGAGAAGTCTCTGACCAGACGCAAGACTGTGCAATCACTTGACTCATTGAAATGCTTATTGAACAACTCTCCCAGCACAAGACAGCATGCTAAGACCTGTGGGAGATACAGAGGAGGGTAAGACCTGATTCCTGTCCTCATAGGGCTTATAGTCTAGC
Organism: Pseudochirops cupreus; assembly: GCA_028627135.1. Taxonomy (NCBI): domain Eukaryota; kingdom Metazoa; phylum Chordata; class Mammalia; order Diprotodontia; family Pseudocheiridae; genus Pseudochirops; species Pseudochirops cupreus. Next base: position 357,016,945 of record CM053582.1, read on the forward strand.
ATAGAGATGGTGCATAGACCAATGACTACACTGTGGAAACAGAACCTGAAAGCACAGTAAAGAGAGACACTAAGTGCTCTGGAAATTCAGAAGAGGGTGGGAACACTTACTTTCTACCGAAGGGCAGGGGAAGAGCAAAAGTTTCAAGGAGGACATGGAATTTAAACTGAAGCTAAATGATGAATGTAAATTATATAGGAAAAGTTGCAGAAGTGGGATAAAGGTGAGAGAAAGCATGATCAAAGGCATAGATGTAGGAGTCTTGGGAATCACTGGACATATCACTAGACACATAGGCCGGGGCCAACTTATGGACAGCCCTTATTGCCAGGCTGAAGAGGATGAATTCTATTTCACAGAAACTAGAGAGCCATTAAAAGATATTCAAAAAGAGAGTGGCAAGATGAGAGTTATGCTTTAAGAAAAATTAACCAGGTAACAGAGAATTAGACGAAGGTGAAAGGGAAGAGACTGAAGGCAGTGAGACCACTTGGGAGGCTATTATACAAATTTAGGTGAGAGGCAGTGAAGGAAAACCTCTTTCCTGCTCTCTGACTCAGTTTCCTCATCTGTAAAATGGGGATCATCATAGCACCTACCTCACAGTGTGAGGTTTGAACGAGTTAATATATGTGAAGTGCTTTATAAATTTCAAAAGCCATATAAATGTTTATTATTAGAAGTATCGTTATTATGTCAGAATGTCCCCTCCAAGACCACATCTGCTAGTAAAAGCCCAAGGTAAAAATAATAATAGCTTTTCAAAATATATTTACATTTTAATTTACAGTTACAAAGCATTTCATATAAATAATTTTATTTGATCTTTATAGCAGTTTTATGAGTAGATGCAGTAAAAGTATTATTATGTTCATCTGTACAGATGAGAGAATGAAAACTCAGACAGGCTGGCTTGATTAACCAAGGTCAGACAGTTAATAGGTGGAAGAGCTGGATCTCAAATCGAGGTTTTCAGACTCCAAATCCAGTGTGTTTTCCACTAAACCTTCTTTCTACTACACCTATAGTGGACATGGAGACAAGCAAATGGATGAGAAGGATCTTGCAGAGGTAGAACTGACAAGGCTTAATGATTGATTGGCTAATGGGAGTGAGAGAGGGGGAGGAGTCATAGAATTTCATCATCTCCAAGTGGGACTGGAACTCACAGCTCAAAGGTAGTTCAAATTACACAGGAATCCCTTATGAAACACTCCCAAGAGATGGTCATCTGGACTCTGATTAAAGCCTTCAGTGATAATGATTAATGACAACAATAATAATAATTAACACTTATAAAATGCACAAAGGTTGGCAAAGCATTTTACAAAAAATATCTTGTTTAGTTCCTACAAAAGTATCAAGAGGTGGATGCTGTTAGTATCCCCATTTCACAGATGAGGAAACTGAACTTGCCCAAAATCACACAGCCAGAAAGTGTCTGAGGTTAACTTAGGACCCCATTAAGCCGTGCTGCCTCTCCCAGTGAAAGAGAGTTCGCTTCCTTATGAGGCAGCTCATTCATCCCACTTTGATAGTTCCAATTTTTTTCAGATTTTTCCTCTTGTTTTTGTTCAGTCATATCTGACTCTTCATGATCCTATTTGGGGTTTTCTTGGCAGAGATACTACAGTGGTTTGCCCTTTCCTTCTCCAGCTCATTTTACAGATGGGGAAACTGAGGTAAAACAAGTAAACAGGGTAAAACAACTTCCCCAGGGTCATACAGCTGTTAAGAGTCTGAGGCTAGATTTGAACTCAGGTCTTTGTGACTCCGGGCCCAGTGCTCTATCCACCGTGCCACCTAGCCAGCTTGAAACTTCTCCCTGTTGTTTCTAATTCTGCCTCTGGCACCAAGCAGAAAAAGTTGAATCTTTCCCCAGCATGAGAGCACTTCTATTTTGAAGACAGCTATCATGTCCTATCTCTCACAGATCTTCTTTTATCTAGGTTAAACTTCCAGTTCTTCTCCTTTGGCCATGTTCCAGTTTGTTAAGGTCCTTCCTAAAATGTGGTACCTACAATTGAACGTGGTATTTGAAGTGTGGTCTGGTCAGGGCAGAGCACAGCAGGATTAGAACTCCATCCATTCTGGACATAATGTTCCCATTCATTCAGCCTAAGATAGCATGAGGTTTTTAATTAGGTGAGGGTTTTTTTTAAACCATGTCATACATATGGTTGAATTTTAGCAGGAACTAAAGTCAAGCTCTCCATCCTAGGCTTAGAAGAATCATGGGACTTAGGACTGTTAGGAGCAGCCTAGGAGACCATCTTTTCTAACCACAGCATCCCATGCTAATTGTCCAAAAAAGTGAAGTTACATTGGGAAATCTCAGCATCCTGCAAGAAGGAATCAGCCTTGGTACTCACTACCCTCTGCCCCTCTGATTGAGGGCAGAGCCATGAACTCCAAAGCTTCCATTTAAGAAGGGGGTTAGGACAGCCATTTCTTAATTTCCCACTTGGCTATACTTCTTTGAGACTTTTTAGACTTCTCCATCATGCCCCCATATGGGGTAACTTCTCTATCCCTCACCCCAACCCATTCCTTTTCAGATTCCTTTTTTGTTTTATCTTCCATTAGATAGTAAATTAGATTGTAAGCTTCTTGAGGGCAGGGAAGGTCTTTATTTTTTTCATATCTGCATCTCTAGCATTAGCATAGTGCCTGGCACACAACAGGTGCTTTTTTAAAATGCTTATTGACTGATTAATATGATCAAGATCACATAGGTCACAAGGAATCAAGCTGGTATTTGAACCCAGGTCGTGTGGCTCCAAATCCAGTGCTCTTTCCACTAAAAATAAATAAAAAAATAAATTTCCCTAATGAGGACAATATATGTCTATCTCTAGCCTCAGAATCTTGGAATATCCGACTTGGAAGGAGCCATAGGGATCACTTAATCCATCCAAATTGGACACAAAAAGAAACTGCTTTTTACAGCATCCCAGACAAGCGGTCGTCTAGCCCTGATTGAAGATCTTCAAAGAAAGAGACCCCACAGTCTCCAAAATAGCCCATTCCACTTGGAGACCTCATCCTCCCCTCAGCGTAATTCAGTCCTCTTATGTCTGACCAATGGCTCTGGGCAACTCATTCATCTTTCTTCTTTTATCATTACTTGTACCTGAACATTTTCTTTAATAATTCACATTCCAGCCACACATATTTTCTGCTTCCTAAAAAAGAAATTCCCATTATTCCACTAAACTTTGTAGTCAAGACATATATCCTCAGCAACTATTTGAGGATTTCCATCACTAGGCTGGTATGAGAATGTCCTCTGTACTTGTGAAATGGTGCCCTGGCTTACACAAGAAAATTACGACTTTGGGTCTCTAGGAGTTTTCAAAGCTTCTTATTGAATTTGCTGTTCCCTCGGGTCTTGTTGATATGAAGCATTGTCTGGCCACATCTTCCCAATTCTATACTTGTATATGGATTTTTTTAGCCTAAGTGTAGGACTTAAAATTTAACATTATGAAATTTTGTATTATTAGACTTAGTTCATAATTCTTGCTTGTTAAGATATTTTGGATTTTGATCCTAACAGCTGACATATTAGTTGTCTCCCCCAGTTTCATGTCATCTATAAATTTGATAAGCATGGTAGTACTGCACATAGAATTCTGGCTTTGGATTAAAATTCAGCTATTGGCACTTAGTCACATGACCAAGGGCAGGTTGCTTAACTTCCTCTAAGCCTTGATTTCTCTATCTATCAAATGGGGATAACAGCATCATAGGTATAGAGTTGAAAAGAACAGAGCTCATCTAATCCACCTTCCTCTTTACAGAAATGAGGAAACTGAGGCCCAGAGAGGTTGTGACTTGCCCAAAGTCACACAGGAGTAAGTGACAGAGCCAGGATATGAATCTGGGTTCTTTGACTTGAAATCCATACTCTTTCCCCTTAACCACACTATGATATCTGTAGTATCTTTCTCACAGAGCTATTGTGAGATGCAAGATCATGTGTCTAAAATCCTCTGTAAACCTTAAAGCGCTACACAAATGTCAAATGTTATGTATGACTTCATCTAAATCATTTTGTAAAAGTTGAGCAGGAGAGGGTCAGGGCCAGAGTGCTGTAGCACTTCAGTATTCCTCCACAGCTGTGGTGTGAAACGGGAATAGAAACGGGGTTGTGAATGCATACACAAGGATCTCGGTAGACCACAGATTGGGTTAGTTTTAAAATGTTATCTATGTCCTGTTAGATTTGCATTTTTTGGTTAAAAATGCCCCCACTACATTCCAATCTGGTTGAGGCTATTTTCAGGACTGTAGTAGGCAGCCATGGGCCCCATGTTTGTAATCTCTGAACTAAAAGAATCATAAACTTGGAGTCAAATGTCAATTAATTTCTCATCACTTATCTTATCACTTCCTATCTCATGCCTGTCTACTCAACAAATATTTGTTGAACTGAATTGATCACGCTGCTAGTTTTGAACCTACCATATTACCCAGCCAACCGCATGCCTCTCTGTCCTACAGGGATAGTATGAAAGACCTTACCATAAGTGCCTTAGACACCAGACTGGCTGATATGCCAGGCTAATCAAACCGTACTGTCAAAAAAAGTAAATGAGTCAGGTCTTGCGTGATATTTTCTTGATGAATTCCAGTGGACTCCTAGTGGTTCCTTTTCAAATGCTCACAAACTCTCCCTTTGGAAATTTCTGTAGGAATCAAAGCCAAGTTCAATAGCACACACTCTGAAGGATCTACCTCATTATCTTTTTTTCAGTTCCCTCACCTGCAAAAAAGAGGGAATTGGATTCAATGGCCTTTAATATCCTTTCCAGTTCTAAATTTATGTTCCTATGACTCTGCTGAAAATCTAGAAGTTGGCTCATTCCCAGTACTGCGGTATATCTCCCACCCACCACAATTTTTCAAAGATGATTGTAAATGACGTGGCAATTACATTGGCCAATTCTTTCAAACCATCGCAAGGCAGGTAGGTGGCATGGTGAATAGACCACTGGACCTCGAGTGAGGCAGATCTGAATTCAAATCCAACCTCAGATATTTAACTAGCTGTGTGAAGCTATGCAAGCTACTTACCCTCCATCTACCTCTACTTCCTCAAATATAAAGCAGGGATAATAATAAGACCTGCGTTCCAGGGTTGTTGTGAGGGTCAAATGAGGTAACATTTGTAAAATGTTTAACACAGTTTCTGACACATAGCAGGAACTTAATAAACGTTCACTTCCTTCTTCTACTGGGATATACTTCATCTTGCTTTGGTAACTTGAATTAATTGGGTCCAGGTAAGTGTTCTATGAACATCTCCTCATTTAACTTGGTTTTTAATGCTCTGTTAATTTTTTTTTCTATTTCTCAGTCTAAAGACCATTTTCCTTGGTAGAGAAAGTAGGAGCACAAGACAAGTTGAGGTCTGCATTCTTGGCACCATCTATTATCATTTATCTGTTGAGTCTTCTCTATCCAAACAGCGGTCTTATGCCTTCATAATCTTCCTCATGCTCCCAATAAACCACAACCTTTTCATTGTCCTTATTATCTAATGCATGCCTCAGATAGTTCTGTTCTTTAACCTACCTGACGATATTCTTAAAGGGTAGGGCTACTACTTTACATTCAACCTCAGTTATCTGACCTCATTTCCATCTTTTCAACATATTTTTTACATCAATAGTCATTGAGTTCCACCAGTGTGGCCACAGTGTGCCTCTCTGGACAATCCCCCTCTTCCTTCCCCATCAGAATCACCTCATTCATGTGCTTAGAATTTTGTTCTCCCTATCACCTCCTCAAAGACAGAAATCATCATCAAACCAAGGCAAGAATTTATAGGCTGTTATGTTTTCAGTTGGGAAAGACTCTCCAATACATATCCTCCATCACTGTTCCTATCTTTGTGATTTATTTCTGAAACTCATCATTCAGTTCCATCTTCTAGACAGGCAATTCCATAATATAGTCCACAATGATATCAATTCTTTTCTTCCTTACCCGGAGCCCAACCCCAGTGACCTTTAATATGCCACAACTTGTAGAGTTCCTGATAAGAGTTAGGTTTTTGGTTTTGTTTGGGTTTTTGGCTCCATGATGATGCTTCAGCATCCTGTTAACTAATCTGTTCCCTTTGAGTAAATTATACCTTGCCATTGCCATGCTTCATTCATGAGTCACATTCTGCCATGTTTCAGTCATACCTAATCTCATCTCCTTGTATTAAGTAAGATCTCTGGTTCATTTTATTTATGAACCTTGTTCTATGGCTCATGGACAGGCAGCTAAGGATGTATTGTTACTTATACTCTTCTTGGACATTGTCTTCTTCCTACATCATGCCCGAGTAGGTAGGTGGCATGGTGGTTGGAGCACTGGGCCTGGAGTCAAGAAGACTCATCTTCTTGGGTTCACATCTGGTCTCAGATATTTATGAACTGTATGACCCTGAGCAAGTCCCTTAACCCTGTTTGCCTCAGCTTTCTCATCTGTAAAATAAACTGGAGAAGGAAATACCAAACCACTCCAATATCTTTGCCAAGAAAACCCCAAACGGAGTCATGAAGAGTTGCACACAACTGAAAAATGTCTGAACAACAACAACATATCATGCATACAACTTTAGAGGTATCTGACTTAGTAGATGTATGTCTTCATTTTTTCACTCCCTCTTCCATTCCATTCTATTCTATTTTTAAAATAAAGAGACTTTCCACTAGACCTACAAGTCTCTAGGAAAATATATTCATTTTAGCCCTCATTAGATGGACTCTATCCCTGTCCAAAAGTCCATTATTTTTGTTTCCTAAGATTAGGATGAGAAATCCAAATGCCATTCTTTGTCACCATCTTCTTTAACAAGCTAATCCCTTCCACATATAACTTTCTCCACTAAATCCCCTTCCATCTATCATCAGCAGTGATGGAAAACATTACTTGCATTCTTAAGGTCTTCAGCTTCTTGTCCAGTTCCTAATTCCTAGAAATACTCTCTAGCTTCCTTCTAGTGGTATCATGTGCCGCCATATGTATCACTAGAAGTGGGCATTAGTCTTTAGGTTTAAATAATCTCTAGAGATTCCCCATTATCAATCTGATATATGCCCTAAGAAGGTAGTATATTGCCAAATTGTTCATGTCAGATCAACATCTGCATCTCAGTGCCCATCAGTGGAGAACTGCTAACCCCTAGGACTTATTTTTTTTTCTTTTGATGCAAAGAGTACTGGGTGTCTTCTCTCTTAGCATAATCTATAGATCCTCACTTCTTCATCGTCATCATCATCATCATCAGGAAATTATGAAGTCCTCAGATCCAGCTCTACTCTCTGCAGGAAGATCCTCAAGCCTATTACATAGCTCCACATGCTTTCCCTGCTAGAGGAAGAGGTGTTTCAGTTACCTCAACTGTAAAATGGGAGTTATAATAGCACATACTTCATAGAGTTGTTATGAGGATCAAGTGACATACTTGTGAAGAGCTTAGCTCCATGCCTGGCACACATGGTGCTACATAAAACCACTTATTCTCTCTCTCCACCCCACTCCCATCCCTGGTTTATTAGAGAAAATGAAGTTCCATAAAAGAATGGAAAAGTACTCGAAAAAAGAGGGAAAATAAGCTAAAGAGGTATAGAGAACTATCCGAATGTCTATGTCAAGAAGGTAACAGGATACAGGACAGAGAAGGAAGAAGAAAAGGAGAAATACTAAAAATAAAAAAAAACTTTGAAGTTTTGCAAGAGCCCTCGCCTTCTGCTTCCCCCTATTCTATCTACCCATCCTTCAAGGGCATTCCTAAGACTAGGAAATCGTAGCAGAAATGGTGCTCAACTGACTGTCAGGTAAGAACGAGGTTCAAATCCTGCCTCTGACACTTACTGGTTGTGGGGTTATGGGCATTTGACCTTCCTAAGTATCAGTTTAAAAGGCACAGTATAAGATTGTGGGATCTAAAATCAGAGACCTCTAGCACTGCCATTTACAACCTTGGGCAATTCCCTTAACCTCTCTGAGATTCAGTTTTCTCATCTGTAGAATGGTAAGGTTGAGGCACCAAGGTGCAAGAGGAAAAAATTATATATCAGAGTGCCTGGGTTCAAATCCTGGCTCTATCACATAGTGTTTGTATGACTTTGGCCATGACATTTCACCTTTGTGCCTCTGTTTCTCCTTCTGTAAAATAAACAGGTTGGTAGGGCTTCTTAAACTGTAGGTCAGGACCCCACATGGGGTCAAAAAATATTTGGCAACAGTAAAAGATTTCTGAATATGCAAGGACCAAAAATTCATTAAAAATGAAACACATAATGAAGCCTAGATGTTTGCATGGTATGACTTCACTGCAGCCTTGGTTCTGAACACAAAGCATGCACACTTTGCATTGTGCATGGCCTCAGGCCACGCAATGCCAACAGATGCTGCCTAAAAAGAAAAGGGTTGGCAAGTGGAAGAAGTGGAAGAAGCCCTGAACTAGACGACTTCTAAGGGCCCTTCAAACTAAATCTCTTACCCTACGCCCCGTTCAGCGATTATTCATTAGGAGACTTGGACAGATTTCAATAATCTTCCATCAACCTCTTCCACCAAATCTGCTCTGACTCTTCTCCCCTTAGCTGGAAGTAACTTCTTCCTCATGTATTCCCACAGTCTGTAAGCACCTCCTATGCACTTTTTATATTCCAATTTAGATCATACTTATCTATATGTGTGGCATGCCTCCTATTATACTGGACTTCAATTCCACGAGCATTTATTAATCATTTACTGTATGCAAAGAGTTCATTGTGCTGGGGATACAAAGGGGAAATGAGATGCATCCCATGCCTTCAGGGGGCTTGTAGTACACATCTATACTATACACAAATACACAAAAACTATGACACACTCTATAAGGTGCTAAGTGTATGAAAGGTTTGAGAAGGGAGCCAGCATACACCTGTAGTACTCACCTGTGATCCTGTCACTGGGGGAAGCAGAGGTTGGTGGATCACCTTAGTTCTGTGGTGCCTAGCTTCAGTAAGACTAAAGACAATCAGTTGTCTAGAGGAAGCCTGACGTCATTATGGAGACCACCTGTAAGTCAAGGGCTACCAAATGGCCAAAGGAGGCCCAAATTGGGTCAGGTCAGAAAAATGAAGCAGGTTAAAGCTTCTGTGCTGATCAGCATTGAGATCCACCTATATATCTATCTTGGGAAGGGGGTAATGGGAAATAATTAACATTATTTACAGCTGGAGAGATCACAGAAGGCTGCCTGTTGGAAGCAGCAGCTGAGATGGGCCTTGAAAGACAGGAATCATTTTATCAGGGAGAAAGTTCAGGAGAGACCATTCTAGTTATGGAGGAGAATCTACAAAAGGACATGGGGATCTGAAAGGGAAGAATGAGATCAGGAAACAAGGAGTACCTTGGTCTGGCCATAATACAAGAGTATGTGAAGGGAAGACACTTCTTAAGGACAAGAACTGTGTCATATCTCCTTGTACCTCCCAAAGCGCCTAATGTTACACGTTACACATAGCAGCAGTTAGTAAAAATTTATTGAATGAACGCTTATAGTACTGGCCCACAGCCATACAGACATAGGAGCTTCCTACATATTCTCAATACAGGAAGACACCCTCCCTAATAGAGATGATGTGACAACTAGCTTGATAGTAAGCCCCTTATTAATGTTAATCCATGAGGTCCCAATGGACCCCAGAAGGCATTACACAGAGTGTGAAATGCTTCACTCTAGATAGCAATGATGGTAGATGACACTTTACATCCATTATCTCATTTCCTCCTCACAATAAGTCTTCCAGGTAGGTATATTAAGTTTTATTAACCCTAACTGATGTGGATGCTAACCCATTTGGAAGCATGCTTTACAGTTTACAAAGCAGTTTACCTGCATTTTTTCACCAGATCCTCAAATCAACCCTATGGGCAAAGTGATGCTAGGATTCTCATCCCCATTTCATACTGGGGAAAGTGAAGCCCAGAGATGGTAAGTGACTTGCCCAAGGTCACACAGTTACTAAGTGGCAAACCCAAGACTCAGATCCAGGTCCTCTGACTCTAAATTTTCCACTATACCTTACCAATTCCTCCGGAGGAGGGGGGAATGCTCAGAGAGGTTGCTTAGCTACACAGCTCATAAGCAGAAAAATCCAGGACATACACCATGTCTTCTCTCACACTATAGCTTGCTTGTACATAGCTGTTTTCATGCTGTGTCCCCCATTTTGAAGGAGCTTCTTGAGGTCAGAGACTGTTTGCGGGTTTTTGTTTGCTTTCTGCCTTTCTTCATATCCTCAGACCTTAGCACAACGCCCAGCACACAGCAGGTGCCTAATATTTCTTGCATGACTAAGGTGAGTGCTTTTCTCACTTTACTGTGCTTTCTCCCCAACGCCCAGGGAATTCCCATGCCATTATGGGGTTTGAAAGCAGAAGGTGAGGGAGGATCATGCACAGTGGATTCCAAAGGAAAATCCAATTCCAAGACATTTGCCCCATTCACGTAAACATGGGAGAGCCTGACAACACTTCACTGAGATGGTTGGGTTCTGGTTCTTTAGCATCCAGGTTATTGCCCCTCCCCCACCAACTCCAGCAACATCCCCTAATACCTCCCACCCCTCCCCATCCCCCATAAGACATCCACAGGACAAGGTCACCTGCTACGCAACTTCATGGATGAGACAGACTATCCCGGCTTCCTGGGAGTTCCTGGAAAGTCATCAAATTACAGCTCTTGGGGGAAGAGGGGTGCCTGCCTGGGCTCAACTAAACCGAGGCAAGCAGCTGTCCTACTGGGGAGGGCCACAGGAAAGGGAGAAGGGGAGACACAGGGAAGACTCTCTTACTGTCATGGTATTGGCGTGACTGACCAGCAGGAAAACTTTCTACTGGTATTTGGAACTGAGAGGTTGCTCTGGGAACCCAGCCCAGGCAGAGGCTTTTAAAACGATATAGGGAAGTGTTAGCGTACCTGAGAACAGAGGCAACCCTCCTCTGACACCAGGCTGCTGAGGGAGGGTGGCCAGAGGGATAGCAAGCAGCCTTGGGCTCTGTGCTGCTGGACAGCACCGACAGTGAATATTTTCTGCTGATCCGTGCAGAGGCCAGCTTAATTCCGGCTCCTGGTTTGTGCTGAGCTGGATGCATTTTACCAGGGCCAGGGACTAGGACGGCAGTTTCTTTCCCCTCAGCCCATCCCCCGTGTCTAGTACAGGGCACAGCAAAATCAGTAAGTGCCACGCACTTTGCCCTAAAAGGACACAGAAGGTTCTCTACACAGGTAGTATATGGGATTTTCAGGAAATAGTGTCCCCCCTTGAGTAGAGTATGGGATTTGCCCACAGGATATTGTAAATCCCTATGCACTGCCCAGGGAAGTGATGTAAATTTCAATCACTACCTAGCAAGGCACTGCAAACCCTGGCTTACCTAGAAGGACACATCAAATCTCCATACACTGTATGGATTGCCCAAGAAGCTGAAAACTTACATTGCCCGCTGTGCACCAGTTGAGAAATAGGAGCAGGGATCTTTGCATTTGTCTGAATTGCTCTAGAGTTTCTGGTTTTTACTAGAGGGTAGTACACAGTCAATCTCATATACTGACCGGCAGGATACAACAAATCCATTATACTGCAAATCCTACCCAAGAACACTAGAACCCACTCGGCAATCCGCTGCAAAATCTGCATCTGATATCCTTCTAAACAATCCAGTTCTGTGTATAAAGTGACCACTGGGATGCTGAAAACTGCAGATGGTACCCACCAAGATACAGCAAATCCTTCCCACATCCCAGTAGAGTTCATAATGGTAGCTTACACGTTTTACAGTGTTTTAAGCGGGACAAAATGCCTGGCAGGATGCTGTAATACCTCTCTACCAAGAAAAATACTCTTGACCTTCCAAAGACACAAATCTGATGCTATCACCTACTAAAACCCCCTGGAACACAAAAAACTCTACTCGGGGCACCTGTTCAATGCATAAACTACTCTCTAGTAAAAACCAGAAATTCTAGAGCAATTCAGACAAATGCAAAGAACCCTGCTCCTATTTCTCAACTGGTGCACAGCGGGCAATGTAAGTAAGGCTATAGAATCACATGAGGAATTGTGAATCCAACAAAATGGGGAAGACATGATCGTAAGCTCTTTCAAGAAAATTAACCTCAAATGTGTGGGAACACAAGGATGGCACCTAATGTATCTGTCAATGAATACGCAAAGATACGCCTTGTAAATTGTAACGTGATGTCTTATTTCAATTGTATCCAGTGTGATCCCTTTGAGGTACCTGGAGGCAGGGGTGGTGGTATGGGTAGGGGTGAGTGGCTAAGAAAAATATAACATAATTCCTCTTCAAATGGTCATTAGCACCATCTTTAAATATATTTATCATTACTCTCTTCTAGAGTGGTCACTACATGAGTGTTGAACAAATTCCTGGGAGCCCCATTAGAGCTTCCTAACACATTTAGACTCCTTGTATAAACTAAGTCTGGGACTTATGTTGGGTTTTATTATTATTATTATTATTATTATTATTATTATTATTATTATTATTATCACAGTATTCTATCTTTCCAAATACTCAGGATTCCAGAGTCTTCTCCAGTCCATGTTGCTCATTAAGGTTTAGGACTTCGCTTAAGAAACATAGACTCATTTTTTTTTCAATTAAAAAAAAAACCTGAGCACACCATTGACCTTTCCTCCCTTGCCTCATGGTTCATCAAGGTCAAGGCCAGGAGAGGGATGGGGGAGCCTTTCTCCTGAGAAGCTTCCACTAACCCAAACTATAGGAAACATAAGACAAGACAGCAAGAATCATTACCAGATCCCCCATCTGATTATCCCTCACTTGTCCCTCTCTGTCCCTGTAGGTGATTGAGACAACTTTGACCTTAGGAATCATATAAAAGAGCATTAGAAAATAAAAAAGGAAAAAGAAAAAAAATGAGCAAGGCCCATGGCAGGATCTCTCTTTTTTCAAACTTTTTGACATTATCCAAAGCCCCCAGCTATCATGAGTAGCAAGAGAGGAAACCTTGTAGATCTCAAGGTTAGATAGCTCAGATTTGCTGAGAACTCTTCCCTTATGGCCACCTTTATCCAAGTAGGTCATTCTCTATACAGCACATTAAAGACTCACCCTGATGTGCCATCCTTGGAGTCTCCATATCCATTCTGGCTGGAATTTCCCAAAAGCTGGCGGGAGAAAAGTCCTGGCCACTGACAGACCAGATGTGTATGGCCAACCACTGGGTTATATAGCCACATCCGGTGCTTAGTATCTTTTCTGGTACCGTCAGAGATCTTGTGTTTATTAGATGCTAGAATAAGCTATTCAGGAAGGCTCTGGATACCATAAAAAATGGATCTCAAGTGTACTCTATTTGTCATCTTGCTTGAAGAGGAGGCTAGAATAAATAATGCCTTAATGTTACTTAGAGCTCTGCATTTTTCTGAATTTCCGTATTTTACCAGGATCTAAGTATTCTGTGGGATATAGTTTTTACAAGTTTGTGGTTTGTGGGGTCTACCCCCGCCAGACTGAGAAGGAAACTTATTTCTAATTGAGCAAGGCTGCATGAAATGAAAACTTAGACAACCCAGTACCAAAAGGGTAGTTTCTGCTGCCTGATAAGATTTTAAACCATGCACTTATACTTCTATCCCCTCTTTTGGGGTAAATCTAGGCAAATTGCTTATGCTCCCACTGTGTATTGGTCTGCTCTAGTCAGACTTAAGGTGGAAGAGGAAAATAACAGGAGGGAAAGATCCTCAGAGCTGCTAGGACATCTGTCTACTGTCTACCTACAAACCATAACCTTAGAAAGGGGATATGGCCTAGACTAGAGCATGGAGACACAGCAGTAGACATTTCGGTATTTAGGAATAATGAATCTCAGGCAAGGGAAAAACTACTTCACCTTAGTCATTATAGGTTTGGGTTTTTCTTCTCCCTGAGTCTTCCTTGCACCTACTGCACAGAGGCAAGAATGCTAGAGAACCTCCAGAGTAGACAGGAAGTTATCACCTAAGCTCCTTGCTGGGCTGATAGTAGAGGGCAGAACTCACCATGGTTTCACCAAATGAATAATCTTTACAATTCTTAATGCTCCAGATTGCAATCCACTCTGATGGAAATATTCTTAGGATACAATCTCCATGGACAGAGAAGGCCAAGGGGAGAATGGACTGGCTTGCTCTCTGCAGAAGGTTCCTAGGTCTGAAAGCTATTCTTATCCATCCTTTCTCAAGAAAGAAGAGGGCAGAGAAAGGAAGGAAGGAAACAAACATTTACAAAGTGCCAGGTACCATACTAAGCACTTTACAAATATTATTGCATCTGATCCTCACAACAGCCCTAGGTGGCAGGTGCTGCTATTATCCCCACTTTCTAGTAGAGGAAATGGAGGCAGAGGTTAAGTGACTTGCCCAGGGTCACACTGATAACAAGTGTCTAAGGCCAGATATTTGAACTCAAGTCTTCCTGACTCCAGGCCCAGTATCTATAGTATCTAAGAAATCATCTAATTGCCCCTAGAGAGAACTATTTCTCCCTTTCCTCTCAGAGCCAGGATTTTGTATCTTGAACAAGTTCTAGGTGAATTCTGAGTCCAAACGTAGCATGTGATACAAGTGGTGGAAACAGATAATATTATTTGATTTTTCATTTCTAGAACAAATTTCACCCAAGAATTGCTGTTGTGTTCTTCCCAACATGATGCAGTGGAGCATCTTATTGAAGGGTCCCATAAATCACTGAGAAGCTCAGTGACTTGTCTTCTGTCAGCTTGCAGATGTCACTCACCCATGCTTCCTAAAGATCAGGTCGGTGTTAGGGAGACGATGCTGGTGTTCAATGTGAGTCACTAGGACATGAAATAAACCACCCCCACTGATCCAGATCATCTCAAAATCTTTTTGGGGTGGCTGATACTAATGAATCATTTTCAGTACAACAGAGAACAAACCTGAACAAATGACTTCAGGATCCCCAAAGATATTAGTGTAGCAGAGACTAGACTTGAACCAGACTGACTCCTAAGGCAGGAAGGGGGAGAAGGTTCAAAGTTTGCAATGCTATTTGGTTTTGTGGCAAAGTAAAGTCCTCAAAGAGGCTGAGGAGGGTGAGGGATAGACTGTTTCCAGATTAAGCAAAACTGCAGTTGTCTTCCATCTTCTTCTCACGTGGCCATTGAATGGGGCTACAGTGGGAGGCTATGGGGTAGAAGGAAGTGTGGACACAAGGAAGTGTGGACACAAGGAAGTGTGGACACAAGGAGGTGTGGACTGAGATCTTGGCCCTGGACTCAGCTGCAACTAAGTTGACAGAGAAATATACATGTATAACCACATAACAACTACTTCAAAACTAGCTCATGACAAGACCATGGACCCCTAGAGCCTACCTGACGTCCAATGTGTTTAGGCACACTTGAATACCTAGTGCGTGCACAGAACTGGAAAATATGGCCTTGAGGGAAAAATACTAGAGTGGGAATCAGGAGACCTGGCTTCCAGTCTTGACTCAGCTACTAATTGACTTTCACTTATTCCATCATTCAACAAGCATTTATTAAACCCTTATTGTTTGTAAGGCATGGTACTATGTGGGTATGAAGACACAAAAGCAAACAGTCCAGCTCTCTCTTCTACTAGATAAATGTTTGTTGAATGACTAAATTACCTTGGACAAGTCAGTTGACTTCTCTGAACTTCATTGCCCTCAACTTTAAAAATAACAGGGTTCAATCAGATTTCTTAAATTCTTATATTTTAGATTAGGATGCCTTACAAGAAAAGGATCTAGGAAAGTGGGGCCATGTGTACCCCTCTATCATCAACTAAAATAATCTAGTCACTGAAACAGAAACATCCTTAGCTTATTTATTACTGTTAGCAGTAACATTACAGTTTAAATGCCTAAGGGGTCTGGGATGGGTTTGAGCTGATATTTAAGCACAAAGGAAAAGATTCAGATTTTTCCTGTGGAAAGATATAGTCTGAGGAGTTCCATGGGGAAGCCTAAAAGATCAGGAAGACATATAGATATATAGATATATGTGTGTGTGTATAATATGTATTATAATATATACAATATATATTTCTGAACAATTCAATGTATATATATGTATGTATTTTATATATATATATTTTATACATAGATATATAGATATAGATATAGATATAGATATAGATATAGATATACATTGAATTGTTCAGAAAATCCTGGAATACTGAAACTAGTATTTTCTGATAATGTCACTAGTAGGCACTCTGAGTAATTAGATATTCCATTTTGTTGTATAAGTTAACATTTTGTGGCTTGCTATGTATAAAGGTAAGGAATTAGCAAAAAGATCAGCAGAGAAAAGTTCCTAGTTTCTGTTCTTTCTTTCTTCTACTCTTCTCTACCCTTCCTAGGGAAAATCTGCCCTAACATTATTCTAATAAGATACAGTCCTAAGATACAGTCCTGGAAAGGTCTGGCAAATATGTTTTGTTCTGATTGGGCTAAACTGAGTAATTCCCTTTTCTTTACTGTCTTTCAACCTGCTCATGTGTAAAACGGGTAGAATACAAATGAACTATTGAAAATGGGTGACATTCTTCTATGAAAAAGGCTGCAGAAAGAATCAATTTTCTTTATGATAGGACATAATAGGATCATATTCAAATGAAAAGCACTATTGAAGGGGATGAACCCATAGGTTTCAGGTGAAACATCCCACAATTTCCTAGGGATTTTACCTTTAATCTTATCTGGTATTCTTGGGATGGAGCCTGACTTCTCCCAGACACCTCCAGTACAAGAGTAAAAGTCAGCCATTTCAGCCAGATTGGACATGTCAGGAATCAAAGAACAGACTGCCTGCATGTAAAAAAAGACTACTTTGGCTTCTAAGTTTTGAGCTAATCATATCTGAACAGTCACGTTTGGAAAAAATAAGAGTACAACTGAGATCCAAAATGGTACCAGTAAGAGTTAGAGTCACCAAGGAAGCTTGGCCAGATGTTCCTATCAGTGATCTGAAACAGTAAAAGGTTTAGTCTCAAAGGTCTCAGAAATCCAAAAATGTGGACAGGAAAAATCTTCTTTCTGGCAAATCCCCAAAATCTTACATCATAATTGCTTTTATCCCTCTAGCTACTATGGGCTTCAACAGATCCTGCCATAGGATTCCCTGCCCAGGAAAAAAATAAAAACTGTCAAGGTAGGGAGTCAGGAGAGTTTAGAAGTGGAAAACAGCTCAGAAGTGTCTGATGACCTTGCACACCTGTGATGGAGCCAAAACAAGAGGTTAAGACAATCATGAGAAACATTTGTAAAGAGTATTCCTGAATGAAAGGGAAATGGAACAGGTCTGGAGGGGGAAAGAGGGTAGAAAGAAGGTACTTACACAGTTTCATCATTCTTGAATTCCAACTCCCCATAGGTGTCTTCAAAGTCCTCACCACCACCCTTGGCGGTCCCTTCCACTGTCCTAAAGGGGATGATGACTGTGCCCCTGGCACCCGATGTCCGAAGGACCTTGACCTCCATGACACCAATGCTCTCACTGACATGAATGACATCACACTCAAAAGTGAAGATGCCCGCATGATCATCATCCAGAATGGTGACTGTAGCCACAGAGGGGGAGGACAGCACAGCCCTTGGTAAGGGCAGGTTGTTGATTGCACCAGGGGGTAGTCCTTCATCTGGCTGCTCCTCCATTATACGAACATTGCTGAGCCTCACAAAGAAATGTTCATCCTCCTCAAAGATGTCATCATCGATAATGCCAACAGAAAATTCCTTTTGGGTTTCTCCTGGTTTCAGGACCACTGTGCCTTCTGTGAACTCATAATCTGCCCCAGCATTGGCAGAACCATCTTCTGTCTTGTAGTCCACGTACATGGTCTTAGAGGTGTCACCCCCTTTCCGTACCACAGTCAAGAGGACAGCTCCACAGTTCTCCAGGCACTGGTAGGAGCATGGGTCAAAGAAAACTTTGGACACAAAATCCTCAGGCTCATCGGTATGCACCTCACCCATGCTGGAAGACTTCTTGGCTTGTTCTGCTGCATGTTTCTTCAGGATGTTGCCCGCTCCAGTCATCATGCGGGTGGCTTGGATCCGGTAGAAGGCTCGGCTCTTCTGTTGATGGGAAAGGGCATAGTAGTTGGCCATCTCCACCAGCTGGTCCAGATCCTTTTCTGGGTGCTTTTGTTTCAGGTCCTTGAGGATCCGAATCATTTCTCTGCGAGACTCATCCACTTCTTTCCCTTCCATCGTTACCAGGTTCCCATCCAGGAAGTGAGAATTCATCATCTTCCCATCCATCTCAATGCCTTTGGGATGGTCACCCTCTGTCTCTATGATGATACCTCGGTGTTTGTCTGTACGGTATTTTTTGTGCATATACTTATAGAAGAGTAGCCGTCTGTCTGCCATCCAGGCCAGGAGGACGCATATGGGAAAGAAGAAGAGAGTGAGCAGGCCCTCCCACACCTGAACCACGCCTGGTGAAAACACTGCCAGGATCATGTATAGCCAGATGTAGGCAAAGATGCTCCATGCAGCTGTGATGAAGAAGACCCGGAGGTGTTTGATCTTCCGGGTCTCCCCATCGGGGATCACATAGACACAAATGCCTATGATGATGAACATGTTGAAGGCTGCACTGCCTACAATGGTAGAAGGCCCCAGGTCTCCAGCAATGAACCCATGACCGCAGACCTCAATCAGAGACAGGAGAATCTCTGGGGCAGAGGAACCCAGAGCCATCAAGGTCAGATTGGAAACAGTTTCATTCCAGACCCGAATAGTAGTTGTACTGGTCTCTCCATTAGGCTTCTTGATGGTCACCTCCCTCTCCTGAGAAGTGATGACCTCAATCGATGCCATGAAGCGGTCAGCAATGATGGACACCCCAAGGAACATGTAGATCAGGGCCACAAAGTAAACGATGACCCTGGCAATCTTGTCCCCCAGGGAAGGGTTCTCTGGGTACCAGATTGGCAAAATGACACCCTCCTTACAGTCTGATGACCCAGAGCAGGACTCATTGTTCTGCCCTGTGCTGTCCACATCCCCAGCTGTACTAGCCTCTGCCCGCAGACCATTGAGGAAGAGCACAAAAGTAACCAACCCAAAGTGGAGAAAGGCAGAGGTGAGGGGCCGCAACTTTAACCACGCCATGCACAAGATTTAAATGCTGGCTTCCACCACAGCTGCAGGGGTCCTCTGGATGAGCCAGGAACCTGAAATGGAATAGAACAAAGATGGCATTAAAGGGCATGAGATGAGGGAGACAGTGAGAAGTGACGCTTCACCCTCAAAAACCAGACTGTGCTAACATATGGGACAGTTTCTCACTTGGAAAAATAGATGTGCCAATAGTCAATCTGTGGTAAAATAGCTGCTCTGCTCTCAGGACCATCTAGCTGAGGTTTAATGGAAGAATAACAAAAAGATATAGTAATCCTGGAAAATAAGGGATGCCCCTAGCCCTTTGTCCTTCTCCCAGCATTCAATCAGAAGCAGTGTGCAGCAGTGGAGAGAATGATAGTCTTGGAGTTGAGAGATACCTAGGTTTGAATCAGCTCTAAAAGTTACCAGCTGGAATGACTAGCAAGTCACAGAACCACAGAATTTAGAGGTGTGGTATATTAACAATCACCTAGCAATTGAGGATTCTTAACTTGGGATTGATGAATCTGGCGGTTGGTTTGTTTTGTTTTGTTTTAACATTTTGATAACTATTTCTATAGAATTAGTTTTCTTTATAACCTTGTGAATTTTATTTTATGCATTTAAAAGCATTAGTCTGTGAAAGGATCCATGGATTTCACTGGACCATTAAAAGGATCCATGACACACAAAATAGAATAACAACATCCGATCTACTGTCTCAATTAGCAGATGGGTAAAAAGAGACCCAGAAATGTTGAATGACCTGTCCATGATCATACAGGAAGTCAGCAGCAAAGCCGAGATTGGCATCTTTGGAATCTGAGGCCAGTTTTCATTCCACTAGCTCAGATTACTTCACCTCTCTGACCCTCAGTTTCCTGCTACGTAAAATAATACTCCTGATTCCTCCCTCATGTGGCTGTTGTGAGGAAACCTCTTTGTAAACCTTAAAGTGCAAATCTTAAATGTCGGTTCATAATTTTAACAACATTATGCTAATGTCAATAGTGAGAACCCTTGGGGAATGAAACCTCAAGTGCCTTTTTTCTACCCATAATGGACACAAATCAGTTCTAATTCGCCTAACCCTCATCACTACCCCAACTTTATTACTGTCCCTGAACATTTATCCTCCTCATCTCACTGAAATAATACCTATTGTGGCCAAATCCGGGTTGGAAATACATTCCCTTTGGGCCATCCTCCCCCATCACCCCCCTAACCTTGAGGCCAGATCTAGAATCCTCTCCAAACTAGGAAGTGCTATCCACCGATCTCACTGTTGTAGTCAGTGGATTACAACCAGTGAAAGTGAATCTCTTCTACTCCACCTTTGAGTGATATCTGAGCCCTGGTTCTACAGTTCATAAAGGTGTTGAAGATGTCCTATGAGTCACAGCATCATTGTTGTTGCCGAATAATCTCAGTTGTGTCTGATTCTTTGTGGCCACATTTGGAGCTTTCCTGGCAAAGATACCAGAGCGGTTTGCCATTTTCTTCTCCAGCTCATTTTATGGATGAAGAAACTGAGGCAAACAGGGTAAAGTGACTTGCCCAGGGTCACATAGCTAGTAAGCGTCTTAGTCTGGATTTGAACTTGGGAAGTCATGAGTCTTCCTGACTCCAGGCCCTGCACTCCGTCCACTGTGCCACCACAAACAACAGCTGCCAAGCACGGCATCATGGGATCATTGATTTAGAGCTAGAGGGAACCATAGAGACTATTAAAGCCAACTCCCCCATCTTGCAAATTAGGAAACAGGTTTAGAGATAGCAAGTAACGTGCTCGGGTCACAAGTCGGACAAGGCAGGACTTAACCTTGCAGTTGTCCTCGCTCCAAGACCAACACTCTACCTACTATGGTATTTCTGAAATTTACTGCCGTCAGCTCTCCATTACCTGCACTACTGGAGGAGGCAGGAGATATGCAGAACACGGCGTGGCAGATAATTCCAAACTGACCTCATTTTATTCTCAATGAGTGGCCACACCATCCCTCGAGTAGAGCTGAACCCTCAGGGCTCACACTCATCTCTCCCCCTACCCTCTCTACCAAGTATCTCTAGACCTGCTATTCTTCCATCTCAGTCTCTAGTTGGGGAAGGGGGGAAAGGGGAGGTAAGGAGGGAGAGAGAGAGGAAATCTGACTTTGTCATAAATAATCCACAAAGTGGAACACATTCTCATGAATGTTTGAGTTGGCTGCATTTGCCTGGCAGACTCAAGAGTTTCTTTGGTAACCCATCTTCTAGACCCATTTAGGATGAAAGGAAGCAATTTGTAATGGAGTATGACTGGGGTTTTCAGCCAAGCCTAGAGAATTTTTTATAAAGCCCCCTTGAATAATGAAGAGAATTATGACTCTATGCCATAACACATTTTGTAAGGCCAACATATAGAAGGAAGCCACCTCCTCAAAGTGTCCTCAATTTTCAGTCTGTCTCTCTTCCTCCATGTATATTGGTTGAGTCAGTTCCCAAGAGAATCTAGAATCAAACGTGTTCCCTGTCAAAAAAGAAATCAAGAATGTCTCTTCTCTCCAAAGCTCTCACACAGGTATGCAGTGCCCATTCATTATTCTCTCCACCAGTTAGGAGATTCTTATGCAAAACGTTCCAGGTCTGACTGGAAACCTAGACCCCCAAAGTAATCTATGAGAAGAGGTGGAATGAAGACTCATGAGAGGTATGTAGCCAGCTCCTCAGCACAAACTGGCTGGCCCATTCTAGCTCTTCCACTTACTCATCATAAGTAATGCTACTGATCTTGTCTCTTGACCTTAATTTCTTCATCTATAAAATGGGGATAATTCCTACAAACCCATTTCACAAAGTTGTTGGGAAGGCACTATGGAAACGGCAAAGTGGTACCTAAATGTGAGTTATTAGTTATTGTTTTCAATTATATGATATATATGTAATGTAGATTATGTTAATAATAATAATAAATACAGGAGGCAAAATGTCACCATGGAATTAAACCATCTTAGCAATATTACCCACCCTCTGAGTTTCCAACATGATACTGTTCATTTGTTTTCTTATTTGGTCAAAATAATAATAATAAGTAGCATCTCCATAATGCTTTAAGGGTTGCAAAGCACTTTACAAATGAGGTTTCATTTGATCCTTACAACAATCCCTGGGAAGTAGCTGCTATTAACTATTCCCACTTCACAGATGAGAAAACTGAGTTAGAGGTTAAAGGAATTGCCCATGATTACACAGCTAATAAGTGTCTGAGGTCAGATTTCAGTTCAAGTATTCTTTGACTCAGATCCAGCTCTCTACACAATACATCACCTAGATCAGTGGTTCTCAACCTTCCTAATGCTACAACCCTTTAGTACTCGTATGTGGGCGTATCTGCATGTGGGCGGACTCGCCTGGAGACCGATAGAGGAGCAGTGTCTCGGTTCCTAAAACCATCAAAAATATGTATTTTCCCATGGTCTTAGGTGACCCCTGTGACCCCTGTGAAAAAGTCATTCGACCCCCAAAGGGGTCGCAACCCACAGGTTGAGAACAGCTGACCTAGATGCCTTATATCAGCACCATTTCACTACATTCATCTCTCCTCCTTCTCAATTTTTCTTCTACTATAGTTATGTGTGTTCCTGTCGCATCCTCCAACCTCTACCTCTCCAGTTGAAAGCAAGCTCGTTAAGGGCAGGGACTCTTTCATTTCTTTGAATCTTCAGAAATTAACCCAGTCCTTTGAAGAGAGTAGCAAATATTCATTAAACTTGACATGTACATGAATTAGTACCAAATCTATACCCAAGAAGAGGGCACCTGCTAATATTTCATGCCCTCCATCTGATGTCAGGGGACCAGGACCCCAGATAATAAGCCAAGACAGCTTTGGCTGGTGACTGTCAACCTCATCTCAGAAAACCCTTGGTGTTTTGGTGCCTCATTTCCATCTTTGATAAAAATCAGAGCATTTTCAACTTGGATCATAGAGAGAAAAACATTTTTTAAATGCACAAGTGCACCTGAATTGTACAAAGACTGGACCAGATCACTTCTGGGCTCTGCCAATGCATCTTTGAGAATTCCCAGCCTTGGCCCCACTATATCCAAAAGCCAAAACAGAAATAAGTTCTGCTAACAGTATTGATGGATAGCTTGGTGGTGCAGTAGATAGAGCGCTTGGCCTAAAGTCAAGAAGACTCATCTTCCTGGGTTCCAATCTGACCTTAGGCACTTATTAGCTGCATGACCTTGGGCAAGTCACTTAACCCAGTTTGCCTCAGTTTCCTCATCTGTAAAATGAGTTGGCAAAGAAAATGGCAAACCACTCTAGTAGCTTTGCCAAGAAAACCCCAAAATGGGGTCATGAAGAGTTGGGCACGACCGAAATGAGTGAACAACAGAAATGTTACCAATTTCACTTTTCAATGAAGCACAGCCACCCTTTTATTGCTGCTGCTCTTAACCTATGCTTTTATATCACTTTCATCTCCCAGTCTATCCCTTCCTGTGACCCCAAGAACCATTCCTTATGAATAAAAATAAAATAGAAGAGGGTAATACAAAGGCAGCTAAGTCCTACTGACGCAGGTATCAATTAAATCCAAGTGAATGCCGTGCTGCACATCCAGAGCCCCCTACCTCTTCAACGAAAGCGGGGAAAGTTCAGTTGTTCTCACCAACCCAGACAAACACAGAATGAAGGGGGCCTGGGTTTGATTTCTAACTCATTCCTCTACTTGTCTTGTGACTGTAAGGAAAATATTTCACCTAAGGTTTCTCCCTATCTTTGCAACATGAACCACATGCTGCCCTCCCTGATGGATATCAGTCAAGATTCTTGTAAAATCAACACATTCCCCCAAGATCATGTGAGTGGGAAAAAGAAATCTCAAGGAAAGAGCACTGGCCTGGAGGTCAAGAGGCCTAGATTCCAGCTCCAGCTCTGTAGTAACTGGAGTGAATTTGGAAAGATCCCTTTTCTTTCTTAGTTTCCTCACCTATAAAAAAAAAAAAGATTGCACTACAGTCCCTTCCAAACTCCAAGATTTAGTGATGCCATGATTTTAGATGGATTTGTGAAGGAGAAAGGGGGCAAAGAGGGAGCTTCAGGCAGAAACACTACGGAATGTGTGTTCTAACACCAATCCCCTCCTCCTGTTGGCAGTCAAGACACAGAAAATGGTCTTAGTTTCTCTTCTGGGAAAAGAGCTCTATCCCTACTTCTTAGCTGAACTGTGCTGCTGTCCAAAAAAAAGTAGCCAAATCCTTGACTCGAAAAATAAATTATTTATAAAAATAAAAGGGCTAGTTTGCATCTTGTTTTTTTTATTATCTGTATATTCTTTTTTTCCTTGCCTATGGAGAGATAATGAGATTTAAGGAACAGAAAACCAGCCACAAAACCAGAAAGACCTGGATTTGAGTCTTGTTTCTGGCATGTGTTGGCTATGGTGACCCCAAGCAAGTGCCTGTCCCATTCAGTGTTCTCTAGACCACCATCTAAGGGTCTAAGTTGTAACGGAAGTGTTGGCCTTTATTTACAGTGGGAGCTTCCTGAACACCAAAGTCCTTCATACCAGTGAAATCACAGGGAGACCTATCTCCCTATCTCCTGTCCATATAGTTAACATATTGCTTATCTCAGGTCAAAATACTCAGAAAGTCCTTCAACTCCTATTCATTTATGCATCCAGCAAGCACTTATTAAGAGTTTACTATGTCCTGGCACACAGCAGGCACTATAAATATTAGTGATGATGATGTCCTGAGTACTGGGATAGGTGCTTGGCCAACAAAGACAAGAACAATTCTACCCCTGCCCTCCAAAAGCTCACATTCTCCTTGGGGTCGGGGAGGGTGATATCTAAAAGGGAGACATGCAAATGCAGAATATATATCAAGCAAATCCAAAGTGTAACTCAGGTACCTCTCTCTGCCAAGGAAATGCATACTGAGGATGAAGTTCTGCTGGCCACTAGAGAAATTCTTCAGTTGTAATGAACCATGTATTACAGAGGAATTGTGATTTAAAGAAACTGATTGACTTTCTCTTGACCTAATGTAAGGGGTTCTTAATCAGATTTTAGTGGATCTGAGAACTTGGATGGGGAAAAAATTCTCTTTATCTTTGATAACCTCCAAGTGAAATGTCATATTTCCTTTAATTACTGATGTAGGTAACAAAACATTATTATGAGGAGTCCATAGGCTTCACCAGACTGCCAAAGAGGACCATGACACAAAAAATGGTTACAAATCTCTGCTCTTGGTGGATTTCAGGAAAACCTGGAAAGATTTACATGAACTGATGCTGAGTGAAGTAAGCAGAACCAGGAGAACATTGTACATGGTAACAGCAATTTTGTTCAATGACTGACTTGGATAGACTTAGCTCTTCTCAGCAATGCAATGATCTAAGACAATTCCAAAAGACTTGTGGTAGAAAATGATCTGCACATCCAAAGAAAGAACTATGGAGTCTGAATACAGATAGAAGCATACTATTTTCACCTTTTTTTGTTTTTTGGTTTTTTCTTTCTCATGATTTGTCCCTTTTGTTCTGATTCTTCTTTCAGAACATGCCTAATTTAGAAATATGTTTAACATGATTGTACATGTATAACCTATATCAGATTGTTTGTTGTCTTCAGAGGGGCAAGGGAGGAAGGGAAAAAATTTGGAACTTAAAATCTTATAAAAATGAATCTTGTGAACTTTCTTTACACGTAATTGGAAAAAATAAAATACTATTAAGTGCAAATACTATTAAGAGCATCTGCTCTAAGGATGTTTTCAGAAAACCCAGAAAGACTTACATAAACTGATGCAAAGTGAAGTGAGGAGAACCAGGAGAACATTGTACACAGTAACAGCAACACTTTGTGATGATCAACTGTGAATGACTTAGCTATTATCAACAATGCAATGATCCAAGACAATTCCAAAGGACTCCTGATAAAAAATGCTATCCATATCCAGAGAAAGAACTGATGAAGTCTGAATGCAAATTGAAGCAATTCTTTTAAACTTCATTTTTCTTGGGGGATTTTTTTTATCTCTATTTTCTTTTGCAACATGACTAATATGGAAATAAACTTTGCATGACTCCACATGTATAATGTAATATAAATTGCTCGCCTTCTCAATGAGCAGGGAGGGGAGAGAGGAAGGGAGAGAATTTGGAACTCAAAATTTTAAAAAAATGAATGTTAAAAATTGTTTTTATATATAACTGGAAAAATAAAATATTAAAGGTGTTCAACAACAACAAAAAAAAAAAGAACCCTAGCTCTAGAGAGAACTCATGAATAAAAGTTGCAAAAAAGAGGATGGTGACTGGCATGATACACAGAGAATAGAAGGAAACAGAAGAAAATCAATTCTCCTTCCAATTGGTTGGAATTTTTGTCCTGCCTTGGGGCTCTAGAGTTGTGATAGAGCATTGTATTGGTTTTTTATTTCAAATAAAGTATAATTTCCCAAAGTGAGGCAAGTTCATGAATTCAGTGCTTCTTCCCTAGGCAAAGTGGTTTCAATAACAGTTGCCATCTGGTGGATGAGGAGACAAAATCTACTTGGATACTATGGGCCTTTCCCCCATCGTTCTCTCCTGCATGTGCTCACAAAGATTTGTCCCTGACCCAGGGTGGAGGCGAGATCTGTGATTGGAGAGTAGGTCATATCCAGTGGGATTAGGGAACAGAAGGAAAGCAGCTGGTGATAACCACATTCTAAGAGTTCAGGCCAGAGGAGTGGGAGCAATAATTTTATCCCTTCTTTCCTGAAATAGTGGCCCAACAGATGAGCTTTTTGACTAACAATCTCTCACATGCTGCTAAAAAATAAAAGTATTGGGAGTGGGGGGACAGTAATCAAAACAGTCCTTTTAAAGGAGGTGGCATGTGATCCTGTTCTTTCCATTACAGCACAGCTCTCTAAGATACAGACATGTTTTTTGAGTAACACTCCCTAACTCCTTGGAAAACATCAATCTCTGTTTCCAAATCAGTCCTTGGTATTTCCACAGCTATAATAATGGCCATTCATTGCCCTTCCCACACCCCAATCCTCTAGTTGAAAGAGATAACTTTATAGAAGGGTGATAATAGAGGAACAGAAGGCAGAAATATAGATACTAGTTTGAGGTTTGCATCAAAGGTCATCCCCATTCTCTGTTGGCAGAGAGATTCCCAGGTGTTCCTCGGGTTGTGGAAGGAGGCTTGAGCGGAAGTCTCATGGGATTCTAATTCTCATAGACAGGAGTTTAAGACATTGTAGTTGGGAGGCAGATTTTGGCTCAGTATAAAGTAGGACTTTCTAACAATGAGAGCTGTTCAAAAATGCAATAAGCTGTATTATGAGATAGTGAGTTCCCTGTCATGGGAGGAATTCAAGCTGATGATAGATAATTACTTGTCAGACCTGTTGTAGAAAAAATTCGGGTTCAGATACAATACAGGTTAGGTTAGATTAATAATTAGGGATCCCTGAAACCCTTCCAAAAGGTCTACAAGGTCAAGGCTATTATCATAATAACACTAAGATGTTTTCATTTCCAGTGCAGTAAATAAATACATACAGCCCATTAAAACAAAAGTTCTTGGGGAGGAGGAGACCCTCAACAATTTTTAAGAGTTTAAATTGGTCCTGAAACAAAGAAGTTTGAGAATCGCTGGGCTCCATGAAAACTGAAGTGCTTTCCAAATTTAAGTGTCACTGATTCTATGAAATCAATGAGGGTATGGCCAAGCCCACTAGTTTCAGAAGAATGAAAACTGAGGACAAGGAAGGAAGGAAGGAAGGAAGGAAGGAAGGAAGGAAGGAA
>CM053582.1:357045041-357091959 GCA_028627135.1 Pseudochirops cupreus
AAGGAGGGAAGGAAGGAGGGAAGGAAGGAGGGAGGCAAGGAAGGAAAGAAGGAAGGAAGGAAGGAAGGAAAGAAGGAAGGAAGGAAGGAAGCATTTATTCAGTATCTACTATTTGTGTCTGGCACTATGCTAAGTCCTTTACAAACAGTATCTCATGAGATCCTCACAACAACCCTGTAAGATAGGTCCCTGTTATTATTCTTATCTTATCATTGGGGAAACTGAGGCAGATAGTATTTGGGGTTGGATTTAACTCTAGGTCCAACACTATCTACTGCACCACCCAGCTTTCTCATGACTAACAGCTGAAAACAGTTCCACCTGCAATTCAGCTTTTTCCTTTCATACACAACTTCTGAGTAAGGGCACACAGGAAAAGTCAGCCAACACACTCACTGCCCCACCCCCATAACTGAGTATCTCTAAGGTCCCACTGTGATCAAGTATCCTCTATTGGCCCTATTCTGACAATCAGATTAGCATCTGAGAACGGTGCTCCCCATGGGAAACTAAACAGTTCGGACCCTTCAATTCATTTCTAAGGTAACATCCCCCACCCCACACAAGTTGTGTTCTCCTCTTTTATCCAGAGATGTCCCTCTGCATCTCACTGCCCTACCCCCTCTACAGTACCTCCCCCTTGCTGACTGGCATCATGCCAGCCATCTAGGGATTGCCTAGGAAAACCAAGGAGCTGAGTTATGCAACCAGCCCAGGCTGCACTGCAGCTAAAGTGAGAGACAGAGTTGTATCCCTGGCTCAGCTCAGAATGGGGTCCAAACACATGCTGCCAGCAGAGCATGCCCAAGAGACAGCTTATAGAGAAAGCCGCAGGCAGATAAAAGTCTCCCAAACACCCTGTTTCCTTTCTGGCAATTTCAAAACAGATGCTGCTGAATAGACCCCAAATCTGGAATTGAAAGAAGCAGGGGGGAATAAAATCTATTCTTTATTTCATAAAAGCATCTGTAGAAGTACCTTCCCAAACTGCTTTTATTTAAATGCAGACATGATTTAGGGGCAAAGTATAACCTTCACCTGCTGGGAAGCTCAGTCCAAGAGTACAGGGTGAGTTCATAAGAATGGAAAGCAAATCTAGCTAAGATCAGAAAGTACCGTACCATACTTTCATCACTTCTCACTGTCCTATTTCAGCAAAAATGAAAAGTGAATAGTCATGGCAGAGGTTGAAATGGTAATTCGACTGTTGCTTTCCCCTGGATTTTATCATCTTGGTTATTATTTTTAGTAACGTGGAGACTTTTTTTTAAAGCATCGCCTTTCACGTAATGGTGGTGGTGATAATAGGCACTGGGAACGGACAACTGTCAGTTAGTGGGTGGATCTGGGGAATACCACTTGTTGGCTATTTACTGTAAGTAGATGGGAATATGTCTGAACAGACCATATGACTTCATTTTAAGAGGCCATCCAGAATACTGGAAACAACATTGAATCTGCAGCTAGGACTCAAATGACAGCTACTCCATCAAGGAGCTATGAGACCTTAGACAGTTCACGTAATTGCTCTGAGCCTCAGTTTCTCCCTCAGTAAAATACCTGCCCTCTGACCTCACAAAGTTGTTATGAGGGCAAATAAAGCACTATGTAAATATTAGAGAGTATTATTCTCAAGGCCAAACAAAAAGAAAAGGCAGGTAGTTACCAAACCAGCCAGCTACCCTGCTAAGGGCAAGATGTGCTGTGTCTATGCTTTGCAGAAAGGGGATTCCTGCCTTTGAATGGGAAATAAATATACATTTTCAATGCGTTATGTGTGCTGGAGGGGAAAAAAAAGCAATCAGTCTAGCTAGATGAGTCAGGACATTGGCAATGCCTTTTATACAGACCTCCCTAGAACCAATCCAAGAGTACATCAGTGGAGAGCTCAAATTCATTACCATCTCATGGCTGGTTAGTAACTTCAGGACCATTAGGACCATTAGAAATTGGCCTGCTTGTCATTCCTCTCATAAGGCAGCTCAGGAAATGGATTGGTCACAGGGGCCTGGACAGTTCTCCCAGGGAAATACAACTGAAATGAGGTTTTCCTCTTTTAAGGTCCTATCCCCTCATGAGGTGACTGATGGAGCACAAAGCAGCAGGGGCTTAGGGAGCCAGCTGAGTGGAAGAGAGAGAGCCCCAGATCTAGGACCGTGGTGCTTTGTCTGCTGACTCACACGGCACAATGGCAGGCAGAACACTGAACAGGTAGGCCTTGGTTTCCCCATTTATACCTGAGAGGATTCCTGTAAAGACCTTACTTTAAGTTTGTCCTCTACTCTCCCCCAGCTTCCCTTCCTAACCCGTAGTGTCTCAGTGCTTCCAATTCACCTGGAGAAGCCAATTCAATTCAATTCACAAAACACTTACTGTTGTTGTTCAGTCATCTCTGTCATGTCTGATCTTCATGACCCCATCTGGGGTTTTCTTGGCAGAGATACTGGAGTGGTTTGCCATTGCCTTCTCCAGCTCATTTTACAGATGAGAAAACTGAGATATATAGGGTGAAGTGATTGCCCGGAGTCACACAGCTAGCAGGTATCTGAGGCTGGATTTGAACTCAGATCTTCCTGAGTCCAGGCCTGGCACTCTATCTACTGTGCCACCTAGCTGTCCAACCTTCTATGTGGCAAGTCCTGTGCAAGGCATTGGGGCTACGAAGATAAAAACAGAATAAAATAAACAATCCATGTTCTCAAGGAGTTTGCACTCTGGCGGGGGGGGGTGGGGTGAAATGACATGCAAACAGATAAATGAATAGACATTATATAAAATGTATAATATGACACTAGCACTTGAGAGAATTAGGAAAGGTCTCATAGGAGGCAGTACTTGAGTCAAGAAGGGAGCTAGGAGTCCGAGAAGCAGAGGTGAGGAGGGAGAGCGTTCTGGGCATTGGAAACAGCCTATGCAAAAGCATGAAGGTGGGAAATGGGAATATTCTGTGGGGAGGAAAAGCAAGTAAGCTCAGTTTGACTGGAATGTGGGGTGTGGGGGAGCAATATATAATCAGCCTAGAAAGTTAGGTCAGAGGCAGAAAGATAAGCTGGCTTTAAGCACCAAGCAGGGGAATTTATATCTCAATCTGGAAGCAATAGGGAAATTCAAAGCTTCTCAGGCTAGGGAATGACATGGTCCAATCCGTGCTTTGTCGTTTTTCGGGTGTCCAACTTTCTGCGACCCCACGCGAGGTTTTCTTGGCAAAGATACAGGAGTGGTTTGCCATTTCCTTCTCCAGTTTATTTGACAGATGAGGAAACTGAGGCAAACAGGGTAAAGTGACCTGCCCAGGGTCACATAGCTAGCGGTTTGCCAGGATATCTTGATCTGGATGTCCCAGAGGTATCTCAGACTTGGCATCATCATCTTTCATTCCAAACCCAGTCGTTTGCCTCATTTCCCTATTTCTGTCAGGGGACATCACCAAGTTTACAGTCTCAACCTCCTTCCCTCTCCTTAGCCAATCAGGTGCCAGGTTCTATTGATTTGACCTTCACAACATTTCTCGAAGCCGTCCCCTTTCTCTCCACAATATTCTCACACTACAATATTCCCGAATGAAGTGCTCATCATCTGTCTTCTAATTGGTCTTCCTGTATCCAGCCTTTCTCCTCTCCAATCTGTTCTCTATACAGTTGTCAAAGTGATATGCCTAAAACAGATTGGGCAGCTAGGTGGCACAGTGGATAGAGCACTAGGTTTGGAATCAGGAAGACTCATCTTCCTGAGTTTAAATCTGACCCCAGATACTTACTAGCTGTGTGACCCTGGGCAAGTCACTTAACCCTGTTTGCCTCAGTTTCCTCATCTGTCAAATGTGCTGGAGAAGGAAACAGCAAACCACTCCAGTGTCTCTGCCAAGAAAACCCCAAATGGGGCCATGCAGAGTTGGACATGACTAAAACGACTAAGTAACAACAAAAAATGTTTTGTGAAAAGAACACTGGCTCCAGAGTTCAAATCTTACCTCTAACATTTACTACCGTGTGACCTTGGAAAAGTAATTTAATCTTCCTTAGTTTACTCATCTGTACAGCGAGATGGTTGGATTAGAACAATCTCTGAGGTTCCTTCTAGCCCTACATGGATTATCCTAATTAGAGATGAAGGATGAGAGCTCAGGAGAGAAAGGAAGTTCACATATGTACACAGAGATGAACTGATGAAATCACAAAGAGAGGGAAAAACAAAGCCTGGCAGCACAGGGGTCAGTTTTATCTCAGTTCAGGACACAGGTCAGTTTTGCAAAGGAGACTAAGAAGTCAGGCAGGTAGGAGGAGAACTGAGCAGTTTCACAAAACTGAGGGGACAATGTCCATCCCCCAAAATGAGGTGTTCCATGATGCAGAAAAGTCAAGGAGAAAGACTGAGAAAAGACCAGCCTGGAACTCCAACACTTTAATATGAATGGATTTAATATATTAATTTCTCCCCAGTGTATGACTAACACAAAATAATGAGTCTCTAATGCTGAAGCCTCAAGATATCACTAGGTGCTTATTATTCCTAAGCATAAAAAGCTAGTTCTAAAAGTGACTAATTAAAATGATGAACTTTTTAGGGTGAAAGAAAATTAAATCACATGCATGGACCGAGTAGTAAGCAAGGCCAGGATTAGGATGCTTGGCCCTAATTTTTTTTTAATTTTTATTTATTTTATTTTTAATTTATGAGATGAAGCAAGCATTTACATAACACAGTATAATTTTTAAAAATGATTGCACATAAAACTGCAAATCTAATATGTACAACTTGCGATCATTTAAATATATAATAAAGTTATCATGCAAATTTCTTTTTTTTAATCTATTACTTAGCTCTCTTTCAATATACATCTCTGCCTTTCTTTTTCCCTCCCTGTTCCCTCCCCTCCTCAAATAATGTTTTTCTCTTATTGCTTTCTCTGCTGAGGCCACAAATCTGGTGTCAGCCTCAAGATTATTTCAGGCTCCTCCTCCTTGAGCTCCGTCAAAACAAATCCGAAACAGAAGATCCTACCTACCTCTAATTTCAGCTCTGTCAAAGGCTAGGAGGAAAGGAGAGAAGAGAGATGAAACTCAAGCATAAGAACCCTTAGAAAAATACCAGTCCAGTCCATTGACAAAAAGTCCAGTTCCATAGACACCAAAATATTTAGAGCAACATTGTTTGCAACAAACAGCACAGCATTGGAAGCAAAGCAGATGCCCATTGATGGGGAAATAGCTAAAGAAATTGTAGGACATGAATATAATGGAATATCACTGAGCTGTAAGAAATGATGGCTAAAGAATTCAGAGAAATGTAGAAAGACTTATACAAACTGAAGCACAGGGAAGTAAGCAGAGCTAGGAAAACAAGATGCTAATGGCTACAACAATGGAAACAGAGGGAACAATTGCAACAAAAGAATCAAAACTAAATGTTGCCAAAAAAGCCGTGAGAAGACACCCCTCCCCTCAGTCCTTGGCAGAAGTCAGGGTCCACAGACATTTTTAAGCATTCATTGATTTTACAGAATTTTTTTTCCTGTCCTTCCTCAGTTTATTTTTTTGTCCTTGGTTATGATAGATGGCTTTCTGAATGAGGGGAGGAAGGGAGGATACAAGGGGAAATGTAGGTGATATAAAAAATGTATCAATAAAATTTATTAAAGAAAAAGGCTAATAGGAATTCTGTAGCTAAAATTTGCGGCCTAGCTTGTATAGGTGCAGTTTATTCATGAATGAAAAGGAGCCTCTTCCTCTCCTGGCCCCACTCTAGTCCCACCCCCCACCCCCCCACCACCCGTTTTTAATGATCCCTGGCATTTTCCAAACCTCATGCAGCCCCAAAGCCTTACTGCCCTAAAACTTGAGCTTCCCAAGGGTCTTTGTCAGTGGTGGCTCTTTTTTTTCCATAGATGGGGGAATACAACTTCAGGTACAAAATTCTGATGAAAAGCTACTCATGGATATTGGGGTCACGTTTATCCCTTTTGGGGGGCAGTTAGATAGTACAGTGGATAGACCCCAGGGCCTGGAGTCACGAAGATCTGAATTCAATTCCAACTTCAGACAGCTCACTATCTGTGTGACCCTGGGCAAGTCACTTAAACCCGTTTGCCTCAGTTTCTTCATCTATAAAACGAACTAGAGAAGGAAATAGCAAACCACTCCAGTATCTTTGCCAAGAAAACCCCAAATGGGATCACAAAGAGTCAGACGTGACTAAAATGAACAGGGCAGCTAGGTGGTGCAGTAAATAGAGCACTGGCCCTGGAATCAGGAGGACCAGAGTTCAAATCTGGCCTCAGACACTTGATACTTACTAGCTGTGTGACCTTGGGCAAGTCACTTAAACCCAACTGCCCTGCCTTCCCCCCACAAAAAAATAAAAATAAAATGACTAAACAAATCATTCCTTTTTAGTAGTGACTTCCAGCAGAAGCTTTACATGGAGCTGGGCTGGAGCATACCAATTGACTAGAATTACTGATGAATACTGGGTAAGTAAAGATCCAGGGTCCTTTATGCTCCAGGGCATCTAGTTAAATAAAGGATGAAAAGGCAAGGTAGAACCCATAGACAACAAGGCATAGGAGAAGGGTGGTGGAAAGTCAGCCAAGAGTTAGGTTGTAAAGAGTTCTTGAAAGGTGGGAATCAAGAGAAACTCAGGGCTCTCAGGAGAATTGGGACTGGGGAAGGGGGTGGGGGTCAGGCTGGTATTCTGTCAAAACTGGAAAGTAGAAACTAAAAGAAACCAACAGAAGGGCCATTTTTCCTCAGGGATTTGGCAAGTCTAGACACAGTGATCTCTATTTTGAGCTGGAGTTGAAACATAAAACTGACAGAAAGAGAGAAAACTTGAATCAAGAGTGAACTGAATTGGGGTGATTGCATAGAGAGGGTTTCTGAACCAAGGGAACTTGGAGCAAAATCTACTTGCTAAGGTCCTCATAACAGGAGCCCATGTCAGTTCTGTATGGGAGATGGGGGAAGGGACAGATAGAAAGACAGACAGACAGACAAAGACAGGCACAGAGACACAGAGACAAAAACATATAGCAAGACAGAGAGAAAAGCGGATTGGGCATAGTCTGGACAAGATAATCAAGGCTGCAGTAGATGTGGGGACTGCTAGTGAAGTTTGGAACTGACCGAATGATAGGCCCCAAAGTGAGTTCAGAGACCAATAGTACAATTATGACCCCAGCAAGAATCCTCCACAACAAAATGAACGTATGTGCAACAAGCCGGTAGTGAGCGTGAACTCACCTCTCGAAGGCATCTCATTCCCTTTCTTGGATACCTTCATTTATTAGGAACTTTTTCTTTATATCGAGTTTAAATTGGCCTCTCTGCAATTTCCACCCATTGCTGCTGGTTAGTATTTACAGCTAGCAGCAAGGAGCAGAAGCCAAGCAGAGCTGGTCTAAAGCCTCTTCCACCTAACAATCCTCCGAATACTTGAAGAGAATGATCCCATCCCCCATAAGGCATTTACAGGGGCTGGGCTGGAGCACGCCAATTGGCTACAATTACTGATGAATACTGGGTGAGTAAAGATCAAGGGTCCTTTATGCTCTAAGGTATCTAGTTAAATAAAGGACGAAAAGGCGAGGTAGATAACATGGATAACATGGCATAGGAAAGAGGGTGGTGGAAAGTCAGCCAAGAGATAGGCTGTAAAGAGTTCTTGAGAGGTGGGAAGCAGGAGATACTCAGGGCTCTCAGGAGAATTGGGACTGGGGAAAGGGGGTGGGGGGCAGAGTGGCATTCTGTCTAAACTGAGAGGAGGGCTTTCACTGCCTTGGTAGCTCTCCTTTGAATGACTTCTACTTAATCAATGTCCTTCCTAAAATATGGCACGCAAAACTGAACATTATACTCTAGAAGTGTTCAGACCAGAACAGAGTAGAAGGGCATTAACACCTCCCTAATTCTTGATAATACGCCTCTTTGAGAGTTACCGAAGATAGCTGACTTCATCCTGTTAACTGCCTCTGAGCTTGCAATGTACTCAGATCCCTGGATCCTTTTCAGATGACTTGCCATCTAGTCATGCTTCCCTAATTGTGTATTTGTGAAGCCGACTTCATAACACCCAAGGATTAAGTAAGACTTTATCCCTATTAAACTTAACCTTATTAGATCTGGCATAATTCTCTAGACCAGGGGCAGGAAACCTGTGACCTCAAGGCCACACGTGGACCTCTATGTCTTCAAGTGTAGCCCTTTGAATTCTAATGTCACAAAACAAATATACTTAATAAAGGAAAGAATTTTTTAAAAAAATTTCTGAGAGTTCTCCTCAAGGACACAGGTTCCCCACCCCTGCTCTAGACTGTAGAGATATTTTTGAATCCTGACTCTGTCATTCAACATGGTAGCTACAGGGGTGGGTAGGTGGTGCAGAGTGAATAGAACACCAGCCCTGGAGTCAGGAGGACCTGAGTTCAAATCCAGCCTCAGACACTTGACACACTTACTATTGCCCTGCATTCTCCCCTCCAAAAAGAAAAAAAAAACCGCGTTAGCCATCCCTCTTTGCTTTCTGACATTTGTGGATTTGATTAGTTCTCCACCAAGCTAGGCAGTTAGATGGTATAGTAGATAAAGCCCTGGACCTGGAATAAGAAAGACCTGATTTTGGATTCAGCCTCAGGGAGTGATGACATCTATGACCCTAGGTAAGCCACTTAACCTCTGTCTGCCTTAGTTTCCTCTTTTGTAAAAGAGTCATTACAAGGATAAATGAGAGGATATTCATAAAGTACTTTGAAAACCTTAAAGCACTAAGCTAATACTACCTAATATTATATCTACATCTTCATCCACATCAAGTTCTTGAGAAAAATGTTAAAACAGCCCAGGATCAAGCATAGATCTGTGGATCACTCTATCAGACCTCCCTCCAACTAGACATCAGACATTAATGATTACACTTTGGGTCTAGAAATTCAACCATTTCTGAATCCTTCCACCCACATCTCTATCTTGTCTATCTGGTGATGCCCATAAGGATACCTAAGAAAAACTAAATGTTTTTCAAAAAGCTGGGTAAATTTTTCCACAGAATTCCTCTAATCCACCAGTCTAGGAAGCCTGTCAAAAAAAAAGGAAACAAAATATGCCTGGCAATGAAATCGCTATACTGGGTCTTTGTGATAAAGGCTTTCATTTCTAGGTGTTTACTCTTTTCTTCTGGTTGTTGGGGAGTGTCTGGAGTCACATTTGAACTCAAGTTCTCCTGCCTTCAGGGCCAGTGCTCTATCCACTGCATCACTGAACTGCCCCTAAATGTTTACGCTTTAATAATATGTTCTACAATTTTGCCAGGAATTTGAAGTTAAACTGACTGGCCTAGATAGCTAAGTCTCAGCTAGTGAGAATAATGAATTACAGAGAAGTGGTCACATGTATTCCAATTCACATTATTCAAGGCTATAAGTATATAATATGGTAAACAACCTGGGTTGTACTAGGAAATGTTTAACAACCAGCTCTCTGAAGGGAAAAAAATGTACTTAAATCTGCATTATAGACATTTTGTCCATCACTTTCTCAAATCCAGACAGTCAATAAAATGATAAATCAAGCCCCAATGTGCAGCTTTTGCCAGATTTCCAAAGTATAAAGACTCTCACTGAAAATTTAGCAATTGGCTCTTGTGAGCTGGTTAGAGCTGACTCCAGCACAGCCCTGCATCCCTGAATAAAAATCATGTAATTTCTTCAGTGAGAAAGGTGCTGATCCTTCTTGACATA
Organism: Pseudochirops cupreus; assembly: GCA_028627135.1. Taxonomy (NCBI): domain Eukaryota; kingdom Metazoa; phylum Chordata; class Mammalia; order Diprotodontia; family Pseudocheiridae; genus Pseudochirops; species Pseudochirops cupreus. The sequence continues at coordinate 357,054,772 of CM053582.1, forward strand.
AGAGTTTTTCTAGGTGGTCTTAGATGGTCCAAGTGTTTCTGTTTCTTTTTTCTTTTTTTGGATAAATACAACATAAGGTAGTATATTTTTTTTCCATTTACTTGCCCCTTTGCTTCTATCACATTTGGTGGGGTTGGGGCTGGGGGGCGTAAATCTAATTTTTGTCAATGAGTTCCTTTTGTTTCCAATTTGGAAGCCAAGAATAGATTTAGAAATACTAACTGTTCCGGTCATCATCTACGTTTAACCTGATTACCCTACCCTCACCCCTGATCTCCAAAGTGTTGAGTTATCCCAATACCAGGCAGGTTAACTGAAGCTTCTTTGATTTGTTCGCATGGTAGACCTTTGCTTTCTTGGTGACCTCATCAACTCCGATGATTTAAATTGTAATTTTTTTCCATATTATTCCCAGATCTACATATTCTGCCCTACAGAGGCAGCTAGTGGCACAGGGGACGCAGCAATAGACTTGGAGTCAAGAAGACCTGAGTTCAAATTCACCCTCCGATGCATACTAGTAATGTAAGCCTGGGGAAGTCTCTTAACCTCTGCTTGCCTCCATTTCCTCAACTGTAAAACAAGAAGAAGAATAGCACTTACTTCACAAGATTGCGGTGATGATCAAGTGAGGTAATATTTATGAAAAAGCATTTAGCACAGTACCTGGCACAGAGTAGAACATTGTTTAGTCATTTCAGTCGTGTGGGACTTTAGTGATCCCATTTGGGGTTTTCTTGGCAAAGATACTAGAATATTTTATTTCTTTCCTTCTCCAGCTCATTTTACAGATGGGGAAACTGAGGCAGACAGGGTTAAGTGACTTGCCCAGAGTCACACAGCTGGTAAGTGTCTGAGGCTAGATTTGAACTCTCATCTTCCTGGCTCCAGGCCCAGTGCTCTATCTACTACACCACCTAACTGATCCATAGTAGGCCATAGAAATGACTATTCCCTTCCTTCACCTTCCCTACTCTCTCTCTCTCCTGAGCTTCAATCCTGAATCTACAACTTCCTCTGCATCAATCCTCTACTAACCAGCTATGGCCACCATTATTCTGGGCATCCTCCCAGAGCCATCCACACCACCAACTTATCCAGCCCAACAAAGGTCTGTGCAGCCTCACAGCTATGACTCAAGACTCAAAACAGTAGCTGGCAAAGGATGTGAGAACGGAATAGCCCACTCTCTCCACCCTGCCTGGGATCATCTCCTCTCCTATGTTGCCCGCTTCTTCTAGATGATCAGACTTCCAATATGCCACTCTAACCCAGACACAAAGACTCAGAGGATGATTCTTTTTTCCGTCCACATGTTGTACAAGGTATTTTTCTCCCTTCTGCTTTGTCCTCATCATCAGAGTTGTTTGTCTTTGTGTCTTCAAAATTTCTTCCTTATGAGCTTCCCATAACTCTCCTCAGCTGACTTTCACTCTGCAGTTTTGGTTCACTGTATCCCTCCTAACCTTTCTCTAAACATTTCCCCTATGTCTATTGAGGGTACATTCATACTTCTAGTCACACAGTCATTACCCTGAGACCATCCTTAACCCTTCAATCTCCCTCATCTATCATATTAATTGGCCCACAATTCTACCTCCACAATGTCTCTCACGTCTATCCCTTTATCTCCACTCACACCAAAAAGAACCCCTTCATTTAGAGCAGTGGTTCTCAACCTGTGGGTTATGTTCAATTTGTAACAATGAAAATACATCCTGAATATCAGATATTTACATTATGATTCATAACAGTAGCAAAATTACAGTTATGAAGTAGCAACGAAAATAATTTTATGGTTGGGGGTCATCACAACATGAAGAGCTGTATTAAAGGGTTGTAGCATTAGGAAGGTTGAGAACCACTGATTTAGACCCTCATCACCTCTCACCTAGACTTGGCTTACCACAGTGTCTGGCACAGAATAGGTGCTTAATAAAAGACTGCTGACTTGTTGACTGACTATTGCAATGGGCTCCTCCCAATGGAATTCCCTCACTAATCTTTCATAGCTGCCAAAACAAACTTCCTCAATCAAGAATTGCTAGCAGCTCCCATTGCCTCCAGGTTAAAACACTAACTTGTTAACTTGGTTTTAAGTCCATTCACAATCTTACTACAGCCCCTCCTTTCAGACTTAGTTCACATTACTCCCCTTCACACATTCAACAATCCAGTCAGCTGATCTATTGGATGCTCTCTAAACTTGGTGGTCCAGCTCCCATTTTTTTGTCTTGGCATGGGTGACATGTCCCTCTTGGTCTGGAATATATTGTCTCCTTTTTACAGTCCCTAGCTCCCTTTAAGGATCAGTTCATGTAGCATCGTCGAAAGGAACTTGACTATTATTTAATGTGAAGGTATATTTAGAACCAATATTTAATTGCATGTTGCCATGGCGGAGGGAGGGGGAGAAAACGTGGAACTCCAAAACCTGGGGAACTGAATGTTGTAAACTCAAAGTAAATAAATTTAAAAGATTTAGCAACCAATTCCTCCTTACTGGTGAGAATAAGCTCCAGTCCCCCTGTATCACTTTTTGAAAGATGAAATTATCATTAATTTCACATGAGCCAAGAAATTATGAGTGGCTCTGCTTTGGGCAAAGAAGAATCCTAGATGACATACAGGGGACTACAGCACCCCATCACCATTTCTTCATTCCTTTCACTCAGATTTGGGCTCTGTTTTGCATATTCCTCATCTATTTCCCCTTTCCACCCCGGTGGTCTGTAGAATATTCTAAAGACAATATGGCTTTTTGACTCCACTGATTAAAACATAGTAGGAAAGGACCTTTTTTTGGTAGTTCTACTAGCTGAGTTCAAATCTCAGCTAGGTTATTTGCTACCTGGGTGACCTTGGACAAATTACCTAATCTTTTCAAGCTTTAGTTTCTTCATCTGTAAAACAGCTTGACGACCTCTAAAGTCTCTTCCTCTAGAGCAAGCCTGTACAACCTGGGGCCCGATTTCGGGCACCCAAGAAAAATGTAGAGGAAAACATCCTCTGTATGTAGAGGAAAGCCTTTGGCATCCACAAGCAGCCTGAGGGCCACAAGTTGCACAGGCCTGCTCTGAAGTTATGGTTCTATGATGCTAGATCATTTTCACCCAAATGTTCTCTATCATCTCTTCACACTCTGGCTCCCATTTCCCTCACATAAGTATGTCAGTTTCTTCAGCATAAAATGGAAATAATAGTAGTGCCTTAAACCACAAGGTTATTGTGAGGATCAAATGAGATAATATTTGTAAAAAGTACTAAGGGCAGCGAGGTGGCACAGTGAATAAAGAACTGGTCCTGGAGTCAGAAGAACCTGAGTTCAAATTCAGCCTCAGACATTTAACAGCTGTGTGAACCTGGGCAAGTCATTTACCCTATTTGCCTTTCCCCTACCCCCAAAAAATGAGCTAGAGAAAGAAATGACAAGCTGCTCTATTATCTTTGCCAAGAAAACCCCACAGACATGAGGTCATGTGGAGACAGACACGACTAAACAAAACAAAACGAGCAGTTAGCACAGTACCTTGAAAATAGTAGAAACACTTCTTCCGCTCCTCCCTCATAAACTGAATTGGCATAAGGGGGTTGAAGCCATCAGGCTTAACAAGTCTTGGCAGTTTCTCCACCATGTCCTGTCTACATGCAATGGGAAGGCAACTCACAACTCTTTTATTATTAATGAGCCATTAATGGGTCATCGTCAAGTTGGAAGATCTCTAATGAAAGGAGTCTGCCTTTTTTCCCCAGTGATTTAAAGATATAGACAGCATGTTTATCCAATCTATAGATGCCACAAAGCATGGAGATACAGTTAGCATGTTGAATGACAGAAATAACAAGCTAATGTTTTGGACTAAAATATAACACCCAAGAGAAGTGCATGAGAGAGGAAGAAAACACCTTCAGACCTTTCTTCTTTGCCCCTAATATCCTGTCCTGCTCCATTCAGTTCCCCTCAAGTCTTCCCCAACTCTTTTGCCCATTGTACCTCCCACAAAATGCCCTTCCTTCTTTCTCCCTGCTTTCAAATAAAACATTCCAAATTCTACTATTTGTAAAAACAAGAACACATTCCCCATATGCCCTAGAGATTTAAAAAAAAAAAACAGTGTGAAAAGTAGGGGGGGAGATTTAAAGTTTTTAAAATAAAAGGAATACAATTAGAATAAATGTCAAGGTTTTCACTTATATCTTAAAAAAACAACCTTACAAGTATATAATATGGGAGGTATGGCTCAAGGAAAGAAAGAAGGTGGGGAAAAAAAGAAGGAAAGAAAGAAAAACAAAGGAAAGAAGGAAAGGAGAGAGGGAGGGAGGGAGGGAGGGAGGAAGGAAGGAAGGAAGGAAGGAAGGAAGGAAGAAAGGAAGGAAGGAAGGAAAAATAAAGAAGCCCATTTAGGGGTTTTATTGGACAATATGAACAGAAGTGTGACATGACTGTCATAAAAGCAAATATGGGAGGCACAATGTCCAGAAGGACAGAGATGGTGGTTCCCTGGTCAGACCACAACTGGAATACCATGTATCACATTCAGTTCTGGCTGCCACATTTTAAGAAGGGCATTGGTAAGCTGGAGGACATCCAGAGGAGAGCAACCAAGATAGTGAAGGGCATCAAAACCGTGTCATATGTTTAGCCTGGAGAAGAAATGATTCAGGATTAGCTGTCTTCGAGTATTTGAAGCTGTCATGTAAAAAAGGGATTTGATTTGTTCTCCCTGACCTCCGAGCTAGGAGGAATGAGATGAAGTTACAGAGTATTCCATTTAGGATCCATGCAAGGAAAAACTTTACAATTATAGATACTGACATAGACTTTAAAAAAGTCCTATAACTAGCAAGTTCATAGTTTCGTGAACAATCTCCTTTCTCCCCCTTCGTTGTATATTTAAATGTTCGTGTTTGCTGATGATTAAGTGCACAATGACAAAGAATTTGTTTTAGAAAAACACCATTAGAGTCGTACAAAAGTCAAAAGGAAATCATAGGCTTCACCCTTATGGGAGGTCTTTAAGGGAAGGCTAAATGACCACTTATTAATGACAGTCTAGAAAGGGGGTTCCTGACCTGATCTCCTCACACCTGGGGATTCATGAATTTAGATAAAGGAAAAAAAAAATCAGATCTTTATTTGTGCTAATCTCTAATGAAATTTTAGTATTTCCTTTAATGATTTAAAAACAAGTTTCGGTCAGATTCACCAGATGGTCAAAGGGGTCCATAATACCACACACACAAAAAAAGGTTAGGAACCGTTGGTGTAAAAGGAATTCTCAGTCTGGAGTGGATTGTTTGCTGAGGTCTCTTCCAATTCTGAGTTTCTGTTATTTCTTTTTGTCCTCTTATCAGTCTCAATGGATGTAGTGAGGCCACTATTATGAACTAAAACAACTGACCTGAAAGTTTATTGCTGGGGCCAGATACAGATGGAGAAACCCAAGGAGTCAGGGCTACATTCCCAGGAAGCACTTCAAGTGTTTAAGTAGTGAAGTAACCGTGAAAGCAATCAGCCTGAGAGAATGGTCCCCTCTCTGCAGTGTTTCCCAAATCCAGCAAGTCTTTCGTAGCTGTGAGACAGAAGGTCTCTAGACAACAATCTACTCAAAGGTTATTCTTTCACTCAAAGGAGAACCATTTCATTAAAGGGAATTGGAGAGAGGAGAGTGATAACAGAAGCAAAGATTCAGCTTAGATCTTGGAGGATGAAACAGGTTTCTCTTTAAACACTCTTAGCTTCTGCTCAAGCAGAAATTGCCTCCTTGACACAGCTGCCTGGGCCAGGGTGCACACTGTAACTATAGAGGTCTCCCTCCTCCTACCCCTTAATCCCTGTGGATTAACTCGGTTTTATGTTTCCTAGAACAGCACCCAAGTGTGGACAGGCATATTACCATTGGTCTAGAAGCTAAACACAGTTAATCCATCAGGGCTGTACTGGGTCCTGAGGAAAAAGAGTTTGTATAAATGGAGAGCCAGGTTGAGAGGTGAGAGAAACAGATAGCAGAACCCTCAGCAAGCTGATTCACCACCACCACCATCACCACCGCCACCACCATCACCACCCCCACCGCTACCACAAAAAGAGTAGCAAGACCCTACGGCTTGTTTCTATAACAAACATTGCATCACACAGAGATCTCAAATGACCAGATAAACAAAGAAAGACATGCTCACTCAACCCAGGAAGGAATGGGGACAGGGAAAGGACTTGGTATTCTTCCATTGGAAGCCCAGCAGCTCTTGAAAAGCTGGAGGTCTGTGAGGTTTGACCAAACCATGCTGAGGGAATCTGAAAGCTGGCCCACCAGGAGCAGTTTTCTAATCAAAGACAATCAACATAATAAGCCCAAGGGATCAACATGAAGGCTAACAGACTCCTGAGGACCAGGGCATGCACGGAGGCTACTCCCCAGTGGTCTCAGCAATAAAGTAACATGGAGAACAGAAGAGATAAAACAGGTTAATTTAAGACAAAAACTCATATTTGCAGAGAAAGTATTTTGGTTTTCTGGGATGATCTAATTCATCCTTCCTCTCCCTCTCCTTTTCCCTCTCCCTGTCTTCTCACCTGACTTGGGATTGTATAATTACGAAGCTGATGGGAGTTTGGAGATTATATATTACCACACCACATTTTGCAAGGAAATAAGTCCAGGCTGAGGCTGAGGAGGTAGGAAAGGAGACTTTTTAGGAACCTTTGATGCTTCAGAAACAACATGTCTGAGTTTAAAAACTGAAATGCTTCAGAATTATTCCATTAGGAGGGAGCTAGATGAAAAGGAGATTAGAAAGATGAGAAAGAAAGATCACAAGGACAAAGAAGATATTGTCCAGCTAAAGAAGGTGGATTTTGAATGTCTTTACAAAGTTGTGGAACATGAAGAAAAATAACCTTTAAGTACCCCCTTTCTTAGTTCCATCATGATGGAGAAGGGTGTTTGGCTCTGGGATGATGGGGGACAGGGCAAATAATTAAGGTAACAATTCTTTCTGCTCCTTCTGTTCTATCCCCTACTCAGGACTGAAGGCTAGTGCTACAAAGTGGTTCCTAGTAGGCTCTTAGCTGGGTCCAGGGACAACCTTCTGTTTGTTTCTCCTCACGTGTAGGAAAAGATGTGGGAAATGGCTGAGTAGTGGGGTCCTGCCTGCTCTATGGCATGCATAAGAATCTTTCTCAGTCTTCGGACTTTCTTGGAGCTATCCCAGAGTGAACTCGAGTCCCTGAAGAGGAAGAAGAACAGAAACAGCCCCAGGGTAACCAGGAGCAGTACCAGAACAAATAACTATTTGTTTCACTTTGATGCCAGACTTCCATGCTCTGCAGGATACTCCTGAGATTCAGCCTAATTCATTCTCAAGAGTAACAAGAATAATCGCTTCCCCATCAAAGAAATTTTGCTAGTAATTGAGATTGTTTGGTGTTCAGACATATCTCAAAGTTGGTGCTGGATTTCCTCGGTCAGTCACATCCTGGGTATGTATATCTCTGCCTCCTCATTGCTGAACGTGGCCATGTTTTTCCCCTAACAAACTTACCCCAGCCTAAGTATACTTTTGCCAGGCTGCTTATCATCTCATCACTTGCTCATACGATCATAGAATCCAAGGGCTGAAAAGGACCTTAGAAGTCATCAAGTATACCTGAAGCAAGATTGTCTTCTACAAAATCCATAGAAAATGGTCCTCAAGGTTCCACCTGAAGATCAACAATAATAGGGAACTCTCTACCTCCTAAATCTAGTACATTTTTGGACAGTTCCAATCACAAAAAATTTTCTCCTATACGAAGCCAGAATCAGCAAGTTCCAATCATCACACTTAATTCTACCCTCTAGGTATGAGCAAAACAAGTCTAATCTGTCTTTTGCATAGCAATGTTTCATATTTTGAAAACAGATATCATATCCCATTGTAATTCTTTTCTTCTCCAGGCCAAATATTCCCAATTCTTTCCACGAATCCTTGGATGGCATTGTTTAGAATCTTTTTTCAACACAAAGCTGATATGGCCTATATCTATATGGGTTCCAGTTTATCAATGCATTGTATTGAGTTCAGCTCTAAACACTTCATTTCTGAAGGGCACTGGTGAGCCAGAGCTTGTATAGGTACAGGCATTTGGGACAGTGAAAGGATTCCAACTAATGCCAGAAAAAGATCGGTTGAAAGAACTAGGGAAGAAAAGACAGGGAACTATTTCTAAATATTACAAGCATTGTTTATATGGAAGTGCAGTTTAGGGTATTTCTGCTGGTTTCCAGTGGGAAGAAGTAAGACCAGTAGCTAGCTAGCATTTATAGAGAGGCAGATTTCAGCTTAATATTATAAAAAAAATCTGAAAACAACTGGAGCTATGCTAAAGTAGAATGGTCTGCTTCTACAACCAAAGAATTCTGCATTGCTGGAGGTTGGATGGTGGCTTTCATGGTAGGTGTAGATGTGGTCTGTACAAGGGCATGGAATGGATTAAAAGATCTTGGAGACTCTTTCCACCTCTGAAATTCTAGGAAGTGTGAAACAGTGTAGTTCAAACATATACTGACAAGCTGGTCTCTCCCATCCTAAGGGATCTGAGACAGCAGAAAGCTACATCAGAGGAGAGCTTCTGAGAAGCATGAGAGCAAATCAGCTCCAAGCCAAGTGCAGCAGCAGCCCAGAGTATGGTATGGATCTGTGGGAACTGCAGGCAGAGGTAGATGCCATGAGATAAAGGTGCTGGGACTCCAGGACCAAGTCAAGCAGGAGAGATACGGGATTGGCCTTGGCTCATTAGAGAGGGCAGAGCCTATTTGAGGAAGGCTTATCTCCACTTTTTTAAAGTTTATTTACCTTCCTTTATACTCTTTCTTCTGAGACAGTTTTATGATAAATGTGGTTAACTATTGCATTGCTGACCTATGCATTTCATTACTCAAATGTAGCTGAGGAGGGCCATAAAGGAACATCTAGGAGAAGAAGGGAACAAATTTTAATTTTACATTATTTTGCCAGAGGACAATTTTTTTCTTACTGGGAGCTCAGAGCTGGGGAAAAAAAAAGGAGAATTACTGATGCATTTTGAATTGCATTATTTTGCCAAAGAATCATTTTTTTCTGACTGAGAGCTCAGAGCTGGGCGAAAAAAAGAGAGAATTCCTGATTCAGTTTTACTATTTATCAAGGCAAAGGGAATCTACTTTCTTTCCCATTGTTTCCCTTGGCTGGTTTAAAAGAAAACCATTCCTCCAGAGGACAGTTGCTAAAGGAGAGTACGCAGAAAAAGCCATGCTCAAGGGAGGGGTTAGGAGGAGTAGTTTAGATCACAGGAGGGTGGAAATGAGTTTTTTAAAAAGGAATAACTCTGTTCCCCAGAACAGTATAGCACCAACATCACTTCAGCACTGCTAGAATACCAAATAGATTTGAATAGAAAATTCTAGATCCCAACACTCAAAGTAATATTCAAGGAGACTATAACCTTTTTGGTCTGTACACAATGCTTTGTTAATGCATTCTAAGATTGCATTAGCTTTGTTTGTTTGGGGTTGTTTGTTGGAGTTTGGTTTGATTTTGGCGGTCACAAAAAAACCCAACCTATCAGTTTATATAGAATTGTAGTCTCAAATTAAAACTCCATGTTCAGTCATATTTCTTCCAGTCTGTATTCCTCCAGCAGATACTGAACCTAGGATTAGGACTTTGCATCTGACATGGTTAATAGTCATCCTTTACATTTGGTCCACTGTTCTAGCCTTTTGATAGTATTTTGGCTACTAATTTTGTCATCCAAAATGTCACCTCTTCCTTCCAACGTAGCATCAATCACAAATTGGGTAAGCTAGATATGCCTTCATCCAAATTACTAATTTTTTTTAAAAAGTGAACTGATTAGAACAGAGCCCTGCGCTGCTCCACCAAGGACAATTCTCTGAACCTATATCAATGACTTAAGCGCTACTAGTCTTTGGGTTATACCATTTAACCAGTACTGAATCAGCCTAACGAGTTCCCCCCAGTAACATGTAAGCTCCTTGAGGGCCAGGACTGCCTCAGATTTGTCCTAGTATTCTGAGTCTTTTAAATCTTTTCTTAAATTTCAGGGGTGGGAAGAAGGAACAGGGAGCAGTAGAAGGAAAAGATAATAAATTCTTGTAAAAATGATAGTAGGTGCTTAACAAATGCTTATAAAATAACCGTTGATGTTTAATAAGTACTGGTTAGCAGACTGATACTGGCACCCAGTCCGCAGCTCTCTGTCAGGTCTTCATTCCCTGATCCAGTAAACATTTTGAAAAGTGAAATCACATTAGCCTGGTACATCTTAACAAACCCACGCTGCTCGATGGCAACCACGCCCCTTGCAGAGCGTTCACAAAAAAAGCTCTTGGAAAAGGCATTTGAGAACTTTGTCAGGAATAGTTTCAACATCTTGTATTTTAGAGAGTCTGTCTTCTCTGTTTTGAACATTGGGCATTTGCCCACTCCATTCATGGGCATCCTGTCTCATCGTGAACTTTTGTTAAGTCCCATAAAGCAACTCATTCTTGTTGTTCCGTTGTTTATTTCAGGTCCTACTCTATGACCCCTTGTGGGGTTTTCTTGGCAAAGATACTGGAGTGGTTCACCATTTCCTTTTCTAGCTCATTTTACAGATGAGAAACTGAGGCAAACAGGGTGAAGTGACTTGCCCAGGGTCACACAGCTAGTAAGTATCTGAGATCAGATATGAATTTAGAATGGATGAGTCTTCCTGACTTCAGGCCCAGCACTCTATCCACTGCACCACCTGGGAAAACCCTGGGGAAAATATCTTTTTTTTCATTAACCTCTAAAATTTTGTACTTCTTTAATTATGAATATAGACAACAGACATTCAGAGAAGTGATCCTTAGGCCTCCCCAGACTGTCAAAGGGGTGCATACCTTATGAAAACCTTAAGAACCCCATACTTCCTTTTCTTCCTCATTGGAATCATTTGTGTTGTGAATTTCATTCTTAAGAATTCACTTCAGCCAGTTTCCCCTGTAGAACCTTGAGTTGTGAATCCTGTGTATATTTTCCCTGAACTTTTTCTTTGGTGAAAAAATCCATTCTCCCCAAACCTCGGGTATCCAGGTATCCATCAATTTATGTTCCATATTCTTCTTCTTAAAATGCAGATGAGCAAGACAGCTCTAAAGCTACATGTTGTATTCATTACATGCTTAAAAGTAAAAGCAAGCTCTATGTAAAAGGCCATCTAAAACACAGATCATTCTGTTTGATTTTGTATGGAAATGTGGATTTTATTTGGTGTTAAGTTCAGAATAAGAAAAAACAAACATTCCCCTCCTTGTCTGTTATGAATTCAAGGGTAATACACTCACTTCCTCCCAAGGCCCCACTCATGTCTGCTTGTCTAGTTGCCTTTTGCCAAACTTTTAAGTAGGGGGTAAAAAAACTGGTTCTCATGTTCTTAATTTCCCTGGGCCCATCTGTGTCATTTTTGTGTCTTCAGCGAGGGTCGTAGCACCTAGTTAATTAAGTTCATTATTACTCTCTCTCTTTTTTAAAGTCATTAATAGACCTGGTCTTCAAGCCAAGCCCAACACTGCTCTCCTCAGAGACTGTTCCCCATCCCCACACACACACACACACACACACACACACACACACACACACACACACAGAGTGCATTTCCTGCCGCCTGTCACAAGCCTGTGTATCATGTTCCTTCTTCGGTTCTAAATCTGAGTGATGATGTTGGTATAGCAGCCTGTCTGCATTCACTCTTTAGACTGAGCAAGACACTGTTTCAAAGATGTCACCTGAGTCCCTACCAGTAACATCAGCTGTCCTTCCTCTACTGAGTCCGAAGGGTAGTTCAGGCTGTCCTCCTCAAACCCAAACAAGACCAGGTGAAAAGATCACTTTGCTCAGAAATGATGTCTCTTGTCAAAATGCTGCAGAACAACTTGTAATCTTCTGCCCCAGGCTCGGGGGGCTCTTGTCTCAAGAATCCTGGGAGTGTTCCCTTTCCATGAACGCAGGGGGCCCGCAAGGCTGCACAATAAAGGTATTTCTGGAGCAAAGGCCTCGAAAAATCATCAGTGAATAATTTGGCTTTGCACCCTAAAATTTTAATTCTGAAAACTAGTCACTTTTAGCTAGTGGATAAGCTAGCGGGGATCGCACTGGATCCTGGTGATGGTCCCCGTCCAGGACGACACCCTCCGCCTCCACCATTACCCCTACTCAATCTCTTCAAGCTTCTCTTTTTTCTAGAATGCTCATGCCTCTCTATGTCTTCACATGTGGATTTTCTCTTTTTTATTTCATATTTTTAAAATGAGAAAATCTCAGAGTTTGAAAGAGGCCTCAGAGGATAGCAATACCACCCTGTTTTCTAATGCGTGGATTCCTTCTGTAACATCCCTGACAACTGAGAGTGAGAGATGGGATCCAGGTGCCAAAGAGAAGGGAAAAGTTCATTTAACATTATGGGATGAGTTCAAAGGTCTGAAGATGAAGCATTCCACCCACCTCCTGCCGGAGAGGTGATAGACTTACAATGCAAAAGGAAACATATATTTTTTGACCATGGTCAATGTGTAAATTTGTTTTACTAGTCTGCGTATATTTGTTACAAGGGTTTTTTTCTTTTTTAAAAAATTTTAATTGCAGGAGCAGTAGAAGGGAAAGATGATAAATGTTTATTATAAAATAAATAATTTTCTTAAAAAGATAAAATGGTAGGAGATTGAGGAAGAAAGGGAATCTATAGTTAAATTTACTAGTGTTCTCATCTTCTTGCTCTAAACTAACAGGAAATCTACCCCACCCCACCCCCAAGTGGGAGATGGCTGTACTTCAGGGTTACTCAATAATAACAGCCACATTCAGATAGCACTTCTAAAGATTAACAACGGGCTTTCCTCATAATAATCTCAGGAAAGGGCTAGTGCAAGCATTATCCCATTTTACACATAAGAGACCTTATGATCACAGTCTAGAGCTAGAAAAGACCTCAGAACTCCCTCATTTTACAGATGAGGAAACTGGGGTCCAGGGAAATGAAGGGGACAAAAAGGACCAGGAAGGGTCACAGTTGGGATTCAAACTCAGTTTTTCTGATGCTGACCTCAGAGCTCTTTCCACTCTCCCTAAAGGGCTCTGAGAGGGAGATTGCTCATTAAGTGGGGAATAATCTTTTATTATTGCCTCTCTGACCTCATACGTCTTCTCTTCTTACCCCCCCCCCCATAACTCCCATCCCATTTGCAGTCACTGAAATTCTTGGCACCATCCTACCCAGCAGCTGCAGGAGTCATCATGAACCTCTGCTAGATTTCTTCAAGTCACCCCCACAGTGAAGAGCATTGGTCCCAAATTGGTCCTAAAGGGCCAGCAGCACCAACAGTGCTCCTGTCTTCTGGCAGGGGCCTCAAAGACTCAGAGAAGAACCAGGCTAACCAGCTAGGGCCATTGGAGCAGGAGCTAAAGGAACTGTTTTATATCTCATTTTACACATGAAGGACCTGAGACCCACACAAGGAAAGTGAATTCTCCAAAGTTACATAGGCAGTCTGAAGAAGAGCTGGAATTTGAATCCAGTTCATTGGATGCCAAATTCAGTACGCTTTCTGCTCCATCACCCTAACCTGCATTTTTCTGTATGTTCTCAGTCAATGAAGTATTATTAGTGTCTGTCTTGGGATTGTAGGCTCTCAAAAGGCAAGGGTCATGTTTAACTCACTGATACGTTGAATTTTAGAAACTATGTAGAAATTTCCAGTAAGAATCTGATTCTTAAGGAAGATAAGGTTAGGGATAAATTGTTGTTGATGCTATAGGAGTGAATGAAATCACCAAAGAAGAAAATATGGTGATGGAAAGGAAAAGGGCCAAAGACTGAGCCTTGGGGAAACTCTACTACAGAGTGAAAGAAGGAAGGAAATTCAGCAAAGGAGAAAGAGAGAGTGGTCAGGAAGGTTAGACAAGAACCATGAGAGTATAGTACCAAGGAAGCTAAGGGAAGAGAAGATAAAAATGTGCCACATGTGGCAAAGAGGTCAAGCAAGAGGACTGAGAAAAAAGGCACTGGGTTTAGTTACTAGGAGCCCATTGTTCATTTTTAAGAGAGCGGTTTTCATCTAGTAACAGGGACAGGAGCTAGATTGCAAAGGGCTGAGAAATGAATGATGAGAAGGAAGTAAAGAAACAAGTATAAATGATTCTTTTGAAAAATATGATGGCAAAAGAGAAGAGTAAGGTGGTAGATCATGAGTATAGATGAAGGATGGATTTTTTTTTCTTTTTAGGAACCTGAATAGGTTTATCAACAGAGGAGGAACTGGTGAAGGAGACTGAGAATGCAAGGGGGAGATCATTGATGACTCAAGGTCTTAGAGCAGGTGGGAAGGGTTTATAGATCACCAGTTTTGATCTGGAAAAGACCTTATGGTTCATCTAGTCTAACTTCCTCATCTGACCTTTAACCACAGGGATACAGTCATGGAGATTTAGTGCCTTGGGAATGCTAGCACACAGACATGACCCAGGGTGCCCCAGATTTACCCAGAGTGCCCCAAGTTTGACCTGGAAAAATAAGTGCCTATACTAAGAAACCAAAGGAAAAAAACAGGAGAAGTAAGACTTTGAGCAGTGCTGGTTCCCTATACTTTTCCTGTTCCAGTGGCAGGGTACTGGAAGTGAAACTTCATGGTACAGCAGGAAAAAGGCAGGGAGAGAGCTACTGGATAGGCCAGAAGACTGAAGCTGGGGAACCGGAGAATTAACTCTTCTCATGCGTCTGCTTTCCCAGACCAGAAAGAGACAGAAGCATAGACAGAGATAGCAGTTCCTCCTTCACTTCTTAGTTGCCTTTTAAGCAATGAGGGAAGAAGAAAACGGAAGGCCCCAGCTTTTAGCTATCATGCCCTGCAAACAGAAACCTGTTCTTTTGAATTCTTTTAAATCAGAGATTCCTAACTTAGGATCTGTTCATCTGCTTTTGTTTTTAATATATTGATAACTATATGTCAATGTAACTGGTTTTCTCTATAATCCTATGTACTTTATTGTATGTATTCAAAAATATTCTGAGAATAGATCAGTAAGTTTCACCAGACTGCCCAAGACATAACACAAAAACCCTGATTATGAAGCCCTGATTTAAATTCCTATTTGAGTGTCTGTGATATTTTAAATTGCTATTAAAGTATATGCACATTTGCAATGACTTCTTTCCAAGTCTGTAAGTACATGGTTTGGGATTAAGACAGGGCAAGTTAACTCAAAAGGGAGACGAAATTTTCCTCAACACAGACTGAAGTGGGGAGTAAGGCAGTTAGAGAGACAACTTCAGCAATGTTAAGCAATCTGTAATATCCATCTCCCACACTGCTTTAAACCCAGAAAGAAACCTAACAAGGAACTGAGCCAGTGGCAGTGACAGGTAGAAGCTGATTTGTTTGTTTAAGTAACCATCTTACGCAAAATAAAAAGCAATAGAACCCATCTGAACACATACAGACAAGGAAACCAGAGAAGTTAAGTGACTTGTTGGATGTCCCACAGGTAAGTAGCAGGGTAAGAAATGGAACCCAGGTTTTTTGAGCCCATATTCAGAATTTGTTCCATTGTACCACACAGAATGGGATCAAGGACGTGGGTGGAGAGATAAGGCTTGAAAAAGGAAGGAGAGGATGGTTGAGGACACCTAGAAATTTTGAAATGGTTGGAGGAGAGAGGTTTGGGGAGTTCATGACAAATGACCTTCATTTTCTAAGTAAAATTAGAGATAAGACCTTCTGTTGACAGAAGGGGCAGGGATAGGCTTGAAATTAGACAATCACATAATTTCAGAGTTGGATCTCAGAAACCATCTTGTTTAACCTATGCCGGAGCAAAAATTCCTACACATACACACAAGCGTTCGTCCAGCTTGGCACCTTGAGAGGAGGGAGAGAATCTTTCACGTTTATCTTTGTCACCCCAGTGCCCATTACGGTACCTGGTATACAGTAAAGTATTAAACAAATGTTTAGTGGTTGATTGATCAGCACAGTCTCTGCTTGGGAGCGTGAATGGGCATTGATAAGATTTCTAAAAGAATTGTTTGCCAAAAGTGAGGACCCAACTGAGACTGGGTAACATTAATTTGTAGTAGTCAAAACTAGCGCAATTTGAGACCTTTTTCCAATCACATAGCCCAGGAACAAGAGTAGAACAAACAGATGGTAGAGATTAGCCGTGGTTGGAGATTAACACAGCAGCAAGAAAAGTTCAAAGGGATGAGGAACTCATGGCAAGGGTAATAGTGTTATTGAAATGTCTGACTATATGACCTAAACCAGGTAGGGAAGCAAGTAAAGCCAGAACAGGAACAATGAACTTTGCACCACAGTAGGAAGCCACTGACTGGCCTAAACATCTGCATGGACGAGAAAATATCATCCACCAGAACAAGGACTGCTAGAGACCTGGCAGACTAGAAGCTCTGGTGCTAAGTCACTCTCATTGGATAAGTGGTGTGGTCTTCTTATGACATGTTGGATGAGTAGGGTTGGAATTCCCTCTTTCTTTCTCTAACCTTCTGTGGGTCACTTTGGCCACTCCATTCTGGTATTACTTTCTCTCCAGCCACCCCTTCTACTCCTCACCTGTGAGAAGGGGTTTTCCTTTCAAAATGGAATTTAGAGTTACAAAAACCCCAACTCCTCTTCCACCAGCTAGTTATAACCTGCTCCCAGACAAATTGCTTCTTTATCAACTAAAGATAAAGGTCTTGAATTGTTCATTCTCTCTCTCTCTCTCTCTCTCTCTCTCTCTCTCTCTCTCTCTCTCTCTCTTTCTCTCTTTCTCTCCCCCCTATCTCTCTCCCCCTCTACCTCCCTCTTTCTCCCCTTCCTCCCCCCCTTCCCTTCTCCCTCTCTCTGGGAAATTATAAAACATTAGAATCAATAATTTTCTTTCTATAGCTCTGAGCCCCCAGCCAGAGAATTGCTCTGAAAAAAAAAATATATGCCACAATTGTAAAATATATTTCTCTCCCCTCCCACGTACTCGTCTTTTTTCTGTGCTGCATTTTTCAGGCTAACAATGCAATGGTTAACTATGTTTATCACACTTAAAATATAAAAATAAACATGAAACTAATCAGACATTAAGACATGAAGATAAGTTCTATGAGGAAAGGTCCATGCTCTCCCAGGAGGTAGAAATGAGGGAAAGAGGAAAGGGAAAGGAGGAAGGGAAACAAAAGTGAATAAGTATTCACATAGGGTGGGCCTGTACAACCCGCGGCCAACCGAAGGATTTCAGGTGGTCCTCGAATCCTCCACGCTTTTTTGCAAGCCACCCCAAAGCCTTCAGTGCGCCCTCAGGCCACTGTCAGTCTATTGTGCACTAAGTGTTTTACAAGTATTATCTCATTTGATCTCCTTAACAACTCTGTGAGGTAGGTGCTGTTATTGTACTCATTTTACAGTTGAGGAAACTGAGGCAAACAGAGACTAAGTGACTTGCCAAGGGTCACATGATTAGGAATTGTCTGAGGTCAAATTTGAACTCGGGTCTTCCTGATTCCAGGAAGGAAGGGAAGGAGGGGGAGGGAGAGAGGGAGAGAGGAAAGAAGGAAAGAAGGAAGGAAGGAAGGAAGGAAGGAAGGAAGGAAGGAAGGACGGAAGAGAAAGAAAAAAGGAGGAGAAGAGGAGAGGGGAGGGGAAGGGGGAGGGGAAAAGAGAGGAGAAAACAGGGGCAGCTAGGTGGCGCAGTGAATAGAGCACTGATCCTGGAGTCAGGAGGACCTGAGTTCAAATCCAACCTCAGACACTTAATACTTACTAGCCATGTGACCTTGGGCAAATTGCTTAACACAAATTGCCCTGCCCTCCCCCCTCCAAAAGAGCAAAAAGAAAAGAAAAAGAAAATGGAGGAATCACCTCCTTGTGGGTCTTAGTCCAGGGGCTTTTCTAAGAATATGACTACAACCCTAAAGCCAGACACTGAGGATCTCATACTAGTACTAAGCCCTCTCTGAATCCAATTCTCTGTCTCCATCATTGGTAGATACCCCAGGATATTTCTCCTGCATGTTTCTTCCTGGTCCTAAAATGCTTTTCTGTGACACTCTTCTTGGGCTGCTTAGCTGCCCACAATCCCTTAAGAAGAGAGTAGCTCAGCTGTCAATCAAAATCCAGACTCCATCCACCACAGGGTCTGAGATGCTCCCAGGAGGCCTGAACACAGAAGCACTGGGTACTGTTTTTCCTTACCAGCGATCTATCTCCAGGGTCCTTGTTTCCTGGCAATACTAAAGGGCACTACACACTATTGATATCAAACCCACCACCTATCATCATATTCCCTCAAAGCAGAGTCAAATGGGTAGAGAAATTAAGGAAGGTTATACTTTGACCTGAGATGAAAATGGAGAATGTCTTGGCCAAGGAAGTCAGAGCAGTAAGCGGAGGGACTAGGTACCATATAGCAAGGCAAGGTAAAGTTCTCCACTGGATATGGAAGGCCATTGTCAAAAGTGAGGAGAGAGCTATTCTTCTTGATAATGGGTTTCAGAAAGAAGTAAGACTTTCTGAGGAAGAGAAGAGAATTTGGGGATAGCGAGGAAGTTTAGGGAAAGCCTCCAGTTTGCCATGAGCATATGGAAGGAAGAGAAGAGAGGAAAAAGAGGGAAGTTGTCTGTAATAAGGATACAAAACAAACCATACTTTAAGGCACTAAGGGAGTTAGCTATTTAATGGTGAATTCTCTTTGTAAATTAATTATCCCTTTACACCTAATTTATGTCATATAAGCCTGAACTTTCACATAATAGTCTGCTTAATATGGAGTATACCAGTAAAATATTCTTTACCTAATAGGTGTATCAAGGCTTTGAATCTGACCAACTGGGACTGGGCTCATGACTCCCCTGGCACCAGCAGGTCCCTACAACTATGTCCAGATGAGAGCTAAGGCACTTCAATGAGGAACCTTTTTTAAAATGTTGAATCAACAGAGAAATAACCCTTGGGGAAATGAACAGAAACTAATTAAAGGTCATAAAGAAAGCAATCTTACCTAGAGATGGAGGGTAGAGGAGAAGGCATCCCTGAGATGGGTCAATTTGAAATCCTGCAGTACTGAACTGTATGCCTGCTGTCTGCTCACTGAGAATCACTTCAGTCTGGACATTTCCTCATGGGGCCAGATTTCTGACCAGCCAATTTGGAAAGAAAGGGAAGGAGGAGTAGAGAAGATGGAAGGAACTAGTTCCTGAACTGTCTTTATAGGTGATTACAGATAGTGGTTAGAGATCATTGCTAAAGCTATAGCTTCAAGAGAGGAGTCTCTCCTCCTTTTATTTACCACAGCCGTCAGACCAATCTTTGCAGTGGTGATGCTAGAACCTCCAGAAAGGATCTGAGAGTACCCTTAGCTGTCACTGTTTCTCTGGCCTGATGATATGGTATGACATACTGAACAGACTGCTATGTGACTGTGAACAAGTCAAATAACCGCTTTGTATGTCTCAGTTTCCTCATTTGTAGTGCCTACCTAACAAAGTTGTTGCAAGGTAAAATAAGATAATGTATGAATAAAACGCTTTGCAAACTTTAAAATGCTCCGATTACTATTACCAGAACTAGCATTCTGTGGCCTCAAAGTCATAGAAAAACTGCTAAGTGCTGGGAATAACCGTGATAGTTATTCACAAAGCCACTTCATCTCCTTTTATGTATAATTACACAAAGTCAACCCATACCTCTTCAGAGTTCATCCCCAACTGTATTCAGCATCATTTTGGCCCTGCAGTATAATCTGCTCAGACTCAAACAACTGCTTCCCCAGGACAGGTTGTCAAAAAATAGGACTGTCTGTCCCAGCCAAGTAGGGAAGTCTGGTCAAGGTCACCTTAGCATTTCTAATTCTTTCTACCTTAAGCTTCCCATCTGTTATTTGAGGAGGTCGTCTGAGGAGTAGGAAATCAAAACAGATTTACGTCTTGGGTGAAAACTACTAAGTGATAGCACCCAAGGGACATCATTTTAGTGACTATCAAAGAGTGGGACAAATAAAGGGTGGCCTAAGCTTTAGAACGCTCCTTATATTTATCATCCTGAATCCCCTTCAGATTTTTACTTCTTTATAACTTACTCCTAACATCTATGACCTATAACCCCTATTCCTCAAGCACTCTTTTAGATTCTGTCTTTGGTGTGTGTTGTATGAAGTCAACATAATGAAGCAAACACCAGTGTCATACTGGCTTATTTTTCCAGCAGTGGTAATGAGTGCTCCAAATCATCCACAGCCTCTTAGTCTTACAGCACTTAGCACAGTTCCTGGCACACTGGACGCACTTAATAAATGTTTTTTGACCTTGTAAGAAACTCAGGGTAGTAGATTTGGGATCAGGGGATCAGAGTTTGATTCTTCGTTCTGCCTCTTCCTGCCTATGTGATCCTGGGGAAATTCACTCCCTCTTTATCAGTAAACTAGCCAACTGAAGCTCATCAGAGCTCTTAAAGTCTCTTCCAGCTCAAAATTGCATGATCATCTGGCAAGCTTTGGCAAAATAGCTATCTATGATTAAGGAAAATGCACGTGGCCATGATACTTCTTATGGGAAGGTAACAGGGTGTATGGCAACACAAAGCCAGACCTTTCTCTCATTAGTGCTGCCTTCTAACCAGCTGGGCTAGTGTGACTAGACCACACGCCCCAGAGGTAGTGGGAAGGGTTTAGAATTGAGCTCCTAAATTAGTTGTGTCCAACTCTTTGTGACCCCATTTGGGGTTTTCTTGGCAAAGATGACTGGGGTGGTTTGCCATTTCTTTCTCCAGCTCATTTGACATATGGGGAACTGAGGTAGATGGGCTTAAGTGACTTGCTCAGGGTCACACAGCTAGTAAGTGTCTGGGGCCAGATTTGAGCTCAGGAAGATGAGTCTTCCTGACTCCTGGCCCAGTACCCTATTCACTGCACCCACCTAACTGCCCAGAAGTCCTAAGAACTTGAGTACAAATTCAGACTAAGCTACCTGATACTTGTATGACAATTTCCTCATATCCTTACAGCTTTAAATCTATGGTCCAACAACTGTTATATCAATCTCAATAAAACAAGTTGGAAAAATAATAACATGCCATTTTCCACCGAATAATAATGACTTAACTTGGCCCTTTAATAACTCCATAATCTGCTTGCTCATCATTTCTTAGACCACAACAGTATTCCATTGCATTCTATACCACAACTTGTTCAGCCATTCCCCAATTAATCCCCTCAGTGTCCAAGTCTTTGCCACCACAAAATGAGCTGCTTTCAATATTCTTGTACATGTGGGTCCTTTCCCTTTTTTATGATCTCTTTAGGATACAGACCTAGTAATGGTATTTATTGCTGGGTCAAAAGGTATGAAAACCTGGACAGACTTACATGAACTGATGCTAAGTGAAGTAAGCAGAACCAGGAGAACATTGTACATGATAATAGTAACATAATGATCCAAGACAATTCCGAAAGACTCAGGATGGAAAATGCTATCCACATCCAGAGAAAGAACTATGGAGTCTGAATGCAGATAAAGCAGACTATTTTCACCTTTTTTGGTTTTTGTTTTTTCTTTTTTGTGGTTTTTCCCCTTTTGTTCTGAGTCTTCTTTTACAACATGACTAATGCAAAAATGTGTTTAACATGATAATACATATATAACGTGTATCAGATTGCTTGCTGTCTTGAGGGAGGAGGAGGCGAGGGAGTGAGAAAGAAAAATCTGGTACTCAAAATCTTATAAAAGTGAATGTTGGAGGGGCAGCTAGGAGGCACTGGCCCTGGAGTCAGGAGGACCTGAGTTCAAATCTGGCCTCAGAGACTTGACACACTTACTAGCCATGTGACCTTGGGCAAGCCAGCCCCTACTGCCCTGCCTTCTCCCCTCCAAAAAGACCAAAAAAAAAAAGTGAACGTCGAAAACTTTCTTTACATATAATTGGGGAAAAAAGTAAAATACTATTAAGTGGAAGAAATACTAATTGGTAAATGAAGATCTTCTCCAGGAACTCCTTGTGCCAATAAGATGCCTGTTTGGTTTTTAAAACTTAGTACTTTTATATTTAATTTATATTTTAAAAATTTATATATATTTTTTGAGATTTGCAAAGTACTTTACAGTCACAAATCATGGCTGTGAGAGGGACCTCAGGAGGCTGTCTGACCTAGCCCTTGCTTTCAGGTTGCTTAAATGCCATTTCCAAGCCATCCTCCTCATCCCCCTTGGACCCTGCTTCTGACATCCTGCACTCTGACAGGCTAATGTTCCACTTAGCTTGCCCAGTACCAAGCCACCACACAGTTCCTGGCTATTTCCAAACCTTGACACATTAAAAGAAACAAACCTAGCGACATAAAACCCTTCTCCCTTCTAGTTCCCTTTTGATCCTGATGTCTTCCTCCATTAGAATATAAGCTCCTTGAGGCTGGGCCTGTCTTGCTTGCTTATAATTTACCTCTAGCACCCTATCACTCTTCTGATTCTCAGCACATTCTGCCCAGCACACAGTAAGAGATTCATAAATGCTTCTCCTTCATTCATCTCCCTTTCACAGATGAGAAAAAATTAAGGCTTGGGAGAGTTACAACTTTTCCAAGATCACACAGCTAATTAATAACAGAGCCAAGATTTTTTTTTAAAGTGTTGGTTCTGAAGTCAGAGGACCTGGGTTAAAATCCTGCCTCTGATACATTCTACCTGTGTGACCTTGGGCAAGTGATTTTACCACTCTGAGACTCAGTTTCCTGGTCTGTAAAATGAAGAGGTGGAGCTGGGTGTCCTACATGGCATCTCTTCTAGCTCTAGCTCTATAACCTCTGATAAAGAAGCAATCACTACCTCCCAAAGCATCCCTATCCTTTCTGCTAAGGTTTTCTGCCTAATGTTCTTCCCACATGCTGCGACTTTCCTTCAAAACACTTTGAAGACCTTATCTTACAGGAGAGTAGAATGTTCCTAAAAGCTGGCAAAAGCTCAGCATCTCCATTTTATACACAGGGAAGCTGAGGTACTAAAAGGAAATGGGTTAGCCAAACCTGCCCAATTTATTCTGTGGTGGAGGCAGCAGTAGACAGGAGGGGGTTCCATTTTGCCAACAATCACTCAAAACTAGCCCCATCTCTGCTTTCTGAAGCGGATCAGATGAACCAGGGAGCAGGTGGCAGGCATGTCTGCTCCTCCCCCACTGACATCTTTCCTACAGAACACAAACCTTGGACCTCTATGCCCCTTCCTAGGGGGCTCTCATGGTGCAGGCATAAGCCTGGCAGAGATGGCTCTAAGCTTAGCAAAGACTTTCACCATAACAGATAGTAAGCAACAAAAGCAGGGATTTTCAGCTTTATATGTCACACTGGCTGGCAGCATTTCTTTTCACCCTTTTCTTCCTCTGCTTATCCCAAAATAATACTAAACATGGGGTAGAGGAGAGAGGACTGGATCCTGAAATCCAATTTAAGCAAAGTTAGCTGTGATGAAACAATCTGGGTGCTTTCTGTCTGACCCATTCCGTGCTCCTGTCTTCACCAGAATCCACCCACATGCTCCATCACCCATTTCAGCAGAGAGGAGTGCCTGAAAGGAAGGAAATCTGGGAGGATACTGATGAGGAAAAGGAAGAGCCTCCTCAAGTTGTTCAGGAATAATATAGCCTGTAGTAAAGATATTAGA
The DNA here is from genome assembly GCA_028627135.1 of Pseudochirops cupreus. Lineage (NCBI taxonomy): Eukaryota > Metazoa > Chordata > Mammalia > Diprotodontia > Pseudocheiridae > Pseudochirops > Pseudochirops cupreus. The sequence goes on from CM053582.1 coordinate 357,078,464, forward strand.
CCTTTCTAGGAAAGCACAGAATAGAAATAGGAATGGTCCATGACTTGATTTTCAAAGTCCCAACCTGTGGCCCCAAAGGACTCAGAGAACGGAACATGGATCCTTCTGAGTGAAATGTTAAACATAATGTGCCTAGATGAATGTTTTGAGCCTGTGTCTGGACACAACTCTCCACAACACTACCATTCATTCGACAAATATTTATTTAGTTCCTACTGTGTTCAAGTGTATATCAAAGAAGAAAAGTTAAGAGAGAACAGTAGATATAACTTGAATAGCTTGATGATCTCATCAGTTCCCGGGGGTTCAATGATCAGCTCTGTGCTGATGACTATGTACAATATATCTCCAACCTCAGTCTCTCTCTTGAGCTTTTCTCTTAATACCAGCAGCTGGTTGGACCTCTTCAGCTAGAAGCCCTGTAAAGTTCTCAATTGATCAATCATCAACAAGCATTTATAACCTATTATACTCAGCCACTGTACCAGATGCTCTTAAACTCAACATTTCCCAGATGGAGCTTATCACCTTCTCTAAACCCACCCTCCTCCAAATGCCACTCTTCTTCCAAGTCACCAAGATACACAACCTTGGGTTCACCCTTGATTCTTCAGTCTTCCCACATTCCTTTTATCCAACTAATTGACAAGTTTTGTTGATTTTACATCCAGAACATCTCTTGTAATTTTTCCTTTGTCTCAACTCCCATGGTCTTATGTCAAGCCCCTCATCGCCTTTCACCTGCATTCTTGCAATTATTTCCTAACTAGTCCTCTTCTTCAGTTTCTCTACACTTCAGAACATCCTCCACACAATTGAAAACAACCTTCCTAAAGCATTTAAAACTATTTACAATCTAACTTCAGCCTAACCTTCCAGGCTCATTATACATTACTCCCCATCACATATTCCTCATTCTAGCCAAGTTGTTCTACTTGCCACACCTAAAACTCTTCATTTGCATGGTCCACGAAGCCTGAAAAAGATTCCCTCTTTACTTCTGCCTACTCAATTCACTAGCTTCACTCACAGTTCAGCTCATTTGTCATTTCTTGTTCAAGCTTTTTCCTGAAAACAAGAGTCATTTTTTTCTCTCTCTTCCACAAATTATCACGTATATATTTAATCAGCTTGCACATTGTAAACTATGATGTAGTTGACAGGACACTGGACTTGGAAGCAGGAAGACCTGATTTAGTTCAAATTTTGCCTTAGAAACTTGCTAGTTGTGTGACCCTGGGCAAGAAATTTAACCTGAGCCTTAATTTTCTCTAGATAATAACCACAACTATCTCACAGGATTGCTATGAGGATCAAATAAAATGAAATGTGGAAAGGCTGGCAAGCCTCAAAATGCTATATAAATTTATTGTTGTTATTATAATGATTCCTCTGTAGAACGTGAAATCCTTAGGGCAGTTTTGTCTTTGGACTCCCAGCACCTAGCAAAATGTCTTGCACGTGAGAAAATAAACGTTGGGTTGGATTGAAAGAAACTCCATAGATTGTTCTAAAGCTCAGAGAAAACAGAAGACAATTTTGGCAGAAATCAGAATTGAGATTACTTACTGTCTTCAAGAGGGGGGAGGGAAGGGAAGGACAAAGAAAATTCAAAATTCAAAATTTTATAGAAAATAAATGTTTAAAATTGTCTTTATGTATCATTGGAAAAGATACTATTAAAAATTTTTAAAGAAAAAAGAAATCAGCATTGGGGCGGGGGGTGAGGGAGAGAAATTTAGGAGGTAAATCTAAGAGAAACAGAAAATTATTCATATCTATGTTCTCCTTCTTTTGAAAACGTATTTGGGTTGTACTTTAGCGAGGCCCTTCCCTTGTCAACTTTCCTGCTGCCTGTCCATCGGGAGCTGCCTGAGAACAGATGCCTGCATTTGTGTGGCTCCCTCAAGACTTTTCTGCAGGAACTTGATTTATATTAATATCATTTCATTTCCATTAATGTTTTAAATGTTGAAATATGGAAACAGGTCACATTATTGCTTTCTAGGTCCCATTTATACTTCAATCAAAGTCATCACTTAGAGCCATGTGGGAGGGAAACCTACACTGGGGAGACCTTGGTCTCTTGTTTCCCAAGACTGACCGGGGGGACTGACACCGGCCAGACCAACACAGTCTGCTGTTCGGATTGTGATCGTCGTCTTTCCCTTTCTTTCTTCTGTTCTGAATCCATCCCAGTAATGATCCCCTCTACCTGAAAAGGGCAGCCCGTCTGCCCTTCCCGCCCCACCCAACAGGGGGGCGTCTCCGATGCTATGAGAGAGTCACTGCTTACCGAACCCAGCCGAGGGGGAGCCCAGGGTTTGTTGAAGACCGGGGCAAGGCGAAAGAAGGGGAAAGGATGCACTTGGCCAGAACTCTCAGAAGACTAAGACAATGGTGGCTATTTCTTGATTCTTCAATGATAGTGGGTGTGTTCTACACATTATCAAAACACCAAGTCAATTAACCCAGAAAAGCAGTCAAATCAATTTAAGTAGACCAGTCAGGTTATTGTCTTGATTTCTAGCTAATTCGGCTAAACATTTTGACCTTGTATAGGCATACCACCTAGGAGGCCTGTAGGAGCAAAAACTTTACATGCTTCATTGTCACAACCAAGTGACCTAATGAATAAAAAAACTGCTGTTTGGTATTAGGGGGCTCCTAGAAAAAGGATCTGGGTTTAAAATTAGCCAAATAATGTCACCTCACAGTCTCAGTTTCCTCAATCATAAAATGAAAGAGTTAAACTAGATTATTTCTATAGTTTTTTCTAATTCTACATCATTCCATGAATATATGTGATAAATTCTAGGGGATTGGGAGCCATGTTAGTGTCCTGTGTTCTATTCAGGTTTCTTAGTTTGGTTTGGTTTTTAAGACCATGGGAAATTTCTTCCTCTGCTTGTGCCTATGTGCTAATTTCAGAAATGGCACACATCACTTTCTGTTTAGAAACAAAGGATTAGAAACCACTAGGCCTATACTCCAAAGTGATCAAAGAAAGAAGAAAAGAACCCATATATACAAAAATATTTATAGCAACTTCTTTTTGCAGTAGCTAAAAACTAGAAACTAAGGGCATGCCCACCTATGAGGCATTGACTAAACAAGTTGGGACAGATGAATATAATGAAATATTATCTCATAAGAAATAATGAAATGGAGAGCTTCCAAAGAAACTAGTAAGACCTCTATGATCAGAAGCAGAGTGAAGTTAGCAGAACCAAAAATATATTTTACACAGTGACAACATTTATAGAGAAAAACGGCTTTGAAAAGCTAAGACATGAATATTTGGACATGGCATCATGGGAGTTTGCTTTGTCTTTGTTGTGAAGGTTTTCTTTTTTGTTATGCAACTGGGTAATGGGGAACAATGAGAGAGAGATAATATTCTAAAAATAAATAATTTCTGAATTGCTAATTATCATAAAAAAGCAAGGAATTAGAAACAAAGTAGATGCCTATCAGTTGGAGAATGGCTAAACAAAGAGCATCCATGAATTTTGCATCTATGAACATCACTATGCCATAAGAAATTATGAACATGAGAAACACAAAGACTTATGTGAACTGATGCAAAGTAAACTATAGAGAACCAGGAAAACAATACACATCATGATTATAGCACAGTAAATGCGGGAATGAGAAATGAGAAAGTTCAGCCTCAAAGAAGAAATGAGAACGTTTAAGCTTCCTTCTTTGCAGAGGCAATGGACCAGAAACCAAGCAGATTTCATATATTATCAGATTTAGTTGATATAGTGGTTAATTTTCCTTAATTGATTTTCCTTTCTCCTTTTTATTCTTTGTTACAGGAGATGGTTCTTTGGGTAGAGGAGTTTGTGGTACATATGTATTTATAGAAATAAAGGTTGATTTAAAAACAAAAGATTTTCAAAAGGGCTATGTTTTTAAAAATGGGGCCAATCACTGAAGTGATTGATCAAAGTATATTGGGAAAAAGCACCTGAACTTAGGAGTCAGAGGACTTGGGTTCAAATCTCATCTGTCACTTAATAACTTTGTGACCTCGGGCAACACACTGTTCTTGGCCTCAGTTTCCTCATCTGTAAAATGATAGGTTAAACTAGATGTCTTCTAAGGCCCCTTCTAGCTCTAAATCTATGGTCCAAGTTTTGATTTTTTTTCACTGTTTCTCCTGAAGAAATGTCTACAAGAGCTCCAAAAGTACCTCACCTTGAATCTACCTTCCTTCAGCGTCTAGATCAGTGGTTCTCAACCTTCCTAATGCCGCGACCCTTTCATACAGCTCCTCATGTTGTGGTGACTCCCAACCATAAAATTATTTTCGTTGCTACTTCAAAACTGTAATTTTGCTACTGTTATGAATCATAATGTAAATATCTGACATGCAGGATACATTGTTACAAACTGAACATAACCCACAGGTTGAGAACTGCTGGTCTAGATCATCGACAAAAATGGCATCCATGACCTGTACACTATCTTCCTTTCCCAAAGGAGCTCCTAACACCCCACTATTCCCAACCATCCCACCTGCCAGTTTACCTTCTTGTGATTGGTTCATATACTGTTGTTTTCTACACTTTTGATATGCACTATTCACAGAGAATTAGACGTCAATAAACTGCAAATTGACCAAAAAGGGGGAGGGTGCCAAGAGCACCAAGAAGGGAGGGAGCTTGACTTCTTGAGAACCTCTAGTCTTCAATCACAGAAACACAGAGTTAAAACTGGGAGAAATCCTGGAAGAAGTCATCTAAAGTCCAATCCCCTCACTTATAGATGCAGCCCAAAGAGGTGCAGTAATTGGCCCAAGGTCACACTAATGGTGAGTGACGGGGGCAAGATTTGAAACTAGATAGTCTGACTCCAAATCTGTATTCTTTCCACTATATTATACCACCTCACCCAGAGCCCTGCTCAGAAAAGCCTCCACCTGACCGTAACATCTGGTACAAAGCCAAGAAAGTCATCATCTGCCATTCCAGTGTCAGTGATCAGAATGCCACTTGTCTCTTTTCAAATCACCCATTCACATAACTGGGATATTTGTTATATAGGGTGATGATCTAGAGCCAAGAGCCTACTGATATATGAGGAGGTGTATGTGTATATGTGTATATGTGTGTGTGTCTGTGTGTGTAGGGGAGAGAAATGCAGGTGGGTGGATGTATGTGTGTTTTGTGCATGGATGGCTATGTGTACCTGCTCACAAATAAGCAATATGTGCATGGGAGGAACACATGTATATGAGTACTTCTGAGTGGAAGTATATGTATAGAGAATACATGTGTGCTGAGGTAGGTGTGTGTATGTAGGAGCATGGGGAATGTGATGTGTATGAATATGTCTACTTGATACAGATGTATAAGGAAATGTACATGGAAATCAGGTAAGTATCCATGAAACTACAGTCAGATTTGGTTAGACCCCAGAAAAATGCTTAAGCTATTCCCCTGCCTGGAATGCCCTGCCCACTTTCTCCCTGACTCTCCAAATCCTTTTGCTGTTGTTCAGTCACGTCTGACTCTTCATGATCCCATTTGGGGTTTCCTTGGCAAAGACACCAGAGTGGTTTACCATTTCCTTCTTCAGTTCATTTGACAGATGAGGAAACTGAGGCAAACAGGGTTAAGTAATTTGCCCAGGGTCACACAGCTAGTAAGTATCTGAGGCCAGATTTGAACTCTTTCTGATTCCAAGCCCAGTGCTCTATCCACTGCACTTACCAAATCCTAGTCATTCATTAAAAACAACTACCACCTCATTAAAGTGGTACCACCACCTCCCCTTAAAACCTGATAGAGACAACTCAGGACTCTGAACCCAAGACCTTTAGGAATAGCAGTGCTCTCAGCCCAGGGCCCTCAGACATTGTCCTGGGAAACCATCCCCATAAAGAAGTAGCCTGGCCACTGTAGCTACAGCTTAGAGCCACTGAAAATCTAGAAGGGAAACTTCTTGCTACCAAAGTCCCTGGCACTGTCAAATGGTTCAGCATTAGAAACTGACTTGATTTTATCACTGGAAATGATATTAAAGAAGAGAAGTGGCCATCTGCTTTGCTGCTGTACCCTAAAATCCATGGGACCTTTCTATCTGACACACAGCTGAAGCTTTCCATATATGTTGTCTTCCCCATAAAAATGTGAACACCTTCAGAGCAGGGATTGCCTTAACATCTTTTTGTATCTCCAGCCCTTACCACAGTGCTTTGCATATAGCAAAAGCTTGAGAAATGCTTCATTCATTTATTCATTCATTCAGGCTCAGCTCAAGTTTACCCTCATCCAGGCAGCCTTCTTCTATTATTCTCATCCCTGCTAATCTCTCTCTCCTCTAATCTGTTGAACTCATAGTCTGTTCAGTCACGTCCCACTCTTCATGACCCCATTTGGGGTTTTCTTGGCAAAGATACTAGAGTGGTTTGCCTTTTCCTTCTCCACCTCATTTTACAGATGAAGAAACTGAGGCAAACAGGTTAAGTGACTTGTCCAGGGTCACACAGCTATAAGTGTCTGAAGTTGGATTTGAACTCCCAAAGATGAGTCTTTCTGACTCCAGGTCCAGCTCTCTATCCAGCACTTCATCACCTAGAAGCCCCACTATACAATCTAGCACTTGATAATATGCCATCTTAAATAGCTGTAAGCCTCTTGAGGTCAGGGAATATGTGTCTTATCCCCTGCCCCATCTCAACAGAGAGAAGATATACAATGAAGATTTGGTGAAACCATCTCAATAACATCAGCTTGACAGAGGGGAAAAAACAGAAACAATCAAATCAGTACTGTGGGAGGTGTGTAGAGATGGATTCAAGAGCAGCACTTTCCTTCCCGAGGTCCTCTCTCACAGAACTTCACCAAAGACTTGAGCCAGTCAGCCAAGTATCCAGCACTGCCCCCCTTGTCCCAATATACCCCTTCTCACCTCACATTGGCTACATAAGGACTTACCAAGATGTGAGAAAATAGAATTAGGCTAGGGGCAGGGTGACAACAACGATTACTAGCATTTCTATAGCATATAAGGTTTGCAAAGCACTCTACGCATGTTACCTCACTTGATCCCTGACCCATAACCATGCAAACTATCACTGTCTGTGAACCATGCCATGCAAACTATCACTGTCTGTGAACCATGCCAGCAATTGCCCATGGAGAGAGTACAAGGAACACCCCTGCACAGGGACGTCAGAAATAGACACGCAACACCCAGGGAAGGAGGTGAAAGAATAATTGATGAAGACAGGGGCATTTCTCCAAAGAAATGGTTAGTTCACCATTGCACAAAGTGTGCAAGTGTGGCTCTCAGTTTGTCCTTGTTCTGTCCTGGAGGAATAAGACGAAAGAATCTTCTCTTTCCTTGAGGGTCACAGTCCAGGCAGAAGATAGGCAAGAACTCATCCCAAAGTCAATCTGATAGCCTCATGCTACCATTTCCAAAGCAAAGGAAATGGGAAGAATAAGACAGAAAATGACGAAGAGGAGACAAAAAGGAGATATGGTGCCCCTTGAGGGGCAGGGTCATATAATGAAAAATACACTGGTCTTAGTCAACAGACCTGAGTTCTAATTCTGGCTTTATATTTTCCAAGCCGTGACCATGGTCAAGTCACTTTACCTCTATAATCCTCATTTTTTTCAGATATAAAATGGGGATAATATTTGTACTATCTTCCTCAAAAGGCAGCAAGATATAGTGGATAGAGAACTAGCGTTGGAATCAGGAACTTGCCTTCAAGCCTGCCCTTCAAGTGCATATGGTGTCATGTGGTCCCAAGAAAGACACAACCTCTTAATACTTTTAGGAAACGTTCTAAGCCTATATACTGCTATCAGGCATTACCTAGTGTAGATACTCTGTTTACCAATGTAGATGGCAACTTCTTCTGTCATTTACAGTCTGAGAAGTTAAGTTGCTTGTCCAGGGTCACATAACTGGTTTGTATCAGAGACATCACTTGAACATAGGTCTTCTTGAATAGTCCTCAAAACAGGATAGAGGGAAAGTGAGGTTTCCAAAGGTTCTAGACCAATTAGAACCTCTTCCTTCTCCAGTTCCCCATTTCTAACCGGGGGAAGGGGATTGGGAGGCACAAAGCAGGGGTAATCTTCTAGCATAAGATCATTTAACCTGCTTTAGAGACAAAAGTGCCTATTATGGAGAAGGTAGTTGTTGAGTAAAAGGGAATGGAGTGGGAAACAGGAACCAAAAGCGATATCTAGCCATATCACCACTCTTTAGATTTTAACAGAAGGAAAGGAGGAAGAAGGTATGCTTGCCTTTCTGGCTATCAATTATCCACCATTAGAAGAAGCTCAAGTCAGGAAGGCATAGGACATCAGCTCATCACCCATCCTCCTTCCCCCACAAGCCAGAAGCCGGACTGCCTCTCACTACAAAGTGAAATGCTCTTGCCCTATTTCGGGAATAGCATGGCGCAGAAGCTATATTTGAAAACCCGAGGTAAACAAGATCTCAGCACAAGTGGATGGAGCACAACAGCTGTTTAAGATTAATCGCGAACACACACACACACACACACACACACACACACACACACACACACACACAGAGTCATCTGGACACCAGTGGCTCACAGGCTTTCCCTTTCATCCTCAGGGGTAGCCCCCGGATCTTCCGTTATTTCTTGACCCCCCACGAGGAATCCCGGTCCTGGTGCAAAGCTGTGGCCTGGGGTCCTAGACATGGCACTAGGACTATTTTCATTTCCGTCTGTCCCCCTTCTCTTCCCAACAGTGAATGGCACGATTCTTCCCTGGTTCTCTACACATACATCCGTCACCCTCAAACACCTTCACGTGTTTGTTTTTTAATTCTCACAAGCGTGTGTATTGGGTGTAGGGAGGGAGGGAGGAAGGGAGGGGAGAAATTTATAGCACTGCATTAAAGACATTTGTTCTCTTTAACCCGCCCCCTTCACCCCCTCCCCCCGTTCACACATACACACACCAACACACACATTCACACTCACACTCACACTCACACTCACACTCATACATACACACATAATGGGAAAAGGAAAATCTGCCTTTCCCCTGATGCAGCCGCTTCTTCCACAGCTCTCAGATGCTGGGCTTTGGGGGTTCCGGTAGAGCAGCCCCAAGCGGTCAGCCCCGGGTCCCGAATAGGGGACTCAGGACTCGCGCTGCTTTCGGCAAAGAACCCGGGAGGGGCAGGGAAGAGGGTACGTATGGTTGGGCTTTATGCCTTCGTTTCCCCCCTTCTCTCTTCCCCAGCTCCCCCTCCTCCTGTCCTCCCCGCAACCCTCCCTGCCCAGCACCAGAGTGGGGGCCAAAAGCCGGCAGAGGCCCCCCAGATCTTCCTAGTCTGAGGGCTTCTCCTTCGGCCCCCGTTCCCCAAATCCGCACACGTTCCCTCCATTCCCCCAGACTGTTCCCACCCGCCCCCCAGCTCTCCACTGCTGGACTGGGCACTGGGCGGCTGCAAGGGCCACTGGATGAGCGTGTACACACACACACACACACACACACACACACACACACACACACACACACACACACACACAATAACACAACACACTCTCTCAGACTCAAACCAGGACACACACTTGCGCAGACACACCACCCATGACACTCTCACAGACAACACATCACACATATGTCACACTCCCAGACACACACACACACACACCCTTCCCAGAGCCACAAACACAGCACACAGACAAAACAGAATGTATGAGGCACGCCACACCTCTACACACACACACACACACACACAACTTAAATCATTCCACTTCAGAAAGACAATCCACCCTAGGGCCGAGACTGGGCACCCTCAGCCCTCTCCCCGTCTTGCCGGGCTCCCCATTTCTAAAGCAGGGGCGCGGGAGGCGGGGGGGGCAGGGACCATCTTCCTTCTACTCACCTCTGGCGATGGCCTCTACGCCTCGGTCCTGGCCGGGGGAATTGGGGCAGGGGTCCGGGCAGGGGCGGTGGGGGGGCTAGCTGAGGAAGGTGCGTGATCCCCCCAGCGCAGGGCCTCCAGGCTCCCAGGCAGCTAGCTCATGGCTCCCGCTGGCCGGCCGCAGACGAGAAGCCGAGTCCCGGCATCGGAGTCCCGCGCGCCCCGCGCCGCGCCGCGCGCCCACTTGGCTCGGCAGCTGTCAGGGCGCCGGGGGGCAGCGCATGTGGAGGGAGGCCGGGGCTGATGGCGGGGGCTCGGGGCCGTGCTCGCCGCTCTGACTTTCTGTTTTAGATGCACCAACGACGACGACCAAGAAAACCAACCCCCTGCCCCCCACAGAAACGCGGGCTTGTGCCCGGCGGCCCCGGCAGAGCCCGAGCCCGGGAGGGAAGGAGGGAGGGCAATCGAGGAGGAGCCAGCCGGAGCTCGGAGGGCTCCCGCCGCCCGGGCTCCCGGCTCTGTGGCCCTCCCGCCCGCCGGCTCTCACAGCATCACCGCGGGAGGCGGCCCGGCATCCCAGCGCAGGGGGCGGATGGAGCCAAGTGCTCGGCTGCTTCCTGGGCAAGGGAGAGAGAGAGGCTCGCCCATGGAGCTGCAGCCCACGGAGCTGCAGCAAGAAGCCAAAGCCCCGAGCCAATCTGCGAGCCTCCGACCCGCGTCACCCTATCGGCTGCGAGCGAGAGCTGCAACGGCGTGACAAGCCTGGCATACTGATGCCCGCTCCGAGGGGGCATCCTCGGGGGGCCCGAGGACCCGTGGCGGGCGAGCCGGGGCCAGAAAACGGGAGTGCATCCGACTTCAGGGTGCCCCCCGCCCCTGCACGCGCACACACGCGCGCACACACACGCACGGGCACACACACTCACACGTGCGCACACACAAGCACACACGCACACATACACACGCACGGGCACACACACACACGCGCGCGCGCACACACACACACACGCACGCACGCACACACCTTTAAAACACACGCAGCAGCGAGGCACACCAAGAACAAGTCTGGTCCCCCAGAGTTCTTCTAGCAGAAGGGGAAACAGCAAAGTAGCCTGACCTGAATTTCGCCTTGGGCTCTTCTCAAGAGTGAGCCGGGAGGGAGGAAATCTTCGGGGAGGGGGGGCTGAGGGGATGCAGAAGACGCCTCCCCCCTGTCATTGAAGTAGCCTCCAGCAACTTTGAAATTGAGGTCTGTGCCAAACACATCTGTGGGCTTTAAATATAACAGGGAACCCTCACTCTGTCAGGGACCGCCCTGTGCTTTCTTGGGAGAAACTGTAACTCTTCTCTTTTCCCTCTCTTCTCTTCCTTCTCTTTCTAGCTTAACAGAATCCAGCCCTTCATCTTCTTAACCAAAACCAAATAACAACTTGCGAGGGAGCTGTGGTGAGGAATGGAACATAGATATATTTTAATGTTGAAAGCCAAAAAACTAAAAAGGAGACTGCCTCCCGACTTGTCGTTTGGTTTGGGGTCTGAGAACAGAAGGGAGATGGCCCTTCGGCGCCTGGCTGGGCTTTGGGGTTTGGCTCTGGAAACAAACTGTACACATCATGTAGTCTTGGATTCGATGCCTATAATTTCTTCTATATTTGTCGATCCTAGCCTTAACGGTTGAGGGGTGGGATTTGTCTCTCGAGAGGATATGCATCATCTACTTTATAGTTCTATCAAATTATTGCATTCCCATGGTACTCTGTATTCCAGAAGCACAGATACAAATGAGATTACACATAGATTTCAAGCTGTAAGAGAGTTTAGAGGTCATTTAGTCTAGCTACCTCGTTTTGGAAATAAGAAGACTGACAACTGGACAGGTTAAGTGATTTGACCGACTTCATATGGGTTTTGAAAGTAAGCAGTTCTAACTGTGGTCCAGTGAATAGGGACCCAGCTGTATTCCACCTCATCATGCCTAGGATCTGAAGAGAAGCAGTTCTGCCCAAGACTCCACTCCTCTGAAGCCAGGTCACAGTAAGGGAAAGACTGAATATGAAATCTCTTGGTCCCCAGAGGACCAAGGATAGGTAAAGGTGGTTTCATAATACTAGGTGGCCACTGTGGTTTACCCAAAGCCTTGGGCTAGATCATATGAATTCTTTCCCCAATACTACTTTATATTTCCCATTCTTTATTCAGCATTACCCTGAGCAGTGGACTGGGAATCTGCAGACCTGAGTTCAGATCCAACCTCTGCCACTACTTAGCTAAAATGACCTTGAGCAAATTCCTTATCCTCTTCTGGACTTCAACCCTCTCCAATCTGACTTCTTGCCACCAGAACAGGAACCCATTTGGGGTGGGAGGGGGAGGAATTGTATCCTCAGTCACAAGTCATTTAATGTCACAATGCTCCAACCAACTCTTTAGGATTATCAGGGACCCACCCCCTCAATCCCCCACACATATATTGAAATTATGGAGGGTACAGGAAGACTAGCCATAGGAGTATGCTCTAGTTTTCAGAAATTCTTGGTTTGACAGCAATGCTCCAGGGTCCAATTAATTTCTATTGGGAGTGAGGGTCATGCCATTTAATCATAGTAGCAGCTGCACCCAGTGCTCAGTCCTAAAACCCCATCAGCTGTTTCTATGGGGAGAGGGTTGGGTTTTAGCTTGGAACTAAAAACAGCTCTGAAAAAAATGTGGGGGCAGATGGCAGCCCATTGTTTTCCAATAGCCTTGGAGGATTAGACTAAAAGATACCAAAGTTCCCTTCTAGCTCTGAGAGACTGTGATTTTATGAAATCAGAGACAGAGTTTTTCCTTTTGGACTATTTTCCAGCACCTTCAGTTTCTAGGATTTCCAGAAAGTAGAAGGGGTTGGTATGTAAGGGGAGAGGTGATCTCTCTCCATTTCCAGGGACAATAATGATTTATAGCATGAGCATATAACTGGGCAGGAGACATGGGCACAAATGCTTGGGAGGGTCTGAGACTGGACCTCAAGTCCCTGGATGCCTTCTGTTTCCTAATTCCTTCCCTGAACACAGGTCAGCAATTCGTGATCTTGAGAAATGGACATTCACCAACTTGGTGGTAACCTTGTAGGTCAAAGAATTTCTGAGTCCCTGATCTGAACAACAGCCAAGAGGGTGATTTCTCCAACAACAGCACACTTGTCAGAGGAGATGACCAACAACAGCATTATCCCATCGATGCAGTACTAAAGAAAGTGATGGCTGGCCAGGTCTGGATTTTGTGAGTTCCTTAGACAGTGTAGATCTAAGGCGAATGTAAAATATCTGTTCAGCAGTCCTAAAAATAATCTTTATCTTGTTGGGGGCCAGGAGGGGAAGGTGGTCTAGTGAAAGGAATATTATGGATCATTTGAGGTTTTTTATGTTTTGGTTTTTTTGTGTGTGCTTATGCATTAAGAACTTTCTGTGAGAGAAAGAAGGAGGGGGAGGATGAGAAGAAGAGAAGAGGAGAAGGAGTAGGAGAAGGGAGAGGGAGGAAGGGAGGAAGGAAGGGAGGAAGGAAGAAAGGAAGGAAGGAAAGAAGGAAGGAAGGAAGGAAGGAAGGAAGGAAGGAAGGAAGGAAGGAAGGAA
>CM053582.1:357092059-357108389 GCA_028627135.1 Pseudochirops cupreus
GTGAATACAGCACCAGCCCTGGATTCAGGAGGACGTGAATTCAAATCCAGCCTTAGACACTTGACACACTTACTAGCTGTGTGACCTTGGGCAAGTCACTTAACCCTAAGTGCCTTGCCTTCCCCCCTCAAAAAAGAAGAAGAATATTGGATTTCAGTCCAAACTCTACTAACAACTAGTTGTGTGACCTTGGATAAGTCATTTCATTCTTTGGACCTCTGTTTCCTCATTCATAAAATAAAAGTATTGGACTAAGGTCCTTTTTTAGCTCAGACATGTTACTACAAAAAAAGAAAAGAAAAGGATAGGCACAGAAATGAGTACTGGAAAGCTTGGATTCTTATTTAATGGGTAACAAGTTAAAGTAACCTTACATATCTGACATGATCAGGGAAGGGATCCTGGATAATGAAACATTTTAGCTACCAAAAAGACCCCAATATACCTTCCTAATTCTATTAACAAAGGGAAGGCATTTCAAATACACATATCACATCCCACATATTCCCCTCTGTGTACTCTACACCTCAAACAATATTCACTCTCCCTCTGAAGCATGACTTGGGATCTTCTACCTTTACCTTGCTCAAACCTGACTCAAATTTTCCCTCCTCTATAAGGCTTCCCCTTCCTCGATCCCCACCCCCCAAGCTGGTAATGACTTCCCCTTCGTGACTGTCACAGCACTTTTGTTTCACAGCTGTCTGATATGCCTGTCATGCTACTATATTGGTACATACTCCCATATTAGACTATAAGCTCCATGAGGACAGGAATCATGTGTTATCTAAACTTTGCCTCTCTCCCATCACAGTGTTCTGCACACAAGAAGCTATTAATAAATATTTGATGATTTTTAAAAGTCAGAAAGTTGTAAAAAGGAGGAATTTCAGAATAAGACAGAATATGACAGTCAAACAAATAGCAACTAAATATTAAATATACCAAGGAGTCCTACAAAAGGCTGGTAAAGAAGGGAAGCGTCAGGCCTTCTCCCCTTGGAGAGGAGCCTCCACAGCCTGCTGATCCAAGGAGTACATCAAAATGACCTCCTTGGAGAAACAGTATCAGAGAAGAAGGCTGCTTTTGTCTGTCTCCCCGTCAATTACTAGTTCGCTCACGCTTGAGGCGTGGCCACCTAATTAATACTGATGCTAAATAACTACATATTTAACAAGTGAATAATTAGATGAATAAGCAGGCATACGAAAGTGTCAGACATCGCATATGTGATTGACAGACTGCCCAGAGAGAGCTGTACTGACTCAAAAGCATTCTCTTGATTTACCTGCAAAAGTACAGGTCTAATAGCATTCTGGGGCAACATCAACCCATGTAACCTCACAGAACTGATCCCACCTTCATTTTGGTCCTAGCAAGACAAAGTAATCTAGGAAAATGGATGCATGCTCTTGTATCTTTTGTCCTTTCAAAAAAAAATGGCAGCCAATCAGTGACGTCCATCCCTGACTCTAAGAACACTTCTTCCTGGATGTTGAGATGATCTCTGTGGAGTGATGACCTTCCATGCCCACAAAGATAATTCTGCTTTCTCCAATGACTGGCTGATAGCTCTGAATAGGAGCCTGAATAAGAACTCTGAGAGACTGCAGCAAAAAGACCTACCAAGGGCAGTGACGTAGATGAAACTCAGAGAAACGAAGTCCAGAGCTACTTTTCCACAATCCCTGGACAGGTGGGTTAACAACCATGATACAGTCATTACTCTATTAACAAATCCTACTACTGAGAAATAAACTACGAAAGAGTCTATTGGAAAAAAATCTGAACTTACCCTGTTTTGAGACTAGAGAGAGCCTCGGTAGTGGCAATTCCAAGGGCTGACCTGAGAGACCAGACCGAGCCCGGAAGTCATTATACTCGCTGTCAAAGCTGTTCTTCCCTTTTCTGGTAATCCAGAAAATTGTGTTTGCTTTTGTTCTTTATCTGTAACTTTCTCTTTATTTCATTTCCCTACTAGAAAACCCTTTCCACAATACAGAAATGCTGTACATAAACCACAAACGTATGGAGTTTCAAACTCACAAACAAGGAGGATAAGGGAGAGGACATTCCCTATCTAGGGGGAAAATAACTTGGAAAGGTTTGGCCAACAGGAACTATGATAACAGAGTAGAAGGATATAGCCTATATAAGCCTGTCATGTAAATTTGAGATATAGCTCCTCCTACATAGAAATCACGCACCAGTGCGAACAGCAAACTGGGAGGGAATGGCTGGTAAATTCACTTTCATTTTTAAAATACTGCCTGCCATTCTTGGGGAGCTGAGTTCAAAAGAAGTAACACCTCTCCAAAGAAGGAGTAAGGAAAGAAAATTAAGCCGATACAGATAAAGGAGCTTCCGCCCCCACCACCCCCATCGGTAGCTTAGCCTTCCTTGCTTACTAGCGCCACCTGCTGCCTACATTCACTTTCCCCTCACCCCAGGTCCCAACTGCTCTCCGTGATTTGACCAATTCCCTACCATATAGGTAAGAAAGCTGAAATGACACTTAAGAAAATCCAGTCAAGAAGGCAACCAAAGCAAAACAGATATATGTACACATAGAATAAACCTGCTCTAGAAGACATCGTTTTGAAAGCAGCCCCAAGTAGTAGCTAAAGAATTAAAGAATCAGGCAATTCAAAGGGAGAAATACAAGTTATCAACAACCATAAAGGGGGAAATGCTTCAGATCACTGATTACAAGAGAAATGTTCATTAAAGCAACTCTGAAGTTTAATAATACATCCATAAGATTGGGTGTAAAAGAAAAATATGTTGGGCAGCTAGGTGGGGCAGTGAATACAGCACTGGCCCTGGAGTCAGGAGGACCTGAGTTCAAATCTGGCTTCAGATGCTTAACACTTAGCTGTGTGGCCTTGGGCAAGTCACTTAACCCCAATTGCCCTGCCCTCCCCACTCCAAAAAGCCAAAAAAAAAAATTAAGAAAAATATGTTGGAGGGACTTCAGGAAAACTAGACATGTTAATGCACTGTTGATGGAACTGTGACGTGATACAACCATTTTGGGAATCAGTATGGAAATATACCCCAAAAGCTACTGAATTATACATATTCTTTCACCCAGTTAGCTTTGTTTTCAAAAGATCAATAAAGAGGGGGAAAATCCTTATGTACAGATATATATAGCTATGTGTATGTATATGTGTATATGTATATATATATATATATATATATATATATATATATATATAGTAATAGTTTTTTCCTATTGGCTAGGAACTAAAAATTAATGGAATGCCCACCAGTTGGGGAATGACTAAATAAAATATAATATATGATTGTGATTCAATAGTATTGTGAGATAAGAAATGATGAAAGGGCTGGTTTCAGATAAACCAGAGAAAACATTTATGCACTGATGAAGAGTGAAGTTAGCAGAACCAGGAGAATGACATTTATAATAATAGCAATATTATAACACCAAAAAACTCTTATCAACACAATGACTAACCATTAGATCACCCCACCCTCTTGAGGTGCAGAACGAGGCATCCGGTTTGAATTGGACAATTGGGGAATTTGTTCTACTTGACTGTGCGGATTTGTTAGAAGAGGTTTTTTTTTCTTTTTTTTCCTCACTGGGAAGGTAGAAATGTGGGAAGGAGAGAAAATAAGTTCTTGTTAAGTGAAGAAATAAAAAAGAAAGCAATGAAGGATCAATATATGAATATTCAAAAGAGAAGAATTTAAAAAATAATTAGAAATAAATTAGAAATGATCAGAAATAAATAATAGAACAATAATAATTAGAAATAATTAGATGATTATTAGAAATAATTAGAAAAAATCAGAGCTGGCATTATCACTCTTCCAAACAAGGTCACAGAGAAGACATGTACGTACTTTCTAATCTCTGCGACATTCTTACAAAAATGATCTAAAGGCATATTAAGGGTATCTCTGAGGAAAATATAAGAAGGTAAAAGTCAGGTCATGAGCCAGGGTGGTGAAATAGCAGGAGGAGATATGGAAAGCTCCTGCCACTCCTCCCCCTACCAAGATTCCTCCAAACAGATCTAGGAAATTCAATCCTGAGCAGAAAATCCAAGAAGTCACAGGATGTCACTTTTCCAGGCCAGGTTGCCATAGGCAGGAAAGTCTGTGGATTTGGGGGATGGAATCTAGCTACAAGCTAGCTTCTGGGACCACTCCAGGGCAAGGAGGGGCTGACCATAAGGCAAGGCAAAGTCCCACTCCATGTAGAGGACGAATATATGACACCAACGGAGTGGAATAAGCGGCCTTTCCACAATGATGTGCAGGGCTAGGATTAAAACTCAGAAATGGATCTTCAGTAAGGTAAATGCAACAGTGCTATGGTTGATCCTTTAAAAGGTGGCTCTGGAATCTGGTTTGATTCATCTTTTTCAGGTTTCTCCCAGTCCATTCTCTGAAGATCTTAGGTATCAGAAGACCTCGGTCATGGTCTTTGGCCGGCCACTTATGACTGTGTGATCTTTGAAAAGGCCATTTATTTCCCTGACACTCTGGGTTGTTTTGTTTTTGTTTTTCATCTCTAAAATGAGGGACTAGGATTAGACAATAAGTTTTTAACCTGAGGTCTGTGAACTTAAAATATCTCCATTTTGGCAACTGTATTTCAGTATAATTGGTTTCCTTCGTAGCTTTATGTATTTTACTCTATTCATTTAAAAACATAATTCAGAGAAGGGCTCCATAAATTTCACTACATTGCTCACAGAATTCATGACACAAAAAAGGAAATTTGGTGGGAATTAGGTGATCTCCAAGGTCCCTTATGACTCTAGAATTCATTCCATGATTCTAGAAGACCAGAAGAGCCAGTGTTATTCAAGAACTGATCCAGACTCAAAATAAAAACTTTAACCCATGAATCAACAAGTATTTATTGAAAATCCTATGCTATACCCCTCAGAGTTTACAGAACAATTCAATTCAGTAAATATATATTAATTATCTACTGTATTATGATAGAAGCTGGGGATAAAAAGAAGGAATACAAAAAGCCCTAATAGAGTAAACGAGATATATACATCAGTAGGACACAAGGTACAGTGTAATCAGGACACATTACATCAGCATTTGTTTTGATTTGATTTGCTTTTTTGGAGGAGGGAAGACAAGACAATTGGGATTAAGTGACTTGCCCAAGGTCACATGGCTAGTAAGTGTTAAGTATCTGAGGCTGGATTTGAACTCAGGTCCTCCTGACTCCAAGGCTGGTGCTCTATTCACTATGCCACCTAGCTGCCCCTATATCAGATTTGTTAAGAGCCAACTATGTGGAGGGGACTGTGCTAGGTACTGGAGGATGAGATAAACATTATGACGAGGGAGAATATTGGATTTAGAGTCCAAGGACTCTGGCTTTGCTATCTGCTACTTATGTGAATTTGAGCAAATTACTTAACATCTCTGGGCCTCAGTGGTCTCACGCAGAAAATTAGGAATGATTTCTAACTGGAATCATCTCTCATGTCTCCTTTCAACTCTCAACACTGTGGTGCTATCCATAGAAACAGGGGGAAAAAATAGAAGACGTTTATTAGAGATAGATGATTAATTCAGAGTAGAAACACAGGGTACTATCCCTCAAGGAACTTATAGTCTACCTAGGAAACAAATCTAACATATTTGAAACTTTTAAAGAATGTTAAATGTTCATCTATGTGTTGAAATGCCATAGAATTTCAGAAAAGGGAGAGAGACCATTCTGGGCTAGGCTTCATAGAACATGAAGGATTTAAATTTGATGTGGAGGGATAGGAATGATTTGGATAGAAAGCAAGAAAGGACAGGATAAAGCATAGAAGTTGTAACAAACATGGCGGGGCAGATGAGGTGGGAGGAAAGGTCAAGGGAGTGGTGAACAATGAGGAGACTGATTCCACTAGAATAAATGATAAGTAGTTATTGGGAAGTAGAAGGAAACTAGACTGGATATCTAAGACAGTGCCAAATCAAAGAAGACCTCAAAAGTAAGAAGAGGATGCAGTAGACAATAAGAAGCCTCTCCCTCTGCTTCTCCTCTACAAAGGAAGGTAAATTTTGATGGCCAGAAGCTGTCCACTTAACTTGGGGTTTGTTGGATAGATTTCTCCCTTCCTTCCTTCATTCTTTCCTTCCTTCCTTCCTTCTTTCCTTCCTCCCTCCCTCCCTCTCTCTTTTCCTCCCTTCTTTTCTTCTTCTCTTTCTTTTTCTTTCTTTCCTCCTTTCTTTCTTCCTTTCTTTCTTTCCTTCTTTGTTTCTTCTTTCTTTCCCTTTCAATTCTAAAGCCCATGAACTCTGAAATAATCTAATATGCTTGGTGCTAAAGTGTGAAGGCTACCCTTTGTTCCTCTACATTTGGTTTCCATGCTGTTATTTGATACTACCCACTTTAGTATAAGCAATGAAAGGAGGCAGACCAATTGAATGCCATGAAATAAAAATAGTATTCCATTAATTTAAGGTTATGATCACTGGGACAGAGACAGTAATGAAGTTTAATTAGGTTTTGCAACAAGATTGTAGAGGGAATTTAAATCTTCTTAAGGGAAAAACTATCTTTGAGTAACTAACCCTCAGAGACTTTTGGAAGTCTCTGTTTAAATACGAATATTTCAGTAATTTCACACCTTTTTCATTGACCTATTAAATTTAGTCACATGCCAACCTCTTCAAGAAAATACTAATAAAAAATCCTGTCATTTATTAGACTTCTATTGTACTCTGTTTACATATAATAGGTGTGGGCTAGGGGAAAAAGTACTGCATTTCCCAGAATGGGTGAGCACTCATTAGAACAATGAGAACTTCAGTTCCCATGAGGTACTCATCCCCAAAGTCACGGTTGGTTGTATCAGAGGGGTTGAGAGAACGAAAATACAGGAACAAATGGAATTTCCAGACATATTTCATAACTGTGTAGAGCTAGAGAGGCTTCTAAGAATAAGAATAAGAATCAGAAGAATCATCAACATTCCTTCATTAAATAAATATTTATTAAGTGCCTACTGTGTACTTGGCACCATGCTGAGTACTGAGGATACAAAAAGAGTCAAAAGACAGACCCTGCCCTCAGGGAGGTCACAGTCTGATGAGGGAGACATCTTGCAAACAAATATATACAAAGCAAGCTATATACAAGATAAATTAAAAATAATTAAGAGAGGGATAGCGCTAGAATTAAGAAGGATTATTATTGTTGTAGAAAGTAGGATTCTAGTTAGGACTTGAAGGAGGGCAGAGAGGACAGTAGTTGGAGTGGAGGAAGGGCATTCCAGGTAAGGGGCACAGCCAGAGAAAATGCCCAGAGCCAAGGGAACATCCAGGAAGCCAGTGTCACTGAATCAAAGAATACATGTTAGGGAATAAGGACTAAGGAGAGTGGAAAGGTAGAAGGGGCCTAGGGTATGAAGATCTTTGAATCCCAAAGCATTTTCTATTTGTTCCTGAAGGAAACAGGAAGCCAATGGAATTTAGTGAGCAGGAACCTCAAAGGAGGACATGATCAGAAAATCCCTTTAGTGGCTGACTGGAGGATAGACTGGAGGAGGAGACACTTGAGGCAGGTAGCCCCAGTAATCAAGGCATGAGGGGATGAGGGCCTGCATTAGAGTGATGGCAGTCAGAGAAGGAAATGAAGCACATGGGAGAGATGTGGCAAAGATAGAAGCAACAGAATTTGGCCACACTTCAGAGATGAGAGGTGAAAGAGGTGATACTTAAGTGTAGAACCTGGGTAACTAGGAGGATGGTATTACCCTCAACAGTAATAGGGAAGTAAAGAAGAAGAGAGATTAGAAAGGAAAAGATAATGAGTTCAGTTTGGGTCATCTTGAGTCTAAGTTACCAGACACCCAGAATAGCATGGTATACTCCGTTATCACCAGCAATAAAAGATAAAGCTGAAATGGTATTCTCAATAGCAAAGAATATCTCCTGACACCCCAAAATAACATGTCCTGCAAGACTGAGCCAAACACCAAAGAAAATAATTGGTTATTAAGTAAAAGAGGAGAATTTGAATGCAAGTTGATCAAATAGAAGAAAGTTAATTACATTGTGATAGCAAAAAATGACTGAGAAATGAAATATTTCTTTTCATGTGGCTAGGACAAGAGAAGGCTGTAAATATAGGGAAGGAAACTCTTTTTGTTTGATTTTCTCAACTTGCTTATTTTCTGAGCAACATTAATAGATGAGAATCTAAGGCAGAAAAGGTACAATGAGAAAAACTGAGAAGAGACTGAGTGGAAGAAATTAATTAATATTTCAGGGGAAGATTTTATTCCTTCATTAATAAATCAATTTTATGCATGGTAGGATAATGCAAACACCCTTCAGATAGGGAGAAGAGAAGGTGGGATAGGAGGACTAGCTAAAAATGGGACAGGACTTAAAAGGATGAGAGGCTCTCAACATCCCACATCTTTAGTGGATCATAGAAGGAATGGAATTGGGTACAGTCAATAGAAAGGGAACAATCTGTCGATTTTTAAAAATGAGTCCACAGAGGTAAGAGGAAGTGAGATAAGCATCTTGTAAGAAATTCTGCTGTTGGGAGTTTGGATACTTCAGGAGAAGAGCTTCTAAAAGACAGGGTTGTGTGTCTGAGTACTAACCAAAAGAGGGAGGCACAGTGCAGAGAGAGCTGGACAGGAGGTCATAAATTTAAGAGAGTACAGTATGACATCAAAAGGGTTGAGCTACGAAGAAAAGGGCAAAGGATAAAATAAAGCCTTACAGACTAGAGTCACACAACCCTCCCCACTGCCCTCCGCTGCCTCCCTTCCCAACTCGGAGGTGCCTAGAAATAAACCCTGTGGTACCCCAAGAGAGAAGAGGAGAAAAAAAGCGTAGAGAAGCAGCAGACATTTTACAAAACGCTCTTTGGAAAGGGACGTCACAAATTAACGTCAAAGAAATAAAGAACAAACTGAAGGAAGGGAGAGGGAAAGGACAGGATTATTTCCGCTTTTATTTATTTTTTACCTTATTTGTTACTTACTTTCATCTGAACTGGGAAGGAGTACGTGTGTAGCGTACATGTATTACACACCTTCTTGGAACGGGACGCGCACTCAACAACTATAACCCTAAGGGCGAATGATAAATTTCGCAATAAATAGGAAGGGAATTGAGACACGGATTAAACAAAAACAAAACCTAGGCATTTGTCACATACAAGAAACACATTTAAAACACAGAGACCGGAGATGGAACAGAGAAGACGGAACAAAACACCACATGCTTCAGGCAGTTGTAAAAAAGGCAGAGCTGCAATTCTGACCTCAGCCACAACGTACAGCCAGATGCCTGTGAGCGTTATTTGTATGAAGTGGAAAAGGAAGGGGCCTCCATCCTTGGCCTTCCGCCGGGAAAGAAGGGCATCACCAGCCTTATCCAGCCACTCTCCTCCTCTTCCCTCCGAGCGTGACCCACTTTCTAATCACCACCCTTCAGTTCCACTCCTTCCAGAAGGATTTCTCTTTGAATGCTTGGAAGGAAACAACAGAGAGGGCAGATTGACCACAGCCACACCCACCCACACACACACAGACGTGTGCTCATCACCATCACCACCACCAGAGAGCTATTCTTAATAACCAAGAGGGAAGACCCAGATCCATGCCTGCCCCACTTTGGAAGGTTTATAAAAATAGGAAATCATTAAGATTTCTTCTTTTATATTGATGAGCCCCCAACCTGATCACTCTAGTTAAATTCAGAGTATTCATGCCCTCTCTCCCTCAGTCTCTCTCTGCATAATGTGTCTCACTATCTCTTTCTTCTTACAACTCTCTATTCACCACCAATAATGACATACACAGATCAGAAGCAGCAATCTATATGAGATAAGCTATAGCTTATCTATATATCTATCTATACTGTCACTATAGAGACAGCAAATTCAAATTAACTAAGCAGAAAATCCTCATGTAATTTTAAAGAATAGAGATAAGCCTTGGAATGGGAACTTCATGTTCTCCCTAAGAAGGAAGAGGGAGAAAGGGGGAGGGCAAAAGCATTACTCTCATCCCTCCCAGACAGCTCCAACAGCCATGGTCTCATCTCAGTGCTGAACAGAGTCCACACCAATCATGACAGTGACTGCAAGCCCTTCCTTCCCCACATCTTAGTCCTTGTCACCTGGACTCAGACTGGTCCAGCTACAAGCGCTCCTTTCAAAACCTCCCTGGATCTATTTTCAACCCTCTATGCCCATGCGCATACTCTGTCCTTTGAGGAGAAAATGAAATATTGCTCCTAGTTAGGTCTACGGTGGCATTAGACTCATAGAGGCTAAGGGCTGCATATTGACTTAGAAAACCACAAATTAATGTTATCTATGTTGTATTGTATTTTTGGTTTCTTTGCCACACATTTCTCAATTACATTTTGATCTGGTTCTAGCCACAGTCAGGAAGTTTACAGGTCCAGTTGAACTTCTGACCCTTTTGTTGTAGGGACAATATTTCCTAAGGCCCTACCACATACAGTGGGCTAGCTTTCTCCTAGGGCCCTACCTCATGAAGGTTGGACTATATCTTCCTGAAGACACTGAAACTGTCTTCAAGACTTAATTGCCTCAAGGGACTGAAGCTCCATAGCTTCTCCATGGCCCAAGTACAAAATTCAGGTCATAAGGAGTCAAGCACTTCTCCTTCAGGCTGTTGACAACTGGACCAACACAGCCAACACAGACAGCAGGTAGGTATACCTTCCAGAATCAATGCTGTATCCATGTTGAATATCCTTTCTGTGTCACAGCTAAGTATATCTCCTTTGTTAACTACCACAGGGCCTTCAAGTGTCTCATTTCATTCCAATTTCAAACTTAAACCACTGGGCCACCCTAAGTCAGGCCTGGCCCATAGTACCCTAATTTGTCCCTGTTGTTTCAGTCATATCTGACTTTGTGACCCAATGGACCCTGGAGCTTTCTTGGCAAGGAGTGGTTTTCCATTTCCTTCTTCGGTGGATTAAGGCAAACAGAGGTTAAGTGACTTGCCCAAGGTCATACAGCTAGCACGTGTCTGAGGTAAAATTTGAACTCAGGTCTTCCTGATGCCAGACTCAGTACTCTACCCACTGAGCCCTCTAGCTAGCTCTAATTTGTCCATAGATCATGCCAAATAAAATGATTCTGCTCTACCCAACAAAACTTTATTTCCTAGGATGCCTTTCTACATGTCAAAAAAGAACCCGAGGGACAAATACAAATGGATAATGCCAAGGGAATTAACGAGGAAATAACATTACACTTGAAGACACTAGAGACAATGAAAAAAGAAGACGACTGTTTTTATATATTTGCCTCACATGGCATGACAGCTAAGTTCTAAACAGAAGAATTAAGTGATCAGTGGAAAATATTTGGCAAACAAGACCCCAAAGCAGTGAGATTTAGCAGCATGGTGTATGACAAACCCAAAGATGCCAACGACTGTAAGGACTCACTATCTGACAAAACTACTGGGAAACCTAAAAAACAGTCTGACTGAAATTAAGGTGAGAACATCTCACACCATCCACCACAATAAATCCCAAATGGATATGTGACCTAAGCAGAAAAGGTCATATAATAACCAATTTAAGAGATGAGGAGGTACTTTTCAAAACCATGGCTGAGGGTAGAGGAGGGAGTTCTCAATATAACAAAGGATGAAAATGATCATAAAATATAAAATGGACAATTTTAATTACATAAAATTAAAATGCTTTTGCCCAAGCAAAATCAATGCAGTTAGAATTAGAAGGGAAACAGTCAATAGGGAAAATAATATTTGAACAAATTTATCTGCCAGAGGTGTGTATCTAGATATATAAGAAGTTGACACAAATATATAAGAAAATAATAAGAAATAGACAATTTGCAACAACATGGGGAAAAATACCCTAAGTCATGAGTAATAAAAGAAATGCAGATTTAAAACAACTCTGAGGTTCTACCTCATACTCATCAAATTGCCAAAGGAAACAAAAAAAATAGCAATTACTGAAGGGCTATGGGGGAGAATAGGGATACAAATGCATTCGTTTTTTTCTTTTTAAAAAAAATTATTTTTTTTACTTTAAAAAATTTTTTGAGTTCCATGTTCTGTCCCTTCCTTAAGCCCCTCTCCCACTCACTGAGAAAGCAAGCAATCTGATATTAATTATACACAAGATAACATACAAAACACATTTCTACGTTAGCCTTGTCAAATAAAAGACAAGAAATATAAAGAGAGAAAATTGTACTTCAATTTGCACTCAGAGTTCATCATTTCTTTCTATGGAGATGGATAGCATTTTTCAACATGAGTCTTTTGGGATTGTCTTGGATCGCTGTATTGGTCACAGTGGCTAAGCCTTCTAACAGTTGGTCATTATTAAAATATTGTTGTTACTATGTACGATGATCTCCTGTTTCTGCTCACTTCACTTTGCATTGGTTCGTATAAGTCTTCCCAGGTTTTTCGGAAACTGTCCTCCTTGTCATTTCTCACAGTACAATAGTACTCCATCACAATCATATACCACAACTTATTCAGTCATTCCTCTATTGATGGGCATCCCCCTCAATTTCCAATTCTTTGCCACCACGAAAAGAGCTGCTATCAATATTTTGTATATATATGTCCTTTTCCTTTTTCTTTGATCTGCCTGGGCTAAAGACTTAGAGTGGTATTGCTGGATCAAAGGGTATGCACAATTTTATAGCCCAAGTTCCAAACTGTTCTCCAGAATGGTTGGATCAGCTCACAACTGCACCAACAGTACACTAACGCATTGTTGATGGAGCTATGAAGTGATTACAACACTGCGAGGAAACATGCTGTCCATCTCTTAGCAGAAAAGTAATAGACGAAAGGTACATGAGACATACGTTTTCAAATAACTAATGTGTGACTTCATTTTGCTTTACTACTATTTATTTGTTACTAGTAAGGGCTTTTCTTTGGAAGAGGGGAGAACTGAAACTCAGCTGAGTGGGGAAATAGCAATAGAATAATTTTGTTTTAAAAAGAGTATCAATGACATATGTTAAAATATACAGAAAAGAGTAGAAAGTTCAGAAGAGAACACAGGCAAATGAGGCAGTATTGGTGCTACCATGTTAAATTTAACATACACTTTTTAAAAAGTTCAATGTAATTCATGGTTTCATATATAATCTTTTTCAGTTCTTTGTATGTGGAAATGTCCATGTTTGTTATGTTTACAATTTTTTAAATCATTTTAATGCATTGCCCTAGAGAACAGATCATGAAATATATGTGTATTATATACGTGTGTATAAATATATACATATATGTATATGTGTGTGCATGCATGTATCCCTATATGAGCAGAGTGGTGGAGGACCACAGAGGCATAATATTGTGTGTGTTAGCAGGCACAGTCACTGTTCACAGGAGGTTGTATCAGCTGGATCCAGAGATAGAAAAGCTCACAAAGGTATAGTCCCTGTATGAACCGATACAGCATAAAGTGAGCACAAGGAGAAAAATAAGTTTTACAATAACTACAGAGACTTGAGACCTCTTAATAAAACAATGGCCAATTGTAACTTCAGAAGACTGAGGAAGAAATAAGAGAAATTCCATTCACAATAACAGCAAAATTAATAAAATATATTGTGGTTGGCTTTCCAAGACACCAAAATGACATGTAATACAGCTACAAACACTCTTTACAGACTTAAAATGATATTTAAGTCATTAGACTGGTATTCACCATTTAAGACTGACCTTTGCCAAAATAATTAAAATGACCATACCAGCTATGACCATACTTCACACTTTACCAAGCAAAAGGCCTTATGGGATTATTATTTTGACAAAAACAACAAAATTCATTTGGAAGAACAAAAGGTCTAAAATCCCAAGAGAATTAATGGAGGGGGGAAAAGTACAATCCAAAGAGATATATCATCTTTTTGCTGTTCAGTCATTTCAGGCATGTCTGACTCTTGTGACCCCATTTGATGTTTTCTTGGCAAGGATACTAGAGTGGTTTGCCATTTCCTTCTCTAGCTAATTTTACAGATTAGGAATTGAGACAAACAGGGTTAAGTGACTAGCCCAGAGTCACCCAGCTATACGTGTCTAAGGTATATCATTTCCAGACTCAAACTACATTACTGTATAAATCAGTAATCATCAAAGCTATTTGGAACTATAAAAAAAAAGTCAAACTCATAGAAAATATTAGATAAGCAATTAAAAACAGCAGCCTCCTATTTAATAAACCCCATGGACTTAAATTACTGAAGTGCTATCTTTTTTATAAGAACTTTTTTATAAGAACTTTATAAAAACTCTAAAATAGTTTGGCATGTCGAGTTTAGATTAGAATTAGGTGTAATTAGTGCCAATAATGAATCAAATGAAGCATTATTTGAATTCTCACTACAAATTTCCATTGGAATGGAACCAATTACCATAGTTTACAAAATTATAACTTCAAATAGTGTGAATTTAAATACACGGGACCACTTCACAATATTCATTATTCGTATTAACTAGGACCTAACTGCAACATCTTATATTTTATGTTACAATAAGCTCAAAATGTATATACAACCTGACTATAAAAGGTAACACCATAAAACAAAATCAGAAAAGTACTAGAGGAGTATTTTTAATCAAACAAAGGAAAGATGAGATCATAAGTGAGAAAATAAAGTGACTACATAAAGCTAAATTTTAAAAAATTTGTCAAAATTAACAAAGAGAAAATAAAAAGAAAAACTATAGAGTAGGGAAAATATTTATATCATATATCACCAATAAAAGTCTATTCTCTAAGACATGGAAAGAATTAAGATAAATAATGGAGCATCAAGAGCTATTCCTCAATAAATAAATGATTAAAGGATATTAATAGCTTTCAAAAGAACTGCCAAATAGATTGTAGCCATATGCAGATATACTCAACATCATTAAAAATGAGAGAAATGAAAATTAAGTTATGGTTGCACTTCATACCATGATTTTATAAAAATAGAACAGTAAGTCATTGAGAAGCTCTAGGAAGATAGCCCCTGTTGGGCTCACCCAGGATTGAACCTGGGACTTCTCACATGGAAAGTGAGAATCATATCGCTAGATCAATGAGCTGGTCAGCTCTCATTGGTGAAGCTATACACTTGTCCAATCATTTGGAATTTCAACTCAACCTTACTCAAGAAAAGTGGTTATTCTATACCCTTTCACCAAGCAATCCCAGTAATTGGCATGTACTCCAAGAAAGTCAAGGATATGAACAAAGTCTCAAAATATATCCAAATAGTCATAGCAGTCTTTGGGGTAGTAAAGAACTGGTAAAAGTGAGTGTCCATCAGTTGGGGAATAGATTAAACAACTGATATACTAATGGAATATTGTTGTGCAGAAAGATGTGATGGATACAAAGAATTAAGAGAAACCTGGGAATATTTAAGTGGCCTGATCAGAGCAAAAGAAGCAGAATCAAACAGAATAACAACATATACAATGTTCATCTAAGAGATTACTAAAAGGAAGTCAGATTTGGAGCAAACAGGAAGACAACTACTAGGAAAGAATATGTAATGATAAGTTGTGGTCACTGGATCAGATTACTTGCTTAATTTTAGCAATCAATAAACATTTACTAATCACCTACTATGTGCCAGACTCTGGCATTGTTTGTCTTTATCAAAAGGGAAAGGGTAGATGGGTAGGAAAAGTGGGTTGTTTTGTTGTTTTTTTTTACCCTCCCTAGAAATGTCTATTTACAAAAGATGAAGAATATCATTAAAAGATTTTAAAATTAATTTTAAAAACAAAGATCAGGGTAGCTAGATGATGCAGTGAATAGAGCACCAGCCCTGGAGTCAGGAGGATTTGAGTTCAAATTTGACACTTGACACACTTACTAGCTGTGTGACCTTGGGCAAGTCACTTAACTCCAACTGCCTTGCCTTCCCCCCTCCAAAAAAAAAGAACAAAAATCACAGGATCATAGAACTAGAGCCAAAAGGAACTTCTAAAGGTCATCTTGTCCCATCCCATCATTTTGTAGTTGAGGAAACTATGTCCCAGAGCAGCTGAATGACTTGCAAAAGGTCATACAGAGAGTAAATAGCAGAGGCAAGATTAGAACTCAGGCCTCTAACTCCAAAGTCAGTTCTCCTTCCACAGTACTGCTCTTACGTGGAGAAATACCTTCATGAAGTGCACAACCCACCCTTCCACACCTCAACTTCCTAAAATCCTTGTTATTCTTAAAAGTCCTAGCCCAGGTGCCATTTCTTCCATAAACCCTACCTCGATGATCACCAGTCAGGAGTGAGCTTCCTCCGGGGGGGGGGGGGGGGGGGGTT
>CM053582.1:357108489-357140046 GCA_028627135.1 Pseudochirops cupreus
TTACCAAAGTGTTTACCTTTGCAAATCATCCTGAAGGCATAAATAATTCAAATGAAAGTAACTGAATTAAACACCATAATAAAAGACCCATCCTAGGTCACAAATACACACACTAGCAGTGGGGAAAGTAGACGCGCGCAGGGGACCCATGTAGCCATGGTACAAGGATGGAAGGAGTATTTCTGCTTCCAAAGCTACAGAACTGCCATCATCCTCTGGTGATGCTTTAGTGATCTCTTCAGCTCCTGCCTATTGGGCACACAGCAGCTGCCAGGCACAGAGTCTGTCCCAGTTATGTAGATTCCACCAGGCACTTCTCTTTGTTGGTGATGGCTGATACCCCATATTTATTCCCCGGTTTTGTAATCACTGCAGGCTGCTGCCAGGAAGGGATCCATGGGAACGTTCTTGGGATGCCCCATCCTGCTTCCAGCTGCTGGCTTTGTTTGGAGTCTTAAGCTGTTGTTGTTCAGTCAGTTAAATGTTTGATGCTTCATGACCCCATTTGGGGTTTTCTTGGCAAAGACACTGGAGTGGTTCACCATTTCTTTCTCCAGGTCATTTTACAGATGGGGAAACTGAGGCAAGCAGGGTGAAGTGACTTGCCCAGGGTCACACAGCTAATACATGTCTGGGGCTGGATTTGAATTCAGATCTTCTTGACTCCAGGTCTCAGGTTCTGTTAACTGTGCCACCTATCTCTTACTCATAGGAGGATGAGTAAATAGAATGTAAGATATTGGAGGGTAGAGACTATCTCACTCTTGTATCTCCATCCCTAGCACAGAGCATACTGCCTGACACTTAATAAATTTAATGAAAGTTTGCTGTTTGACTGATGAGTGAGATCTACCATATCATTTTCGCTATTGTTTAAAATCTTGAACTTACCCCTGTTCATGCTCCTTTTTTTGAGGGGAGAAGGCATGGCAATTGGGGTTAAGTGACTTGCCCAAGGTCGCACAGCTAGTAAGTGTTAAGCATCTAAGGCTGGATTGGAACTCAGGTCCTCCTGACTCCTGGGCCAGTGCTCTATTCACTGCGCCACCTAGCTGCCCCAAATGTTCTTTTAGCCCTAATCAGACTGGGGGTGATGATAGGGAAGAGGGTAAGAAAAGGCAAGAAAATGAAGCCTTCTGAAAGTATGAAAACCCTGAATTGGCTTTCTAAAATTTTCATAAGGAATGATCTATTTTTCAGAGCCTTTGCTAGAAGGAGCTAGTGTCCTCTGGTTCGATTCTACTTTTTTACCATATTTCCCAGTCACTGAAACTTCTCTCTCATGCTTATGGCTAGAAATTCTATGTGGTGGCCAACAAAGAAATTTGTTTGTAACACAGGTTTTGTTTTACTTTCATTTTCAGTGGGGGTAGGAAGAGAGAAGGTAGATTTTTACTGATAAAAAAATTTTTAACTTAAAAAAGTCTATGTGGCTCCCTGTTTAATTTCTATTTAAAGATTCATTTCCCCTCAGTTCATTTTAGTACAGCTTTGCCCCGGAAATCCCACAGAACTGTAGGGGTCTGATTCTTTACCATATTTTAGGGAGCTGACCCAATACATTTTTCAGCTATTATGCAGACAAATGTAAACAAGTACAGGGAGCAATTGTCTATGTGGTACCTAGCCTTCTGTATATGTGTGTGTATCACATGTGTGTATATAGATATATAAAAACATTTAACTACACAGTATAGGTCTAATATGTGTGTGTAGAATATAGACTTATATGTGTGTGTGTGTATGTACATATACATGTGTGTGTATGTGTGTGTGTGTGTATATATATATGTATAAAGAGAGAGAGAGAGATCTACATACAGATATTTCTGTAGACATACAGATATAAATCGGAAAAGTTGTTTCAAGCTTTGAGCCCACTCAGTACATGTCCAGGTCTTATCTCACCAATTAAAAGTCAAGCTCTCTGTGGACAAGTCCCTGACCAGGCTATGGAGAGGCCATCAGCGCTGGGTCACGAGCGTAAGGCAACGTGCAACTGAGAAGTTGCTGCAGAGAAAGAACAAAACAGAGACCCTGCCATGCAAAACTGACTGCACTTGGTTTGGTCCTTCTCATCTCATTCACCTCTCAGAGATGTTAATTTAAGCTTTGGAAGCTTCTTCCATTGTTGTGCAGGAGGAGGATTATGGACTTAACGACTAAAGAGCGTGAATTCAAGTTTTGGTCCTGTCACTTTTCACTTGGGTAAGAAGGTTGGTCATGTGACTTCTCTGGGCTTCAACTTCCTTATTTGTAAACACAATGAACAACTGTGTTTCCAAAGGACTGATGATGAAGGAGGCTACTCACCTCCTGAGTGTGAGTGATGAACTAAACATGCCAAATGAGGCTCACGTTTTTGGACGCAGCCACTACAGGAATTTGTTCTGCCTGGTTGTGCATGTGTCCAAAGGGTCTTGTTTTTTTTCTTTTCCCCCAGGGAGAGATGAGAGGAAGAAATCAATATTTGTTCACCGAAAAAAAAAATACACTTTACTTTCTTAAATGAGGGAATGGCCTGAAAGACCTCCCAGGTGCCTTATGTTCTAGATCTCTGACCTTATATAGAAGATAGTCCTTTCCAAGACTCCCTTGCATCTCGGGAGGAATCTTCTTATAATAATAATGCCTTATATTTAAGCCATTTAGCTTCTCAAAATGTTTTTCTACCTCTGATCTCATGTACACCAACCTACCACATAGAGCAACCACCCTCCCTAATCATTAGGTAGAATTTCTTGACGAGAGAATTACATGTACAGGAGAAGTATTGCATGTTTCTTCACCTCCCCAGTTAATCAGTCAATAGCATTTAGTAAATGTATACTATGTACGAGGCTCTGTGCTAAAGCAAGGGTACAAAGAAAAGGCGCCCTCAGTCACTCTGGACCACATGTTGCTGACAGCTGAGAACTGCCCCCTTGGAAATCAAGAAGTCTTTAAATTCCCCCCAGAGGCAGAAAACAGCTAGCAGGGCCAGAAGGGAGACCCCATAGCTCCCTGAGCAGTTCTTCTCTTGGGAAATCAATAGAAAAACTTGAGGCTCTGATGCTGTAGATCCCATCCCATTCACCAGCGGGAAATTCCTTTACAAATTTCCCCTGCACAGAGAGAAGGGAACATCAGCCCCTTCAAGGCCCACTTGTCCTCTAGGTGCTGCCAGAGTCAGTCATCTTCAAAGTGATCCCTGCTCATTCAAATATTAGGTGAATGATAAAAATGGGCGTTTCTCAGAAGAGTAGCCAGGCTCCATTAAACCACACTAAAGGGATTAAGTTTAATAAAATGTTTCCTCTAATCTCCTCTTCCCATCCAGGTTTAGAGACAATGAATCAACTCATGCCCATTTAGGGGTGGGGGGGGGGGGTCAGCCTTTATTCTGACTCGGTATTTTCAATCCAAAGCAGTAGACATTTCTTAGGCAGCCAATGTGGAGAGGCACAAAAGGGGGTGAAACGGGGAAAGTGGGTCCTTTGTGATTATTCCTAACATCTTAAAGACACCAATGGAGCACATAAAATGAAATGAAGAAAATTACAAAATGGCCCTCGGTCCTGTATGGCTGGCCCCCACTTGGATAGTGGCAGTGGGTATCAGAGGGGGCTAGAAATCCCACTTTTTAGATGATCTGTAAATACTAGCTCAGGGATTGGTACCTGAAATGCAAGACCCTTGGCCAATTCTCCCATCAATCTTGCCAGAAATGAAACCAGAAAACAAACAGTAAGTTGCAGCTAAATGGAAGGACAACTCACAGGCTCTCATTGGAGGCAGCTTTTTTCCATGTATCCAAAGACAATAAGGAGCATGATTAAATTGGGATGATAATATTTGCACTCCCATTCGCATAAGAGGCAACATGTTGTTGTTGGTCGGTTGCTTCAGTTCCACTCTTCATGACCCCATTGGGGTTTTCTTGGCAAAGATAATGGAGTACTTTGCCATTTCCTTCTCCAGCTCATTTTACAGATGAGGAAACCGAAATAAACAGGATAAAGTGACTCACCCAGGGTCACACAGCCAGTAAATGTCTGGAGCCAGATTTCAACTCAGAAAGATGAGTCTTTCTGACTCCACTGAGCCACCTAGCTGCCTGAGAAGTGACATGGCAGAGTGGATGGAGGTCTGGCCGTGAATCAGGAAGATGTAGGTTCATGTGTTGCCTCTAACACATGTACTAACTGCATGGCCGTGGTCAAGTTAGTTGACTTCTCAGTGCCCTAGGTAACTCTCCAGGATTCTAAGTCACAGACAAGCTAGCTATTTGCATTAGTAGAGGGACTTCCCATACAGGGAATATCCTCTACACCAGTAAAACCATGGGCCTGGACAGAAACAAAAACAAAAATGCCCTCATCTTACAGGGTCGTATTTTAAGGAGTCACATACATATCATTTATTATTCTTATCACCTAGGGGCCCTCACTTCTTTTCTAGGTTACTCTCTTCTTTAGGATTCCTTCTGTATTAGTCCTCACTCCTTTCTTATGCAGAGGAGAGCAGTTCATTCATGGCTGCCTTAGGGAAGTCCTGAATAGGACAGCACCAAAGGCTAGATTCTGCTCCTTATCTGAAAATCAGAGTGCTTCAGTTTCCATCTATAGGACAAATATTGTTCTGGGCTTCTTATTTCCGATGGTCTTGTTATCACCCAGATAAGATAGCAATCTATAATAATGTTTTCCTAAGATATCGTCTAGAAGCATTACATAAATGATGGGATGTGGCCTTACTGACACAGCCAGGCCTCTCAGCGCTGCTTCACTTGGACGGATGAAGAGGGAGCCACGAAGATGGGACAATTTCTAATCATAAGGAAAGGCGCAAGTTTCTCCTGAGCCCAGGTAGAGAACCTAGCAAATGTTGCTCCTCCTTCCCACCTAGAAAAGTAAAAAATGACCCACAGACTACTAGGCAAATGCCTAAATGTCCAGTAAAGTGGAATGACATGGGGAATTCAAGAGATTGATTTTTTAAAAAGCTTTCTGATAGAGTTCAGTCAGAGTTCAGATTTGGAGAAAATCAAAAGCAGAAGTAGGGGTTCAAGGGCAGTTAGGGGGAGAGAGAGATAGACTGACAGAAACTCAAAGATATAGACAGAGTGATAGAGGGAAAGGTGAGAGGGAGGAGAGGGAGAGATGGAGAGAAAGACAAAGAAAGAAAAGAAAGAGGGGAAGGTAGAGGGAAATAACCAGATGGGGAGAGGGAGAGTTAGAGATGGGGGAGAGAGAGTGTATGTGAGAGAAAAGAGGGGGGGAGGGAAAGAGAGAGAGAGAGAGAGAGAGAGAGAGAGAGAGAGAGAGAGAAGCTATCTCCTGTAGGTGTTTTGTGATTTGAATTCAGAGATTAAAGTCTAGGTGTAGCAAATTTGGCTCCAGTGTCCTGGCCTCCACTTACTCATTTAAAAAAAAATGAGGTGAGGAAACCTTAGCTAGAAAAGACTGAATCTCCTCCATGTTGTCTACTTTGAAATCAATGAAAGAACAGTTGAGGTTTAACTCTCTTCCTTGCCTTTCCCAGTGCCTTGGACTGGCAGGCATTTCTACACAATTATTTTATTCCTTTGAATTATCTCTAATTTCTAACTTGTGTCATATAAAACTAAGATTGAATATAACTTGTTTGTGATTTATGTATGTATGGTATCTGTATACAGTGGCCTTGAAATGGTGGAGAAAGCCACTTAATAGCTTGGAATACATAAACGTGACAGAGGTTTGTATCTCAGTCCAAAACACTGTGTTGTTTTGTTTTGTTTTGTTTTATTCCCAAGAGGGGTTGAGCTGAATAAGAGGAAATCTTATGGTTTTGATTTTATTAAACTCTTATAAGCTTCTAAATAGCAAAGATAGATGAACAGTGTAACTCAAGACGATTTATCCCTAGGCTATGGAGTAATGAGTAAGCAAGGTTCAGGTGGCTAAGAGTGGCAGGTGTTTTATTGAAGCTTTTGGTCTCCAGGATTAGGATCAGAATAGAGGGATGAACCAAGCACCCTCTGAGATGCCCAGGGGGAAAAGAAAGGTATTGCCTGAAAAGAGTAATGTTTTCCTAGTATAACACTCCCTACTCCATTCAAACAGTGGGGGTTAATACCTCATCTATACAACCAACCTTACCAGACACTGCCACCTGGTGGTTACATAGACATTGTGGGGTGAAGGGTGGGAGGAGAGAAATATGAGAAACAGCATAATGCAATGTGGCAGTAGTGTCAAACTCAGAAAGCAGGGTCACTAAATCATACATAAGTATCTCTACAGGCCATATATTGACTTAGAAAAGCACATGTTAATATTATCTATGTCTTATTGTATTTTAACTTATTTTGTTAAATATTTCCCAATTACATTTATACCTGGTTCCTACTGCACTTGGAGGTATTGCAGAGCACATGGGTCATGTGCTTGACACCTCTGGTGTATAGAGTGATAGACTTGGAGCCAGTAAGGCATGGATTTAAAACTTGCCTTAGACCAAAAGCATAACCCTAGACAAATCCCTGAACCTCAGTTTCCTATATGAAAAGTGATTTTATAGGGTCATGAGGCTCTCCTGAGAGAATATAAGTAAAGTTTTTTTGCAAACCTAAAAATTTTATATTAATATCAGTTAATATTGGTAGTAAGACACTGTAGTTCTTTCCCATTGAAAAAAATTACCAACGTCTAGAACAGTGGTTCTCAACCTGTGGGTCACAACCCCTTTGGGGGTCAAATGACCCTTTCACAGGGGTCGCCTAAGACCATCAGAAAACACATATTTCTGATGGTCTTAGGAACCAAGACACCGCTCCTCTATCCATCTCCAGGTGGGTCTGCCCATGCAGATATGCCCACATACGATTATTAAAGGGTTGTGGCATTAGGAAGGTGGAGAACCACTGGTCTAGGAAAACAGAATAGTCTTGGGATCTCCACCCCAAGGTAGAATTTCTGGTCTGTTTTAAGAAGTCCTGTCATTCCATACTATTGAGCCATAAGAAATGAAAAAGCCTGGAAAGACTTCTATGAACTGATGCTGGGTGAAGGGAGCAAAACCAGGAGAACATTGTACACAGTAACAGCCACAATGTGTGATAACCAACTTGGATAGACTTGGCTCTTCTCAGCAACGCAAGGATCTAAGACAAAGGCTCATGATGGGAAACGCTCTCCTCATTCACAGAAAGAATTACAGAGTCTGAATGCAGATGGAAGCATACTATTCTCTCTCTCTCTTTTTTGTTTTGTTTTGTTTCTTCTTTCTCTTAGTTAATTCTATTGGCTCTAATTCTTCTTTACAACACAACTAATGTGAAAATCTATTTAATATGAATGTATATATAGAACCTATATCAGATTACACACTGTCTTGGGGAGGAGGGAGGGAAGGGGAGAAAATTTAAAATTCAAAAACTTGTGGAACCGAATGCTGTAAACTAATAGTTAATTAATTAATTTGAAAAAAATAAAAGTCCTGCCTTTCCAAACTCTTCTTCCTTTCTCTGTCCTATATATAGACTCTACTTCCTCCTTCTCTGACTCTCCTAGTAAAATAGGTTTCTCTGTGTGGTTCTGGGCCTAAAACTTTGTGCTCTACCTAGGTGGGTAAGACCAAGTGTCACTTCCTGTCAGTATCTCATTCTAAGTTGGTAAGAAAAAGGCAGCAGCCCAGCCCCTGTGATTTCTTTCTCTGGCACCCCTGCTTCTTTCTTGTTTTCTTATTTCTGCCTTTGCCCCAGGCCCTCTTTTAATATGATGGATTCCCTGATAGTGACAGACAACAGCTCTGAGGTGAACACACTGACTCACAAAGAACAGGAAATTGGATTCAGGGTTATGCAGAGGGACCCAGGGGACTGGGGAGTGACCAGAAAGAGATGTTTTGTCAGGCGGTCATCCTCTTGGCAGCAAAGACCTGAGCTCAATTTCCTGCTGTTTCTGTTTTCCCTTCTATGAGGACTGGGCAGGAATCTGAAATGGGCTGATCTAGAGATTTCTACGAAGCTCATGTGTGTGAGGGAGAAGAGGCCAGGGAGGAAAAGGCTGAACCCAGAGCATTCAATGAAGAAATCAAAAAGCTTGAATAATCCAAATAACTCAGATGACTGGGAAAGATATTAGCACAAACCAATTCAAAATGGTTGAGAGACAATGAATACTCTTTGACTCTGGTCCCATCTCCTCCTTAACAAGCTCCATCTCCTTCCAAACTAGTTCCCAGACAACCCATCACCCTACACACACACACCCCAACTCCAACCATGTCCCATTGGCCTTCAGTAAGAAACACAATGAAAACAAGCTTATTTTATCACAAATAGCCCCTTTATCCTTTTCTGCCTTATTCTTGTTGCATTTTGCCGAACTACCTCCTAATGGTCTAAACCAGGTAAGGAAGGAATAGATCCACAATTGCCCTCCAAACTCTCTAAAAACCTAGATGGGGCAGTTCAAGGAAGAAGGAGATTTTGGGTACCAAAGGTCAGGTAATATTTTCAACAGAACTCTTCTTAGACCTCTTAATTCAAAAGAATGTCTCCAAGACAAGTCTTTGCTTCACTTTCCCCTATCTCTCTCTCTTTTAGAGCAAGGCTAAATCATTGGTACCAAAAGCACAGAATGGACAGAGCCAATCCTCTGTTTAATTTCAAAGCAGGTAAAGTTTGTTTTGTTTGCCTATCAGAGTCCTAAAAAGGACCCCAAAAGGTTAAAGCTGGAAAGGACTTCAGAGTCATCCAACCCAGTTCTGTCAAACTCAAGTAAAAATGGCAGCCCAACCCTATATTAAGATTCCTGCAGGTGCATATTTACTTTAAAAACCTCATGTTAAGATTATCTATTTTATTGTATTCCTATTTAATTTCTTAAATATTTCCCAATTATATTTTAATCTGTTTCAGGCCACACTGGCAGAGTGTTATAGACCACACAATGAGCTAGCTCCCCATTTCTGGGTTAAACTGCTCCTTCATCTTATACATAAGGAAACAAGAGACAAGTGACTAACACAAAGTTGTATAACTAATTAGGGTAAAGCCTAGATTAGAACCATAAACTTACCACAGATGTTACTATTTTAATCTTAATTCAATATTCCAGCCTTGGGTCAAAGCAATTAGGTGGGAAGAAAGAATTAAAGGTTTGGGAGGGACTGGGATGACAATGCAGAGGACATTCAGCACACCCAGAGACTGGACTGTGTAACAATGGCCCTCAGTGGGCTGGGAGTGAAAGCGGGCCTCATTCTAGGGTGCTGGTTTTGGGGGTGGCAGTACAGAAGGGAGGATGACCTGGGAGTTGTGCTACCCAACAGTACAAAATGGTGGAAAACTAATGGAAGGTGAAAAGTGGGGATGACAGTCATCCCATTTTTCTTCTCTGGGATGTTCATGTCCTATGGCAAAGTCGCTCTCACCCCATGTTGATTACGGTTCTGATGCCACAGCCTAGTGGGGTTAGAATGCTTACTTTCGTGATCTCTAAGGTAGCTTCCAATGAAGTAACTAAATCCCGATTCTAAGGTCACAACTCAATGGCACTTTATTTCAGCTACCTATTGTGTGCAAAGCTGGAAAAGATAGAAAGATACTAAGGCAGATACTAAGAGCTGGGAGAGATAGTTTAGATGAGACACATGCTGTCCTAAGGAAGTTATTATACTGTTATTTAATTATAGTGTCATATTAATATAATTATACATTGTTATCATATAATGATTGGATACTATAATTAAAATTTATATGACATTACTTATATAATTATTAGCACTATATTAATTATATTGGTACAGTATAATAAGTATAATATGATATAGTTATCATTAATATAATATTCCATTCATCTAATCAAGATTTCACAAACCCATCGGAGGAGCCACTTTCCCCCCTCCCCATGTTTTCAGTGAAGTCCCTTGAAATTTCTAATGTATTGTGGACACAAAACAAATGAATGGATCACAAAGCAGCCGTGCAAACACTGAGAAGCCTAAAGAGGAATGGACCACTTAGGAATTTTCACATCTCTGCTTTAGCCAGCCCTACACAGAGAACAGCCCCAAAGAGCAGATCAAATTAAATTAATTGCTAAGTGTGAAATGTCTTTAGATCCACCAGGGATGGCTTCTGGACCTCCCTTTAATTAACAATGTGCCATACCTATAAAGGACACAAAGAAGTAATTTTACATTTGCTCATGGCAGCAAGATGTTATGTTCCTCTCAAAAGAAGGAGGAAGAGCGTCTGACATATACCACTTGACAGTCCCAAATGTGGAGTGCCCTGGGAAGAGAAAAAGCTTGTAAGGAGAAGAAAACCTTTTTTTAAAAAAATTTATTTAAAGATGGACCATTGTTCTTTCCCAAAGTCACCGGGTAAACATGCCTTTCCATTTCTATCCCCATAGTCATCATCCTAGGTTAAGCCCTTATTACCTCATTCACAGATGATTAGATTAACCTCCCAACTGGTCTCCCCTACCTCCAGACCCTGGTCAAAGTAACATTCCCCAAAATTGCTTTCATCATGTCCATCTATTCTGAGCCAAGCCTCCTCAAGCCAGGCTGGTGATTCAACAGCCAGCATTTGGAATTTATATACATGTTATCTCATTTGATCCCTACAACCCCCCTGTGAGGTATGTGTTATTATTCTCATCATTTTACAGATAAGGAAACTGAGGCTAGAGGAAGTTAAGTGGCTTTCCTAGGATCACACAGCTAGTGAATTCAATCATTTAGGAAAAAACTAACATAAATGAGAGAGACCTTCTAGTCTTGTTACCATGGGTCCCAACCCACATTCTACCACATACTAACCCTGGGTGGCAAGTTCCTAAAAGTTTTTTAAGGGACCTTTTCCTACTCATATGGCCTTAGGGCTAGTTATCACCAGTATTGGACATTATTGACCTCAGGATGTTAGGAAGAGGCACATGACTAAGGTCACTCACATGAGACTCCACCAGGAAGTCAGAATTTAATCAATCAATAAACATTTATTAACTTAGGTTCCAATGGTTCCCTATTGTCTTAAGGATCAAATTTAAATCCCTCTGGTCTACATTTAAAGCTCTTCCCAACCAAGTCTCTTCCTGCTCTTTACTCTCCTCCATGAATTCTGCCTTCCAGCCATACTTGCCTATTTGACATTACACACATATGACCACCATTTCCCATCTCTGGGCCTTTATAGGCTGTGCCCCCTGCTTGGATTGTAGCCCCTCCTGACCTCCACATCTCAGAATATTAGCTTTCCTGTATAATTAAACTCAAACAAGGGCTGCCTTCTTCATGAATTCTTTCCTCATCTCCCCCAGCTGCCAGAACACTCCATTTCAAAACTACCTTGTATTCACCTTGTTTATATTTTTTATATGCTCTCTATATATTGTTTCTCACTTTAAAATCTTATCCCCTAGAGGTAAGGACTATTTAGCACAGTGCCTGGAAAATATCAAGTGCTTTAAAAATGCTTACTTGTTAACATGTTGACTTTTTAGTCAAGTCCCCATTTTTATCCTCACAGCTTTAGCCCAATCCCTGGCACGTAACAGATGCTAAAAGCGACCAATTATACTTTGTATATTCTTGTTTTTCTTCTGGACACGCTACTAAAATCTTTTGGTGGAAAAAACCCATCAAATTACCATTTAAACCTATCAGGGACAGAGAGGTGACCTGGTCCATCCCCTTATTTTACAAGAGAGAAATTGAAGCCTGAAGTGGAGTAGCTAGACATCACAGTGATGCAGTGCTGCCCAGGGAGTTGGGAAGGCCCCAGTTCAAATTTGGCCTCAGACCCTGGGCAAATCACTTAACTTCTATTTGCCTCAATTTCCTCAACTGTACAACGGGGATAATAATAGCCCTTACCTTCTTGGTTGTGAGGATCAAATGAGATAATAATTGTAATGTGCTTTGCCAGCGCCCAGCACATCGTAAGGATTATATATATGTTAGCTACTATTATTATTATTATTTCATTTCAGACACTTCCTAGATACGTGACCTTGGGCAATTCACTTAAGCTTTATCTGCCTTGGTTTCCCTGTCTGTAAATTTGGGATATTAATAGTCCCTACATCCCAGGTTGTTGTGATGATCAAATGAGATAATAACTGTAAAGTACTCTACACGGTGCCTGTCATACAGCAGGCACTACATAAATGTTAGCCATGATGGTGATGGTGATGATGGTGATGATGGTGATGATGATGTGACTTATCTTCAGTCACACCATTGGTAAGTGACAGCAGATTTTGAACTCGGGTCTTTTGATGCCAAGTCAAGTACTCATTTCAACGCACTACAGTGCCTTCCATAAAAGGGATGCTTTCAGGAATAAATGAAGGTTTCAGTGGATATGTGGAAAACATTGGATTGAAGGATGATTTGTCCTTCTTAAGACCTGAGTTAGTTCCAAAGCCAAGTGTAGTAGTCCTGTATTTAGAGAACCATCATTTTCCTTTAAAAACAGTTTGGGGGTGGGGGTAATGAGTGGGCCTGTGTATTTGGCCACATCTGTCCTTAAAATTCTTCAGGATCATAAAATCACATATTTAAATTTTGAAGGGACTTCAAAGGCTGTCTAATGCAACTCCCTCATATTGCAAAAGAGGAAACTGAGACCCAGGAGAAGGGAAGTAACTGGCTCAAGAGGCCACCTTGGGGGCAACAGCTGGAATTTGCCCCCAGATTGTCTAACTCTGAATGTAGTGATCTTTCACAGTACCTTGCTGTTATTATAAGTTTGCAAGTATAAAAGTTTGGGGGATTGGGGAAAGGTCAAAAAAATGTGCCTGAGTAGGACGGCATCTTTTTTAAAACCAAAAATATGTCAGGTATCTGAAGCATGAATTTATCGATTAATGTCTATTGTCTTTTGAAAACATTTTGGGCATATATATAAAAATCTATAATGATATATGTATACATAGCCCATGTCTTTTGCTCTTTAGAATTTGAATTTATTAATTTGGGAAACATCTGGCCAAAACCAAAGCTGTGACAGTAGGAAAGAAAACAGAGGCCTATTTGAAGGTTACTAAAGGTTTAAAGAATTGGTGTGCTTCTCCCATGTTAAGGTTTTCACCCTTATTCTTCTAACTTAGAATTCCTAATGATTTTGAACCTTCATTTCCACAAAAATGCAAAATTTGGGGGCGTGTATGTTGTGAGATTTTCACATGTGGCGCAAAAAGAGAATTCAATTTTTTTCTCCTAATTTTTCTACTTTTTCTTCTGAAGGCAGTTGTTCCACTTCCACCATCTGGTTAGAGAAAAACAACTTAACTGAATTCCCTAAATGTGTAAGCACCTCTTCTTGCCTAGCACTTTGCTGGAGGAAAGGGAAACAAAAGAGACTAAAAGCAATTTGTTACAAATCAAAGCAAAAGACATAGTTAGAGAGCCATGCAAGACAGATAACCTATTATATAGGAGGTTACAAAGAGCGAGGAGCCAAATCGGTGTAGGGTGGATTGCCTAGAAGAGAAAAAAGAAACCTTCAAAAGAAGCTGAGGCCTTGAACTCTAACAAGTGGAGGGCTTTTAGATAGCAGGGGAAGAAATGGATTCTTTTGGGACGGAGCAGAGATCCTAGAGAATCTCCTTTATTCAAGGAGTAGTGAGAACCCAAGTCTGGACAGACATGTTTTTAGAGCCCTCTGAAATGTGCAAACTCCTTACTTATCACATATTATCATATTTCAACCTCACCACAAAGGTTAACAATATCCTTTTTCCCATTTTTTACAGATAAGGAAGCTGAGGCCGAATGGTTCAAATGATTGCCCATGGTCATATAGGTAATAAATATTCCAGACAGGGCTTTGAACTCACATCTTCCCAACTCCTGATCCAGCATGCCATCCATGAGGCTATGCTGCCCCTATTGGGGCCTACTGGTAGAAAATGTAGGGTAGACCTTGAATCCTAGGGTAAGAATCTTGAACTTTCTTTTGTGGGTCATAAGGAATATCGTAAATGCTTAATAAATGCTTTTTAAAGATTTATTCATTTGTTGCAGCTAGGTGGTGCAGTAAATAGAGCACCAGCCCTGGACTCAGAAGGACCTGAGTTCAAATCTAGCCTCAGACACTTAACACTTACTAGCCTTGTGACCATAGCCAAGTCACTTAACCCCAGTTGCCCTCCCCCTCCAAAAAGCAAAAAAAAGACAAAATTATTCATTGAAGACGTTTTGAACATGGAAGTAACAATCAATTAAACATTTCTTATGCGTTTCCTGTGTGTGGTTCCAAGAAGTTATAGCGTGCGCTGTACCACGCCCCTGTAAAACCTTCTACACAGATGGGCTAAACCAGACTGAGGATAACCAACAGGCCTCAAACCCATCTGTGACTTAGGGGGATCTCCACCCTAAGCACGGGATTCTTGTTTGTTCTTCATTTTCAAAGAGGACCAATGACAACAGAAGGATGATGTCTTGACTTGCAAGTTAATGGGATTTAAATCAGGCAGAGCTGTGAGAAGTCATCGGACTCACTCCTCGAGAGTCATCAGAGTCCAGTGGCAAGGCATAGGTGGTCATTAATGCAGTGGGGGAGCTTGACCTTTTAAGCTTAGGTCTTTTTCAAGTCTCAGTTTGTCTGAAGCAACACCCATGCAGTAGTTAAAGATTAGGTTTTAAGAACTGGGGCAAAAGATAGTACAGTTTGCCTTCACAAAAGAATCCCCCAAGCACGTGAAAACTTCCCTTAGTGGAATGAGTGGATGAGAACAATTTGTTCCAACAGCCATTAAGGCAGCTGAAGCAGGTGCTGTGTAGTGTTTAAAGCTTGGTCAGACGTTAAAGACTCCAAGGTCATCCATCCACTGCATCTCAGGCCAAAGCCTGTCATCTTGATTTTTGTCTTACCACTGGGCTTCCATGACTCTGGAAAAGAAGGACGGCTAGAAGAAATTATAGATGAAGCAGAACAGCATTGAAAGTTGCATATTGAATTTATTCCTTAAAGGAACAGTAATTTCTATATAATAGAGACACAGTATTTCATGTACAATCTTCTGTTTCTCAATATGTATGGAAAAACTC
Source organism: Pseudochirops cupreus (assembly GCA_028627135.1). Taxonomy (NCBI): domain Eukaryota; kingdom Metazoa; phylum Chordata; class Mammalia; order Diprotodontia; family Pseudocheiridae; genus Pseudochirops; species Pseudochirops cupreus. Next base: position 357,123,529 of record CM053582.1, read on the forward strand.
ATCTTATTTGGTATTTGTTAGGTTCAGAATTTTTCAAAAGTTAAATGGTGAGGGAGGAAGCAATTCTTTGAGAACCTTAAACCATACCCTCACCAACCACTGTACTACAGCAAGAATTCTTAAACTTGTCAGTAACCCTTTAGTGAAACCTACAGATTCCTTCTCAGAATAATATTTATAAATAATTGAAGGAAATGCTAAATTTCTGTTAAAGATTGTTGGAAATAAAAATGTGGGATTTTTTTCCTATCCACGTTCACAAACTCCCTAGAATCTAGCTAATCACAGGGCCTTTGAGAATCTAAGGACCTGAAGGGTCTTGTTTTAGGGATTTTTCAGATTTTATTTCAGGTTATCTTACAACCTCCCAAGTTCCTGATGGTGAAAGCTTGTATACTCTCTGATCACTCTCACTTCTATTCGTGGCTCTCACGACCATGGTAGGTACATCATTCTCATCTTCATTCCTGCTTCTGTCCTCTTCTCTCATAGCCCTGATTTTTAGCAGGTTTCAACACATTTTTCTAATTCTATCAGTTCATCTTTTCTAGGCCTTTTAGAAAGAACAGGGGAATATTGGCCCTAGCCCCTAGCAACATCTTTATCCTCCATGTCAATACCCTTAAATACCCAAAGAATTCATTCTACCAGGTCAGTGGGAACTTCTCCCTGATCCAGTGAGGGAATTCATCATATTTGTTCAGAAGGGGATCAAGTCACCCAGTCACCTGGATTTCCTCTCTCTACATCACCCTTCTTCCATTTCATCCTTGAGGTGATTCCAAACCAATTCTGTTGACTATGCCAATAGTTTTGTGCCAGGCTTCATTCAGTTGACTCTAGTCATTCATGCTTATGATTGAAATAAAATGAAACACTTGTAGGACACATAACCTTTAACAAAAGGAAGTTTTTTCCAATAATAGCATAGAAATAATATTCTGGAAAAATATCGGTACAGTGGGGTGCAGCTCCCCTCAATTCCGCATTGATTACAATGGAACACCTGGTAGGTGTCTTGACTTGAATGGTAGTGAGAAGTCTGTCAAGTCTGAGGAATACCAATTCCTTATGAACTAATATTAATGCCTTACAGGTCATCAAGAATTTAGGGCAGCGATTTGAACCTAAGTCCCTGAACCAACTGACTCTCAACAATGATTTTGTTTTCCTTTTAAGGAAAAGCTAGCTTATATGGCCAAGACCTTCCAATATTACTGACATGAGTCCCTATAAGATGCTGCTCCTACTATGCTACTTCCTTCCAGAAACCTTCAGTGGCTCCCCATTACCTTCAGGTTCCAAAGCCCTCCACAATCTGATTTCATCCTAACTTTCCAGCCTTATCTCCTGCCCTATAAGAATGCTCCATATAGAGTGAATTGAACAGAACCAGAAATTTATACTAGAACAGTAGCAACATTGTAAAGGAAAACAACTTTAAAAGACTTAACTCTGATCAATACAACAACCAACCATGTCTCCAGAGCACCTATAATGAAGTAAGTTACTCGCGTCTTAACACAGAGATGATGGACACTAGGTGCAGAGACATAGATTTTTGATTGCTGTGAGGATGGATTTTGCTTGATGACACCTATTTGTTATAATTCACCATATCTGTTACAAGAGCTTTATCTCATTTTTTAAAAATAAATGTTAAAAAGATGGTTTTTACATGTAACTGGGAGAAAAAAATCAAACTTAATTATTAAAATGTTAAAATTTTAACCATTAAAATACTACATTATTTGTATTATATTTTATTACTATAGCACAAATATTGGATTGATTATTAATTAAATTATTAAATATTAAAAATAAAAATAAAAGTTTAAAAAACAAAAAAGAGCTTTCCCCTCCTCTTTCTATCAGGTTTTGATGAGACAAGAAAAATATCAGGAGAAAGGGGATTAGCAACAGGGATTTAAAAAAAAAGATGGCCATTGTAACAGGCTGGTCTTCTGTTTTGGTTTGGCTTGGGGGTTTTTTGGTACAGAAAAGAATAGAATAAAATTCAGAAGGAAACTCAGGTCAGCAGGACAGTTTTGAAACTAACAGAATTCATTATGTTTTTTTTTTAAATCAAGAAGTATAAAATACAGATTTGTGATTTCATTGCACAAGAAATGCCTAGCCATGAATTGACAAAAAAATAAAGAAGCAGTAGCAGTTGTATTAGCATAACTACTGTCATATTCTCCTAGGTGGTGGAGGCTAAAGCTTCAGAAGATGAACAGTTTGAGAGAATACTGAATAGGCATTTTACATTTCACCTTAGCTCTGCTCTATCCAAACAGTTCCCTCCAGTTTCAAGTCTTTTGGCCAGTAGAACTCTCGTACTGTTGGTGGTCATCCTCTCCAATGTAGAAGCATCCTTCTGGTGCCAGTCAGATCTGATTGAGAGATTCCAGATCTGTGGAACTCAGAAGGTAGCCTCCAAGGTTAGAAACACCCATCTCATGATTGTTACTCAGCTAACTATGCTCAAGTTAAACTGCAAAAAGAGAAGAGGCAGCTAGGAGCCCAAAGGCAGGGTTCAGACTCTCCTGAGGTCACATATATGCCTCAGCTGCCATGTGCTCTCAATTTTCAATGCCTTCTGGAATGGGGAAAATGTCACCCAGAGAGATAGAGCTATTTACCACAGACTGAGACAAAGAAAGAGAGTAGGGAGTTGCTCCCTTTTTAACATGTATGGAGTCAGTGGCACTGCTTGCTCAGTGACCAGTAAGTGGGTTACATTACTTTATCATCCCAAAGTACAAATCTTTCAACAATGATCCACATCAAAATATCACAAAATTATACCCTCTGACTGTATACAATTGTATACCAAGAATGCTGTGCTGGTCCAGTAATAGAAAACCCATGCTGGGCCATCTCCAATTGTCCTGATTTATATCTGGCCACTGGACCTTGATGGCTCTGGAGGAAAAAGTGAGGCTGGTGACTTTGCACAGCTCTCCCTCACTTAAATCCAATTCATTTGCATGTCACGGCATCACCTCTCTGATGTCATAGTTGTCTTTGAGAATGAAGGACAAGCCAGAATAGCAGCAGCAATAACACTTTTTCTTAGAATTTCCTGGAGGAACTTAACAAACACCTGATGGGATGCTGCCCCTTCAGGTCCATCCTCTTGCTATGGCATTTTTATGTTACAAAATTCATGCACAAAATGCATCCCCCTCAAAGACCGAAAGAAAGGTCCCATATGCAATCACAGCAGCACTCTTTGTGGCAGTAAAAAAACAAATAGAAACAAAGTAGAAGAATGTGTGTTGGGGAATGCTTAGACAAATCATGGCATATGGATACAATGAAATATCACTGTACTGTAAGAAATTACGAAGATGAAGAATTCAGAGAAGGGTCGGGGAGAAACATACAAACTGACCCAAAAGCGAAGGAAGCAGGACCAGAAAGACAGCATCCTCACTAACTGCAATGATGTAAATGGAAGGAGTGAAAAACAAACATATAAACCCTGAAAGTAAACAATGTGTAATTATAACAACCAAGCATATACTTGAAGAGATGAGATGCGGACATGCAGCTCCCTCCTTTTTCAGGGGTGGAAGACTGTGTGGTGTAGATAAAATTAGTCGTGGCTCGTGTCTGGGTCCATTTTGCCAAACTATTGGGGAATTTTTCTTTCTTTCTTTCTTGTTTGTTCCTTGTCATGAGGGATATTTTGCTGGGAGGGATACATTCAGAAATGATGGGCTAAAAACAAAATACGTCAATAAAAAGGTTCTTTTAAAGTACTCGTCTCATCTGATGCTCACCATAACAACAGTAACTCCCCTAAAAGGCAGGCATTGTTATAAGTAATTTATAGACTCAGCAAGGTTGACATGACTTGTCCAAGGACATACATTTGGTAGATAGCAGAACCAGAACATAAATAGTTGAGTACCTTTTCTGCCATTCTGCCTCTGATAAACAATGAGAAGAGGAGCAGAATGTAGGGCACTACTGTGGAAGGCAGATTATTGTGACTAGCGGCCCCAGATACACAGGAGCCTGAGGAGAAAAAAGACAGTGATGGAGCCAAAGACAAACTTGGCCGTTCTTCTTAGTACAAGACAGTTCGTAGTGGCCGTCCAGAAGGTGTGCTGCGGGGCATACTCCAAACACCGCCCCCCCTTCGAGAAGGGGAAACAAAAATACCAAGCAACAGTGGTTGTAGCAGCCAACCACAATATGAAAGAAAGAGCGGGACAGATGGATGCCTGCCCAGCCATACCCTTCAGAGACCCTGCCAAGTATCAGACTCTTGGCTCTCACACAGTACACACAACACAGCTCAGCTATTCTGGGATGTCTTTGGCTTTTTTTGGTGTCTCATGAAACCAGTAATGTGCTTCCCTACGGGTACATCTTCTGAGTCTGTCTGTCTCTGTCTCACTGATAAGACCTCCAGACTCAGAGTAAGTAAACCTGAGCTCTAGCCCCGCCCCCCCCAGTCTACCATTAATTCATCGGGTGACTTGGAATAAGTGATTTAATCTCCCTGAGCCTCAGTTTCCTCATCTGTTAAAAGAGGAAATCCATGCCTGCTCAGCCTGCTTCACAGGCTGGTTGTGAAGATCAAAAGGATGGGGAAGAAGGAGGAGGAAAACGGCATGTATTAAGTAAGCACCTATTGGGTGCCAGACGCTGTACTAAGCATGTTACAAACATCACAATAACCCTGGAAGGGAGGCGCTGCCATGACCCCAGTTTCATAGCTGAAAACAGAGGTAGGCAAACGTTGTCTTGCCCGAGTTCATGCAGCTAATGCTTTTGCTTCCTTCAGTTGTTTCACTTGTGTCTGACTTTTTGTGACCCTATTTGGGGTTTTCTCAGCAAAAAATACTGAATAGTTAGCCATTTCCTTGTCCAACTCATTTTACAGATAAGGAAACTGAGGCAAGCAGTGTTAAGTGACTTGCCTAGGGTCACTCAGCGTCTGAGGTCAAATTTAAACTCAGGTCTTCCTCACTCCACACCCAATACCACTGCTACCTAACTGCCGTGTAAGGTAGGACATGTGAAAAGGCTTTGAAAAACAGAAAGCTTACACAAATGGAAGGCACTTTACCTACCTCCTGACGGAAAGAGCAGGAGACACACATTTCTGGACGTGGTCAACATGAAAATATATTTTGCTTGGCTGCACATATTTGTTAAAAAGAGTTTTGGTTTTGCTTTTTATTTCCATAGGAGGGAAGGTGGGAAGAAAAAAAAAGAATACTTGAGAAATGAGAAAAGTTAACAGCAAAATCTATAAAGTATTATTATGATCTTATATAACTTTTAACAGGGTTTCCTGCTTTTGACGTAAGGGGGGATGAAAGGGACAGGTCAGTGGGAGGCCCGTCCTGTAAATGTGGACAGTATTCTTCCTGCTGCATACCCAGGCAGGAGTTCTAGGCGTGTCTAGTGGAAATACCCAGCTCCTCAATTCAGATCATGGGCAAGTGCTCTGACCATTTCCTGGCCACTTACTGTGTGGTGAAGGAAGGTTTTTCAGCCGACTGGCAAGCCACGACTGAGCACGCTCCCATCAGGGCTCTCCAACCGCTTTCCTCCTTGGCTGTGTTCAAGCACACAGTACAAACTTCTGTGGGCCTTCCGGTAGAAGGAACGAGGCCTCCCTCGGTCCGCTGCCACGAAGCTATGCACAAAGCTATGCACACCAGGCAAACTAGCTATTGTCTCCATACGTAGGTAAAGGAATGACAGTGTCATCCTTCTGAATTGTGAAATATTGGGAGATCCAAAGGTTCAGGAACCAGAGTCCATGCTATAGTGTGCCCTGCTACAGCTGCCTGTCAAGAAGCCCATGCCCTGCCACAGGGGGCAGCTTGTCCGTCAGCTCTGCCAAATGCTGAAGAGAACTTGCTGGGGCTCCCTCCTTGTAGTCATTGCTTTAAATCCAAGCACTTCCTCCCCAGGGACCGAGTTGGTAAGCAGGGGAAGTGTGGGGCCAAATGCTTTGTACTTCCGAACTTTCTGTATCTTCTCAAAGAAGATCCCTTTGGAGGACAGGGAGGTGGTACATGGATAGAGCACTGGTCCCGGAGTCAGAAGGATCTGAGTTCAAATCTAGTCTCAGACGCTGATTAACTGTGTGACCTTGGGCCAGTCATTTAACCCTGACTGCCTACAAACAAACAAAAAATCCCTTTGTACAAGCTAACTGATGTAATTTAATTCTTGTTAAAATGATATTGGGAAGAAAAAGATAAAAATAAAAAGAATTAAATATATTGGGACCTCAGTCATTGGGTCAATAAATAGCAAAGGAGAGACGCCGTTAAGTGGTGATTAACGCAGGGAGAAGAGCCTATTGGAGCAGGAGCTCACGTCCCCAGCGTTAAAGAACCCCGGGCTCGGAGGAGGAGACGGAAGCAGCCAGCCCTCTGGGGACCCAGCATTCCCAGCGCCTACAGAGAAGCTGCTTGGACAGGATTTCTTCCTTGATGGGATGTGGCGGAGGACAGACTGTCCTTTCTTCGTCAGGAGACAGACGTTTCAGGGGTTCAGTGATTTTGGCCCTCGCTGCCTCTGCGTCCTGTAATTTTCCTTGAGGAAATGTCAGCTATTTGCAGCAACCTTGGAAGCGAGGTGCCCGGGCCTCAGCTCCAAATTTCTTCAACAGACTTCAGAGATACAGGAGGAGGTGCCTTTTGTTGTAGTAGGAGGAGAAATAAACTCAATTCCAAAAAACTCCCATGAGAACCCCAGCTCGGCCGCTTACCGATCCTGGGATCAACAGCAACTTCCTCCTCATCAGCCTCGACTTCCTCATCTTTCAAATGGGGACACTGGGCCATATTTATACTCTCTATTTGTTATTCTGAGGAACCAAGCACTTCGTCATCCTTAAAGAACTATGGAAACCTCAGTTATCGTCACCTTTTGGGCCCCTTCTAACCTCAGGTAGTAGCCTCAGTTTGCAGGTTTTGAGTCTTCCAGATATTGGTGAGGGTGATACTTAAAGACATGCTACAGCCCTGTCTAAACTTTCAGGAGACAAGTGTTAAATTTTCAGTGTGAGTATTTACACCACAGAAATAGGGAATATTTACAAACAAGGGCTTCATTTATTGTTTTGTTGATTGGTTTTTGTTTGTTTGCTTGCTTTTTGGAGGGGGGAAGGTAGGGCAATTGGAGTTAAGTGACTCCCCCAAGGTCCCACTTTTTGGTGGTTTTTTTTTTTGGTGTGTCAAGCGTCTGATGCCAAATTTGAACTTCGGTCCTCCTGAGTCCAGGGCCGGTGCTCTATTCCCTGCACCACCTAGCAGCCCCTTGTTGATTGTTTAGACTTGAGTATTAATAATGCAGATCATGGGACAGCCAGGTCGGTATATAGAGCACTGTATGACCCTGGGCAAGTCTGCCCAAACCCTCTTTGCCTCAGTTTCCACATCTGTAAAATGAGCTAGAGAAGGAAAGGCAAACTACTCCAGAATCTTTGCCAAGAAAACCCCAAATGGGGGAACAAAGAATAAGAGACAAGTGAAAAGACTGAATAAAAACAGGGCAGACTAAGCGCCAAAGTCCGGGTGCCCATTCCTCTCCCCGCACCCACAGCCGGCCATGCAGGCCCACACTCCTCCACAAGCGCCTCAGAGCGCAGCAGGGTTCCGCAGCAGGCTGGCAGTGACGTCATCGCAACGCGGGGAGCCTCCTTGCTGCCACGTGCAGGGCCAGCCCACAACAGGCCTGTCAGCACCCAGGGGCCATCACTGAAGACCCGCACCACGTATGAGCTGCCCAAGGATCTCGCGCAGCCCTCGGAAGGTGAGCACGTAACAGGCGTTCTGTTCGAACCGTTTAACCCACCCTCCGCCAGTCACCGCTGGGCTTCGAAGTAACTCCGCCGAGCGGGTGCAACTGCGCATGCTTCCCTGTTTGTCACATGACCCTCGGCAGCCAACCATCACCATCCTGTCTCTAGGCTAGGAGCCGGATGTTTTGACTGTGTTTTCCGGCCGAAGGCAGTGCAGTAATGGTTTTAACATTCGTGCGATTTTATGATAAATAAAACTCTTAAGTAACAAGTGTAATTAATTGATATTCATTGAAATTTACTCCTTTTTTCAAGATGGCCTATTTGCAAAATAGTTTGGTCATTAATTATCCTTTCCTGGGAGAGTGAGCCGCTAACCACCCCTCTTCAGCCCAGCGGAGAAGTTGAGCCGGGTTTCCTTCCGGCCCCTCCCTCCTGCCGAGTTGGGGGGGAGGGGTCTGGGCTGTTGGCCAACAGCTTAGTTGTCCGTTATTGGCAATGACCGAGGGTGAGACCTAGGACCCCCTCCTGGATCACTGCCTTGTCTTGGGGGCGGGACTTACCTCGCTCAACGAAACCGTTAGACACGCGGTTCTGGGTTACCTAAGACAGACAGGCCATAGTAGGGAGCTCTGACAAAAGGGGACCCGCTAGAGAGGGGAATGGCGAGCGGCTTCAGTACCTTTACTCCATGGACAGTATTACATCAAAGGGCGAGCCCCTCCGGCACACAGTCCACCAGCCTACAGAGAGCCTTGGGACAGGAGAGAAGGAAAAGCTGGCCAAGAGGGGGATTTGCCCCATTTGGAGCTCCTCCCTGCTTCCCCAGCGTGTATGACGACTTGTTCAGTGAACCTAATGTGACAGACGAAACAAGAAGGTCTCATCTACCCGAGGAAACCCGTGGAGAAGGGAGAGGGGAAAGGACACATTCACCGGGACTCTGTGAAGGAACTCAGCGAGGGGATTTTCAGAATCATCTAATCTGTAAGAAAAACCACTGAGGCAGAGCTCTGAGCCAATGGCACTTTATTGAATGGTCCGTGGCCCCCTACAATGAAGTAGACCTCAGATCTTCCCCACCACGCAACAATGCTCCATTCCTCCTGGACCTTAGTTTTATAGTGCGTGATCCCCAGACAATACAGGTGAAGCAGACCAAAAACACAGAATCTCATTAGGTGGTAGACCTTGCCCTTGACCCTCCAGGAGGGTCTATGTAAAATTTGGAATCCTATCGGTTAACATAACAACTGGGCTACTAAGCAGACCTTAACAGACGTAGCTTGACCTTTCAGGAGGAACTACCAAGCAGATAAGCACACCTATGGGTTGGGCCGATAAACCAAGTGTCAAAACAACCACATGGGCAGATGGGCCGGTAAAAGGGCAGGTCACAGGCCAGCAACCAGGATGACTCATTGGCCAACTGCTCACGGTCCTCTCCCCATGTTGGGCAAGAGAGGGATGACAAGGGATGAAGGGGCATCAGAAATAGTTGGGGGGCTTTCCATGTAACTGAGTCACCTCCCCTGCAATGGGCTTGGTCCCCATGCCAAGGAACAACAAGGTCCTTTAGTTAGCTTCCTATTACTTATAATTTGCAGTTCACAGCTCTGAGGTTTGCTATCATCACTCCTATGGAATCATATCAGACTGATTCATACTTATTGGAATAAAATAGGGGTCCAAAAAGCATCTATCACATTAGAGACCACATAATCTAAGCCTTTAATTTTGAAAAAATAAAAAGTATGCTCTACTGATGCCTTTTGTCTTTACATGAAAACAATTTTCTATCCCCACTTCCCTGCCTAAAAAAATTAAGCAGAAACACTGCACAGAGACAAGATCTAACAATGTCTATGATGTTGCATCCTAGCAGTCTCCCACATTTCTGATGTGATGGAAAGATTAAATTTCTCATTTAATAGAGAAGAAAACTAAGGACCAGAGAGAAGAAGGGATTTATTCAAATTCATACAAAAGGTGAAGAATCCAAATGGGACAGGAGGCAGCAGAGCCATAATGAGTAACTAGAACATATACCCATAAGCCAGCTTTTTAATTCACGATTTGAAAATAATAGAAGTAATTAAAATAAATTTAGTTTAGCAGAAGGGAGAAATCAGTTATAATAGTAGCTTTCTCAGACAGGATGGGTTGCCTTGGGAAATAGTGGGGTCCCCTCCATTGAAAGTGTTCAAGGAAGGGCTAGATCAACACTTTTATGGAAGATTGTGGCAAAGATTTTTTTTTGGAGGATAAACTGGTACAAACTGGACTAGATAATTGCTGTGGTACCTTTCAGTTCTCAAATTCTGTGATTCTACACTGCTGAAGGAGAACCTGATGACATTTTTGTGCCTTCTAAATTTCAGCACCCAGAGGTGGTCACCTCACCCAACTTACAGTTCCAAGGAAGAGAATGCCTGAGTGGAAAGAAAGAAGGTTCTTTTAGTCCTAGCTTTCCATCACTTTCTAGGTGAGTAACCCTGAGCAAATTGTTTATCCCTCATTTCCCTTACAGGTAGGGTGGGAAATAACATTTGTACTATTTCTCTCACAAAGTTATAGAATTAAAAGAAATACTGTATACAAAAGTGCTCCATTAGTTACATAAGTAGATGATACAGTAGACAGAACACTAGGCCTGTAGTTAGAAAGACCTGAGTTTAAATCCAGCCTCAAATATTTACTAGCTGTGTGACCTCGGGCAAGTCACTTAATCTGGTTTGCCTCAGTTTTCTCATCTGTAAAATGAGTTGGAGATGAAAATGGCAAACCACTACAGTATCTTTGACAAGAAAACCTCGAGAAAATTAGAACACTAATACATTGTTGGTGGAGTAGTAAACTGATCTGATCATTCTGAAGAGCAATTTGAAACTATGCCCAAAGGGCTATAAAACTATAAAAATATCCTTTGATCTAGCAATACCACTACTAGATCTGTATCCCAAAGAGATCATAAACAAGGGAAAAGAACCTGCATGTAGAAAAATATTTATAGCAGCTCTTTTTGTGGTAGCAAAGACTTGGAAATGAGGGAATGCCCATCAATTGGGGAATGGCTGAACAAGTTGTGATATATTAATATAACGGAACACTATTATACTACAAGAAATGATGAGCAGGCAGATTTCAGAAAAACCTGGAAAGACTTACATGAACTAATGCTGAGTGAAGTGAGCAGAACCAGGAGAACATTGTACACAGTAACAACAACATTGTACAATTATCAACTATGATAGACTTAGCTCTTCTCAGCAATACCAAGACAATTCCAGAAGACACATAATGAAAAATGCTAGCTACACCCAGAGAAAGAGGTATGGAGTCTGAATGCAGATCAAAGCAGACTATTTTCACTTTTTTTTGGTTTTTTTTCATGGTTTTTCCCTTTTGTTCTGATTCTTTTTTCACAACGTGACTGATGTGGAAATACATTTCGTATGATGGTATATGTATAACCTACATAAAAGTGCTTGCTATCTTGGGGAGGGGGACAGGGAAGGGAAGGAGAAAAAATCTGGAACTCAAAATCTTATAAAAGTGAATGTTGAAAACTATCTTTACATATAATTGGAAAAAATAAAATACTATTAAGTAGAAAAAAACACGATATGAAATTCTAAAAAGGAAAGAAAGTTAACCCGGAAATGTGTGAAGAAGAGTTGGGCATGACAGAAAAGACTAAAAAGCAAGCACTCAAATGAAAGCTTTTGTTGTTAGTCTTATTTAATTATTTAATGTATGGACATTTTCTCAATCCAATTGGGTTGTTAACACCACAATGATATTTTATATTTCTTTTGTTTCTCCCATGGTATCTAAAGCTGGGCATAGAGAAATCTCTCATATTTGAATGGGTGGATGATACTATTTTCTTCAAAATCAGACTAGAATGTTTCTGACCTCTTGCTGATAAATAAGATGCCTTTGTTTAATATTCTGAAAAGTGCTTAGTCAGGGGTGTGCTGAAACCATTCGAAATCAGAGAGCTAATTGTTAAATTTTCAGGGTGAACATTTATACCTTGGAAATCAGTAAACACTACAAATCAGGGTTTGGTTTGGTTTGTGAATTTGTAGACTTAGATTTTTTTAATAATGCATATTAAATTAAAAGTGTATCATGTACATGTTTGTCTGGTGGGCAATGTTGATCCTACTATGTTGGATTTATTATGAATTTTTTTTAATTCCAGGCTTTACAAAGCAGAAATCCATTGTTTCATATGCAATCTCTCTTTTGGAACTGTTCACATTTGCTACTGTTTGTCATGTTTGCTATTAAAAAGAAAATTAAAATAACTTTTGTTGTATGTTGACAGGACAATCAAATGAGAGGAGAAGTGAGTGAGTGGATAAAGAATCCCAATGAGGAATTAGAGGGAGTGACAAAAAATTGTTATGATACTTCATACACCGAATGGGTTAATTTAAATTTAAGTAGTTGCTAAGCAAATTTAGTCGATTGAATTGATGTTTAAGGATAAGTTCTTAATAAAACATTTAAGTTTTTAGAAAATTAGTGAGCCAGATCCCAGGCTGAAGTACTATTCTCTGGCTATACATAATACATGTGTACATAGGTATATATATCTGTGTGTGTGTGTGTGTATACACACATATGGAGAGAGACATGCATATATGTATACACATGGTGGTCATACAGAGTATGTGTAAATATGTGTGTATAGTCCATTTTTACATGTGCTCTATGTATCATATGCATTGTTGATATCTGTATATGTCTAGATAGATGTAGATATATAAATATAGCATAGATAATATAGGTATTAGTTAAGTGAGAAAAACTGGGTCTTCCAAGGCTCAGGGGACTCTGTGTGAAACCGTCTCTGAAAAGTGTCCTGCTGCTCCTGGAGATCAGCACGGCTAGGGGTGGCACCTCCCTTTACTGCTTCTGTCTTTACTGTAAGAGAGACCACGGATCACATCCATTAAAATACTGTCCGTCCCACACTCAGTCCTCACGTGTAAGCATCTATACATGGAGGAACATGTTTGTTTTTTTATCAAAGGCTCAGGGGACTCTATATTAACCATCTCTGAAAAGTGTCCTGCTGCTCCTGGAGATCAGCACGGCTGGGCATGGCACCTCCCTGTGCTTCTGTCTTTACTTTAAGAGAGACCACAGATCCCAGCTATTAAAAGTGTACAGTCCGTCCCACACTCAGTCCTCATAGGAAGCATCTATGCGATGGAGGAACATGTTTGTTGTTTTTATCAAATATTCGTTTTCTCTCTGATATTTTTTCCTTCCCTTGGTGCACTTTTCCAATTGTATGATCTTAGACAAATCATTTTTACTTCTTTTGACCTCACTTTTCCTCACCTGTGAAATGGGGATGATAATATCTTCATTACTTATCCCAGGTACCTGCATAAAGTTATAAAACAGCCCATTGCAGATGTCCAAATGAGGCTTGGATAGTCAGTGACCTCTTAACTGATTATAGCCATTCCATGGTTTTTATTGCTCACCATCCCCTTTGATGTGTGTGGAAATAAAACTACCTATTCCATATCTGATTCATGTTTGTATTCTGGGCACTCTGTTTTACTTCTTCCCCCTCGGCTAAAAATAACCCCTTAGACTAGAACCAAAGATAAACGTGTCCCTCAGTAAGCTAAGCTGGGGTATAATTGAAACACTATTAAGGAGATAGTTTGTCTTGGCTTCTTGGCTTGGATTCACCTATGAGGACACCTAAAGTTTGGGGGTTAGCAAGTGTCCCAGACCCTGTGGCCTCAGCCTAGTGGTTCTTGGCTAGCCACTGTGCTTCAAACCTCTTTGCCTTCCAGCTGGGGTCAGTAACACCAGAAGGTTAATCAATATAGGGATGTTAACAAAAAGTGATTTGCCCATATAGTCACTGAATGAGACTGGTGGTGAGTACAGCTGGGGAAGCATGTTTAAACTCTTAAGTGCCACTGCAGAAAGAGGATCCTACAGCTGTCAAAAAGAAAAACTGACTTCATTTTAAAGCTGGAAAAGTGATTATCCTTGATATAGAAAGATCTTATACAGTTTTCCAAAGAAAGAAAACTTAGCAGGAAAAAAAAAGGCTCTTCTATAGAGTCAGAGTACAAACCTGGGTTGTCTACCACGTCATCTTTGCCCCATGGCAAATCAGGCATCATTCAATCCTTGTTATCAGGTATATTCAAGGAATCATAGGATTGAGAATTGGAAAGACACTTAGTCCCTCCCATACATCTAGCTTAACACCTCAATTTTACATTTAACAGCCAGATGGCACTGCTAACAACCAACCTGATCCCATTCAGTGGGAAGAATCAGGAACTGGGAGTCCCACACTTACACAACACTTCACAATGCTCAGTAGAAGAAATGAGGACAGACCAAGATCTCCATGGTTCTCAGAGAGTGAAAGACTTTGTCAACTCCATCTCTCTCTGCGTTAGTCAGTCAATGAACATTTATTGACTTTATTAAGTGCCTACTGTGTGCAGCCAGATGGGAAATGAAGAGATGACAGTCCTGTATATCCTCCTTAAACAGAGATTTTGGAGCTTATGCTCCATCTTCCATCCACAGGGGCAGAGGGTACTGAAGAGGTATGAGTACCAAGGCTGATTCAGTCTTGTAGGATGATGAGTTTCCTGGGACATGAGGTTCCATGGTTGACCATGTCATCTTATCAGTCTAGGTAATGTATGTTACTGTGGAATTTCCTCAATCACACTGAGCTCCAATACAGCTCCCTCCATGAACCTACTTTATTTCACTGCCCCCTCTTTATGTAATCTTTCTATCATGGAATAGTTTCCCATAGTAACAAACAGAACATGCTCAATCGTATGTAGTGCCACACTCTAGGCATAGTAACAATAAAGGTTAAAAAAAAAGAGTATAACATTTACCATATGGCTGTATATCCACAGCCTCTCCCAGACCAAGGGAGGCCCCTTCCAATAAATGCTTAGATTGCTATGCACCCCAGAGTTCTAGAAAAGGCACAATTCAGTTTACTTATACCCTCCTTCCAATCTCACCCCAGTGGCCACACTCCCTGTAAGGGGGCAAAATGAGAGGCTAGTAATATCCAAATGAAGACATTAAGAGACAGAGTTTAAGTTGACTTGCCCAAGGTCACACAAAGAGTAAATAGTAAAGTCAGAATTTGAACTCAGTTCATGAAATTACAGAATCTTAGAGCTGGAAGGAATCTGAGAAGCCAACTAGACTAACATACACTTGAGCAAGGATCCCCTTTACAATTTGGATGGCAAGTGGTCTAATGAGAAGACTCCAATGCTTCATGAAGTAGCTCCTAGTGAAATGACATGACTTGACGAGTCTTAACAAAGTGACCACAGAGTCCGAATTAAAAGTTTTAAGGAGCTTTAATTTACCAGCTGGGGCTACTCCATGCCAATTAAAGGGAGAGCAGCCTCGAGTTCGGGGGTGGAGAACCTTTTATACATTCTTTGGTTTACATATCTAACTAACACAATTGGTTACTAAAACAGGTTACCATATAGACGTAAGCAAGGTGTTGCTAAGACAAGTGGAGCGGAGGGGGTCTATAGGGTAAGTGGAGGGGCACAGGGCATGGCGACTGAGCAAGGAAAAGATAGATTACCCTAGGCAGGCCTCCCAGGTAAAGATAAATTACTCTAGGGAGGCTTCCCAGGTTCATAGAGTTTCACTTGGCTAATTACTAATTCCATAGAGTATTACTTAACTGTTTCCTGACCATAACATTCCTCTCTTTTCTTTAGGAAAGAATCAAATCATAGATTCTTAGTTACTCATGGGTATATAGCGTGTACACAGGACCAATAGTTTAATAGACTGGACCCATTTATGTCTACATAGCTTGGGAGAGCATTAATAAGTCAAGGGCCAACGAGGAGACTCAGGAGTAGAAGGGCAAGGGGGCCAGCTAATGCTGTAATAAGGGAGGTCAGCCAGGGGGACCAATTAAATAGGGACTCTAATCAGTTGGTCCCCATCCCCCCAGTATCTCTTTACTATTTTTGATCCACCTGGGTATTTAAGGCAGCATACTAAAACTTCCCTGTAACTAGAGCCGCTGTGCCTACAATAGTGGATCCAGCAATACCTAATCCCACCAGAAGGGAACTAGGATGGGGATCTTTCTTGCTCTGGTAGACAGGCCAAAATGCTCATGGCCCCCCTCCCCAGAGTAAAAGAAATCTTGGGGTAGGACATGGATTAAAATACACATTTCAGGGGAGTCAGAATCTGCTAAAACGTGGATGAGTCCAGTGGTACATGACATCAGGACCTTGGAGCTTGATAGCCCTTGGTTCCTATCAATTTCAATGGTAGTGGCACACAGGTTAACATAGGGTGATTTAACAAGATTGTAGGAAGGGGAGAGGACACAAACTGCCTGCACGTCCCCCAGTGTTATTTTTGTTGGGAAATGCCAATTGCAGGTCTGAGCAGAGACACACACAGAGATTTTTACAGACTGAAGTTACAACAATGTCACAAACAAAGTTACAAAGGGAACCTGACCCAGTTTGGGTCACCTCTCTTATTTGTCTGTTGGAGATGGAACAGTGACTCAGGATTGGATTTTGGGGGTGCAGGGAGGTTTTGCTACTCGTGGGCAAACAAAGTTGGTTGATTGAATGGCCTGGGATTGTTCCCCTGCCCACATTCCCCAGGTGTGTGATGATGCCAAAGACACCCATCAGGCCTGTAGG
>CM053582.1:357140546-357155944 GCA_028627135.1 Pseudochirops cupreus
GGTAGTCACTGGAGACGGCCAAAGGCCATCTCGCTGGGGCCTCCAAATGAAATGACATGACTTGACGAGTCTTAACAAAGTGACCAAATTAAAAGTTTTAAGGAGCTTTAATTTACCAGCTGGGGCTACTCCATGCCAATTAAAGGGGGAGCAGCCTCGAGTTCAGGGGTGGAGAACCTTTTATACATTCTTTGGTTTACATATCTAACTAACACAATTGGTTACTAAAACAGGTTACCATATAGACGTAAGCAAGCTGTTGCTAAGACAAGTGGAGCGGAGGGGGTCTGTAGGGTAAGCAGAGGGGCACAGAGCATGGCGACCGAGCAAGAAAAAGATAGATTACCCTAGGCAGGCCTCCCAGGTAAAGATAAATTACTCTAGGGAGGCTTCCCAGATTCATAGAGTTTCACTTGGCTAATTACTAATTCCATAGAGTATTACTTAGCTGTTTCCTGACCATAACACAAGCTTTGTTAAGTTTTTCCTTATGTTAACACCCACTCTCACTCAGGTGGGGTGGAGGAAAGGACATCCTCCATCACACCTTATCTATGGAGAAAGAGTAATTCCTGATTGACTCAGAAAATGCTATGTGATCTTGCGTACCTGAATAAGGGGCAAACAATTCAGACTCTTCAATAGAGGACCTTGAGGGAGGCAGGGACTCGCGAGAGACAGAGACAGAAAGACAGAGATAGAGAAACTTTTGAATGGTGGACTAGATTCCTAGAACCACAAACATGTATGGGAAGGCAGCCCCAACACATCCCTCAACTACCAGTGCTTGTAACTACAACTAATGCTGAGAGTGGACAACCCATGGGTAAGATTATTCTTTTTCCTGTTTTGAGCTAAGGTCTTGTCTTAGTCCCAGCTAAAGACCCCTTGTATGTCCCTTGATGTATTCTCATCTGTAGAATTTCCCTGATTTCTATTGTTGTTTTGCTTGGATACATGTATTTTCTTACTATTTGCTATTCATGATGGTTTTCTATGCAACCAAAGTTTAACGGGAAGGGCTAGGCTGGTAGGTGTAGACAAAGGGCTACCTTCCCTCTTGAGAATGGTCAGGGAAATAGCTTTCCTCCTAAACTACTTAGAATTCACCCTCTAGATTATACCTATATGTGTGTCTGATAGATGTAATTTTATACTCCATCTTGGAGAATGGAAGAGAGATTACACAGTTTCTGTAGCCCTGGATCCTACCTGCTCCCCCCCCGCCCCAGCTGGGCTGCTGGTGATACCAACATGGTCCTTTTCATACTCTGTAGAGATGGGCTAGACCTGTCATCACATCTATCCATGTCATCCACAAGCTAGGCATCTATAAATTTCTATATTTAGACACACAAACACCACTTACATTAAGCCTAAATCTGATGCTCTGAAACTTCCACTCATGGCTACTATTTGTCTATGACATCTCTTCAAATCTTTGGATAAAGCTCTTATGCTCCACCCCCTAACTAAGTCTTCTCTCCTCCAGGTTAAATATAATCAGTTCCTTCAACCACTCCTCAATAGCCAATGACTCTTAAGGCCCTTAATCATGCTGGTTACCTTCCTCTAAATGTTCCCCAGCTTAACGATGTCGTTCCTAAAGCCTGTTGTCAGAACTGAACAGAAAGCACCAGGTATATGTTCGGTAGAGTGTTTCTTCCCTCAGTCTGAATACTTTGCCTCTCTTTTTGGAATTCCATGCCTCACTGGCTTTTGGGGGAATGCTGTTGACTTATATTAAATTTGAAATCCAGTAAAACCCTTAGATCTCTTATTTTTTTAATGATCTTCTATCAAGACATATCTCTCCAATTTTATACTGTTGCTGTTCAGAAGTGTAAGACTTTAATATTTTGTTAAAGGTGGAGATGACATATTCAATCAATTTTAAGCTGACATAAAACTAGGAGGAAGAACTAATACTACGGAGGGGGATCCAAACCAATCCTGACGAGTTAGAGCATTAGGCCAGATCCCCTAAGAAGGAATATAACAGGGAAAAATGTAAACAACACAGAACTTTGGATTGGTTACTGGACCATTTCACTGGAGACCTCCTTCCTTCCAAGTTGGTATTCATGACTATTCTTTGTGTCCAGGCATTGAACCAATTTGGAAACAGTCTGATTGTAGCATTGTCTAACTCATTCCATACAACAGCAACAACAACAACAAATCTCATGAGAGACTTTGATATAATTTAGGTCAATTATTTGAGTAGTGATCTACCAGTATAATGAACCCATCCAAAAATTATTTAGAAAAAGCCGAAGTCCAGAGGGCTAAATGGCATGTGTGGACATGTAAAGAAGATCTTTAGATGCAAAATAGACATTTCTCACCCCAGGAAGGGTCTGAGGCTTGAACAGTTTGTACAATCGCATGTGAAGATAACAGTGAGAAAATGATCTTGCCTCCGGAGAACACATCACATTTATTTATGCCTTTGATCCCAAAGGTATCTACCTGAGATTCCAAAAGGAATGAGAGGAGGAGGCAGTAGTTGAATTTTTCGGACCTGTGTGTCTGTCTCACTACCATTGTATTTTAAATTCATGCCTACTCCTCCCCATCTAGAACTCTGTGGGTTTGGGGGAAGAGTACATTCCTGGTGTTAGGGAAAATGCTTTCTAACTACCATTCTTTCCATTACATTTGAGCAAATATCTTTACTAAAGAATTAATTGCACCTGTTGGATGATGAGTGGGGGCACATGAGCTAGTGTGGGGAGGTTAGTAGCCTATAAGATTTTCCACAGGACTCCAAAAGTATCTGAAGCTACTCCTCTGGGGCTTTAGTCTGCTAAGGCCACTGGGAGTTGAGCAAATGAGCCCCGCAGTGGGGGATAGGAAGACTAGATCTTAGTCTAGCATGAGCTGTTATTTCTCGATGCAGTCATGATAGTTCTTTGTGATCACATTTCTTTTTAAACATGTTTACTATCTCTGTAAAATGAGGGGGTTGGGCTTAGTATCCTCTAATGTCCCTTCCAGCTCCAGATGTATGATCCTATGATTTGACTGGGGATGTAATGAATGAAAGGGAGAGGAAAAGAAAGACCCAGTTTTTGTAGCTCACTGATCTAAAATATGATACAATCAAGGGTTGATGAAACCAAAAGACCAGGGAGATGGTGAAAAAAAAAAGCTGAGAGAAATCTTTTCCAATAGGATGAATTAACAAAACGGGTGTAAAATGAAAAACAGTGACAGCACCACAAAAATTCACAAACTGCCTCCCTCTCCTTCTTTCTCTTCACCTTTTCTCTTTACCAGACCCCTTGTTCTGAGCCAGGTATGAACCACAAAAAACCTAGTCTTTCAGACTTGAAATTGGAATGAAATGAGATGCATATAAATCACCAACTATTTAACAAAAGGAATATTAACTTAACAATAGTGTAGAAAGTTTCTTTACAAAAGATATAACACTTATTCATGCCCCCCATCACTTGTCACAGTGATCTGCTTGGTCTGAAGTATCTGTCAAACCAAGTCTCAGGAGATTTCAATTCCTTGTGCATTGTCCTTAGATGACCAGGAAGTTATATCAGTGGTTTTCATCTTAATCCCTGGTCCAATTAAGCTCAAGGATTGTTTCAATGGATTTTAGGGAGAAATATAACCTATATGACAGGGATTTTCAAGTCTTATTGTCATGGGTCCCAACCAGAGTAGCAGTAAATGTTCTCCCGCCATATCCCACTAAGGGGTGGCATGGTCCTAATGAGATTTTAGTAGATGTTGCTCCTGCCACCCCCTGATTTCTGTCCTGCCTGCCAACAGAATCTTAGAGTTTCATATTTCTAGACTACTTTAATGTTTATAAAATGCTTTATTCTTAACAATCCTATCAGATAGGTATTTTAAGTATTACTGTTGCCATTTTACAGATATGGATGCTAAAGCTCTGAAAAGGCAAGTGATCTGCTCATGGTCAGCCCACATTACAGTGCTGGGCACCTTATTCTAAGTTCTGGACTCCTTCCTCTATATCATACTGTTTATTATAGAAATCATTTAATCTAATATTTCCTAAATTATCCCCTCCTACTTTCTCAGTTCAACAGATGAGAAAACTGAGGTTCAAAGAGAATGACAGTGCCATGGAGCTACGTACTGGCAGAGTTGGGACTAGAACCCAGTATAATAACTATATATGCATTACCTGGGGCAATACTTAGCATGATTCTAGCTATAAATATTTTGGTTTATGTTGGACCTTTCTCTCTTTGACCTCCTCAGAGTATGCACCTTGGAGTGGGATCTTTCTCTCACAGGTTCCCAAAGTGGGCGATACCACTCTATGGAGGGCCTGGAACTACCCTGGGGGAGTAGCAGCTTTGGGTCTAATTGTGGGGTCATTGAATAAAAACTAGGGGGAAGTAGAAATATAAGGAAGGTAGAGAAGAGAAGAAAATTTTTAAAAAACCTTTTATACATATTTTATCTTGTTTTCCAGATAAACACACAAAATTCAAGTTATAACCAATCAGCGGTCAAGTCCACCGACAGGTCTTAACATGCAACTGTTGGCAGGCAAACATGTCATGCATTGTGAAGATATCCAACCTGCATTGGCAGGAATATGTGCATATGATGGCTTGTTTACAGTATGATACTATATGATTACATGGTACAATATTGCATCATCAGAATTTTAGTGCAGGAAAAAAACCACAAATTTATAATACATTATTAAATTTAAGATGTATCATTTAAAAAAAGATTTTATATGTACATTTTTTTGAAACGATACAAATTTTGAGAAAACTTTTAAAAGATTAAAGAAAGTAGATTTTCAGGGGGGTGCTGAGTTGCCCTTTTTAAAAGAGGGCAATAGGTCAAATAAGTTTGGGGACCTCTCTGCTCTAGATCAGAGGATATGGATATCACATAATTCCCTTTTACTTTCCAGAATGGTTTGACCAATTCAGAGCTCTAGCAATGGTCTGTGAGCATGCCTATTTTTCCATAACCTTTCCACCACTGACTATTCCCATCTTTTGTCATCTTCATCAGTCTGCTAAATGTGAGGTGAAACCTCAGAGTTGTTTTTCTTCATATTTCTTTCACTATTAGTGATTTAGAGAGGTTTCATTCATATGGTTAATAGATCCCAACTCTTTTGAGAACCCTTTGTTCCTATCCTTTGACCATATATTCATTGAGCAGTGGTTTTTGGTGTTATGTATTTGTGCTTCAGTTCCCTATATATCTTGAATACCCAACAAAGATTGATATGAAAAAATAGTTAAAGAGTAACTTTTTTTTAAAGAGATGCAATATGGAGAGGACATTTTGAAAAAGGATGTTTGGAAAGTTTTGCATCATTAGGTTATTTTGCTGCTGAAAACAAGGAGTGTCACTTAAGAATTCTCATATCTACCCACTTTTAAAGATTGGAAACAGAATCTTCTAATCTGTCTAAACATTTTCCAACTGAAGAATTTAAAGGAGACTTGAACCACTTTGTCAAAAACACAAAAATTCAACATCTTCATATTAGATTTCAAGAATAACTGGTTGACATCAAGGAAGATGGAATTTTACTAGCAGAATTTCAAGAAAACCTTTTCATAACTGGTGGGTGCATTTTTAAAAAATGAATATAATGATCTAGTAAGCCCAGCCAAAAACTACATAATCTTTGTGAAGCATCCTTCCCACTATGAAAGTCATTGACACCAAAGATCAAAATAAACTGAAATTAGAATTTCTCCTTTCCTCTCCTCTCCCCACTACAACTTTTTTTTCTGGATAAAAGGGAAACAGAAAGTAATCATCTGGAACTCAAGATGGGGGTAAAGGCTTTGAGTTATGTCACCTTCAACACACAGTGGATAAAAACCAAAAGGTTCCACCACTCAGTCTCCCCCAGTACAGCCCCATAAATTCTTCTCAGTCTTTCTGGCTCAGTTTCTCAGCTCTGATCACCATCATTCATAACAGCAACCTACAGAAGTCCTCAGGGGCAGGATACATCCCTTCGACCCATACACCCCAGCTCCTACTCATGGTTTGACCAATATGGAGTCCCTTTTTTCCCCCAGAATCCTCTTCCAATATCAAGTTCAAATAACACAAGTCTTGTGAACTCTGGGTAAAAATTTGCTAGGTTACCATAGTTACTTCCAGCATCTCATGTTCCCATGGCAACACATCTAGGAAGTGATAGGTTACAATTAAGTGCCTTTGTCTCTAACTGATTGTATCTTCTGGCTGTCTATTAAAAGTAAACACATAGGTGGGGGCTCCTGAGCTATGGTTTTGAAGAGATACAGACCCCAAAAACACTTTAAGTCTTCTGTAGTTTTGTTTGGTGAATGAAGTATAAGTTGTAGAGTGTTCCCACGTGCAAAAAGAAAATCAGGAGGCCACCTACTTAATGGTTTGGTTTTTTTTTAAAGGATTTGTGGGTTATTGACAGTACATAGCTTCCCACCACTTGCCAATAGACTCAAGAATAAGACTGATCCCTTGCCCCCTTCTACTTATTTACACACACACACACACACACACACACACACACACACACACATACACACACACACACACCCCACAAAACACAAAACATTTCCAATTATTCTTTCTTTTTTTTGGTGTGGCATTTGGGGTTAAGTGTCTTGCCCAGGGTCACACAGCTAGTAAATATCAAGTCTCTGAGACTGGATTTGAACTCAGGTCCTCCTGACTCCAGGGCTTGTACTTTATCTACTATACACCTAGCTGCCTCTTTTCTTTTTCTTTTCTAAGGCTACCCTATGTGTTCATTTCAACCTAATTTCAGCTGTTTAAAAATGGTTGAAAGTGTCAGAGTATGACTTATCCCAAACCTTGTAGGGCAAATGTTCTTAATCGTGTGTGTGTGTGTGTGTGTGTGTGTGTGTGTGTGTGTGTGTGTGTCTGATAGACCCCTTTGGCAACCTAGTGAAGTCTAGACAACCTTCTCAGAATAATGTTTTTAGGTAATTAAAAATGCTAAATTTCACATAGTAGTGAAAGTAGTGAAAATAAAAGTGAAAGTTTTTCCTGATCCAAATTCACAGACTCCTTGAAATCTAACCACACACCCCAGGTAAAGAACTCCTGCCTCTCCTCTCCAAGTGCAAAGGAAAATCAAGAACTTGCAGAGAGCTAGCATACAGATTACTCTCCCCCAAGCTTCCCCAGATTGAGAGGGAGACCTCCTGTCAGGGGTAAGCCATTTTCTCCAGAAACAATAACTAATATTCCACATCCTAACTTACCTTGGACAGAACAGCGTTTCAGCCTCTTGACTCTCAAGTCCCCACTGCCTCCTGACAAGACCACAAAGAGAACAGAACTGAGCTCCACTCTTACAGAGGCAAGTTTGTCATCCCACCTGTGTACAATAGCTAATCAACCTGTCAAGGACCAGTGCGATCTCCTCTGCCTTCCAGGGAGGAAGATAGAATTGTAAAGTGTTCTTAAGCAACAACATTCAGTAGGGGTTCATTCATTCTCTTCCCAGTCCTGAAGCTCTGTCTCTCTGGGATCTGCAGCATCCCTGCCTGACAATCTAGGACAATGTAGAACTAGGATGAGGGCACAGAGTGTCAGAACAAGCTTGAGTGTTTAAGGGCACCAGAAAAGGAGACCATGAATGCTGAGACCCTGGAGCTTCCACCTGTGTGGTCACTTTTACCAGATGGGGAAAGGGATGTTACCTTGTTGCTGGAATCGTTACTAGGTATGGTTGGTGAGGGACCTCCTTTCACCTCAGAGAAGCCCTTTCCCTCTACCTTAGCACACATACATACATATGTGTGTGTGCATGTACATAGATACATATATGTGTATACACACATACGTACACGCATATATACACAATATATAAATGTATGTATATATATAAAGATACAGATACATTCCTTTGTTATAAGCCAGACCCATCCAAACGTGCAATGTGTTGCTACTATAATTGGAGATTGTCAAGCAAAGGCTGGAAGACTACTTGCCCAAAATGTCATAGTGGCGATTCTCTCTGAGTTGGATTATTAGATGGCTATTGAGGTCCCTTGCAACTCTGAGTTGTGAGATTCTATATTTCTGTGTTCTGAGGAACTATGATACTACATAAAATGGGAACAGGGATCCTATGAGAAAACTCCAACATAAGCAAGAAGGCTGATCTGGGCTGGTTAGGGGGGACCAATGGTCTGCCACTGCACAGGCACCAGAGCACCAGAAGCAAACACAAGGCGTTGAGTTTTCCTTCTCTGGCCCAGAAAGGGACCCTTCTCACACCTACCACATGGTTGCCTCAGTCCTGTAGTTTCATCTCTGCCAACCAGACACACAAAACCCTTGGACTCACTATCGAGACTTCTCCCACTTCATACATATTCCCTTCCCTCCCTGGAGAAACCTCCATCCTGAGACTCTCCTAGTTAGTGACTTTCCCAGGCACCAGCATGTTAGAATCCCAGCTATGCTTCACCTCACTAACACCTGGACTCCTCTCTATGGAACTCTCCTCCTTGACTGCCACTGTGCCCCAATGATTCTGGTATAACTTCCTGTCCCATCCCTTACTTTGTCCCTCCCTTATATGTGTTGTCTTCACATGCAAGCTTCTTCAGGGTAGGGGTTGTCTTATCTGCTTGTATTTACATCCCCAGCAATGAGTATAATGCACTAATTCCAGGGATTCAGCTGAGTTTGTAGATCTTGAAACCAAGAGGGTGAATCTCTCAGACACTCATATGGATCTAATTAGATCTAAATCTAATCAATTTCAAATGCAAAGTGGAGTAGGAAGAACCAGGAGAACATGGTACACAGAATAGCAATGCTATGTGATGAGCAACCACGAACGGCTTCATATGCTCAGCAATACGATGATCCAAGACAATTCCCAAGGACTTATGATGAAAACTGCTATCCATCTCCAGAGTAATCATTGCTGGAGTCTGAATGCGGATCGAAGCATACTCTTTAAGAAATGTCCTTCTGGTTTTCTTTTTTGGGGATCTGTTTTCTTGTGCAACGTGGCCCATATGGAAAAATGTTTTGCACACGTGTAGCCTATATCAAATTGCCTGTCTTCTCAAGGAGTGGGGAGGTGAGGGAGGGAGACAACAATTTGGAACTCAAATTTTTTAAAAATTGTTGAAAATTCGTTTTTACATGCAATTGAGAAAAAAAGGTCAAAGTTTACACCAATAACCAATCAACACGCATTTATTAAGCACCTACTATGTTCATGAACTGTGTTGGGTACTGAGGACACAAAGGCAAAAATCAAACAGACTCTGTCCTCAAGGAAGCTGCCTTCCACCAGAGGGGAGAGACAGCATGTTTATATACACTCATACATATATACATACATATACATACATACACACACATACATACATATACATAGCCATTTGGTTTGTTTGTAGTAGAAGCTCTCTCTCTCTCTCTCCCTCTCCTCCCTCCCACCCTCTACTATGGTAATGTTTTTGGATAAGGTTGTTGTAAGTTAGGGTTCAACTGATCCTCTTTCTCTCCGGATACAGCAATTCCATTCACCGCTCCCCTGATCTCTTCAAACCTGGGTGACTAGGGAATCCCTTGTTCCCATGGTCCATTCCTGAAAAGATGCTTTGGAGTCAGTAATTACTTGGTTTCCTTCATTTCATGTCTCTCTGTTATCTAATGTGTTCTCAGTGTATCTCATTCTCTGCCACAGCTAGTAATGCTGTCTGCTCTCTAGCCCCTAGAACACTAGCCAGGTATAATTTCAGGTCTCTGTTGCCCAATAAACAATCACTTGTAACAGTTGGTGGATATTTTCTGCCTTCATGATTCCTCTGACTGCCAACTCTGAAGCAGTCTGTCTACCTGCACCACAAAATTATATGCTTTCTCCCCTTAATGGTGTAGGCAAGGCTGTGTTGGAGTCTTCAAATCAGCTCTCAAGAGTGGACTATTAAGTTTTTATAGTGAGCGTTTTTATCTCAGAAATCTACAAACATTACGGATCAGGGATTGATTTACAATTGTCTAGACTTAAGAAAATAATGCAGAAAGTGTCAATAAGGCAAACCAAACTTCAGAGTGTCCCATGTGTTTTCCAGCACCCCCAGGGAAAAGGTGCTAAGGACTCTAACACAGGTGTGTTGAGATGTCTTTTCTCAGCCAAATTAAGTCTGATCTTTTAACATATTACAGCATAGTGACTTCACGCTCCACTTATTTCAGAATGAACATCAGACCAAGGATTTCCTTCAGCCTGCTGCTTGTCAGATGAGTCAGACTACCACATCAGCTCTGTAACTCTATTGTAGCATTTCAGTGAGATGTTCTATCCAGGGCCCAAAAGGTTCTTCCCAGGAGGGGCAAGGACCTTCTTCTGAGAAGTCTCAGCTAGTGATCATAATGTCTATGAAGAGGGGAGGGAATTTTAACTGTTCCTATGTCTCTTTCTCCAGGGTCAGTCATGTCAATATTTCTTCAACTATTCCCTCTATGATTAGAAACAGGGGTGGGGAACCTGTGGCCTCAAAGCCACATGTGGCCCTCTAGGTCCACTTCAATCAAAGGGCCACACTTGAGGACCACATGTAGCCTTGAGACCACAGGTTCCCCACCCTTAGTAGTTTTGCCTATATCTTTTTGTATCAGGGAGAGGCCTAGTGTTCAGATTTCAGATGTCATAAAAAAAATTTATCTCAACAGTGATTTTAGACTTACTTGAGAATAGTGTACTTTATCAGGTAATTTATAGAAAATGACATAATCTGGTCAAGTCTCCTCATATTTGCTTATATTTCTCCAAAATAGCTATGGCATTTATCAGGGCACCCACAATATATGTATCTACTAGGTCACTAGGCACTCTTTTAGCTAGCAGTGTCTCTGTGCATTAGATACATCATTGCATAAAAGTGTTTTAAAAGTTCAAGGTCTATACTACTCATTTTAGTTTAAGCCATATTCACAAAATATACAGTAATACAATAATTATTAGTAATTAAGTATGCAACCATGCAAAAATTACTTTTACAAACTTCTAGTGGATCCTTACAGTACTAGGGCTTCCTTGATGGATATCCTGGATAGAAGGGATATGTACACTCACTGTACAATGATGCTAAGGGCAGATGGTTACTAGGAGTACAATATTTATACAAGCTATGAGCTGGAGCTGGAGTCAGAAAGACTCATTTTCCTAAGTTCAAATCTGGCCTCAGACAGTTATTAGCTGTGTGACCCTGGGCAAGTCACTTAACCCCATTTGCCTCAGTTTCCTCATCTGCCAAATGAGCTGGAGAAGGCAATGGCAAACCACTCAAGTATCTTTGCCAAGAAAACCCCAAATGGGGTCACAAAGAATCAGAAATGAGTGGGAAATGACTGAACAACCACAACAAAAATGGTCTATCTAATGTCTCATTTCATGTCTGTTCCAAACCTAAAGCACCAGACCAACCTGAATCAGGCCTGGCCTAGAGCTCCCCTATTCCACAGAATTTTAATCCACTTCTCAAGTTCACATGACTCAAAAGGACATTGGTTAGACAGTCAGAAAGCATTTAATAAGCACTTACTCTATGCCAGGCACTGGGATAAGCGTGGGGATAGAAAGAGAGGCAAAAGACAGCCCCTGCCCTCAAGGAGCTCACCATCTAATGGACAACTTACTCACTCACGGGTTAGAGCATACAGTGGCACTCCACAGTAGGTGTGTGCTCCACATTTTTCTGGATGAAATCAGAAGTGAAAGGTACAAGCGTAAACTCCCTGTAGCTCTAGCCAGCCATAGCTGCTTGTGTTAGTCCAAACTTTCTAACTTCCATGTTCCCGTCTTGGGTTCTTCCACTCGGTGTAATCACAGAGACAAATGCACCCAAAAGGCCTTTATATCAAGTGGAATTTAGTCTCGTGGTCACTAGGGGTTGTAGTGGGGGTAGATAAAAAGAGATGATTGTCTCACTACTATTGCATTCACTGCTTCTCATTGCATGACTCCCTGGGATGGGGGAAAGAGGAATACTGGGGGGAATTTAGACTATACAAAAACAAAAGATATTTTTTAAAGGTTTTTAAAATGTCCCCTTTAGGGGCAGCTAGGTGGAACAGTGAATAGAGCACCAGCCCTAGAGTCAGGAGGACCTGAGTTCAAATTCAGCCTCAGACACTTAACACTTACTAGTTGTGTGACCTTGGGCAAGTCACTTAACCCAAATTGCCTTGCCTTTCCCATCAAAAAAAAAAATGTCCCCTTTAACTCATGATGGAAAGAGATATCCACGTCCAGAGAAAGAACTAAAGAGTCTGAATGCAGATGGAAGTAAACTACTTGCTCTCTCTCTTTTTTGTTTTGTTTTGTTTCTTCTTTCTCTTGGTTAATTCTATTGGTTTTAATTCTTCTTTACAACACGACTAATGTTTAATGTGAAGGTGTTTTTAGAACCTATATTGGATTGCATGCGGCCATGGTGCGGGGGAGGTAGGAAGACAGGGAGGGGAAATTTGGAACTCAAGGGATTGTGGAACTGAATGTTGTAAACTAAAAGTAAATAAATAATTTTTTTAAATGTCCCCTTGGGGCAGCTAGGTGGCACAGTGAATAGTGTACGGCTCTGAAGTTAGGAAGCCCTGAGTTCAAATCCAGACTCAGACACTTAAACTAGCTGTGTGACCTTGGGCAAGTCACTTAACCCCAATTTCCTTGCCTTCCACCCTCCAAAAAAAAAGGCTGATATTCTCTACCCTCTCATCTCTCTAAGATTCAGAGCATCTTAGAAAGTAAAAGCATTCCAGATTCAGCCAGTCTAAGCATCACAGATTTAGAACTGAAGGAACCTCAGAGGCAATCTATCCTGGCCCCTTCTTTTTACATATGTAGAAATCACAGCGCAGGGAGTTTAAGTGATTCGCTCAAGGCCACATAGTTGTTTAGCCTCCCAGATGAGGTTTGAACCCAGGTCCCCTGAACCAGAGCCAATGCTATTTCCACTGAGCCATATTTACATTCAATTCTGGAGAAAACATGATGTAGTGGAAAGGGTGGTCAGCAGATCTAAATGAAAACCCTGACTACCCCTTAACTAGCCATCACCTTGGAGAAGTCACTTGACTTCCTCTTGCCCTCAGATGATTGGGCCAGGTGATTACTAAGGATCTTTTCCAGCCCTAAATCCTATTTTTATAAGGTTTTCAACTGAAGGGTAAAGAAATACTTTCTTCATGTTTTATTCTGGAGAGAGGCACAGAGAAAACACTTGCTTAAGTTTCTACAGAGTCCCTGAGAAAGGCCAGGAATCAAAATGAGATTTCAGACTCCCTGGACACTGACCTATCTCCTCGATCATCTGGCCTTTACTTGTATTTCTGTTTGATAACATAGGATTTCTTGCACCAGATCAAGATGGTCTGTGGTAAAAAGTTAATCCTCTGGGCTCAGAGGAAGTTGCTAAACAAACTCATCATGCTTTGAAGTCCATGGGGAAAAGCAGAGAAAACACAAATACTCTGGATGTCACCAAGTGAAAACTTGTCTTCCTCAAGAGTTTACTGGAGCCGTAGAGTAAATCAATCGACAAACAATTGTTCAGTGCCCACCAAATAATCCCAGGAAGAAGGGCAATAGACATCTGGTGGGAATACATACTACCTACCTACACACATATATACCCACACACAAACCCACACTTTCACATACGATACAATACATATACATACGTGTGTGAGTGCACATATGTACATATACATACATAGCCATAGATTTACTGTAGGGAGAAAGCGAGGTAGGTCAACTAACCAAAATACTCTTGCTCAGCTAGGCTTTATTGCTAATAGGTATGCCTATCAGCAGGATTCCAGGATCCAGAGGCTAGATCAGTGGAGAACAATGACCATCACGCCTTGGTTTTTTAGGATTTTTTCCTAGCTCAAATTCATTTGCAAGTGTATAGAGGTCTGTCTGATGGGAGCCCCATCAATACGAACATCTGCAGTGGACACTACCTAATGTAATACCCCAAATAGACTTCAGGGCATGTAAAGGCATTGTTTCTGATCTGCTTAACAAGCACTCACACAAGGTCAGAAGAAGCAATACAAGGACACCCTTAAGGTCTCTCTGAAGAACTTTATTATCAATTGTAGACATGGGAGATGGTGGGACAGGACCACCCATAACAAAGAAGGCTCTGTGCTCCATAAGCAAAGGAGAATTGCAGTAACACAAAAGAAATGTAAGACTTCTCCATCCCAAATATTCAAATGGACTCCTTGTGCCCAACCTGTGATAGAACCTTCTGAGCTTGTATTGGACTGATCAGCCACAGCAGAATACACCATACCTTGACCCCAACATTGTGATGCCAATGCTCCTCTTTGAGTATGAAGGACAAACGACAACAACAGCCATGTGATGATAAGGAACCTTTCAGTTGATTGATGAGGTGACATGAAGGAGACTTATTAAAGGTCTCCCTGTTTCCTGGCTGTTTCTGAGTGCACAGGTGGAGGTGGGCAATACTGTAGACCTCTGGAGAGGGGGGGAGATGCCTCTATCCCACACCCACACCCTGGCAGGTGGGGGGGAGGCATCATCATATGGCCCATAATTATGAACATGGCCCTCCCATTTCTTCTCTCTCTGGTGTGTCTATTCTTTCTTGCTCTTAGATTAAGGAGCATCAGACCAGATTGTCACCCTGTGAGCTTTGAAATTTCAGGAGAATAAGCCACCAGACATCTGGAAGCTGGAATCCATGTAGGTTTTCCAGACAGACAAATTCAGTGAGGAGTGAAATCCTGAGCAACCATTTTGGGCCAGCTAATAAATGACTGAAGGCAGCCAAGAGGGAATGACAGACATTCCCCAATTGATAAGTGGCCAAAGGATATGAACAGGCAATTTTCAGAGGTAGAAATTAAAGATATCTTTAAGCATATGGAAAAATGCTCTAAATCACTATTGATTCCAGAAATGCAAATCAAAACAATTTTGAGGTACTACATCTCACCAGTCAGATTGGCTAACATGACAAAACCGGAAAATGACAAATGCTGGAGAGAATGTGGAAAAATTGGAACACTAATGCATTGTTGGTGGAGTTGTGAATTGATACAACCATTCTGGAGAGCAATCTGGAACTATGCCCAAAGGGCTATAAATAATTGCATACCCTTTGACCCAGCAATACCTCTGTTGGGATTATATCCCAAAGAGATTACAGAAGTGGGAAAAGGTCCCATATGTACGAAAATATTTGTTGCAGCTCTCTTTGTAGTTGCAAAAAACTGGAACTATAGGGGATGCCCATCAATTGGGGAATGCAAGCTATGGTATATGAATGTAATGGAATACTATTGTGCTATAAGAAATGGGAAGGAGATGGACTTCATAATTACCTGGAGAGGCTTAT
>CM053582.1:357156444-357188104 GCA_028627135.1 Pseudochirops cupreus
CCCCGGGGGGGGGGGGGAGGAAGGGAGGGGAGAAAATCTGAAACAAGTGACTGTGGAACTGAATCTTGTAAATTAAAAGTAAATAAACAAGTCATTTAAAAGAAGAAAAAAGAGGGAATGACAGAGAGTAAATTTGGTGGGACAAATGCCATGGAGAAGTTGATTTAAGTTTGAGACCACTCTCCCCAGGAACAATAGTGGTACAGAGGAAAAGGTGCCCACAGGTGGTGGGAGGAAACGTTTGTGCTTCTCTTCTTTCTATGGCTTCCAAATAAATATCCTTTTGCAAAAGCTAATAGATGTTCATTGGTTAAGTGAGACTGGGGCAAAAATCAATCACTGACAGCTGAAATCAGATAGAAGGTGAAGGGAGAAACAGGCAATTATCAAGCATCTATTATATGCCAGGCAACTCTCTGAGTGCTTTAAAAACATGCCTTCATTTGATCCTCACAACAATCCTCTGAGGCAGAAAGAGGTTGAATGGTTCACCCGGAGTTGTATAATTAATGAGCATCTAGGGCCACATTTGGACTTAGGTCTTCCACTCAAGTGGTCTATCCACTTACCACCCAGCTGTCAAACACACCAGAATGAGGTCTTAGACCACTAGCATTCGAGGAAACACCCCCAACACCACAGAAGCACCTGAGTGGGAGACGTAACCTCGCTAAGGAAACAAGTCATCAGCACAATTGGGATTTGGAATCAAGCTGCTCAGACCCTAAAATGGATGTGCTTAAGAACCCAGAGAAGGTAGCAGGATCATCTAAATCTAAATTAGAAAGGAAGAGAAGACTTTGATCTCCCTTCAATCTGGACAAAGAAAAGACAATCTTTGAAGGTTGGACCTTGGAGTCATGAAAACTCGAGTTCAAGTACTACCTTTCGGGAAGTGACTTAACCTGTCAGTGTTGTTTTTTGCATCATTTCAGTAGTGTCCATGACCCCAGGAGGAACTGAGGCAAACAGGGTTAAGTGACTTACCCAGGGTCACACAGCTGGTAAGAGTCTGAGGTCAGATTTGAATTCAGGTCTTCCTGACACAGGGGCTGGCCCTCTGTCCACTGCACCACCCAGCTGCCCTAACCTATCAGTATTCTTAGGTAATTTTGTAAGACTAAACGGGCAGAGCAGGTGCCACACCGCAATGATAGAGTAAATTCCTTGCCAAGAGCTCTCTATTCCATGCTGAGAGCTCCAGATGAAATCGCAGGTCTAGTTTTTTAAATATCTGAACTATATCTCATTCTTTCTCTCTCCACTAGCAAAATCTTGCACAGGTAGACCCCTCAGGCCGTTCTTCTGTAAATTACAAAAGCAAGAGGAATGCGAGATACCATGTGTTAGCATTATTCATGTGTGAAGTGTTTCCTGCTGCATTTCTGGACCTCGGGTTTTTATTGGGTCAAAACTGGATCCCAACAAAAATTTCTTCATTAAAGTAATACTGTAATTATCACTGTTTTTAGAGATCACTGGGGGTGGGGTTGGGAGACACTTGGAATTAAGAGAATTGGGTTTGAATGTGGATTCTGGACCTGACTTGCTGTGTGACCTTGATTTTCTCATCTATAAGAATAGGGATAAGTCATAGCCATTCAACTACACAGGGTTGTGATAAGAAATAAATAAAATAATGGATGTGGAGCTTTGTAAGCTACAAAGCGTTACACATACGTATGGGATTGTTGTTGCTGCTTTGGCCTGGACCTGCGATTTCTTTTGTTGGGGGAATTCCCATATAGGCGCTTTCTCTACCTGTGCAGACTGGTGGCGTTGTTCAGTCATTTTTTTATCAATTGTGTCTGACTCATTATGACCCCATTTATGGTTTTCTTGGCAAAGATACCAAAGTGGTTGGCGGTTTCCCTCTCCAGCTCATTTGACAGATGTGGAAACTGAGGCAAGCACAGTTAAGTGACTTGCCCAGGGTCACACAGCTAGTAAGCGCCTGAGGCTAGATTTGAGCATAGGAAGATGAGTCTTCCTGATGCCAGGCCCAACAGCACTCTACCCACTGTGCCACCTATCTGCCCATTCAGACTGGCACCTCCTATGTAACTTACAGAGTTAAAGAATGGCCTAGAACACTGATAGGTGTTCTAGCTAATATGTTTTCTGAGGCAGTTCTTGAATCCAGGTTTTCCTAACCCTGAAGTCAGCCTTCTGTCTACTACATCTTTTTACAATTCACATTTTCCAGGTAGTAGAGATGAAAAGAATTCTGCTATTAACTAGGGACCTGGTTAACATCTCAAAAAGGAAGCAGTGACTACAAGAAATGTGCATGGCTTCAAGAAATCTTGCTAGACTAACCTCACTTCCATTTCTAGAGGGTAAAAGAGCCTGACAGATTAGGAGAATGCTGAAGATATATTTTATCTAGATTTTAGCAAAACATTTGACAAAGTTTCTCATGCTATTTTGTGGACAAAAGTGGAGAGATATGTGGATCCGACAATAGTAAAATTAGTTATATTCAGAATTGGTTCAATAGTTAAACATAAAGTATTCATGGTTCAGTGCCAGCTTGGAAGAAGATGCAGTGCCCCCACAGACCTGTGCTGTTCATTACTTCTGTCAATGAAGGCATGAACTCATGGATGGCATGACTGTTAGGTCTGTAGATGCACCAGATATTAGCGGACAGAATTAAAATCTAGAGGGATCTTGACAAGTTGGAGCATCTGAGTGTAATGGAATGGAATCTAACAGGTGTAATGCCTCCTCTGGGGGTAGGGGGGGTGTGAGGGTAAGAATGACTTAGATCTACATAGATTTCTGGGATTTGGAACTAGGGCAGGACTAAAAGGAAAGCCAAAAAGAGACAGAGACAGAGACAGAGACAGAAACAGACAGACAGACAGACAGAGAGACAGAGAGAGAGGGAGGTAACAGGACTCGACTGACATATGCAGCAGCAGCAGAGGTGACAAAAATAGCCATCTCCTTCCTAAAATGTATCCCATAACCCATATGTGTGTGTATGTCTGTATGCACACACATATTATCAGGAGCATTTGCTCAAGTGATTGGAGCACTGATAAAAAAAAAAAAACCAAGAGGACCTGGGTCTTTATCCTTCCCCTTGCCTTACTTCAGCTAGGTGTAACTGGCACCATTTATAAGTGTCCTTTTTCTGTTAAAGACTGAATATGACACATTTAATCTTCCTTTATCTTTTAATCTTTTAATTATTATAAAACCTATGGTTGCCATATCCTTTGTGTTTCTTTGGGTGCTTTTATTTATGGCATGAGGGCCCAGAACAGCTCTCTGGGAGCCACTTTTGTGACTTTTCCTAGAACAGGGCAGATATCTCAACTCCACTCCATTGTGAGAGAATTTTCTCTAACTGGGTGCATTATCAGAAATTATTCATATGATTTATAACTATCCTTTTAAGTCCAGAATTACTGTGAACTTGAGCTTTTAAATGGGCTTCATCAGACCACAAACCTAACACAGTGACACCCAGTGATGTGTACATGGAAAGTAGGACCAACATTTAGAAAAGACCTACTATGTTCCAGGCACTATTAGTACTTTACAAATATCATCTCATTTGATCTTTACAATGTTACATCACCATTTTACAGTTGAGAAAACTAAGGCAGACAGAGGATGAGTGACTTGTCCACACTTCAAGTCAGGTATTTGTGACTCTAGCCACATGCCCCACTTAGCTCCCTTTGGGGATAGATGTTTAAACTTAAATCCAAATTGTAATCAGAGTCATACAGGACAGGGGAAACATGGCTAGGCCACTTTGTCTGAGGAAGATCTCAGTTCAGCATATGTAAGCAATGTTATATGGCAACCGAGAAAAGTGATGTAATTAAGAACCCACTGAGAGTCTAAGAGTCAAAGTGCTCGGGATTAGGGTCAAGTGTGTGTTGGATTAGATATCTCTGATGTCTTTTTCAGCTCTGAGATTTGGTGATTTTTGTGACCTACATGGGAACTAGAAGAGAAAAGAGAAGATAGGTTAGAGTGGGATGGGATTTGGACCTAGAAGGAACTTCTGAAATTATCTGGTCCAACTACTACTACCACTCTTATTTGACAAATGAAGAATGTTACACCTAGAGAGAAGCAACTTTCCCAAGGTGATGAAAGCAATGCTCGGTGAGGTTAATATCTACTGATGCCTCTGCCAAAGCTAGGACATGTAGCTTAGGACATGCACCCCAATACTGACACAGAAGAACCAAAATTCTATCCAGTGAGAGGCAGCATGGTGCAGTAAAAGAATGTCCAAAAGACCTGCATACACTGATGCTGAGTGAAATGAGCAGAGCCAGAAGAACATTGTACACAGTGACAGCAACACTGTGCAATGTCCAGCTTTGACAGACTTAGCTCTTCTCAGCATTGCAATGATATAAAACAATTCCAAAAGACTCACGATGGAAAATGCCATCCACATCCAGAGAAAGAACTATGGAGTTTGAATGCAGATTGAAGCAAACTATTTTCAGCTTTGTTTTTTGTTTTTTCTTTCTCATGGTTTTTCCCTTTTGTTCTGATTCGTCTTTCACAATGTGACTAATGTGGAAATACATTTAATATGATTGTATATGTATAGACTATATCAGATTGCATGCTTGTAATGCCAAGCAAAGGCAACTTCTAAAGTTCGGATTACCAGAATAGCAAACCCCATTTATTCAGCAAACATTCACAGAACAGAGAAAGTCAAAATACAGTGTAACTTGTTCCTTTAGCAAGTAAGTAAAATAGAAGACCTTGGTTTACATTGAGGCTTTCCTACTTACTAGTTGCATGACCATGAACAAATCACTTAGCCTTTCTGAGACAGTTTACTCATTTGTAATATGGGAATATAATCACACTTGGACAGCCTATCTCCCATGGTTACTGTGAAGGAAACATTTTGTAGGCTGTAAAGTATCATATAGGTGAAATGAAAGGTTTCAGTGGGTTAGACCTCAGATGTCTTGCCATTCCCACCCAGAGTCAAATGGAATCTCAGGAAAGTCGAAATTTGAAAGAATGTCACTGTAGTAGTCAGGGACACAGGAAGCTATTGTTCTACTTCGGATGTACGCTCTTTGTTGGCTAATCAGCCAAGCACCCTTTCACTCAGTTTAGTTAGGTACATGGCAAATATCCTATGAATGCTGTGAAAAGTCCCCCACCTACAAAGAATATTGTTTGAAATGTTTTATAAAAGTCTTCCTTTTGCTTTAAATGAAAGTAACCTGAATGGAAATTTAATAGCATTATATCCCAAAGGAACAAAGAACACAGGATAAACAGGACAACCTTGGTGGTACAAGGTCACTGAGGCTGTTAAAAAAACAAAACAAAACAAAAAAACTCATGGGACTCAGAAATCTGTCATTGTGCTCCTAATTTGGGAGAGGCCATTATTTTTGAATAAATGGTTTTGATTTTAACTTCACTAGCTGTTAATATGAAAGTCTAGAGTATTGTATTGCCTTCTGATTTTGCCTTTGATAAGCACACTGTCTGTCTATCCTCAAGGCACCTTTTGATCAGCTTCCTAATATTAAAAGATGGCGATCTCAGCTTAATAAGAAGCACTTCTGAATGCTGATTATCGATGCCTGTGCGCTTTCTCCATCTGGATGCTGAAATATAAGAATCCATGGAATAGAGAGGCTGCAACTGAACTGAAACACGGAAGATAAAAAGTCCTCAGTGGGCCTGGTTATGGGATTATACTACAGCGATCATGAAACTCTTCGCTGATGACCCCCAGTTTGGTTTTACATTGATCGGTAAGTCTGGGTAAGGATGCACAGGGCTGTGAGTATTCTGAGATAAGCAGCTCTTATATTCTGTGGTTTAAGCTAGTGATTTCTTAAGCCCACATGCCATTCTGGGGCAGCCTGACATTTTTGTAGTGCCTTGGGTTGAATACAAAAGACATCAAGCTGTATTAGAGATAAGAAAGATCAGTCACATTTATATAACAGTTTACCATAATAAAGTCCTTCACCTAAGTTATCTCATCTCTTCCTTACTATGGCCTTATGAGGCAAATGGGTCAGGAATTATTATTCCCATTTTATAGATGATGACTAAGGCTACTAAGTGAATTGCCCATGGTCACCGAGCAAATGCTGAGGTAATTACTCAGACTTCCTGACTCCCACTATATCATGATAACTTAGAACATTGGATTAACTGGTTCAAGTTCCAACTTTGTCATTATCTTGCTGTGTAACCTTGGGCAAGTGAGCCTCAGTTTTCTCATCTATACAACAAGGGAACTAAACTACATGATTTTGAAGGTCTGTGTCATAGATTTTAGCAAAGCATTTGACCAAATTTTTCATGCTATTTTTGTGGATAAGGTGGAAAGATGTATGGGTTAGACAATGGTACCATTAGGCACCTTAAGAATCAGTTGAATGGTCAGACCCAAAGAGGAGACATCAGTACTTCTATCTGGACCTAGAAACTCCATCTCCTTCCAGGTTGACACTGAGTCATTAATGGCAATCAGTGACAATATAGGACATTGAATTTCACTTTTCACCGATGATGCTTTTTCTATATTTTAAAATGGCCAATAGAATTTCTAATTAACCTGCCCATGAAGATGGTCTTACCCTGTTGCTTTAATTTGGCATGTCATGCTATCAATCTATGCAACAAGATGTGAAGTATTAATACACTTCCTATGAGGATCTGGGTCCACATGTGAGACTTATGATTATATGGATTCCCTTATAATGACGTACTAATGTTAGCCAAAATCTTCCATATGATTATATGGATTCCCTTATAATGACGTACTAATGTTAGCCAAAATCTTCCATATGATTCTATGGATTCCCTTATAATGACGTACTAATGTTAGCCAAAATCTTCCAGAAGAGCATCCCTTATCTGAATGCTGTTGCAATAGCAAAGTTGCAGTGGGATCACCACAAAATTTCAGGTTTCTTTGGAAAGCTGGGGCATTATTCTTATTGTTATTAATAACAACAGCCTTCTAAAAGTCCAACCCATCATTCCTGTCATGGGGGAAAGAGGGACAGCAATGACAACATAGGGGATTGCCAGCCACGACCTACAGTGGGGAGTTTATGAGCCCTGAGAATGCCGTAGTGAAATCTGTGAAAGCCTGGTAGGAGCCCTGAAACCTTGGTGAATTAGGCTCTGGAGGCCACTGACTGGATTAGCATGGCAGTCAACCCAACATAATTGTTACTAAGCATCAGTCAAGGCACTCTACACAGGGCTGCAGGCTTGGAACTGGCATGATGACCAGTTTCACACAAAGGATATAGGAGTGAGTGGCACTTCTTCATGTATGAGCACCCCAAGAAAGGTAAACTACTGGAACAAATTAGAAATACCAATATTTCGCCTGCTAGAAATGCTTTAGTACCAATGGCGCTGACCACTAAAGAGAGCAAAAGAAGAGTGCACGTGAAATGGACTGAGGATATGAATGTTCCTACTGTTTGCCATTTCTGCATGATAACATATTTTACCAGCTACAGGCAAGGGCATCTTACTGCCTTTTGTTGATGGTACCTTCAGCTCCAAATTATTCAATAAACCAATGCAGGGAATAGTAAGAAATAATTTCATGTCCAAGTCTAGATTAGGTAGCTGGGTGGCATGGCAGAAAGAGTGCTATACCTGAAGTCAGGAAGACTTGAGTCCAAATCTAATCTTACATACTTCCCAGCTGTGTGATTCTGGGCAAATCTTTGAGCCTCAGTTTTCTGATCTATAGAATGGGGGTTATAATAACACCTAACTCTCAGAGTTGTTGTGAGAATCAAATGTGATAATCTCTGTAAAGCACTTTGTGAACCTTAAAGTGCTATATAAATGCTCTCATTAGTATTATTACATTACCATTGGATGAAATGAAAGTCAAAATTGATAAATTTACTTAAATATGAAGACAGAAAGGCTGAGTCACTGAAAAGCTTCATTTGACATCAACTCCAGAAATTGTTCCTACTACAAAAGCAATGCTTATGTATCAGATGAGCCTGAAGAGGAGATGGACATACTGAGATTGTAATTTTGAAAAAGTCCTTCTTGAGACTGGCCATGCAAATCCAACAATAGATATGCTAAAAACAGAACACTTTTTAAAAAACTGGCATTTGCTATAAGAATCATGATTAAATGCATTCTTCCACAAAACATAGAAGAAAACAAAAATACTTCAGAATTGTCACATAATGCATATGCTTCAGCCATAGCCTCTGTAGGACCACAGCAATAAAGTTAGAGCAACCTGAAGTCAGGAAGAACCAAGTTCAAACCCAGTCTCAGATACTTCCTAGTTGTGTGACCCTGGGCTAGTCATTTAACCTCTGTTTGCTTCAGTTTCCTCATTTGGAAAATGAGGATGATAATAGCATCCACTTCCCAGGGTTGTCATGAGGATAAAAGTAAGATATTTATAAAATGTTTCACGAACCTTAAAGTGCTATATGAATGCTGATTATTATTATTGCTAGGGCTATAAAGGCATATTCACAAAGATAAACACCAAACATAACCCTAGCAGGAGCCGTTTAAGGAAGTCACTAAAGACCTGGGGAGAAATAATGGAAGCTCTATCAGTGTATGGTTGGCACTCACAGCAGAAAAGCTTGAATGCTGCTTGATTAAAAGCAACCAAAAATCAGAACAAATTCATTCTGAATAGAAACCAGGAACAGGAAAATCTAGGAGATATAAAAATAAAAGACATCAATAATCTGTTTTTTTAAAGAAAACTAATGTATTGACTGAGGTGCAAAGCAGTTATGCCCAAAGGTCACAAATGCATAAGGATGTAAAGCACTAGAACATTTGTGCTGCCTTCACAGATTATCTCAAAGCTTTTGATTCATAGTTTGTCTATTGCAAATCTATGAAACAGATCCAAAATATAGTGAAAACACTAGAACATTTAATGTCTATATGGAAAGTGGTTCCCTATTTGTATCATATCATTAATACAATAATGTCAGTAACTATTGATATAAAATGTGGCATTTTTCAAGAGGCAGTTGAAACTTATTATAGTTCTGACTAGCCTTAAACCCATTAAAATCTCTCCTGAATAAAAGCAAATATGGCTTCCAAACAAATGAGGGAGTTGTACCAAACATTATATACACAGATGACACTGTGTTGTAAGGCAGTGGTTCTCAACCTTCCTAAAGCAGCGACCCTTTAAAACTCATATGTGGGCATATCTGCATGTGGGCAGACCCTCCTGGAGACAGATAGAGGAGCAGTGTCTCTGTTCCTAAGACCATCGGAAATATGTTTTCCGATGGTCTTAGGTGACCCCTGTGACCCCTATGAAAGGGTTGTTTGATCCCCAAAGGGGTTGCGATGCACAGGTTGAGAACCGCTGTTGTAAGGTTTCACCAAAAAACACATTAAATGCTATAATAATACCATTTGGACTTGATAAGTGTAGAATTCTTCATGTATGCCAAGGGAAAATAGAGACTGAAAGGTCTAAGGTTGAATCCATAGGTAAAGTGGAACCAGTGGACAAAGGCGATATTTACAAATGCCTTCTTAAACATGAATCAAAGAAAAAGTTATCAAGGCAAAAGAAGTGGCTGGTTATGTCAAGTGACTTGCTGGCATCTTGAAGTCAAAGTTCAATAAGGAACACATTTAGATCAATTAAAACCTTTGCAATACCAATCTTAGCATATACTTTTAGAAAAGTATGTTATTTGGAAAGTATCTAAACCAAAAATAGTGTTTATCACTCCAAGATGCTATAGGTAAATTACTACTTCCTCAACAAAAAGTAGGAAGAGGATTGACAGATGTCCTCGGATCAAGTAATGAACAGTTTAAAAAATTATGGAAATATTTCTGGAATGAACAGATACCACTTTGAGAGTAATAGGAAAGCCTAGCAATAGATAAATGCCACTAAATTCATTGCCTATAACTGATAGTGATTTATTTCTAGATGAAGCCTATGAAATAGCAAAGATGTAAGAGTAGAACCAAAAGCCTTCCATGGGCAACATCTATATGAACTTAACTAAAAGTACATTGACAAAGCAGCATCGAACAAATCCTGAGTCATTCAGACTTGTTTGCAGAAATGGAGGGATTTAATATAACAATAAAAAGCTCTTATTGCTACCAGAAATTTCAGAAAGGTTATTCATCATCCTTAAGGACTCCATACTATTGATCAATGCAGATTTTGCAAGGAAAAGATAGAAAGTGAGCAATATATCATGGCATATGTGATAAGATCAGTGATGCAACTTCTCTTGACACTAGCATCCTTGATGCAGCTTCCTAGGCAAGAGTATAAAAAGACCCAGAAGCACATAATCTGGGTCTTTCAGACTTAATGGGTACCTAAGGCCACCTAAACTCCAAACGGTGATGACTTGCTGGAGGCAAGGGGCGCCATGTCCAGAGAAACTAAGTACCACTATACTCTTCTTGTTAGGGGAAAGGAAATTTGCTCCTCCTTTGTTAAATGTTCAGTGACTTGTGTTTGCCTCATTTCATCCCAACGTAGATTCTGAACTAAGAGGGGGCTGGTATCAGAGCCATGGCTACTATATTTGGTATAGTTTTAGCAGGTTGGGGGAAGGATATGGCCTCCTCGCTTCTTGTAGTCATTGAGTTGGGGAAAGAGCCCTGTAAATATGGAGGAAGGTGGCCTGACACGAAGTGGGACACTGCCTGGATCCCTGTCACCACAGCCCTCCTGATTGTATATGGGGAGTCCTCTCTGTGAAAGTGGCAGAAAGCTACCTCTCAGCATCTGCTGGATGGCTGGTGGGTGCTGCTTGAGCCTGCCCGGGAGGGCAAATAAAGGTCTAAAGCCAATATTCCCTGGTTGCTTTTGACTGTGTTACATAAAGAGGACATAAGTATACCAAGCCAGGACTTTTAGCAGCTAGAAACAGAACTCTGGCTTTCAGGGAGGCTACAATGAAAGCCAAGGGGCAGCTAACCAAGCTGGTGACTGCACAAGTGAGGAGATCCCTCCTGATGGGGGTGGGGCCTGAAGGGCCCCAGCTAGGAAGCTACCCTATGGTCTCTGACCAAGAGATTCAGATTCTTCAGCAGAGATAAGAGCCATGAGACTGGAAAAGGAGCGCAGACTTGGGTCAGAGACTGTGGAACTCCTAGTGGTAAAAAAAGCCCCGGGTTCATCGTCTCAGGGTTACCAGGATGGAGGCAGGCTATGGGTGGACCCTCACAGGAGGATTCCATTGGTAAATGGAAATGGTACAGTATATTAGAAATCATGCTTGACTGGGTCCTTCTGGTATAACGGCTCTTCACAAACAGGTAGTGACCTTGCCAGAGTCTGAGGCCTCTAAGGAGGAGGAGAAGTTAAAACAGAAACGTGAGAAGTCCAGGGGAGCAATGGCTCCTGGCGTGTGGTCTAACAGAGCCAAAGCAGAAAGGTTCTAGGCTGTAGACTTCCATAGCCTGAGGGGAACTCTCTGAGGGCCTGCTTTTACAGAGCCAACGAAATTTTTAAGAACCTTCAGAGAGGCGATGCTCTTTGTCCTTTTTTTAGGTGGCTAAAATGGAGAGTTACTCGTACCTGGTCTTGTAAAGATGCATTCCCCTTGCAGGTATCTAGGAGATGGGGATCTGCAAGGGAAGGGGAGAAGATCCTAAAGGAAATGATTGTGAGAGATTGTATTTACGCACCACCCCCACTCCAAGGCCTGCCACATCCTAAACCTGGTCAGTAGGAATGGCAATTAGATCCTGTGCTCTGAGTGGAACCCACCCAAATGACTTCAGACTTTAGCTATGGGTCTCCTCTACCACACAACCACACAGGTGTGGGCTAATTTATGGTCTCTACAAAACTGCTGCGAGTGTATATTAATCTGGAAGAAAGGGATCCCTGAGTGGACTTGTTGGTAATTCTGAGTCACTGGATGAGGGTAAATGAGGGTCCTTATTTAGCCACTATGGGAAAAGGGGGCATCCTCTCTGAGGAGGGCTCAAAGGAATCAAAGACTTTGT
Organism: Pseudochirops cupreus; assembly: GCA_028627135.1. Classification (NCBI taxonomy): domain Eukaryota; kingdom Metazoa; phylum Chordata; class Mammalia; order Diprotodontia; family Pseudocheiridae; genus Pseudochirops; species Pseudochirops cupreus. The sequence goes on from CM053582.1 coordinate 357,168,451, forward strand.
ATCATTCCCCTGTTGTAGCTCATAGGGAGGGCAGGTGGGCCAGGTACAGATTGAGCCTGAGTAGCAACTTAGATCCTAGGATAAATTGCACAGAAGAGACATACGACTTCTAGACCACTTTATTATAGATGATCCTGAGGCAGAAAAGAACTCTGCAACTGGAGTCAGACGACCTAGGTTCAAATTCTGCCTTGGATGCTTCCTGTGTTACTTTGGGCATGTAACTTAACCTCCTCAGCTTTTCTCAACTAGAAAAGAGGGTCAGATTAGGTGATACCTAAGGTCCTCTCCATGTCTGATTTCTAAGATTCTTTGATTCCTAAAGGAGCAGTCTTTTAAATTTCAGGCTCTTAGCCCCATTGGAAACATAAGAAACCAAATGGCTTACTGGGGACCAAACCAGGGAGAACATATTGCCCAAAAGGACTCTCATTTAGTTTACAAATCACCATTGAGAATGCTCAAAACACAAGAAAGACTTAGACATGCACATTAGTAAGAACAGAAACATAAAATAATAGCCTGTGATACACTTGAAGTCTCTTGAATGGTACAGACAGCTCTGTGGGCTGTTGTAATAGAGGTTTTACTTTTGTCCCAGATCTGTACTGTCTGAGCAACTTTCAAGGCTCAGGACGGCCTGGGCTCTCTTACACCTTTTAGCCACAGTATCTACCTCTCAACTTCTCAAACTCAAGAGGTGACTACTAGGGCTAGAAATGTCTATTTCTCAGTATTGCAAGTCACCGGCCTGACCTCAGGGAAGAAAACAGAAAGCAGAAAATGACAAAGGACCTACCTTGTCAAGCTTGTATTCCCATTGCCATGTACTTGTAGCCACCATTGTCATCAGGGTTGGAGTGGGGCTGTGGTTGGGGGGAGAAATATCCTACCCCCACACCTAAATAATGCTACAAGTCCAAGGGAAAGTCCAGGAGTAGTTCTAAAGAGAGAATAAAGTATTTCTCCTCAATTCCTCTTTTAACCTACCAAGTGGTTGGCTTTTCTTGCTTCTGCAGCTGACCATCTTCAATCAGTCCCAATCCCTGGTAATCAACTAGGAGTTTCTGCATCCCTCACCTAGATACATATTCTTTTTCAAAAGACCAGAACATATGTCCCACAGAAAAAGACCAAAGGACATATCCTGCTGCACGGAAGTTAACCCAGTCTAGTAGAGGAGTGGCTTCCTGTACCCATTCCCCTTAGACATATAAGACATACCTCACAGGTCTTTACGGTATTTGCCACCAAATCAACCCAGCTCAGAAACATGGAGGGATCAGGATGTAAGGAGAATGTGAATGGATGGAGCCATCCAGAAGCAATTTTGCCCTGTTGTTTTTGACACAGGTCGTCAGGTTGCTCTTTCTCTGGATGTGATAACGAAGCCATGGTGGGGGATCTGTCCGAGGGCACTCGACAGTGGGGATGAAGACTAAGTGAAAGGTCATCTACCCAGGCTGTTCATTTCAGAAGACACAAATAACCCCTCCTTGTGAATAATCATGTGGTTACTGGGAGTTTTAAAGGGAGTCTTCGGGGGGGGGGAGGTGGCAAGGACAGACGGTGGTAACAGAAGGTGAAAAGATGGCCATTCAAATGGCTATAAATAGATCTGATGTGTGAAAGCATAATAAAGGTTTTGATGGGCTCCTGCAAAGGAGAGCCAAAAGGAACAAGACAGGATATCATTATTCCCAGTTATTTACCTAAATGCAGGGGGTGGTGCAAGGTCTTACATGACGTATGAAATGTGACAAAGCAGAAAATCCCTGGCCCAGAGATGAACTGCTAAGCACGGCTGCTGTTCCAGCAAATACCCTTTAGTTTGTAATATAATAAAGTAGGCAGAGAAAACCTCCTAGGAATGGTCTGCTCAGTCAGCACACAGAATTGGTTAAAAATAGACTGGGTCTGCCCCACCAGGCCACCACCTGAAGGAGGAAATCCAACGCACGTCCCCAGGCACATAGCTTTCAGGACTCCTCCTCCTAATGATGTAGAAAAGAAACTCCTGAGCATCTGGGGGAGCCATCAGGGAAAGAGGAAGTTCTCCCCTTTCCTCCCCAGCCCCCTTACAAGTCGGACATTTAACATCATCAGACACAGTCAGAACACAGGATGATCCAAGCAGATAGGAAACCTGCATGGTGCCATTCATTCATTTGCTCTTTAATTCATTCTTTAAACAAACATTTAAGGCCTATGCTATACAGATGACTGTGTTAGGCATTAGGGGAGATGTAAACTCCAAAAGAATCACAAATGATCAAACAACCATATGAAAAATATGCTTTAAATCACTAATAATAAAAGTAGAAAAAAAATTTTTCACTCTGAGGATTCACATTACACACTGCAAAATGGCAAAAGTGACCAGAAAAACGGAACAGTCAATGCTGCAGGAGCTGTGGGGGGTTAGACTAAAAATGGTCCAACTGTTCTGGATAACAATTTAGAATTATGCGAGAAAAGTGACTAAACTGTTCATATACTTTATTCCAGCAATCTCAGTACAGGGAAGACAGACAGACAGATAAATAGACAGACAGACAGATAGATAGATGATAGATGGATAGACAGATAGACAGACAGATACATACATACATACATGATAGGGAGAAAGAGAAAAATAAAGAGATAAAAAGAAATGGAACATTTATGAAGGCGCACTAATGGAACAGGCATCATGGAGAGTGCTAGAAGCACCTAGGTCGTACAATGGAAGGAATACTAGACCTCTGGAGTCAGGAAGATCTGAATTAAAAATTAGCCTCAGACATCTATTAGCTATGTGACCCTGGGCAAGTCACTTGACCTCTGTCTGCCTCACTTTCTTCATCTATGAAATGGGGAAGATAATAGCATCTATTAAATACAAGCAAGCCAAGATAGTCCTTCACTTCAAGAAACTTACATTCTAATGGAGGAAGGAAAGACATAAAGGGGTAATTAGAAGGGAAGGCAGGACAGAATTCAGATTGATTGACAAGGTGAGATATTGGCTTGTTTCTGGTCAAAATTAGGTGAAAAGTCATCTTTCAGAGTCTAAGGTGGTTCTAAGGGCCAAAGGCCAAGGTTCCTGAGGGGAAGAGGTAAGAATGATATGGAGGCATATAGGCCAAAGATTCCAAAATAGACCAAAGTACTCTTTGTAGAAGAAAGAAAGAAAGAAAGAAAGAAAGAAAGAAAGAAAGAAAGAAAGAAAGAAAGAAAGAAAGAAAGAAAGAAAGAAAGAAAGAAAGAAAGGAAGGAAGGAAGGAAGGAAGGAAGGAAGAAAGAAAGAAAGAAAGAAAGAAAGAAAGAAAGAAGGAAATGAAGGAAGGAAGGAAGGAAGGAAACAAAGGAAGGAAGAAAAGAAAGGAAGGAAGGAAGAAAGGAAAGGAAGGAAGGAAAGGAAGGAAGGAAAAGAAGGAAGGAAAGGAAAGAAGGAAGAAAAAGAACGAAAGAAAGAAAAATGGGTGCCATTGAATGAATTTTTTTAAATGATAGAATAGTATCATGTAATAACAAATATGAGGAATTCAGAGAAACACAGGAAGATCTGTCTGAACTTATACATAACCACTTAAATGAGCAGACATAGGGATAGGGACTAGATCTATGATTTCATTGATCCAGGGAATTTCCCATATATGCACATTATACCCTGTAAACTGGCAAAGGTAACAAAAAAAAGAGAATAGTCAATATTGCAGGAGCTTTGGGAAGGCAGGCACACTAAAGACAGACTAGAAAATGATAGTAAAAGGACATTTTCTCCACCAATGTAGGTTGGCACCTTTTCTGCAACTTATAACTTTATAGAGTTGCTTAGAGCATTTAGAGGTTAAATGACTTGCCAGGGTCACACAGTCAGCAACCGTCAGATGTAGGACTTGAAACCAGGTTTTGCTGCCTCCAACACCCATTCTCTATACCATATACCATGCAGGGCCAGAATAATATACACACTGACTACAATGCAAATTTAAAAATAGCTAAAAAGAAGCCAACTGGGAAAATACTGTGCTGAAAATTTCTGAAAATTACAATGGGGGGGGGGGGACTGTGAGAGGACAGGCATACTAACTCATCGTTGATGGCACACTGAATTGATCCAACCATTCCAGAAAGCAATTTGGAGCCATACCTGAAAACGTCACTAAACTGTGCATACTTTTTGACCCAGAGATGCCTCAAAGAGGCATATACCTCAAAAAGGTCAATTCAGACATAAAACACAAAAATATTTATATTATCCTTCATAGCAAACAAAACAAAAAATGAGTGGAAATAAAATAAGTGCTTTCAATTTATTGAAGAATGACTGAACAAATTATGGTCTATAAATGTAATGGCATATTATTGTGCCATAAGAAATGCCAGGAGGGTTGGAGGATTTAGAGAAATATGGAAAAACTTCGCTAACTGAGGGCAGCTAGGTGTCACAGTATATAAGAGTATCAGGCCTGAAGAGTCAGAAAGACATGATCATCTTCCTGAATTCAAAGCCAACCTCAGTTACTTACTAGTTGGGTGACCCTGGGCAAGTCACTTAACCTTGTTTGCCTCAGTTTCTTCATCTATAAAATGAGCTGGCGAAGGAAATGGCAAACCACTCCAGTATCTTTGCCAAGACAACACAAGTGGCATCACAAATAGTCGGACATGTCTGAAAATGACAGAACAACAACAATGTGAATTGATGCAGAATGACATGACAAAATGTACATGATAACTACAACAATGTAGAGGAAAACAGCTTTGAAAGACTGCAGAACCATGATCAACGCTATGACCAATCACAGCTCCAGAAGCCCAGTGATGAAGAACCTATTCCATAGGTACAGAGTAAGACACACATTCCCAGACATGGCCAATTTGTGGGTTTGGGGGATTTTTTTGCTTATTTATTTTGCTTTACTATTCTTACTTGTCATTAAGATAAGGCTTTTATTTTTTAGGGGAGGCAGAAAAAATTGGGAGGAAGCATGGGGAAGCAGTGATAGTTAAGCAAAAAAAAACAAGAGTATCGATGAAACATTTAAAAAGTATACACATGTAAGAGAACATAAAGAAGTTCAGAAAGGAAAAGAGAAGCAAGGTGATACCGATGTAATTGTGCTCAATTTAAAATAGACTTTAAAGATGAACTGCGCATAACAGGAATTCAAGTTTCATATATGATCATCTTTCCCTGTTCTTTGTATCTAGAAATGTTTATGTTTGTCAATGTCGCCATATTAATAATAATAAAAGAAAATGTATAAACAATTGCTCTGGTGAATTAATGAGTCATGTGTCCCTGCTCTGAGCAGAAAGATGAGGAACTGTGAGGACAGAATGTTGCTTATATTATCAAACATAGTTTCTATCCACAGAATCTTGGATCCTGGACCTAGAACTAGATGGGGCTTCAGAGGTGATATATTCTGAAACTGAGGCACAGTAGGGTAAGGGATTCATTCACCCAAGGTCAAATAGCTATGTAGTAAGTATCAGAGGTTGGATTTGAACTCAGGGCCTCTGTCTCTAGAGCCAGTGCTCTTTCTACTGAACTATAATAATAATAATTATTATTATTATTATTATTATTATTATTATACTTATTTACATAAATCTTTAAGATTCACAAAGCACTTAACATTCATAGTGGAGTGCCTATGAGGATTGGTTCTCTGAGGTAGAAACATTCATCTGTTGGACTAATGCTAGAAGAGAGAGGTACTCCCTCCCTCCCTCCTCTCCCCACCTCTGTATTGTGGAAATCATCATCCTTGTCCATTCACTTGTCTGCCCTCTTAACCAGGCATTAGCTACTATAGGTCCTATTCTTTCTAGTCAGCACCTTGGGCTCCACCCCTACACAGTGATTTCTCTCCACAGGAGAGGAAAACATGCATGGAAGAAATAACAGAAAAGGTAGAGAGATGGCAGCACCACTCAACCCCCTACCAACGAGGCACTGCTATTTTTAGCTCTTAGGGCAGATCTGTATCCATGCTTGCTGCACTTTGAAAGTGTAATAAAAATTTCAATAGGGTTCTCTCTCATTTAGCTAATGAGCCCCCAGCCAGAGAAATTACTCTTTTTCACACACTTAGGAGTCCCTACTCTCTCACCCTTTTCATTTTATCTTTATACCAGTCACCATAAATAATGAAGCACACAAACCACAGTAGTTATAATTGATCAAATCAGAAAGTCAGCATTATGACTAATTTAAATGGAAAATGTAAATAAACTTTAAAGAAGAGGAAAACTTTAGATTTAATAGTTGCCCTCTCCAGCACTGGAGGGGGCAGGGAGAAGAGAAAATACAGAGACTCCACTGGCTGCATAAGTTCTCTTGAAAAGCTAAAGTTGAGCATAATCAGAACTGCCTCTTGTCTATGCCCCAACCATGTCCATTTTGACTGAAAGAAATGATTATTAATAACCAAGGATTTGAGAAGATCCAGAGTTGCCCCTTTTTTCTAAAGTCCTGATTTTAAAAGTTCAGTCTCTTGAAGAACATTAATGATATCGAAATTGGATTAACTTTCTTGTTCAGACCTCACCCAGGTGGGGTAGCCACCGTGCTCTACACAGGTTTGAGTGGGAATAAGTTCTTTGAATATATTGCCTAAGGCTAACATAATTTAAGAATTAAATAATGTAGTCAAAGTTCAGATCCAGCCCCTCATTGTAATATTCATTCTTTCATTAATTGTTAAGCAATTAGAGTGGATCACCACCCTCAGAAACACCCCTCTTCCAATGGGCATATATAAACTGTGAGCCCATCCACCATGATTGTCTTTGGTCTAAGAGAGAGCTGGCCAAATGACCATCCTTTTATTAAAACGCTGGCATTATTAATAAAATTATTAAATTACCCAGAAACTGTCTCTCGAACCTTTTTGAACATCACAGACTACCGCTATAGCCGGCATCTTGGAGCCCCAGGGCTACTTTGATGTTTGTCCCCTGCACAATGTCACTCAAATCACTGAACATCTCACCCACTGGCTGTACAAACTAAATAGGAAGCAACACCCAAACTTGAGTGGTTCACATCAGCCCTCAGGTCAAAGCCTCTGTGTGTTTGCTCCCTTCTTACTCCTCCTGGAAGGTTTTCCCTTATCCCTTCCTTCAACATGAGGAAAGACTTGATTGTTTTCCCACCTTGGACAGTGATAGTCCTGATGTTTCCAGAGGCTTAAGTAGACACATGCTGAAGGTAACACTGCTAAGCACAGAAATGACCTCCAAACGGCCCACAGCATACATAGTCACATTTGATCCTCATCACAACCCTATGAGGAAGGTGCTATTTTTACTTCCATTTTACAGATGAAGAAACTGAGGCTCAGGGGAGTTAAATGCCATATGGCTATGAAGCTGTCTAAGGTAGGAATTGAACCTAGGTCTTCCTAAGTTACCTCTTAAGATACCTATAAGTTACCTATCCAGCACTTCATTCTACCTTTCTACTAACCTGGTACCAAAGAAGCCATATTAATTCTCCTTTCCCTTCCAGGTGTAAAATTATAGCCCTGAGACATATATCCTGGTCCATGGAGAAACACTGTTTATAGGAAGGAGGATTTGCTTCCTATGCCTTTCAGTACCACTCAACATAAATCCTACATCTATATGTGTGTGTGTGTGTGTGTGTGTGTGTGTGTGTGTGTGTGTGTGTGTGTGTGAGGCCTCTGCCTCCATAAATCATTTGATTTTTAAATCAAATTCATGGACTCATGTGAGGTATACTGACTTATCAATAAAGATCTAGAATGATTAACTTATAACATTCACCTTTGCTTAAGAAATATTGTGATTTAACACTGAAATGTACAGATTTGAAATGGCCATCTAAATCTGGAAGACGATCGTAGTCCACTGGACCACAAGACAATTCCACATAGTGTATACGAACACTGACAGCTCAGAGTAGATACCCCGTACCCATGCTCCTGGCTATTTGAAACACTATTCTTCAGATATCCCAGGAAAATAGTTTATACCTTGATGGATCTCACTCATTCCTACACTGCCCACAGTGCCTAAGCATGGCACAAATGTCCCTAAATTCATTTTCAGAAATTGTTCTCAGCACTGGATAGTCAATACTCGGGAGTTACACTGTATCACACAGTCCTCCATCACTCCTCAATAATACCCATTCTGAGAAAAACTAGAAATGTTGCCTTTTTGCCAAAGCACGGGCCAAAGGATAAAACACAGCGAATAAAAGCTTTATCATAGAGCCCAACTCTGCTCTGGTACATTTCACGTGAAAAACAAAACCTCCTTTCATAGAAAGCCCGATAATACTTGTCTGCATGAAGGAGATAATGTTAAAGATCATTTTTGTTGCGTCTCACACTTAAGTTTAGAGTTATTTTTAATATTTTTGCTGTGTTGACAGTACAAAAGAGCTATAGGACGGAACACTGACACTGTCTTTGCATTTTATCGTGCCTTGTTTTTTGAAAACTCAGATACAGTATCTTTCTCAAAATTAAAATAACCACTTTGTATTAAATATATGAAAACATTAAAATTATAATCAAGAAAATGAAATCATATAGAACTTACATTTCAAATGCCTAGTACAAACTTGTAACAATATTTTCATATTGGAAATTACACTTTTTTGGGGGAACTATAATTTATGACAGTTTAAACACACATGTAAACATGAAAGATACAGAATTAAAATAACTCTCTCTATATACAAACTATCCAGTCCATAACATAACGTTACATAACAGAAGACCTTATCCTACACAACAGGATGAACTTGTGAGCAGGTGTACTTTTATGGCAACTGTCTATGGATAGATAATGTCATGGAAATAATAAACACGCACTTAGATTTTGAGAGATAGTAGAGGATAGAAGGGCCTGGTGTATGTTCCTCGGACTGACCAAGAAGAACAACAACAATTTGTTACTTCCTTAAACCGGAGAATTTTAAGGTTTAAGTTTATTACTGCTACATCATAACATCATTACAATCCATATTAAGAAAGAATTTGGAATAGGGGTTAATTTTGTGAATGATTAGGAACTGAGGTAAAGCACCCAGAATTCGGGGGCAGCCAACGTGGGCATATTAGAAATTCTAAGAAGCAAGCCTGGGGCATCAAGAGCAGTGAACTGTTCAGAACATAGAGAGGATGCTATAATACCAATATCGAAAGATTAATATTCTCACACTACAATGCAGTTTGTGACATCCCAGCTCCTTTCTCTGCGTCTTTGCACAGGCCGTCCCCCATGCCTGGAATGTTCTCGCCCCTGCCTTCTGTCCCGCAAACCCGTATTACACTTTGAGCCTAACAAATGCTTTCAAGAGTCTTTCCCTGACTCCCCTCATTGTTAGCCTCACTCCAGATGACTTTATTTTGTATGTAACCTCTATTTACTCACCTGGAAATAAGTGGCCTGCCCCTGGTAAGAACAGGAGGACAAGGGCTCTCTGTCCAGCCCCTAGCATAGTCAGTACTTGACACATAGCAGGTTCTTTAATACGTGTTCCATTAGACACTGACACTGTAAAGATAAAGCTACAATCCCTGCCCTCACAGAACTGAACACATTATGACTTCTATACAACTAACTCTAACGCAGAGTAGGTTATGATGAGCACAAGGTCGAGATACAAAGAGCTCAAGGAAAATTCAGGCACGGGAGAGAAATTGGAGCTAGGAAAGAGATGAACTTAAGCTAAATTCTGCGAGAAAAGAAGGCTGTTCACAAGCCGGAGATGACAGAGTGCATTTAGGCTTGGGGGACAGGCTACACAAATAAACGCACAAGGGGAGGAGACAGCAGACAGTTTGGAGAATAGCTCTCGGGCCTGTCAGGCTGGAACAGAACTGTATAAAATTGGCTGTGAAAATGAAAGAAGCAATGCACAATTTCCAACAAAGTATGGGAGGACGTAGCTTCACCAAAGAAACAACACACAAAGCAGTAGGAATTTAGGAGGGGCAGATTGCCACTGTAGAGAGAGTGGGCCTCAGAGCCAGAAAGACGGGGGCTTCAAGTCTTCCCTCTGGCACGTGCTGGCTTGGCGACCCTGGGGGAGCAGGCCTGCCCTGGCAGAGGGAAGTTTCTTACCTTAGAGCTCCCCATGAGAATGAATTCAGAGCCTCAGTCTCTAACTTCAAAGTTAATAGTGATTGATACAAAAATTGTCACTGACTTACGAGTATTGACTCGTCTTGAGTATCGTTTAACAAAGAAGCTTAAAAAATTCACATGCTCGACTATGCGTAAGTCTGCCCTCGTTGCTAGGATGTACATAGGGTTTGGGCTGTTTTTTTTAATAATAAAGCATATTTAATCACATTTCTCATTTTAAAAAATTACTATGTTAGTGAGGGCAAAAAGGGTTTTCTACTGTTCATAAAGGAAATATTTTGAGATTATAACTTATTTCACCCCAGTCTCCTTTTTAGTGACTTTTTTGTGTTTCATAATAACATGTTACATTAAAAGAACAGTATTAACTAATTAATATTAATTTAATTATTATAATATGTAAGTATGTTAATATATCATATAGTAATTAATAGAATAGCGTATTGCATATATATGTATACATATATAATTTATAGACTAAATTTTTTACTGGTCAAAATAGAATACTGTCTGTCCTAGGGCATAAGTGACTTGTCCACAGTCACCCAACTAGCACATATTAGGGCCTGGCCTGCTATAAACCAACCTGCCTCTCAATATCCCCTTATACTGAACCAAAATCTACCTCTCTACAATACCTCCTTCTTGCCTTCTTCTAGCTCCCCCTCTCTGAAGCAAAAGAAAATGAAAAAGTGTGTTTCCAAAACCAAATTAAATGTCCCTGGGTTCAATGACAGTGATTGAGATGTCTAATCTAGGCAGTGCAGTGAAGACATCATTAGACCTGGGGGACTGGAAGAGCTCAGTTTGAAATCTGCCTCGATCGCTTACTGGCTGTATGACCCTCGGTGAATCACCAAACTTCTTTCTTCCTCAGTTCCCTCAACTGTAAAATGGGGATAAATCATAGCACTTAATTTCCCTCTTCCCACTTCCCAGGGAAATTCACTGGGTCTAAGTCTTTTCCTACAGAGGGTTCCTGGGGCAGGCTGTCCCCACTTCTTAATAACTTAGTTGTGCCACGGATGTGCAGAGGGCCCTGAGGCGAGGCATAGGGGCAGAGGTCCCACATGCCTCCACTTAAAGGCCATGCTGTCTATATGTCCCTTATGCTCATCCCTTCTTCTATAGTTTTGCTCATGTTGTCTCCATAATTCGTTCCTCCTTCCTTCCTGCTAGTCTAAATACTAGAGGTGGGAATTGCATTAGAAACCATCTATACCCAAAACCCTTTATTTCTACAGATGAGAAAGCTGAGCCCACAGAGTTTAAATGACACCCAGGCTACAAATCACTTAATCTTCCAGTGCGCCAGGCAACTTTCTAATCCCATAAATCCTGGAAGAGTTGCTGTTTTTCATCCGATGAAGTCTCCACACTGAAATTTCCCACATTGATGGGCAAAATGGGGTTGGGGGGGGAGGGGGTGGACAGCACCTTAAGGTTTACAAATCACTTCATTCACAAAAATTCTGTACAATAGGTGCTGCAAATATTACTATCTGAATTTTATAGTTGAGGAAACTGAGTCTTGAGACCTAAAGTGATTGAACATGCGAGGGTCTGAATTGGAGTTTAAACCCAAGTCCCCTGATTTTAAATCTACCACTGTCTACTCAGGGGTGGGGAACCTGCAGTCTTGAGGCTACATGTGACCCTCTAGGCCCTCTAACTGAACCTAAACTTCACAGAACAAATCCCCTTAATATAAAGAATGGTTCTGTCAATCTTGGACTCAAAGGGCCGCACCCAAGGACCTAGAAGGTCCCATGTGGCCTCAAGGCCACAAGTTTCCCACCCCTAGTCTAGTTACACCATGTTGCCTTTCTGTCATGGAAGGGAGGGAGGTGGAGGACACAAAAGTATTTGGAGTTGGGAAGAAAAGAAAGAAACGGATGAAATAACTGGAGAACAATATGAAAATGTAAACATTCAAGGGTCATGTTGTATGGATTGAATTACGAGGGTTAGAGAGGCACAGAGAAGGTTCAGATTACTGTGAGCTGGAGTGGTTGAGGAACAGGACTTAAGCAAACCTTGAAGGATGTACAGAATTTTACCAAGGTAGAATGGAAAAGAGCCTTGGACCAGGAATCGTTTGATCCAGGCTTCACCTCCACCGATGACTAAGTTTGCAACACTGGGCAAGTCCTATAACCTCTCTAGGATTCAGTTTCTTCATCTGTAAAAGAAGGGATATTGGCACCATATGGGTTCGAATGCACCTTCTGATCATATCACAGCATGCCGCCTTCATAAATGTGAATAACGATTACCTGACTTGATCATCCGCCTCAAACAGGGTAAGTGCCTTTTCAAGTTGGGGCTGCAGCTTAGTGTCTCGAATTGCCAATCCTCTGAGCAATGCTCCCTTCTATAGGTCGTGACAGATGTACAGGAAGCCAATGCCTCAGTCTTACAGACAGGTTTAAAAAAATCAATGGGCCGCTGACATTTGCTAATAGTCTGGTCATCTCCTCCTTCCATACAACTCATCACAGTGTGGTGACGTGTGGGTCCTTAATCGGACAGCGCAGCAACGTAAGGCTATCAGTGCTCTTATCAGGGGTTTTCTTCTTTTTTACTGACATCTTCTGTTTTACATCACCTTCATTTCTGACTCTAACCCACTTCCCTCCACTACAAAGGGTGATCCTCTGTTTAAAAAGCACCTCAACAGAACCAGCCAATAGATCCACAGTGTTTGGTAACAGTTGTAATGTCCCCTTCGAGTAAGTCCCCACCTTGGCAGAGAGGGGAGAGAAGCTGCATTTTTGTCTGGTGTTTTCCAGGGGCAATTCAGGCCACAACAGCTAGTTTTGTTGTTCTGTTCTCTACGTGTACACTGTTCTCTTTATTCTGCTTACTTCATTTGTATCAGTTCACATGTCTGTCCACGCTTCTTTGAATTCCTCACGTTTGTGGTTTTCTGTGGCAAAGTATCATGGCCCATTCACACAGAACGATTTGCTCAGTCATTCCCCAATGGGTGGTTTGCAACCCTGGCTGGTATCGCTCTCAGCTCCTCGCTCCCCTTCAGCTGAATTGGACAATCTGTTGCCAAATCTAGTCATTTCTGTTTCCACACCTCTCACTCCCGCCAATTTCTCTCCACTCTTATAACCACCGTGCTGGTTCAGGCATTCATCGCCTCTCACTGAGTAACTCTCTAAGACAGAGGTTCATAACCTCTTCTGTGTTGTGAGCCCATTGGACTGTCTGATGACGTCTGTGGAACCCTTCTCAGAATGCTTCAAATACATAAAATAAAATTCAGAGGATTACAAAGGAAAGAGAAACCAATTAGACTGAAATGTATATACTGAAACAATTATGTTGAAACAATAACTGTATTATCAAATTAAAACAAAAACAAGTTCATAGACCCAAGGTTCAAAAACCCCAGCATCTAAGATGATAAAGCTGCAGCTGAGTCATTGGTCTGTAGTGATGGAATGGGCCTCCCTAATGGGCATTCCCATAGGTCCAGACCACAGAAGAAAGAGAGATTAAACAGTATCTGACACTGGGCTTGGAATCATAGGAAATGGGCTCAAATACTGATTCTGCTACTTGCAACCAGTACGATTTGAGGACTCACCTCACTTTTCCCTCCAATTTCTTGTTAACCTCATCAGCTCCCACGGCTTAACTACCATTTCTATGCAGGTGACACATAGATATGTATGTTTGTTTATGTATGTAACAATATCTGCTGGTTAGCTGGCTATGTCTCAAGCCCAGGTCTCTCCTGTGAACTTTAGTCTGCCATCACCAGTTGCCTCTTGGACATTTCAAACTGGATGTCCCGGAGACATCTCAAACTCGACATGTCCCTGTTTTTTCTCCCACACACTCCCCTCTTCCAAACATCTCTTTCTGTCTAAGTCCATTGAACCGTCCTTCCAGTCTCCCAAGTTGTAACCTAGGCATGAGGCTCCTCACTCTCCGTACCCCACATATTCAATCAGTTGCCAAATCTTTTTATCTTCATAAAATCTCTTGCATTTGATCCATTCTACGAAGCCCCCATCTAAGTTCAGGCCCTCAGTACCTCTCACCTAAGGTTATTCCAAAAGCCTCCTAATGGGTCTTTAAGACTCTTACCACTGCAATTCATCCTTCACATTATTGCCAAAATAATAATTTTCTGCCTCTCTCTCTTTGGTGAATAGGGAGTAAACTTATTTATTCAAGCAAAATAGTAAACAGAAATTGGAGAAATTGTACAGATTAGAGTATGCAAAAAAAAAAGAGTAAATTAGCTCTTCAGTTTGGAGCAAGATAAAATCTAAGCTCAAACCAAGAGAAAACCATCTCACCAAAGGCCATTCTCAGCAGTTTCTAGAGTTCAAGAAACATGATGAGGCCATTTTCCTAAAAATGTCCCATGCTCTGAGAGATCCAATCAACTCCTCAGGAGCTCCCACCTCTCTCTCTCTGGCTCAGTTCCCTTTAAAGTCTTCTTTTGAAATGTCTTAGCAACCAATAAAAGGGAAAAGACTCTCCCTCCCCTGGCTGCTCTTCCCCGGGCATTACCTGCTTCTGTATCTGCCTGGTCTCAGACTCACAATGCTTTCCTATCACCATTTTCCACCTTGTTAATGCTCTCACCGCTGCTGCTCATTTGATCTAATTTCAGACCCATCCATCCATCCTTCTTCACCCTGGTCTTTTTCTGCTCTGCTACCACCTATGTCCCACCATCCCCCATCAGTTTTCTAACCCTTGTTTTGAGAACTAAAATCAAATCACCAAGTAATTTTCTCTTAAGCTTAGGTCTGATCCTGTGACAGCTACTCAACTACCTCTAGTGGCTTCCCATTGCCCCTATGATAAAATATAAATTCTTCTATTTCATTTTTAAAGTCCTACACAACCTGGCCTCCAACCTAGGACATTACTCCCCCTCTGGTATTTTGCAATCCAGCCAAACTGGCCTCCCTCAGTTCCTCACACAGGCCAAATTATCTCCCATCTTCCTTCTCTGTGACCTTGCCCCGGAAAGTCACAGGACTTGCATAGGAAAGTCACAGATGTGACTCTATGTGACTGGAATGTACTCCTTCCTCACCTTCTTCCTTTAGAGAGGGCCTCTCTTCCTTAAGAGGCAACTCAAACACCATCTTTTAGTGGTCTCTCTCCATCCCTCCCACCCTCAACTGCTAGTGTCCTTCCTTTCCATTTCCCTTGTGTTTACTTTATCTTAAATTTATGCTGTATATATTTATATCTCTACTTGTCTCAATGTAAGAGCCCTTGGAGAAGGGCTCGTTTCATTCTTTGTACTTGTATTCCCAGTGTCAGTCAGAGTGCCTGGCACACAGTAGGCTCTTCATACATATGTGTTGAGTGACTGAAGTCATTTGGCCCCAGAGCTCAGATTCTTCTTCTGTAAAGTGAGGAGACTGGACTTTTTGCTGTTCAGTCGTGTCTAGCTTGGGGTTTTTGTAGCAAATTGACATTTCCTTCTCCAGCTCATTTGACAGGTGAGGAAACAGAGGCAAACAGGGTTAAGTGACTTGCCCAGGGTAACACAGTCCAGGTCCTCCTGACTTCAGACCCTCCTAGATGACCACTAAAATTCTTTCCAGCTCTAAATCTAGGCCTCCTTTAAATCCTTGATTGTCCTTTCGTTCCTCCTCCCTTAGGTGGCTCTACCTGTATTCAAGTCTATTTATAACTTATAAGAAAAAGAAAGTGTACATGAATGGGGGGGGGGCATTATTTATTTCATTACTTTACTGTCAAAGACTTGATCATTTCTTAGCTTTGAAAAGGAACTAAACGAGGCTGTAACGAAGCCAGTGGGAGCAGGGACTGTTTGCTCTGTGAAGGAAATTTCCTTGGAAGCTGTCTAAAATAAACATCTGCTCTAGGCCCGTGCTCAGCCACCCAGCTGCCAAGGAGCTGGGAAGGAAGCTATTTCTTTACTTTATAGACCTGAATTTGTCAGTCGGAGCTGGAACTAGAAGTTAAAAGGCTCCACAGATGCAGACATACCTTAGGGGTATAAACTTGGTTGCCTGAGCAGAGTATAACTCCCTTTCTAAAAGACAGTGAGTGCCTGGAGGCAGAGACTCTATCCTCCCTCAGGAGAAGGAGTAGAATCTAAAGAAGAGACCACCTTTCTGCAAAGCAGAAACGTGGACTGGATTTATGAATAATTCTCAATAACTGGGGCCCTGTGCTATAATCCAATGGTTAAATCTATCTGCAAGCACACCATCAGAGGGTAAAATTACCAAGTAGGTAATTCAGGCTCCTTTAATTATGGAACTAGTTAAGAAGCTGGAAATCTAGTGAAATTTTTTGCTAGTTCCTAGTAAAATGAAAAAAAAAGTTACCTTATACTTTGGAGGTTATGTTTGCTACAGGTAAGACTACAGTGGGGTGCAGCTGCATCTTACAATGTGGATTTATGGCTATGATATATATATATAGAGAGAGAGAGAGAGAGAGAGAGGATTGCCTATTTATTTTCACGTAATAATAATAATATTCATATGTAATCTCAGTGCTTGAAGTAGGAAAAAAGAGGGCCGGTTTGGGTAACAAGATACCATGGCCACTTTTAGTCAAACAGGACGTAAGTTCCTAGGGAAATGATTCGTTTTTCTTTTTTGCCCCCGAATCTCCAGTCCCTAGCCCAGTGACTTCCACACAGTACCATAACATGTGTATGCCTTTAACATACATATGTTGAATTTCATATAAGCCTTTTAACACATGTATTAACCATAGGCCCTAGCCATGAATGTCTACCCCCATGAGGGCCCTATTCTGCCCAACCCCTCCCAGGGACCCTGATCACTCCTACGAGGAATTCAAAGCATATCAGAGGAAGAAACCTTTAAGAAATCAATGGCATTACAGCTGACCTCAGCTCTTGGGAAGAACAGAGAACTGATTTGGAATCCAGTGACAGTTTCCTAATTCTTCTAATTATGAAAATAACTTCCACCCTTTCCAACAATTAGAGATACATTTGAATGGGCAAGTGCTTTTTAAAAATGTAAGAAGTCCTGCAGAAGGTACAGCCCGTTTGCAATTCACGCAGAAGCATAACAGATCCTAACATCCTAAATCTCGGGCTTAGCCACAGTGCTCGGGACAAACAGGCTTAAGGTTTGCTGAACTAACTAATCAAGGCAGGAGACAGAATCTTGGGAAGAAGAGAGAACTAGATTGGAAGGGAGTCACGTGTAACAAAGCAGGAGCCTGGCTGTGAAGCCCCTCTCGCCTATCTTCAGTCTCTCCCAGTCTCCTGGCTACTTTCCTGCTACCTACCAAAAATGCCGATGTCTCCCTCATCTTCAAAAACAAAAGCAAAAGCAGAAAACCCCAAAACTCACTTGATCCATCCACCCCTGCTAACCACTGCCCAGCATCTCTCCTCCCTTTTATGACTAAACACCTTCAAGAAAGCCGCCTCAAATTCAGTGCCCCTACTTGCCTTCCTGCCATTCTCTCCTTAATTCTCTGCAGTCCAGATTCTAATCTCATCATTTTTCCTAATCTTCATCCTTCTCAACTTTTTGTAGCTTTGACAATGTTGATCAACCTCTTCTCCTTGATATGCTCTTCTCTCTAGGTTTTTGTAGTGCTGCACCCTGTCTCTGTCTTTTTCTGTTCTCTCCCTCTCTTCCACCCCCTTTTTTTCTCTCACCCCTCCCTCCTTCTCTCTCTCTGTGTCTTTCTGTCTGTCTCTCTGCTATCCTTCTACCTGTCTGACCAATCCTCATTTCCTTTGCTGGTTCTTCATCTGAGTCATGCCTATTAACTATGAAAGTTCTCCTGTATCTGAGAAGCCCTGAACTCTGCACAGTCTCCAGTTCTAAGCAATTAGCTCTGAAAAGTGCCTCTCCCACCCTATTAACAGAAAGTACTAAAAAACAAAGCCAAACAAAAACCACCTGTGAGTGTCTCCCAGATTCTCTTCTCTCTACATAAGATTTCTCACCATCTCTATGCAGATAATTCTCAGCTCCACCTGTCTCAGTCTCTACTTGTCTAATCTCTATCCTGACCTTCATTCTCTCATGTCCCACTGCCTAATGAGCATCTTGAACCAAATATCACGTAGACATCTTAAATTCAACATGTCCAAAATTGGACTAATTTATCTTTTCCCCAAAAAACCTCCAAGCTTCCTCATGACTGTTGAGGACACGACAATCCTCACAGTCACGCAGGACATAAACCTTCCTCGCTCCTCACATTAGCGGGAACTCATTTGCCAAGTCTTGCATATGCCCCCTTCTCTCCTGTGACATCGCCACCACCCAGGGGCAGGAATTATCACCTCATGACCAAACTACGGCAATAGCCGGCTGGCCTCCCTGCCTCAAATCTCTTCCCACTCCAGTCAATCTTCTGCTCAGCTGGCAAACTGATCTTCCCAAAGCCCAAGTCTAAACACCTTGTGTCATCCAGTAAATTCCGATGGTTCCCTATTACCTCTGTGGGGGTTTTTTAAAACCCTTCATAACCTGGCTCCTTTCTAACTTTCCAGGCTTCTTATACCTGACTGCCCTCCATGAACCCTATGATCCAGTGATAGCAGCCTCCTTGCTGTTCCTCACACAAAACATTTCATGGCATGTTCTTTGACTGTTCCCCATGCCTGGAACTCTCTCCTTCCACATCACCACCTTCTACGAGAAGCCTTTCTCAGTCTTCCCTCTGAGATCATGACCAATTTATCTCACATACATCTTGTTCGTTAGCATGTTACGTTGTCTTCTCTGTTAGACTGTGAGATCCTTCAAAGCAGAGGCTGGTTTTTGCCTTTCTTTGTATTAACATGCTTAGTAGAGAAGATGGCGGCGTAGCAGCAGCAACATATGGCAGCTCTCACATAGCCACCCCAAAATACCCATAAAATAGGACTCTAAACCAATCCTGGAACTCCAAAACGCACACAAAGATACTTCCCACTAAAGTCAGCTCAGCTACGAGGAACCATATCAGCACTGCAAACCAAAACCAGCCTGGCCTGAAGCTGCTGCTGAGCCCCAGGGGCGGCCAGATGAGAGGAGCGGTGAGCGGATTAGCAGCAGCTGCGAGCAGCATTCAGAACTAGGTCAGTGGGACTTGCGAAGTTGGGAGGGGAGCAGTCTGGCCAAAAAGCCTCCAGAGCGGGAAAAGCGAAAGGCAGAGGTTTTGTACCCGCCTCCGCATTGCAGCTTCCCGCCCGCAGCCTGCAGACAGCAGGGGGACTAAGTGATTGTTCTGAGGCCAGTACTCTCCCACTGAGCGGCCTGGATCCGGATCGCCATCTTGGGCCTCGGTATTGGAGTCCATCCAGCGAGCCGGAAGTAAGTAGGAGGGGTCCCAGCATCTTCCTGAGAGCTACGGCAGCCGGGAGGACCCCAGCGATTTGGGACAGAGCTTTCCCTTCTGGAAGCAGAGCCCCACAGAGATTTAAAAAAAAAATCACAGACTGAACAACCATGAGTAAGAATAAGCATAAGAAGCAAAGTAAGAACAGCTCCCAAACCCTAGATTCCTTCTTTGGGGAAAAGAAAGA
>CM053582.1:357188604-357231984 GCA_028627135.1 Pseudochirops cupreus
ATATATATATATATATATATGCAATTATTATTATTATTATTATTACTGACTACATCCAACTGGAACTTGAGATACACAGGCACTGTGGCTGGGAGATACATCCTGCCCTACCGAAAAGTGACATAGGAGAGAATAGACTGGGGGAGGGGGAGACACACTGGGATGGCTGTTTTGGGGTGGTGGGTAGGGGAAAGAAGGGGAGATAATATGTAACTCAAAATCTTGTGGAAATGAATGATGCAAACTAAAATAAAATTAAAAAAAAAAAACATGCTTAGTAGAGAGCCTGGCACACAGTGGGCACTTAATAGGCCCTTGTGGACTTGACACTGAATGCCAGAATATTTGATTCTAGAAGCAGCAGAGAGCCACTGCCTCTTAATATCAAATACCCATATTTAAATTTCTGTGGATGCTCATTCCACCTCAATTAGCGGAAAGCTTAAGAGAAATTTGCTAATGAATTTAAAGCTTTTCCAAAGTGACTTCTTAGTTCTAAATATTAAACTAAGAAGCTCTACAGAGAAATGTGAAGCCTGACACAGTCCAGAGAGACTGATGGCGTTTAAATGATTGCCACTAAACAATCACTTACAACGTGGCTGCAACCGATAAATAAGCCAAGTTCTAAAAATAAAGCAGAAACTTGAAAAAGAAAGGGTTCAGCGGGACTTCACAGACTAGAACACTTGTATCTTCCTGGTTTCTGCAGCTGCTATTAGACCCCAGAAAAGTCTCATTATGAAGCAGTATGAAGTGTCAAAATATCGTCCCAGAAACTCATAAGGGGAAAAATGGAGAAAGAGCCAAAAGTCCACAATGAAGTAGACTGACTTTTATTGAAAAGTGCCTATTCAGTGCAATTACTTCCATTTGCAAATGGGTCAGATGGAAAGGACAAAGAGCTCTGCTATTTGATTTTTTTTAAGACATGTTTGCCATTCAATTACTCATGTATGTGGTTTATTCTGGCATGTAATATTTGCCTCCTTAGACACAGGAGCAAACACGGATAGCCAGGTAATGTCACTTTGATTTTAAAAGAGCAATCTGAGCCAGCACACTCAGGCTTTCTTGGACTTAAGAGTTTGCGGGTCTCGTCCTTGGAGAAGGTCAGGATCTTCCCATGGTCGAGGTCCTCGGATGTTCTTCCAGTCATCGAAGGCAGAATCTTTCATTTTCTGTAGGAAAACAATGAGAATATGCACATTAATTCAAGAACTCAGTGGGCAGGAGGCATGGACGGTAATAGTTATAAAACAGTTGTTTCACCATCTGTCTTATCTTCTCTGGGTTTCGCCTTCCCCACCAGGATTGGGGTTGGCCTCATTTTTTATTATGTCAATTCCATTTCCAAATACATCCTTCCCCCTCTTCCCAACCCAAAAGCAACAATCCCTTGTAACAAATGACAGACAAGTACTTTCTCAGGCCCTCCACAGTCTGAAGATGCTGCAGCTTCTTTCTCCAGGGCCTGACTCCTTGTCAGATGGTTGCCCCAGAACGAGTGTTGTAGCCACCGTCGGCATGTAATAAGGTTCCTGACCAGAAGGTGACGAAACAGCAAGTTCCAGAGTGTCCAGGGTCACCAGGAAGATCAAACGTGAGAAGGTGTGCAAAGAGAAAACCATCAGGCATTATTTTACCAATGATAACAATTCCATCACTGCTCTGTTTCGCCTGACTGGGAACTGGATCTGTTGTTACAGGGGATAACTACAAAGGCACTGATTCACACTGACAGTTCAAGCGCAAATTATTTCAGTCACAGTTATTGATCGCCTATATGTGGGGGGATTTCAGTTCTTATATCACAGAGGAACAAGGGAAGACGGCTGCCTGGTGGTCTGAGGAAACAGGAACTACTATGATTCTTCGGTGAGATCAGCTGTAAGAATGAGAGAAGAAGCTCAGTAAAGGCCCCCTCCCTCAAACAAAACACAACAATAACAACCCTGATGAGTACTGTTTATGGTTAACTGTGATTTACTGCTTCGATTCTACCCAACAGTAACTGCTACATAACAACATAATCACCACTGTATACAGAACATTATAAATAAAAAGCCAGAAAGAATATTACTTTATTTCTTTTGGAGTAGGGTATTTAATTGTACAAAGAGGACGGATTAGTGTCCAGATAAGTTGTATAAATAAGACCTTTCCCCCAAACATGATCTTCTCTGAGGCATGTGCTGTACCGCTGCTCTGCCTAGTCTTACCTCCCTCCCAATCCAAGCTGTCACTAGGATGAGTTTAAAGCCTCACTTCCACTAAATAGAACTACGTGTATGTATCTCATTTTCAGCATAACTCCCTCAGATGTATGGGATATGGGAAAAATGCAAAAGACAATAGCAAAAGCTCTGAATTGTTCTGCTGACTTTACGAGACTTCCTGACATCATCAATAAAACTGGCCTCTAGAAGCTAAGTAAATCTGGCTACCCTGGGAGGCATGGAGAGAAAAGCACAGCATTAGAGCATCAGGCTCTATTAATTAACTTAATGCCTTGGGCACAACTTCTTTGGGCTTTGGTTTCCTCAGGTGTAAAAGCAAGGGGTTTGGACTAGAAAAGCTCTAAGGCCCCTTTCAAATGATGACTCTAAATGTTATGATCCCTTAAGTTCTGAACAAAAGGGTTGAAATGTTAATCATTCCTGTCTTCAACATTTTGAAAACAGAGTGGAAGTATTTTAAGAATCCCTGAGACTGGGTGGCTAGGTGGCACAGTGAATAGAATAACAGGCCCTGGAGTCAGGGGGACCTGAGTTCAAATTCGGCCTCAGACACTTGACACACTTACTAGCCGTGTGACCTTGGGCAAGTTACTTATCCCCAAGTGCCCTGCAAAAAACAAAAAGACAAAACAAAAAAAAAAGAATCCCTGAGAAATAAACGATTAAACCTGGTGAATGATCTCATATTTGTGGCGTTGTCATTTGGCAAAGGAAGGTTGCCGGTAATTAATAGTATGCAAAGCTTCCATGCTACTTGCACATCTGGAAAACACTGATATGATTACTCATAATTCTTTTTAAAATAATTTTCTGTTGATCTTCTATTTTCAACCTCACCTAGATTTCCTACTAAAACCTTCCTTCCACCCCCACCCCCCACCCCCCAAAAAGCTCTTCCTTAGAATAAAGAATTTTTTGAAGAGGCAGAAGGTTCGGCAGCACGAATCAGAATGTCCAAAAAGTGTGACATCACAGCCTGCATTCCACACCCCAACCAAGGAGGAAGAAGCGTCTTCTTCTCCTCTGAGGACAAGCTTGGTCACTGTTTGTCGCACTCAGCTTCAACAGCTTTGTTGTTCTTTCCACTGGCATTGCGGAGGTCACCGTGTACATTATTTTCATGGTTCTGCTAACTACACTTCCCATCGGTTCATATAAATCTTTTCATGTCTCTCAATGTTCGTCACATTCATGATTTCTTAGAGCACAATAACATGCTTACATTCACGTACCACAGCTTATTTATCCGTTCCCTAGCTGATGGGCAAGTACTTGGTTTCTGGTCCTTGCTACCACATGAAAAGCTGCCAGATTATTTTAGGACATATGGGAACTTTCTTTTTGCCAATGATTTCCTTGGGGTTGCGAAGGACATTAAATACCAGAGGACTTTGTATTTTATCCTCAAACGTCTGCTTAGCAGCACAATCTCTGCATCCTTTCTTCACATAATTCCAAATCGCTTTCCAGGCTGGTCAGACCAATTCATAGCTCCACCCACAATGCATCAGTCTTCCTACAAGCCCTCTAATACTACTGCCATCTTTGACAATTTGAAGAACATAATGGAGAAATATGGATTAGATGACAATACAATCAGATGCATTCAGAACTGGCTGGATGGCTAGACTCGAAGAATAATTACTTATGCTCCACCAGTGTGGCACAGGGTCTCCACCAGAATACCCCACATACCTGTACTTGGCCCCATGCTAACATTTTTATCAATGAATTGTATGAAACCATAGCTAGGAGAGACAGCTAACACAATGGAAGACAGTAACGACCCAAAGGATCCTCACATGTTCTTACAGCACTGGTCTGAATCTAATAAGATTAAATTCTTACACTTGTTTACAAAAAAAAATTAACCTCCACAAACATAGACTGGTGGAGGGATGGATAGCTAGCAGTTATTTTGAAAAGGACCTGGATGTTTTAGTGGACTGTAGGTCCAGTACAAATCAGCAATGTAATGTGATAGCAAGAAAAAAAAAAGCTACTGCAATTCTGGGCTGCATTAGGAAGGAAGCTGGAGGTGATAATAATGATAAGGTGATAATAATAGTAAGGTGATAATCCCATTGTACTTTGCCTTTGTCAGATCTCATAGAGAATACTATGTTCAGTTCTGGGCACTGCCGTTAAGGACATTGATAAACTGGAGACCGTCCAGCAACCAGAATGGTAAATAGTTTTGAGTTCATGGCATATGAGGATTGGTTAAAAGAAATGGATATCTTTAACTTGGAGAAAAGAACATTCTGAGGGGACATGAGAGCTATGTTCAATGATTTTAAGGGGTGTCATCTGGAGGTTAGATTACGCTTGTTCTGTTTGTCCAGAACCAGGAGCAAGGCGTGAAAGTAACAAAATGACTCATTTAGGTTTGACGTCAGGAAAAACTTCCTCACCATCAGATCCGTCCAAAAGTGGAATATCTCTTGAAAGATGGTGGATTCATCCCCTCTGAAGGTCTTTAAGTAGAGGGTGGACAATCACTTCAGCAGTTACGTTCTGGTGGGCATCCCTTTGTGCATGAGCTGGCTTAAATGGCTGCTGAGATCCCTCTCACCTCCCAAATTCTCTGATTCTGTGATTCTCATTAAGACGATCTTTCCTTCCCACCAGAAGGCATATGAAATGACAAGAAAAGGAAACTAACAAAGGAAGTGGAGTCCCCATCAACAGCCAGGGAGAAAGCTTAGTGGGCCTGCCACCAGCAAACACCATGCACGCGCTCCTGCATTTCCTGATGCTCCTTTATCCTTAAAGAAGAGAGAGAAGCCTCTCTTCATAGCTGCTGGCCCTAGAAGTCACTAGCAATCCTCAAAAAATGCTCTCAAAGCATAGTAATGAAGGTGAAAATATATCATGTTACCAATACGTGTGTATTGTCTGTGATTTCTCTTCCCCCCTCTCTACAGAACCTAGAAAAACGCTGGCATGTAGTAGTCATTCAAATGATGCTGTGACAAGACTTATTAGACATAAAAATGTAAAAATTCCTCCCTTATTATGTAAAAATAATAAAGAAAGAATATCAATGATTACTGTATTCTTGATATTTAAAGGACTTTAAAGTATAAAAGATACATCTGAGAAACTTTTACTTAAACAGAGGACCATCACTGGCCATTTGAATTATTTGAGTTTCCTCAGACTTTTTCAACGTGTTTTTCTCCCGCAATGGGGAAAAACAAAAGGATGGAGTCCAGAATAGGCTCTAGTCCAGTGGTTCTCAACCTTCCTAATGCTTTAATACTTTTATGTGGGCATATCTGCAAGTGGGCAGACCCACCTGGAGATAGACAGAGAAGCAGTGTCTTGGTTCCTAACACCATCAGAAATATGTGTTTTCCAGTGGTCTTAGGTGACCCTGTTCAACTCCCAAAGGGGTCGCGACCCACAGGTTGAGAACCACTGCTCTAGTCAGACAGGCATGGAAGAGTAATTCTAGGCTGATATCAGCAAGGAAAGAACCATACAAAAGTCACCCTTGTATTGGGAGGCTTAGAATCATTTCCCAAAATAGCCCAAGAAATGAAAAACTCTCTTACAACTCACATGAGCAAATGGACAGTGCAAACACTGTACCCATTTTCCTGCCCTTTCCTTCAGCTAAATTAGTCAGGTTAATGCTGAACAGCTCCTGGCTGGAATCTTTTCTGAAAGCAAATACAGATGAGCAGCTAGAATAAGGATAACCACAGGCTGCTAACGTGCTTTCCGCTTTGTTCCTTGCTCAGGCACCATTACTGGTGGGCAGAGGTAGGGAAGAAGAGTACCAACTGCTGTTGTCTTAAAGGAGGGGTTATTAATCTGGGATCCACGAACTGGTTTTAAAAAATATTTTGATAACTGTATTGTAAATTGCTTCCTTTTATAGTCTTATTTTAAAAAAATATGCATTTAAAAGCATTATTTTGAAAAGGGATCTCTGGGCTTCATGGTCCACACAGTTGCCAAAGGGTTATATGACAACCAAAGATTAAGAACTTCCTTAAGATTACTTTAAGAGACTCTTCTTTCCTACACCTTACTGACAAAAGGAATCAAGAGATGGAACAGGGAAGATGACAGGAATGGGTAAGTGCACAGGAAAGAAGCTGGGAGATGAGAGAAACAGAAGTAACTAGATGAAGCCTGAGGCCCTCACCACCCCTTTGCTAATAGGCAAGAATCCTCACTCTGCTTTTGTCTACAAGTTGTCATCATCCGAGTACAACAAAATCAGTCTGATGTTAAGCACAATTCATTCCATTTAATCAGTTTTATCTCAAGTACCTCCATTAAAGTCTTATTCAAGGTCTCATCATGGCATGGAGGTGAACTTGAGCTCCTGGAGGCTATGCCAGTGGAGCGCCTGCTGAAGCAGGCTCTATCAAGCTTGGAGGGCTTTCAGTATAGGCCCGATGACTAATTGCCCACCAGTTCATGGACCAGCCAAGCTAATCATGGGAGGTTCATCATCAGGCTGGCTTTCGGTTGATGCATTTTTGGCCAGAACAACTCTTGAATTAGTCAACAAGCATTCATTAAGGCACTGTGCTAGCTGTTAAGGAATATAAATCCTAAGGATGAAACAATCCTATTCTCCAACAGGGGTTTCCATTTCTAAGTCCATGACAATTAAGTCACCCCATTCTGATACCAGTAGTATTCTAGCGATGCTGTATTGTTGTAAATCTTAGAACGCATCATCTATGAAGAATCAAAGGGAAAATGGGGCCAGTCTGGTGGGCACAAATAAGAACGAAACATATCTCTAGTGCAAGAACTGAATAAGGAATGTTATTAAGTAAATGTGTGGTCAGAGGAAAAGATAAAAGAGGAATAATTAGTGTGCTTTACTATTATACACCTTATATAAGAAGACCTGGAAGAAGGCCTCTGGCATGATGGGTAAATTCTCTGTGGAAACTGTATAAGAGAAACTGGACAAGAATCATATGGGATAAAATACAGGATGGCTGTGATCTGTACCAGTGAAAGATACATCAGTATTAATAAAATAACATAGCTACTTTAGTAAATCAGAAGACCTGGGTTCAAATTCTGGCTTTACAATTTTATCACCTATGGAACTTTGGGCAAGTGACTTAGCTTTTCTGGGCCTCAGTTCCCTCTACCATAAAATGAGAGGGTTTGACTCTTAGATAACTTTCCAGTTCTAAATCCACAAGCCTAAGAATGGCCAGAGCTGCAAAGGGGATAATGAAGCAAGTAATTTTCCTACCAAAGGCATTTCTTTTTTGCCCTTTCGTCTTCTTCTTGTATATCTGAGTTGACAAGAACTTGAAATATTGATGGGAAGGAAAATTCAAAGTGTAAGACAGAAGATTTTCATTTCAAGATAGGAGCACATGTGTGGAAATGCTCTGTCAGAGGGAATATGCTTCACATGGCTTTGCAGGGCCAGACTGAAGAGGAGCTTTCTCTGTTCCAGAGCTCAGTTTACAGGAGCAACTTTAAAAGCATATCATCCATTCATTCACCAAATATTTATGAAGTGATTACTATGTGTGGAGCACAAAAAGATGCCCCGATCTCCCTGCCAGAAGCACTTTTGCTGGCTGGTGTGGAGAGGAGGTCTAGGAATCCTAAACTCTCTATAGCCATGAGGGCCTTACAACAAGTGGTTCATTGTGGGAACGGGGCAAACCGCATTGACTCCATCGATTCTGGAGCGAGCTGTTCAGTTATGATGGGTCTAGTCCATGTTGGTCGGGGGAGTAGGACGCCTCCTTCTGATTTCAGGAAATGCACCTGTTTGCTTTTCCCTCCAACCTGGAAAGTCCCGAATCTTTCCTCCCATTAGAAATCCGACTACCTAACTTTGTATCCTGATTCTTTTCTCTTAAGAGGTCTTTTTTGATTAATTGTTTTTAATAAATGAAAATCTGTTTTTGCCTGGATTTTGGGTCCAATGCCAAGTTGAGGAGGTCTGGCCCTAAATAACCAGAGTGCTCAGAAGCGCGAGCCTTTGTTTCCTCAGTCATTTCATCTTTCGTCCAAAAACAGGCATAACTGAGAGGCACTTAAATTCTTGTGGAATAAATGAATTAATGGGGAATAATATACCACAAGGTCTATATAGTAAAAGTAATACGGTAGATGGAGCCAAAAATTAGGACTCCCAGAGGTTAGGGAGTGCAAAATCTATTTGTATCTATGTCTAGAAACGTGGTAATTAAATAAAGAAGCGGAGCGGGCGGCTAGGTGGTGCAGTGAATACAACATTGGCCCTGGAGTCAGGAGGACCTGAGGACTTAACACAAAAACTAGTTGTGTGACCTCGGGCAAGTCACTTATCCCCAACTGCCCTCCAAAAAGGGGGAGGGGGGAAAGGAGAAGAAGTGGAACGATATTATAAGAGTCTATGCAAGGAGACTAGTAGTCTAGAAGGCCTCTCTACCTTCATTTCAGATTTGGGTTTTGGGTTAGGCACACACAAAACTGTGTGCCTCAGTTTCTTCCTCAAGGCTTATCTGGTCATCATTTTTAGTCTCACCAAAAAAAGGCACTAGGAAGGCATACAATGTATTTTGTAGTCTAAATGAGTTAGCAACTGACTGCTCAGCTTGAGGACTGTGTACACTTTGTACTTCTCAATGCAGTGGAAAAAAACACTGGACACAGAATCAATCTAAGCATTTATCAATCACTACTATTATGTAGCTGGCACTGTATTAAGCGCTGCGAATATGAAGAAAGGCAAGAGGCCCTGCCCTCAGGGAGTTCACGGTCTAATGGGGGAGGTAACACGCAAACAATAGCGCAAACAAGACGTACACAAGATAAATAAGAAATAATCACAGAGTGAAGGCGCGGCAGCTAAGAGGGTTAGGGAAACGCTTCCTGTGGAAGGCGGGGCTTTAGCTGGAACGTGGAGGAAGCCAGAGAAGCCAGGAGGCAGAGATGAGGAGGGCGGGCGCTCCAGGCGTGAGGCACAGCCCGTGAAAATGCCCAGGGCTGAGAGACGGGAACAAAAAGGATACTGGTGTCACTGACTCAAAGAGGATGGGGGGGAAACAGCCTAGCAATAGGGGAAGGAGACTAGGGAGAGAAATGATTATTGCTCTTTGGCATTTAAGAGCCAATTATCGTGCCAGGACCACGGTCATGGTTTTCCCCTCATCCAGAAATCAACCAGTGTGGGAAATCTTTTGAACAGATTTACCCAGGCAAAGTCACCAAGACTGGGGTGATCCCAGTCCCCTACCCAAAGACCCTCACCGTGATGCTGCCCCGTCTCACTATAACACTCCTTTTCTTATTAGCTGTTAAACAATCAGAGTTGGTCGCCACTCTTGGGTACACCTACTCTTCCAAGAGCATTGAAACCAGAAGCCCACCACCGTGAGGAGTCTTTGACGTTCAAGAGAGTCGCTGACCTCTGTTTGTTAATAAGCATGTTGGCTTTATTAATAAAATGATTAAATTACCCAGCAACTACATCTCTTGAGCTTTTAAAATACCACACTAGGTTATGAAGAGCTCTGAACACCAACGAGGATTTTATATCTGATTCTGGAGGTGACAAGAAGCCACTAGAACTTACTGAGTAGGAAGGTGACAGGGGTCCTATACCCTAGTCCCTACCCTGCCTTGTTATGTGGCTTTGGGAAAATAACTTATTTACCTGAAGCCTCAGTTTCTACATATTTAAAATAAAGGGGTTAGTTGAGATGAGCTCCAAGATTCTTCTCTCCCATGATCCCACTTCTGGAGTCCACATAGGAACCAATCAATTCCTTTGAGACTCTTCGCTAGAGAAGGAGCAGGGTCAAGAAGGAGAGGTCAAACTGAAAGCAAGCGAAACAGGTCAAATCTGCTGCAACTGACGGCAGCATCTGTGTGTATGGAAGGCAGAAGGTGGGAGAGAAAGGAAAAGGGGAGGGTATGGCTGCAATTAACAGCTGAAATCTTTATTCCCACTATTCTCCCCCTCCCCCAATTATCTTCACCATATACAACTCACCCCACAATTAATGTGTGTGACCCCGGGCAAGCAAGCTCCCTCTCTTTTTCTGTACCTCAGTTATTCTGTGTATAAAATGAGGAGGCTAGACTCATTAGCCTTAAAAATTCCTCTAGGGGTAAAGCCGTGATCTTATTATGATCCAGTTCAATAATTCATCATTTTAAAGATGAGGAAAGTTAAGCCCAGAGAGATGAAGAGACTTTAAGGTCATGGTGTTCCAGTTTTTCAATATGAAATATCATTTTTCCCCATTAGAACTGTGATTTATTTGGTGTGGAGTGCTCCTAGGGAGGAATTCCCTCTACCAGTGCAGACTGGCACCTTCTCTGCAATAGACAGTCTTATATGGCTACCTGAGGTGATAAGAAGTTAAGGGTCACAAAGTTAGGATATGCCAAAGGTAGGACTTGAATCCAGGTCTTTCTGCCTCTGAGGCCAGTTCTCTATCTACCATATCACGTTGCCTCTCATGAAGGATCTACTTTATGTCTTTTATATGCATCATGAAATTTTAATCGTCCTTTACCCATTCATCCTGATTTCTATGTCCATAAAACAAGCTGCCAACAGTGTGGCAGAACTGGTCCGGAAAAGACCAAAGAAAAATACAACTAAAAAATAATAACACTGGAAGCCAAGAGGAGAAAGGGGGAAGAAAGACTTGATTTGAGTCAAGTTTTTATATGTTCTTGCACATAGCAAATATTCAAATATTTCCCCAATGAATTAATATATATGCAAAAATAATTTCTTTGAAGCCAAAGTCAATATAAAACTGGAAGAAGTATTTTGTGAATTCATAAAAATCTTAGTATTGAGATTTTCCAGTTTATCCTCCAAGTTTACTTTTCAGTTTTTCTGTGTTTTTGATTCAAAGGCTTCCAACAATGAAGCTTCCTTGTCTTCCCTGTAGAGTCCAAAAATAAGGTGTCTTATTGCTAGGAAAATATTTACAGAACTTGGGCCAAAGTTTTCCACTCTCTAAAGTATCATCAGCACTATAAACCCAAAATAATCTTGGCTTGAAAAAGATGTCATAATTAACCAGCCCACAAAAGACAAATCTTTCATTTTACCTCCAGCATCACTGTGTCTCTGGATATACAGCTTCTGTTTATGTGCATGCAATCTATGAGCTAGCCTTCCGAGTCTGTTCAGGAGACGGCATTCATTCACACTGCTTTCTATTGGGCACAGGGTAGTAATGCACATAAAGCCCTCCAAAAAAAGGGAATTCTTAGAAGACCCCCGACCCCCTTTTGGGGTCTTTAAGCTCTGAGAGGTTATAGCTCATTCTTAAGACTCCAGCTCGACAAAATAAGGGGAGAAATAGGACCAAAGTGCCTCCCAATAGCCATAAGGTCAGTCCTTTTGCAGCTAAAACCAGATGCCTCTCTTAGTGTATACCCTTGGGTACTTTCCTTTATTACTCTGTACTTTGGTTCTTCAGTCTGTCAAGTGAAAATAAGATATATGAGTGATCTCTATTGCCCAGAACTGTCCTATACTACTGACCTATATTAAGGACATTAATCAATCAGTGATGTCTAAAACATCTAGAAAACAAAAAAAAACCCCACTGCTTTCATTCATTCTTGATGGCACACTTGAGTGCTCAATATCGGTTTATTTAAAGTGATATGGTGGTATCCTTGGTGGTAGCTTTCTTCCTGGCAGCTTCCCTCATCCTTGCTTTCATAAAGTATTTCTACATATCCAGCTGGACATACAGCCCAGTTTTAAGTCCAAACCATACAATTTTTGTCCATCATAAGTAACTGAGCTTGGCAGTGCTCAACTCCACAGTGATTCCATTCTTTCAGCAATGAAATGTTTCAGAAACTAAATCAATTTTCATCTTTTAGCCTGTGCTATAAAGAAAACCTAGAGAAAAGTATAATATAACATGCTGTATCTTTATAACAGAATGTTACCTTTCTCACTCCAAGCTAAGTTGCTGGTAAAACCCATTCTACTGAGACTGGAGAAAAGCAGCTAGAAGCGATGTTTGGTTGCTATTATTGTTACCTTTACCAACAAATGAGATTCTTCTAAGCATCAAGAACTAGGAACATTTGTTTCTAAGCCAAGAAACCGGGTTATCTTCTTTACTTAACCTTTAATTCTGCCTGGTGTTCAGAAAGTAAGGCTGATACATGCTTATAAGTCAACCCATCTGCAGTGAGAAAGATGCCTGCCAGAAAATTTGGATAGGCCTTTGGCTAAACATGAAAATATCTTTGGCTATGTGTGATGTGCTAAAGCACTGTGATTCATTTAGGACTAAAAGCAAGTCAAAGAACCATAGAATCTTAGTGTAGTAAGGAATCTGAGAGCTGTAGTAATGCACATACACCCCTCCAAAAAAAGGGAATTCTCAGAAGACCCCTTTTTGGGGTCTTTAAGCTCTGAGAGGTTATAGCTCATTCTTAGACTCCAGCTCGACAAAATAAAGGGAGAAATAAGACCAAAGTGCCTCCCAATAGCCATAAGGTCAGTCCTTTTGCAGCTAAAACCAGATGCCTTTCTTAGCGTACACCTCACAGGTTAGCTATGCTGGGATGTATGGCTTTTTAAAATGTGGAACACTATACAGATTTATACACATATTACTAGTAGTATTCCTGGCTGACATTTATATATAACACTTTAAGGTTTACAAATTGTTTAACATACATTATCTCATTTAATCCTTATAACAACTCCAAGGACTAGGTGCTATTATTATCCCCATTTCACAGATGAAGAAACCGAGAGTCAGAGAGCCACATGGCTAGAAAGTCCAAGAGTAGGAACTGGAACTAAGATTATCCTGATTCCAAATCTAGCATTCTCTCTGCTATACAGTCCTGCAAACGATAATGCCCAGGTCCAAATCCTGATGCATAAAGATGTAGTGGCCTACTTCCTTTCCCAACACTATTGCTGAGACATACTGGTGGGAGAAAGCTAAAGAAGGAAAGTGTTTGCTTCCACTAACCGTTAATCCTTCAGCCAACAGATAAAAGGCAAAACACAGCCCACTTGTGTTTTGGTCCCGAGTTACAGTTGTTGTTTAGAGAGCTCTAGATCCATTTCAGCAACAATAATCTTGGTAATGGCAGAAGTTCAAGTTGTCTGAAACCCCCAAGTGGCTTTGTCCTGATTAGCTTTCAAAGACAAACACCTGAGGATATTCCTCCTCCCCTCTCCTCTCCCTCCTGGCTCACCTCCCACCCCGCCTCCACCCCTCCTCCTTCTGCAGCTTGACAGCACTGTGGGGAATAGGTATGTGGCTTTTTTTACTTCTGAGAGAGATACTGCCAAGCTGACACCATGTCTTACTTTTACGACTTCAGAGGAGATGAAAACATAAGACCCTTGGGATAAAACCGAAAAAGTGGGCAGCAAAATGATCAGTCTGGGGGGAAGTCTGTTCATATGGAACTAGAAGGAAGAGTAAGGGGAAAAAAACCAACAAAGCATGGTGTAGTGGAAAAAGCAGTTGCCTGGAAGTTAAGCCTAGAGGTTCTAGTTCTAGTTCTGGCTTTGCCACTGACTAACACTATGACCTTGGTCATTTCACCTCCACAGGTCTAGTTTTCTCATCTGAAGAATGAGGGAATTGGACTAGACCATCAATATCCAACTCAAAAAGAAAAGAGGACATTAAACCCTACAGAAGGATGCCTGTGGGCCACAGGCTGGTTTGGAAAACCACATATTAACATCATCTATGTTCTACTGTATTCTTATTTATGTTGTTCAATATTTCTCAGTTACATTTCATCTGGTTCAGGCCACACCGTGAGGCGCTTTTGACATCTCTGGACGAGATGACCTCTAAGCATCTTTTCTAACTAACATCCTGTGAGGATCTCTTTCTCACATACTTATGAAAGGGAAAGTATGGGACCAAAAATCAAATAACAGCAAAAAACACCAAGTAAGAGAAGATTCTGTTAGGAAACCTGAGGGTTACTTATGTGTTTTTAACAACCAGGTCACTTTCTTTTCTTCTAGATGCTAAATATAATTTGGT
The DNA here is from genome assembly GCA_028627135.1 of Pseudochirops cupreus. Taxonomy (NCBI): domain Eukaryota; kingdom Metazoa; phylum Chordata; class Mammalia; order Diprotodontia; family Pseudocheiridae; genus Pseudochirops; species Pseudochirops cupreus. The sequence continues at coordinate 357,202,853 of CM053582.1, forward strand.
CTGACTATTTATTCCCTGAGGAAATGAGGAGTAAGATAGAGTACAGAACAGAGATTCTTAACCTTTCGTGTCATGTCCCCTGTCAGTCTGGTGAAAACTATGGACCCCATTTCATAAAAATGGTTTTAAATGCATAAAATAAAATATACCAGAATATAAAAGAAATCAATTATACTGACATATAGTTGTCAAAACGTAAAAACAAAACAAGAAGCAAGTTCATGGATCCCAGGTTAAGAACCCTTGGATGTTCAACAAGAATTTTTTTTAAAAAGGCTAGAAATCCTTTTCACCCCACTCTCTTTTACATCCATAGAGAAGTGAAAACCTGCTGAAGGTCTCAGAACTGATGGAGAAAGAATGAAAATGCAAGTCCTTAACTCCCACCTCTGGTGCTCTAACCACAACTCCACGTGATCTGGAATATGGCCTCACTCTTACTTCTTTTAAAGAGCATTAAAGCCTGGAGAAGAGTTTTAGATGGCCAGAGCTTAGTACTTGATGATTCTTCACTTAACGTCGTTTTAAGAGAGAGAATATAAAGAAATATTAGGCAGGCTTCCTTTCAGGAAACAGGGAGAAAAAGAAGAAATAAAAATCAAAAGACGCAGCTAGAGAGTGAGAGCTGGACATAATTTCAAAGTTTTCATGTGTTTGCTGCACTGAATTTTTAGATCTCTATTACTGAAAGGACGACATGTGGAAAAAGGCCTTTGAATTCAGTTAGTCAGGAAAGTGAAACCCAGAAGAGCTAAGTAGTTTACTAATGCTTACATGGCCAGCAAACTTGAACCAGGATTAGAACCCGTATCCTCTGACTCCAAATCTTCCATCAATCAGTCATTTATTAAATGCCAGCCATGTATCCAGCACAGAGCAAGATGCCAAATTAGTATGAGATACACTCTCAGCACACAAGAACCTTACACTATCTCATCAGAGAGATAAGGCAAGTGTCTGAAATAACCCAAGAACAAGACAATAAGGATCAGGGTTCTCCGCAGTGTGATATTGAATAAAACAGGACAATTAGAGGAAAAGAGAGCTTATTAATATATTAGACAAGACATACAAGAAGAATTGTTGAAAGGACAGATAAATGTGATCAGGAATTAGCAAAGACTTCACTCTTTGGGTTGGGTTTGATCTAAATAAGCCCTGAAGGAAGGTTATGGACACGTGGAGAAGAGACAAGAAGACAATTATTTCAGGCAGGGGCAAAAACACAGGGATGGAACAGGGGAAGTTGTATGCAGGGGACAGTAAGCAGAATCAGGAATGAGATAAAGCTGAAAAGGCAGGTTGGGGCCAGATCCTTAAATGGTCATATAATAGTAGTTTGAACTTTACTCCATGGGCAAAGGGGAGCCATTGAAGGTTTTTGAGTAGGAAGATAACAAAATAAAAGTGATGTTTTGCTTGACTCTAGTACAGAAGGAGAGGGCCTGGTGAGGGAAGAGAGGGAAGGGGGCTGGAACCACAACAATCTAGGTATTAAGTGATTTAGGCCTGAGTTCAGATGGTGGCAATGAGGAAGGAAAAGATGGGCCAGATATTAAAAATGAAGAATAAAAAGGATTTGGTGAGTGAACGTCTCAATTCTCCTTTGTAGAATTCTACCTCAATTCCAACCCTGACTTGAATGAGGTATTTAAGCCTTGCTGCTAAGACCTCTGATAAAATGAGTAACAAGTGGGTCAAACTGTGATTACAATTTCTGGACATGGTCATCTCTCTATTTTCCCAGATTCACTTGACCTTGACCATCTCATAGCACAGTCCACTAACTCTTCTATGGCAACAGCCATCAGTCATTTTCAGCCTAGATTTAAATTTCTGAACTTCTCTTCTTTGAATGTGTTTCTGAATAAGTTTGCAGGTAGGTAAAACTTTAAAATATTTAAAGTGCTCTGCTTTCAGCCAAATGGGCATGTTTTAAATCTCAGTTTAATCGTATTAGAATATTAAACCCTTAGGGAGATTTAATTCAGATGGAGATTGAAATCTTGTGAATTCAAACATGATACAAAAGGATAATTAAAAAAAAATCTTCAGCATGGTTTCCATCTTTCTTGGTTGATATTAACCCTATCTGAGAAAGAATCTACCTCTACTAACCAAAACAAAAAGACTGTGCACTTCTGACATTTTCTCTTAGGAGGATGCTTTTTGGATGGAAATCCTGGGGAAAAGAGGGGCAGCTGTAAGCTTCAGTGCCCCCCCGCTCCTTTCTGGACAGGTGATCCTGTAATGTGAGGTGACTGACCCATTGGTGACTTGAAGTCTCACCAGCTATCTCGGCAGAATGTCAAGCAGATGACGTGTGAAGGCTGATGAAAGACTTCTACTAGTACACTGTTCATCTCTTACAGGGGAAACGTACAGGGTAACTAACATTAGAGACCTTTCGCTCTTCCCTTCCTCACCCACTAAGCTGCACCCATAAAGTGCTGCCTAGTGAAGACATCTTGCCTCACGACCGTCACACACCCTGGCCTACTCTGTCTAGGATGATGCTGCCACCTTCAGGGAAAGCACCACAGACTGGACCGGTGGGGGCTGCTGCTGCCCCCAGGGGGAGTATTAATCCCCTCGCCCCTCAAAGGGAGCACTTCCCTTTTCCATCTGAGTCTAGCACTTCTCATTTATATATATTTTCTTCCTTTCCTTTTTACCTCTTCAGCAGGACTTGTGGAGGACAGAGAAAAAAAAGATGAGATTCAAGGGTGAGAAGCTGGTTGGGGAAGCAGTCAGTAAAAGGCAGAATCTCTCTGGAGTCCCAGAAAACTTTCCTGATGGGTCACAGGTCACGAGAGGTGGAAAGGAGTTTCAAGATGATAGGATTTCGTGCTAGAAGGGCCTTAGACACCATCTCGTACTAATCTAACCCTCTCATTTTATAGATGAGGGAGCTGAAAGTCACAGCCAGGTAGTGGCAGAGATGGGCCTGGAATCCAGTTTTCTTGAATCTTAGTCTTTAGATAAGCCGTAATGCTAACACGAATCTGACCCAGACAATCACCGTATCTTGGCCAGGTAACTAAAGGAAAGAACCTTCTCGTGTGAAAAGGCTTATACTGTCTGTTTTAAGTTCAAAGAGCAAGATTCATAATACCTTTGTATCAGCCCAACTGTCTCGTACACAAAAAGGAGAGAATCCTTTGGAACACCCATGGCTAAGGCACAAAGCAATGAGGTAAATTTAGCACATTTCCAGAATTCCGGCACAAAATATTAGGATTGTGGGAGGGCCAAGTATTGTCGCAGATGCAGAAATGAAACCATTTTACATCCAGACAATTTTATGGCCATCAAACGTCTCAAGTCATTTTTCTCTCCACGGAGCTCTTGAATATTACAGTTCTTCACGTGTAAGAGAGAAGGAAATTATGTCTGTCATTTATTATATGTTGCTGTTTTATCACCAAGAAAAGCTCAAATCTTCTATAACCTGGTAATGACTGCTCTGTCCCAGCCCAGAGATAAAAGAATCTCATCGCTGAAATGATGCTTTTATAATCAGTTTGCAGAACTTTAACATTGTTTTGGTATGACAAATCCATGTACTATTCACTGGACTGAGCAAAAGAAAGCATTACTTTGAAATTAACCTTCTTTTTAAAAAAAGAAAAAATCAGCTAACAATTCTGGGGGCAGCATTATGTTTTTTAAAACCATGACTGAAGATATCTTTTATGTGCGTAGTCCCTGGTACTGTTTGAAAGCCCAGTTCCATTGAGTTTCAGCTATGGAGAAGGTCATGATTAATTATGCAAATGGAAACCATTTGCATAATGACCTTTCTGGAATATCTGGTTTGTGGCACCAGAGGCCACATGTGTTTAGGGGAGGAGGACCTACGTAAGACAGACAGATGTGTGGGAAGTTGGTTCATCCTTTGGCATGTTTTAGGACACAAAGTGGATGAAAATTCAGAAGGAATTCAGAAAAGCAGCCAGGTATGAATCAAACAGACTGATTTGGCAAATGTGAATATGTCCTCCAATATTAAGAGCACAACGTCTGCAAAGGCTCTAAGACTGTCCTCACTCTACGTGGGAATACCACAGCTGCCAGAGGCCTGGATCATCAACAGCTGCTTAAACACTCAAAAGGAGACTAAATCATGAGATGGTGCTTGTGTGTGGTGACTCTACTTCAGGGACCCTTACGGACTTTCAGGAGGTTTAACCTTGTCACGTGTCTGCCAGGAGAGCATCATTATCTCCTGCTGACAGAATTAAGAAATCGAGGCACAGACTTTGAAAAAAAATACAAATAGGATATTCCTAGGATCTCAGAAGAGGAATTTCAACAGAAGTGATTGTAAAGCACCTTCTATTTTTTCACAGATTTAAAATATAAAATTATGTATGTATTCTTACATGAAAAAAAGCTCCCTGACAGACTGACCCAAAAACTTATGGCAAGGAAAAGGGAAAGCTAATGATCAGTCTTGGGCAGTACAATACACTGGCAGCTGCTCATTCTTTAAGTGTTCCTTCATCATCCCCATGTGAAATCATTTCTCCCTCTTTTGGATCCATCCATCCATCCATCCATCCATCCACTCATTCAGCAGAAACTTACTGTACAATGAAAGGCTCTGAGATAAGCACTTTGGGGCATACAAAAAGATGAGTAAGAAAGTTTCTCATCTCCAGAAGCTTTATAGCCTCATGTTATACCATTTATTATCCATACTGTATGTGAAACTTATATATTGGCTTGTATGTTTGTACATGTAGAGGCTTCAGAGAAAGGTTAAGTAGAAAGGACCCATGACTTCAGAATTCTATACGGAAAGACAAGCCAAGACATAGGAAGCTCTCAAAAATGAAATTCTGATGACAGAGAAAAACAATTCTGAGTGGAGGAAAAGTGAAGTCATCTAAAAGCGACACCTTGGGTTTTCTCCAACAGAGAATTCCACACCACATACAGAAGATGGAAGCATGATTAAGTAATGGAGATCAAAAATAAAAGAGAAAGAACAGATCAATGAACTGGACATGCAACTGGAAATACTAGAAAGCCAACAAATTAAAAAAAAAATCAAATACCAAAATAAAAGTCCTGAAAAATCAAAAGAGTGGTTAACAAAATTGAAATAAAAAAACATGAATTAATGAATAAAACTAGGAACAGGTTTTATTGAGGGGAAATAATAAAATAAATAAACCACAAGCTAATTTGATTAAAAATAAAGGGAAAGATGAAACCCCCAGCATCAAAGATGAAAATGAATACACAATAAACAGAGAAAAAAAAGATATTGTTAGAAACTATTTTCTCCGCCCAAAGGACAATGAAATCGACAACTTAAATAAAATGAATCACTGTTTCTAAAAATGCAAAGTATTCAAATGAAAAGAACAAGAGATTTCAGAAGAAAGTGAACAAGCCATAACCAGACTTCCAAAGAAAAAACTCCTGAACTACACGGATTCAAAGACGAATTCTAGCAAACTTGCAAAGAATAATTAATGCCGACGTTATGTAAACTGTTTGAAAAACCAGCAAAATTAGGAGTGCCATCAAAATTCTTCTATAACACAGACTTGGAATCGCTACACAAACCAGGGAGAGACAATCCGTAAAAATAAAACTAGAGACCACTCTAATGAGCATAAAGGCAAAATTATTCAACAAAATATTAGCAAAGAGGCTCAAACACCACACCACAAAGATCACGTACTGTGACCGGGCTAGCATCATACTCAAAATGCAGGGTTGATTTAATATTAGAAAAACCATCAATTTAATTAACCATATTACCAAAAATCAATTATATGACTAGAAGCAGAAAAAAACTTTTAACAAATTGCAACACTCATTTCTGTTAAAAACATTAGAAAACAGAGGAATCAATGGACCTTTCCTTAAAATGATGAACAGTATATATCTAAAACCAAGAGCTACCATTATATGTAATGTGTGTAAAATAGAATCTCTCCCTTTGAAATCAGGGGTAAAACAGGCTCTCTATTGTTATCGCTTCTGTTTAACTTAGTACTAGAAATGCTATCTATAACAATAAGATAAGAAAATGCAACTGAGAGAATAAACAAATGATTGTAAAGAAGGGGGAAAAATATCACTTTTTTCAGATAATATGATGGTGTACTTAAAAAACCCTAGAGACAACTTAAAATTTAACTGAAACAATAACTTCAGCAAACTTTCAGGACATAAAATAAATCCATACAAATCACTGGAATTTTTCTATAATGCCAATAAAACCCAGCAGAAAGTTATAGAAAAAGAAATTTCATTTAAAATAACTACAAAATGTACAAAATACTTAGAAGTCTACCTGCCAAGACAGACACAAAAAACCACATAAATGCAACCACCAATCACTGCTTAGAGAAATAAAGACAGAACCGACTAACTGGAAAGATTATCAGTCGCTCACAGCCGGGGCAAGTCAATGTGATAAAAATGACAACGGTGCCTGAATTAACTTACTTACAAATCAAACTACCGAAGAAGCATTTTACAGAACTAGGAAAAAATAATAATGAAATTCATACGGAGGCCAAAAAAAAAATAAGGACAAGAATCTTTTTTTTCTTTTTCTTTTTTTTGCTTTTTGGTGGGGGAAAGGCAGGGCAATTGGGGTTAAGTGACTTGCCCAAGGTCACACAGCCAGTAAATGTCAAGTGTTTGAGGCCAAATTTGAACTCAGGTCCTCCTGACTCCAGAGCCGGTGCTCTATTCACTGTGCCACCTCACCACCCCAGGACAAGAGTCTTAAGGGAAATAATGAAAAGTGGGAACAAAGTGGGTCTAGCACTGCCAGATCTCACACTACATCACACAGCAGTAATTCTCAAAACATGCGTGGGACTGGTCAAAAAACAGAACAGCTACACAAAATACAGAGCTAATATAGTACTTGATAAACACAAAGACCCCAATTCCTAGCCTAAGGACTCATTCTTTGACAAAAATTGCTGGGAAAATTGTATACCAGTATAGAAGAAATCATATTTAGACCAACAACTCATAACTCACACCAAGATAAACTCCAAACAGATATGTGATCACATAAAGGCAATATCATAAACAAATTAGAGAAACACGGGGAAAATTATTGCTGTATGGATGGCAAAAAAAAGTTTATGACCAAACAAGAGACTGAATCATAGGAGATAAAATGTGGAATTTTGGTTATGTAAAATTTAAAAAGTTTTTGCACAAATTCAAAAAGCTAGGAAAGTTAGTTAAAAAGGGGAAAATCTTTGCAACAAGTTTCTCTGATCAAGATTTCATTTCCATGATATATAAGGAACTGATGCAATTTAAAAGAGTTAAGAGTCATTCTCCAATTGATAAATAGTCTAAGAATATATGTTCGAGCAGTTCTCAAAGTAAGAAACCCAGGCTTTCCACAGTCATATGAAAAAATGTTCCAAATCACCACTAGTTAGAGAAATGCAGATTAGAGCAAGTATGAGATTCTACTTTATATTTGTAAGATTAACAAAAATGACTGAAAATGATAAATGTTGAAGGTGCTGTGGGACAACAGGAACACTGACGTATTGGTGATGGACCTGTGAATGGATACAACCATTCTGGAAAGCAATTTTAAGTTATACACAAAAAATTACTAGTGTATTCCCTCTGGCCCAGCTTTACTACTACAAAACCTGTATTTAAAAGAGATCAAAGAAATAGGAAAAAATTCTCTATGTACACAAATATTTACAGCAGTTCTTCTTGTGATTAAAAACCCCCAAAAAACTAGAAATTAATGAAATGCTCATCAACTGAGGAATGGTTGAATAAGTCGTGGTAAATCATTTTGATGGAATACTGTTGTGTTGAGAGAAATGAGAAAGAAGATGATTTCAGAAAGATATAGAAATATATACTGATGCAGAGTGAAGATGGCAGAACAAGACAATTTATAGTCTAATATCAATATTATGAAAATGAACAATTTATAAACTGATTAAAAATTAAACAAACAGAACCAGAAGAATAATTTATATAAGAGGAAGCATGCGAGCCTTATATGTGCACCAGGCTCTATACCATGTGCTTGACAAATTTTATCTCATTTGATCTTCACCACAACGCCAAAAGGGAGATGTTATTACGATCTTCCCCCATTTTACAGCTGAGGAAACAGAGGCAGAAAGAGGGTAAGTGATTTGCCCAGGATCACAGAGCTACGCATCAACTCTATAAAGACAAGCAACTTGGAAAGCTGAAAGAACTATGATCAATATGCTCTATTGATCATATCCAGGATTCTATCCAGGATTCTAAAGGACCCATGACAATCGATACGATCCACCTCCTGACAGATTTAGGGCTTAGATTTAGAGTGAAACAAATATTTCTGCATACAGTTAATGAAAGAACTTGTTTTACTTACCAGTGCTTAGTTGTTGCAAGGAATTTCTTTTCCCTTGCTCTCCAGTGGATTAGGGGTAGGAGAGAAAACAGATTTCTGTTCATTTTCAATAGGGTGAGTGAGGCATAACTACGGATGTGGAATGTTCTTTCAGATGAGGTCACTGCATTGTTTTAGTCTGTTATGAGAGACCTTTCACACCAACCTTCTTTCATTATACAGACACACACAGGGTCATGATACGGCTTCTTCCAGATTCTCTGAACAGCTGACTGTCCTAAAACCACTTCCATCTTTTAGAAGATCTGCCAAACATCAATCAAAAAGCTGCCAGGATCAACTGTCAGTTATTGCCAATATCAATCAATGAATGCTCTATAGCTTGGATGGGGGGGGGGGGGGGGGTTAGATCCTTCACTGCAGAATTTTCCTGACAGACAGAATACCATACATAGCTGTTGTTTTCATATTATATAAAAGTTTATGGTACTCATGTTTATGGACAGAAGAACTCTTTTAAAATTGTGTTGACAATAGTGTTAGTGATAATTAACACTCATGTCTCGAGCATTAACAATATACTAGCAGAAATTATCTGGAATATTCAATATATGGTAAATTACCTAAAAACAGATAGATAACAGTAACACAAGCAAAAGTGGGGAAATTAACAGAGTTGTTGGATGAGGTGGAGGCTTGGCAGAAAAGTTTCAGCCCCAAGTGTTTCAATCTCTATTGTATTTGGTTAGAGAATATAGAACAGTGAAGGCAAGTTAAAAATTAGGCAGGGACTCAGGGTGGCTCCAGGCAGGAGAAGGGAGAGTGGGAGTGGATTCTTCTAGGCATCATTTATATTCCTGCGGAATTCAGGCTTCCCAGCAGCTTTATGCTGAATCCTTTACTTCCTACTGGGTACTTCCATTACCCTTCACTTGTGGACTTAGGTCTGCCTCTACTCTGAAAAAAACAGCTCCTGTCCTTGGCACAAAGTACAAAGCGATCCTCTGGCTCAGAAAGCCTTTGGCTTGGCAATAAGTATCTTGATGTCTGCTTTAATTCTGTTAGCGAGTCCTAGTCTTCCCCCCAGAACCAGATCTTATTCTAAACTTTCTTATTACCGTCAAGAGCATCACTATCCTTCCCTGTAAGAATTCTAACTTCATTGTTATTTCTAACTCCTCACTCTCCCTGACCCCATCCATCTAATGAGCTGCCAGAAATTTCTCTTTCTACATCTCTCCTATCTACCCCCTTCTCTCTGCTCACATAGCCACCACAGTTCATTCTCATCTTCCCTCTCTGGACTAGTACAATAGCATCCTGGTTCCTCACCTGCCCCAAGTCTCTCCCCCTCTGATCAATCCTCCACTCGTCTGCCAGAGTGATTTGAAAATCTGGTCGTAGTACTGTCATAAACAGTAAGCTCCAGTGGCACTTACTGACTCTAGAATCAAAAAGTATTTTATCTTTATTCCTTTTAAGATATCTAGATTTGTACAAGTTTTATACTGTATATTGTATATCATTTATAAATAAATAAATATGTTATCGGGTGGCACTAAAAAACTTTATGTAATCCAAAAATTGAAGGGTGATATAATTCTAGAAGGTGAAGGAAAGGCAGTGGGTGTGGTAGTGACCTTACCCAGAGAGAGAAAACAAACTACTCAAAGGCTCTGCATGGGGAGATCGTGATATTTTGTCAGTAAAAAAATACTATGCTTTTAAAAGACACCCGCTTTGATCCCAAGATACAAGATACACCAGCAGAGGACTTCTTCAAACTGATATTCTGAATATGCTTTTAATATTTGGTCATCAATTTAATTTGACTTCTTTATAACTGAAAACATGACTGTAGGAAACTTATGTACAGGGATGAGATTATAGACTTATGGTTGGGATGCCATGTTGTCCAGTTCTCTCATTTTATAAATGCGGAAACCTGAACGCCCAAAAGCTTACGTGATTTGTCCAAGGTTATACAGATAGTAACTAGCGAACCTAAGATCTGAACTCACATGCTTTGACTCTACAGTTAACATTCTGCACTGTGCTGTGCTTCTAGCAAGGCAAAGAGCCTCAGCCCCAACTACCTTTGTTTGTTTGTTTCTTTTCCTGAGAAGGTGAGTGTTCCCAGAATCTGAAGATCTTTCCTGTCCCTAGGGCCCTTTGCTTAAGTGGCTTAAGTGGCTCTGAGAACCTTCCCTGATTTGAAAGTATGCTCTGCCCCCTAATAGGCTGAATGTGGTCACATGGAGCCTGTGGTGGGAGGCTTGTTTTTCCGGGAATGCCCACGCCTTGTTGCTTTGTGATTGGGCAGTGAGTCAAAAGGGCTGTGACCTTCTCTGAGCCAGGAGAAGGCTATATATACCCTGCTGTGAGGTTTTGCTTTGGGGCTCACTTTGAGAAGAGTCATGTGATTTGGCCAGACAAGACTCTGGGCAGCCGCTGAGTCCCCTGGCTTTGAAAACCCAGATGTTGGTGCTTCCCTCTCTGGTAACTGACTAGGTACGGATGTGACGGTCAGATGGTTGGACGCCGGTCTGCTGATCGGTTTCTTTGTTTGCTTGTAACTTGTGTTTGTATTCTGTTTGCATTCTCTGAAGTTCGGGGTGCTGACTTTTTCCCCTGAACTAGGTAAATGATATGTGTTTGATTGATTAAAGTGAGACTGTTAACCCATTTTGAGTTGCTTTCCTTTAGAAAAGCAGATCTAAGAACCTGTGCCAGCAGCCACCCTGGGTATGCTAGGGTACTTGCTCATACAGTGAGCAAGCAGCACGTTTGAGGTGGGTGTGTCCGTGGTTGTGTGTCCCAGAGGTAAAGAGAGCCCAGCATCACTCAATGAAGTCCATGGATGACAAGGGTAATTTTTTCTTTAGAGAAATGACCACCAACAAGAAGTGGAGACCAATTCTCTGGCCTAAGAGACATGAACTTCGATCAGGTCAGAACAGAGGCAAGGTAAAATGTGAAATGCCCCATCAGTAACCCTGCAAAGTGCTTTCTACTCTTTAGGATATAAGCCCATTGTGAGTCGGAATCTTTGTCTTTATACTTGTATCCCCATCGCGACTGACGACATTTAAGTATCAAACTCTCAGCTGATTATAACAGCAGTTAGTAAGTTCCTCAATCCTGTTTTAATTTGTTCTGTCAGTTTATGCTATGAGTCTTGTATGTTTAGCAGGAATAAAATATCTGTTGCCTACATGATTTATATTGTACGCTGAGTACTTTTTCACTTCTTTTAGGGAAAACCTAGAAGTGAGGCTAAGCCTAAGTTTTATAACTGTAGCTGGGGTCACTGCGATGGCCAGGGTGTAAAGGGGCAAAGAATGGGAGAAAAGGAAGCCTACCCTCCCACTCCCTCCTGAGAGGCTCCCCCAGGACTGGGTCCAGAGCGCAGGGGCCATTCAGGAGGGAGTAGGTGTGGTGACCAAGGCCTGTTGGGCCTAGCGGTGTTTTCTTATTGTTACATATCCTTGGTAATTTTTCTCTTGAAATTGTGGTTCTGTCTTTTCTTTGGGAATTTAGATAACATTTTAATTCTTCCTATTTTTTCACAGTAGAATCTTAGTATTACTGCTGTGTGTGTGTGTATAGACATGTGTGTGTGTGTGCGTATATATGTAAAATCTGTACAATTAAAAATGGAATTATTTTTCCCGGCTTTTTATACTTTCATGTTCACTCATTATGTTAATTCCTTTACAAGCCTCCTGTTGGAAATACAGTTAAACATTTTCATTTCTGGAAAAACTGCAGATTATTTTTTTGCTAATTTTAAATTTGCTTCTTGTTGCCTTTCTTTCTTCCATAATTTTGCTCCCTTTTGATATCTGTTTGTATTTCCCACTTTATCATTTCACTTTCTTCCCTCTCATTGAAGTTATCAGGTGAACTGTTTGCTTGTTTGCTTTGAACATTATTTCTATTTGGGGATTTCATTTATTCAGAAGTTGTTTTGCTTCTTCTCCCTTTCTATGTAATGGCCTTCACGCTGCTTGATAAACTGTAGCTCTATATTGCACTTGCATTAGGAATGGCTGTTATTTGATAGTGTCAAAGTGAACGCTTTTTAGCAACTGCCTGTTGGAATGCCTCTGTTGCTACTGCTTACAATTTACAAATGCGCCCCATTATATTTATCACGTTAATTGTCTTAGCGCACTTCCTTGATTCAGTATAGTGTAAGAGTCATCAATCAGTACAGTTTCCTTTGACAATTTGGTTAAATATAGGCATTATGGATCAATACTGTGAAATGTGAATCTGGCACTTGTAGAACTGCTCATGAACCTTACCATCTTATGAATATTAGCACCCGTCAGGGATTACTGATATTTAATTAAGGGCAGATGTCATATCAACTATTACAAAAGTTTTAAAGGGTGGAATACGAGAGTTAGAGACTGTAGTCCTCGGTCCAGGGCTTGCTCGCTGTTCCTCCTCCTGCCTTCGGGCATTCTCCCTAACTGTCCCTCATAACTGGAACACTCTCCCTCTCCATCTCTGCCTCTTGGTTTCCCTGTATTCCTTCAAATCTCAACTGAAATTCCATCTTCTTCAAAAAGCTTTTCCTGGTCCTTCTTAATCTTAGTCCCTCCTGTCTGAGATAACCTCCAATTTATCCTGCATCCACTTTGTGTGTACAGACTGGTTCACGTGTTGGCTCCCCCACTGGGCTGTAAGGTCTTTAAGAGCAAGCATGTTCATTTATGTGTCTGTTGCCTTTCTTCATATCCCCAGTACCCAACATAACGCAGGACGCTTAGGAGGTATTTTATAAATGTGTGTTGAATCGACTTGATTCGAAGAATGGGACAAAGATAGGAAATCCACCGAAGATCTACGTCGCTACAAAAGAGGGCTGTACTTTTTTTGTACATGTGGGTACCTTCCCGTTTTCTTTGATGTTTTTGGATACGGACCTTGTTGTGGTACTGCTGGGTCAAAAGGCATTCATACCTTTATAGCCCGTTGGGCATAGTTCCAAGTTGTTCTCTGGAATGGTTGGACCAGTTCAGAACTCCACCAGCAGTGCACCGGTGTTCCAATTTTCCCACATCTCCTTCAACATTTATCATTTTCAGCCATATTAGCCCATTCATCAGCAATTCCTAATGGGTCTTTTCCACCTAATTTCATGGAGGAGAAAGGGGAGGGAGAAGAGGAAGAGGAGGAGGAGGAAAAAGAAAAGGAGGAGAAGAAAGAGCAGTCTGAGCATAAGTCCCAAGTATCTTGGGAGAACCCACCACTTTCCCAGCTGGAGACAGGAGCTACCTACAAGTGCTGGTGTAACTTAATAATAGCATTGTCTCTGGGAAGACCCTGGAAGAAAAGAGGAAGAAGATAGTGTTGATTAGCTAAAGGAAAATGCATAAAATGCATACACACCACATATATGACTAAAGAGTTACAAACAGCAGAAGGGCAAGAAATGCAGTTATTTTAAAACTCATAAGATCTTTGAGAGATGGCTGAACAGACCGATGGGAACAAGCTTTCAAAGACTCTGCCCACATCTCATGCATGCAGCAATGGTGGCTTATGCGATCCAAGCAAGACTTTTGCCCTATATACCAATGCAGCTTGAAGGGCTTAGAAGAAGTTCTCTGCCAAGAAAGTGATGGTCACAAGAAACCAGGTGAATTTAACATCAGAGGCTTTAATGACAAGAAGACTTGTTAGCCCAAACACAAGCTGGAACACTTGGCTTCAAAGTAAATTGTCAATGACAAGACTTATATTCTGAGTAGCACCAAGTTAGATGCCGCTTGCCAGAGCTGGGTAGCAACACTAGCCAAATATGAACTCAGTACAACTGCCAGGGAAGGCTAATAGGAATGAAGATGCCCTGTCCAGGAGGACACAGAATAACGAAGCTGTGGTGATGGAGAAAGGGGTGAAAGCTATACGTGATATTCAAGGAGAAGGATTATAAGCCAGTAGCAACGCAGATGGAAGTTTGGGACTTCTACCAGATAGCAAGTCAACAGGATATATGAACTTCACTTGGTTCAAGGGACTGTAAGATCTAGCATTGGAAGGGATCCTGGAGCCCACTTAGTCCAACCTCCTCATTTTACAGATGAACAAACTGAGGCCAAGGGAAGTTAAGTGATTTACCCAAGGCCATAAAGGTAGGAATCAAGATGAGTGAGATTCTAATCCAGCTTTTGTGACTCCAAAGCCAATCTGAACTGTCTATGGATAACTAGGGAAGAGAACAGTCTGATTAACATCTGTGGGAAGATACAGGCCAAGATACAGGTGATACCACAGAACTGCTCTGAAGTCACCTTACTGCTGAGACACTGGCAGAGACTATGAACAGTGCAACACAGCACCAGACTGGACTGCTCCTGATTCCCCCCAAATAGTACCAGGAAAGAGCTGGTACTACTCAGTGCACAGCTCTCTATGGTCATAAAAGCTTCACGTGATGAAAAAAGAAAAAGAAAGGGAATAATCACTTATACAACACCGACTATGCGCCAGGCAGTGTGCTAAGCACTTTACAAATCCTATCTCATTTGATCCTCACAACAATCCTGACAGGTAGGATTTTACTATCTCCATTTTACATTTTACAGTTATGGAAACTGAGGCAGATGAAGGTTAAGTGACTTGCCCAGGATCACACAGCTTATAAGTGTCTTAGGCCAGATTGCACTCAGGTCTTCCTGACTCTAGGCCCTGGACTCTGTGCGCTGTGCCACTTAGCTTCCTCCTATAGATCGAGAAAGGACCCTAGAGCTAGTAAGAAACAGTTTTACTGGCCTGATATGGCTACGACTGTCACCAAGAAGTGTAAGACTTGTGCTTCTTGTATCCAAAGAAAAGCACTACCAAGTAGCACCAAATGCTTCTCAAACATAAGCACTAGTGAACCTTTGGAAACCGTCCCTACTGACTCCTGTCTTTGGAAGGAGACAGGAGGAGGACAACCATACACTGGTGGTAACCGTGTGCTTCACAAGGTTGGCAGAGGCACTGTTGTCCAGTCATTCAACTGTGTTCAACTCTCTGTGATGCCGTGGACCATGGCTCGCCAATGCTGTCCATGGGGTTTTCTTGGCAAAGTGGTTTGCCATTTCCTTCTCCAGTATATCAGGACAGACAGAGGTTATGTGATTTGTCCAGGGTCACACAGCTAATAAGTGTCTAAGGGCACATCTGACCTCAGGTCTTCCTGGCTCCAGGCCTACCCCTTTATCCACTGAACTACCTGCAGCCTCTTGTAAAGCCATACCCAACCACAAAACAGAAAACTTCTAAGGGTGGTAAAGAAGTCTTTCTCAGAGTGTGGACTTCCTCCCAGTATACATTATTGATGAGAGGTGAATGAGCTAGATTCCACAATGTGCATATAAAGACTAACAGACACTTACGCTGGCACTCTAAACAAAACTGACTCTGCTACTTATACCAAGACTTCCTAGCCCAGACGACAGATGGGAAACAAACATTTCAGGGAGATTGGCTAATCCCCTTTTCCAATTGAGTTCTTTTCTAAGACCTCCATTTTGGGATTGGCCTAAGCTATTTCATTCCCCTTCTAGCAATGCTTCCGACTTTCTGGACTTTGCAAAAACCTCCTCTCCTCTCCTTTCCTCTCCTCTCAACCCCCACCTCTTCAGTTCCCTTTTCTGCACTGTCTTCCCCTTCATTAGAATGTGAGGTCCTTGAAGGCAGGGACTGTCTTTTTTTTTGTTGTTTTAATTTTATCCCCATTGTGGTCTCAAGCAACACTTCATACTATGTGGCATCTTTTGTATGTATCATTAATATTTATCTGCCATGAAGAGCACCTGGGACACCCAGGTTAATCATATTTGTTCTATTATATGTTGATGATCATGTTGATGCTGTATTATATAACTGAAAATGTCAGGTAGAGTGCACCTGATTTGCAAGGAACTGCAGAATTTCCAAGCCCAAGGATGAATGTAGTGGGATTTTGAGATGGAGTGTGGCTACATGGATTCATGGGAAATGTAGCTTAGAGATGGGAGTGAATTTCTTCTTACTCTAGAAGAGACTCTCTTCTAGACTTTGAGTGGTCCTCAAAGACAAGCGTAGGAATTTGGAGGTTTATGGCCGTGGCAAAAGGAAGGGTGGCTAGTGGCAGATGTGACTACGACGGTAGCATCTATAATATCATGGAGCTATGGGAAAATCAGCAGGGCAGCTGTACTCGTTGTCCACTAGTGCAGGTGGGACAGCTCTAACCAGAGTATGGGGAGTAACTGATCTTTGCTGACCTTTCTCCTGGCTGAGAATCTAGGTGGTCAAGGAAGCCATTTGGCTCCTACTTCGATTTCTGTATATGAGGACAGATACATAATCTAGAGTTTCTTTTTCCTTAAAGTAGTTTTATTTGTTGATAAAGTAGTGCTTTTAAAAGTAGCTGACTTAGATAAAATCTGAGATATTTTAACTGCATTTGATTCATATATGTTCTTAACTGCAAATGAGTACTTAAGGAACAAAGAACAGTGTTTAGTTTGGGTATGCAGAGGTTCGGAAAGGACCAAGGATTTAGACCTGGTTCAGAAGTTCCAGGCTTTCTCCTTGTTGGGAGCCAAATCAAGAAAAAAATCAGAAGATTTTGATTGAATGATTTTGAATAAATTTCCAAAAGAACCAAACTGGATCTGGGATTTTCCTTTGGCCCCCCCACCAGCTAAATCAAGTTAGAATACTTTTTTTGCTGTCTGGGATAAAGGCTGAACAACTGGGTCACCTGGACTCATTCAGCCTTTCCCAAATACATGTGCTGAGAAAAATTACTGCAGGAGTGGAGTCAAAGGTGGTAACTAGGGAACAAGAACTGTCCCATGAGAAGGGGAAACATGTGGCTGTTCCTGGCTGGTAACACCCACATTCCAAAGATGCAGGGTAAGGGAAAAGGAGATTTTTTTTTTCCCCTTTCACCCTCAAATTGAAAACCAGACAGCTATAATGTCACATAAATATTCCACAGATTTCAGGCTGGGTCTTTTTCCATTCCTACTCAAAGAGATGGTATCTCCACTTGCCTGAAGCAACTCAGGGCAAAACCATCCAAGGACCAAAAAGGGAAGGCATATGACAAAATTTGCTATCAACTTGTTTTGGCAACAATTGCTTCTCAACTTTTTCCTTTGTACAGACAGAAGAAATCTGGTTGGGATTTCGAACAGAACGGAATGTGCCAATGCAAAATCCAGTATCTTCATTAACTGGTAATCAATACACTTAGGTATTAGTGAAGTATATCTGTACCTTCAGTAATCAGACTTCAAAAGAGTTCTGCATTTAGAGAGGCATTGCATGATCAAAAAACTACCCAGGGGAAAAAAAAGAAGAGTTTTTGCTGGAAGGAAAACAGACCCACGGGAGTGGACATAGTCTAAGTTTAGCCATAAGCAGCACATACTCCCCGATGCTGGCTAGAAAGGACAGTCAAAAACAGGCCATTGGCCGTTCTGAATAAACATCATACTGTACCTCGTATTCAGATTCCAATGACACTTTATTCCTTTTCAGTTTTTCTTCAAATTCTGGATCAAGCTGTAGACAAATAGAAAAGGAACCACATGAGTTATTTAAGCCTGAAAGGACTGATTTTATTTTGTAAAAGTTGGGAGGGGGTGGTTGTTCTAGGGGTGAGAGTGGCGAGAGCTTGAGGTGGGATGCTTGTGTGCTATATAATTTTGTCCCTTTCTAGACAGATCTATTATTACCCTCTGGGTAAACAAATAATGGACCAAGAAGGCTTTTTCTTTTTAGTATGAAAGCATAAAGCATATTTTTATAAGAAAATAACTTCTATCACAACCACTGTAATGTGGTGGGAGAAGCTTATTTGTGCATAGTGCTTCCAAATGTGGGGAAAAAGGAAAATCCATTTTTTTTTTAAAATTTATTTTTTAAAATATAATGAACTTGATCATCACCAACACACTGATCATTTCCACATACACCAAAGAAAAGAAAAGAGGATTTCATAGGAATCCAAATCTCTATTACTTAGAACTTGTTTTTCTTTAACTAAATAATAAATATGATGTGATGGTTCCACAACTGTTTTATTTGCATCTTTCTCAACCTCCTTCTGCTCTCTTCTGTATATCTGAAGGATATTTCATTGATAGAATTTGTTTCTTTTTGGCTTTTGGTGTCCATGGTATCACTGCTCCCCACCCCAAATAACTGAAGTTCTCCCTTGTAACAAATATATATATGCAACCAAATCAATCCACACACAGGCTGTGTCTGAGCATGTATCTCCCATTCTTTATCTCGAGTTGATCTCCTCGATGCCATGGGAAGGAGGCTTCATCATCGGACTTTCGAAGTCTTGGTTAGTCATCGCTTGGATCAGCATTCCTACATCTTTCAAAGTGGTTTTCCATCATAATGTTGGAGTTACTGTAAAATTGTTACCCTGATGCTGCTTGCTTCATTTTGTATCAGTTATCACAAGACAGCTCAGGTTTTTCTGGATTTCTCTCTTCCAATATTTCTTATAGTGCAATATTATTCCATTACATTCATATATCATAATCCATTCAGCCATTCCACAACTGAAAGGTACTCCTTTAGTTTCTAGTATTTTGATACTACAAAAAAGTACTGATATAAATATTTTTGCACTTATGGGTCCTTTCCCTACCTTTGATTCTTTGGGGCCTGCCTAATACTGGTATTATTAAGTCAAAAGGTATGCATAATTTATTTAGTGATTTTGAAGTACAGCTTCAAGTTGCTTCCCAACATGGCTGGGCCAATTAATTTACAACTCTACCAACAGTCTAGTAGGGTGCCAATCCTCCAACACTCTCACTTTCCTTTTTGGCATCCTGGACAAACTGATGGACGCAAGGGAGCATCTCAGAGTTATTTTAATTTTTACTTCTCTAATTAGTAGTAATCTGCAGCATTTTTACATGCTACCCGGTAATTTGCATGTTTTTCTCTGAAAAAAACTATCATTTATTTACTGGGAAATTGTGTTTTTCTTGTATATTTGAATCAATTCCCCATATATCTTGAAAAATCAGACTTTTATCAGGAGAGTTTGCTATTCCCAATGAACTGTTTGTCTTCCAATTTTAAATGCACTGATTTTGTGTAAAAACTTTTCAATTTTATGCAATCAAAACTGCTTCATTATGTGATCTTCTTTATCCCTTGTTTGGTCAAGGTACCTCTTGCTCTATCTAAAATTTTGAAAGGTATCTCTTTCTCTGTTCTTCTAATTTATTTACGATACCCATTTGGAATTTACTGAGGTATATGGTTTGAAATGGTGGTCTAAACCTAATTTGCATCAGACTGCCATCAAGTGTTCCAGGAAGTTTTCTTAAGTGATGAGTCAGTCCTGACTCCCAGATTCACTATCCTTGGTTTCATGGAGTTCTTTTGCTTAGACATCCTGAAATGGATATCTTATAGAAATCTCAAGCTGAATGCATACAAACCAGGGCTCATCTGAGCTTAGAACTATGCCTGAAACACAGTGGATACCACATAAATATTTATTCCCTTCCCTTTTTCCCCTTTCCCCTCAAACTGTCCCCCTTTCTAAACTTCCCTATCATTGCCAAGAGCACCACCAACCTCCCAGTCACTCCATATGCAACCTTCAGGTAAAACTCATTCCATAAATTCAATCTTTCACCTAAGTCTTACTGTTTCTACCTTCACAACATCTCCTTTACCGATTCTCTGCCTTCTAATTAAAAAACCTGCCATTGCGGCACAGGCCCCCATCACATCATGCCTGGGCTACTGGAATAACCTTCTGGTTGTCTAAACTCTTCTCACATATCTGAATCAAGAGAAAGAATAAGCTCCTCAGTAATCTCCCTCATGGATTCCTCTTTCCTTTCCTTTTCCTTCCTCTCTTATGGACATCAAAAGAGAACAAAACCCCGAAGCCCCTTTTTCCTGCAGGCCCTGTATTTGTCTTTCTTAAGTCCCTTTGTGACGCCCTGAAGACAACAGTTTTGAAAGGACACTTATTTCTTCCTATCCATTACAATGTGTGATAGGCACAATATCCTAAGAACCCGTCCCATAAAAACTAGACTGGGCTGATGAAATCGAAGTTGCAGTCTAGTTTCCATAGCTTCCCAAAGGATAGCACACAAGTCAGGAGCTCTTTCTTCTGGCTTCTACCTGGCATACCCAGCATTGAGAACACAAAGACAGGAAAGATGTGCTAGTCAAATCAACATTTCCTTGCTGAACATCCTTTTCCCAAAAAGTAAATCTTCTAATGACTCAGAAATTCTACTAGTAACTCATCTCATTCCAGTTCTCAAACTGAGCACCAGACTGTCCTAAATCAGGCCAGGCCTACATCATTTGGTAAATTAGCAAAACAGGATTGGAATGAATGGCCTTGCCAAAGTTATGGAAGTTAGGATCTTAAACTTCAGTTCTAAATTGTAATTTGGGGATTATCTCAAGAATGGACTGAAAGCACTGTTTGGGACTTTTTATATGGCATTTGGGAGGGCACCAAGAACTGTACCAAGTAGACTTTGTTAGCACTCTGGTGCAAAATATCGAAGGAACTACTTGAAAAGACAATTCTTGATCCTCTCTAGGAACCAGAGACCTCCTCCAGAATTAGTGATATGAAAGCACCTGAGTTCATTTGGAATTCTGCAAATAAAATTACTAAAATGTCCACACTGTGTGGGATGAAAAAATTCAGAGTCTGAGTCAGAGAGCACAAAAGGTTTTTATTCTTTCTCATGAGAAAGGACACAGCCCTTGTCACTCAAGCAGCAGCAGCCAGGGAGTGCAAGTTGCGGAAGCTCATATTTCTTTTATCTCATTCCTAACTTGCCCCGTTCCCCCATCCTAAGCCACCATTTGCTGATAAGAGAAGGTTCACAGTCTTTTACAGGTGAGCTGGCTAATCAGCGCAAAGCAATTCCAATCCTTCATTATCATAATTTTTACTAATGAGGTTCTAATTCTGTTAGATAGCATTCATAATACATAAGGTGACCTCCCCACCAGTCTAACCTAGATGTGTCCTTATCTGGGCCTGAGTGTCCCAAGGCTGCCGTCTGCTTTCTAATTGGCCAAATCCATCTGCTGCTGCCAGTCTTTTTTTTTTTTACATCATCTCACTTTTAGTATTATCTAGGGGTTCTCTGGGAACTGGGAATCCAACTTCTTCCCAAGAAGAAGTTGTCTGGTACTTTTTATCAGTAGTCTTGTTGCAGCAATTCTTGCAGTACTATAGAAACTTAACCCTTTGCTACCTCTCACACTAAAATTCCTTTCCCCAAACTAAAAAGGCTTCTAATTTAGTTAATTCAACCAATTGTATTAATACCCAACAGCTTTTACATCACTTTGAAATACACAATAACCCCATACATATGGGGAAATGACACTGAACTTGGTTACAAAGTATAAAGAAGAAATAAGAATGTAACAGGATGTTCAGAACGGGGAAGCTTCACAGCAAGTCATCACTGACAATACCCTTAACTCAGGGATTCCCCCTGCAGGGCATAAAACCCAAGTAGTTATACGTATCAAATATTTACAGCACTACATTTTTGTTATAACAAATAAGTGGAAACAAAACAGAAGCCCACAAACTGGGATAATGAATGTGATGGAATATTACTATGCTGTAAGAAGTGACAAGTATGATGACTAGAGAAGCATGGGGAGATGCGCATGAACTGATGCATAATAAAATAAGTAGAGTCAAGAAAATAATACTAACGATGTCCGCAACAACGTAAAAGGAAACCACAGCCATCATAAAACAATCAAAAGTGAACACTGAAAGAAATGCAAAGAATATGGAAAACCCCCAAAAAGAGATGGGAGAAGAATCTTCCCCCTTAGCAGAGGTGGGAATTCCCAGAGTGTGGAGCACTGCATACATTGTCAATTTTTTTTAGCGTACTGATCGGTTTTACTGATTTTTTTTCTCACTTTTATTTCTTTAAAGACATTCTCTTTCATATAGGATAGCTGTCTGGGAGATGAAAGAGGGAGAGATAATATGAGAAATTGAGGCAATATAAAAACAAAA
Organism: Pseudochirops cupreus; assembly: GCA_028627135.1. Taxonomy (NCBI): domain Eukaryota; kingdom Metazoa; phylum Chordata; class Mammalia; order Diprotodontia; family Pseudocheiridae; genus Pseudochirops; species Pseudochirops cupreus. The sequence goes on from CM053582.1 coordinate 357,225,295, forward strand.
GATATCAATAAAATTACTGTTCTATAAAAAGTGATGAACATCATGAATACAGAGAAGCACAGAAAAACTTCTATGAACTGAAGCAAAGTGATGTAAGCAGAACCAGGAAAGTTATAGAAATATAACGACAACAATGTAAACAGAATGAGCAAACTGGAAATGAAACAGAACTGAATGCTATGAAATTATAAAGACCAAGCTCGGCACCAAAGAAAAAACGTAAGCTGTCTCCTCCATCTCCTTTGCCGAGAGCAGTGGTTCTCAACCTTCCTAATGCTGCGACCCTTTAATACTTGTATGTCGGCGTATCTGCATGTGGGTGGACCTGCCTGGAGATGGATGGAGGAGCCGTGTCTCAGTTCCTAAGATCACTGGAAATGTGTGTTTTCTGATGGTTTTAAGCGACCCCTGTGACTCCTGTGAAAGGGTCATTCAACCCCGAAAGGGGTCACAACTCACAGGTTGAGAACCCCTGGTCTAGAGTTAGGGGGATGGGGAGAAGTGAGAAGGGGGAGGGGACGAAGATTCCATGCATGAAAAATACTGCATATTGGCTTTCTTTCAGAGTGTTAACTGGTTTTCAGCAATTTTTTTCTTTAAAAAATTTGTTATAAATGATTAAAGGGTAGAGGGACTGGTTGCAAAGGGAAATGTAGGCAATATAATAATAAAAGATAGCAATAAAAATCTATTCTGTGAAGGGAGGTGCTACACCAGTTTAAAAAATTTAAAAGGGGAGACAGAGCTTTCTCTCTTTGCTCTGTAACTCTCTTCTTTCTGACTTCCAGTGGGGGTGGGTGAGAGAGCCCTGCAGAATGTGCCCCAGGACAAGGCCCAGCAGCAAAATCAGTGCCCATACTAGCCTCAGTCACAGGAGGCAAGAGTCAGGTTCCATCACTGGTTATCCCTTATAGCAGGGCTTGGCTCAGCAAAGTGGGAAGATCTCAGATTCTAGCAGTGGAAGGGACAGTAGTGGTACTCAGACTGGGTACAAGAGAGTAGTGGCAGTGCCCATAACAGTACTCATGTCCCAACAATGACACGGCCCCATCTATGATAGTGTTCTGCCAGGCACAAGGAGCAAGGCTGAAGGAATAATCGTTGCAGCATCTGAAACAGGACTTGGGCCTGGGCAAAGGGAAACAGCAGCAACATCTTGGAATATGGGGATAGTGATCAGCCCTGACACAGCTAAAGGCGTATGGACCGACTGTTCAGGAGGAATGGAAGGTCGTGTGTGTGTCCCAATCGCCGGACCCCTGCACAAGTCATGGCTAAGCCCCTAAATTGAAGGAGCCTATCAGGCTGGTCTAAGTCCCAAATCTGAAGCACCAGACTGGCTAGAAATAAACCCAGCACACATGAGAAAGGAATGTATGTGCACAGACTGTAACCCTTCCAAATGATCTAGGTTTCTCTTTTGAGTACTATGCTTGCAAAGCAAAGTATTGCTCAACTTTGGTCTATTCATCTTCGACTCAGAAGTTCTGGATTTTAACTTTGACAGTCCTCAGTGTCATTCAATTTGGGGGTCTTTCAGGACTCTGGAGTCTTTCTATTTCACTCTGCCATCTGGTTCTAATAGATCTGGGGGATTTGGGGGAGGAATTGACGGGGTGGAGAGGGAAGGTTGGGCATGGTTTTTAGAGAATCTGACTCTTAATTATCATTCCTTGGGCCATTTTCCAGGTCAGTTGTTTTTGCTAGCAAATGTCTTACATTTTCAATCTTCTGACTTTATTTATTCTGCTTCCAATATTATTTTTCCTATTAATTACTTATTTTGCTGATAATTTAATTTTTTATCTCCTGTTTCACTTATTCCAACCACTTTTAGAGTCCTTGTGGCCAAGCCAAGCCCAGAAGCTCTCTGGACTTGTGGAATTTCTTTCTTCCAGGTTTGCCTCTTGGGATTCTTTCAACCCAAAGTTATTTCTTCATTGTATTCAACATTTTCATCAGCTTACTCATATCTTTAGCCTCAGCTCCTATTTTGAAACTATTAGCCAGAGACGGCTCTATGTCCTCTCATACACTTGGATACAACAGTCAGGATCTATTTGGTTCTCTCCCAGATTTTTATTTCCAGGCTTCTCACCAGTGAGTTCCACCTCACCTGGTGTGTTTGAGCTCAGAGCACTGGAAGGCTTGAGGCCCTGCAAAGCATTCCGGGTGAGAGTGGCACAGGCCTGCAGCCTCCTGGGGACAACCCCTAGCAGAGTAAGGTTGGCTTCAGGTACCACTAAAACATCTCTGGTCTCATTGCTGCAGGATTCAGGCCTCCTGGAGCTTCTTTGATTAGAGAGTCACAGAGGTATCTGCACTATCTCTATTCAGAACAGTCAAGTTTCAAGCCTGTTTTTCTTAAGCTCATGTTGGATTCCTTGGTGGTATCACTCCCCCCTTGGCTTACATGCTTCTTGCTGTCTTTCTGTAGCCCTAAGCTGATTGCAGGAGCACACTGTTGAGATGGTGAAATGTCTACCACACCACCTTACGCTTGCATCTTATTAACCAAAAAAAAAGGTAAAGGGCCCCTTGTCCATGTTTAATTTATTACACAAACTACTTGCAGAGTTTTAAAGAATACATTATTGGTTTTATAGAGCTTCTTTTTAAAACGTAAATTATTTCAAAATGCCCTTGCAGAGTCTGCTTTATTACACTGTCATTAAACAGCTAAGCTCCACAGAAACACCTGGAATTTAAAATCTTTGGATTTCTAAGCACCTACATGGTGCAATGGATAAAGACTTGGGTTCAAATCCTGCATCAGAGACTTACAAATCTGTACAACCCTGGGAAAGTCACTTAACTTCTGTCAGTTTCTGCTGACAGTTTCAACCACAAAATACTGAAACTAACAGCATCTACTTTGCAGAGTTGTCATAAGGATCAAACACAGGTAACGGGCTCTGCCAACTTTCCAGTTCCATACAGATGTTAGTTCTTATTAGCTGTTCTTTCTTATTCACTGATATATCACTTTAGATCTTTGATGGTGTATATGTGGGAGAGATGGCCTTCTCTATGAACTTCTATGTCCAAGCTATTTTTTCATGGAATCAATATTTTTAAGGTTCATTTCCTACTCAAAGGTGTCAAGCACCGGCAGCAGGAAGACCTATCCTCTTGAGATTCAATGTGGGTCTCTAGGTTGTTTTCAAAGAAAACTATATTCATCCTGCTCAGCTCTGCTGAGGTTGTCAAAATGCCTGTTCTCAATTACTGAGCCACTTGCCAAATCCCACTGTCATTTAAATGGTAACTCTCCTACTGAATTAGCATTCTTTCTCCCTTTAAAACTATTAACACATATATAGACTTCACAATGCAAACAAGTAATCTCATACTACATACTAGCGTTAATAATGATGACAATAGCTTATGGTTATATACTATTTTTATGTTTTACAAAGCACTTAAATACACATTAAGAACACAAACAGAAAACCTGATTTAGTTCTCCATCTTTCTGGTCTCCAACTGGTATTCATTTTGCTACAGTTCAAAGCACAAAAGGAATAATAATACATCTCATTTCTCAGAAGCCAAGAAAACCTTAACGCAGCATCAAAATGTAAGAACTAACATGAATAAATCCAGGCTTAAATATTTGGGAAATTACCTTTAAAAATGATTCCCCTTTTCTTTCTTACTCTTCTCTTCCCTCACTCATAAGATCACAGCTTTGGAGGAGATGTCCTTATTGAAGTCCCCTTTCTTTCTTACTCTTTTCTCCTCTCATTCATAAGATCACAGCTTTGGAGGAGATGTCCTTATTGAAGTCCTCTTTCTTTCTTACTCTTCTCTCCTCTCACTCATAAGATCACAGATTTAGAGGAGATGTCCTTATTGAAGTCCCCTTTCTTTCTTACTCTTCTCTCCTCTCACTCATAAGATCACAGCTTTGGAGGAGATGTCCTTATTGAAGTCCCCTTTCTTTCTTACTCTTCTCTCCTCTCACTCATAAGATCACAGATTTAGAGGAGATGTTCTTATTGAGTCCAGAGTGACTTGCTCCGTGCAAGTAGCAAACAGAAAAGCTAGAAACTGTACCCCAGTGTTTCTGCTTCCAAATCCATTACTCTTACTGGTGAGAGCAAGAGTATTGTTTGGCCTTCATGGACAACAATAAAAAAGATCAGAAGTTGGACTGTTTCTTAACTCTAACACAAATTTTTTTCTTACTTTTTCTTTAAAATACTGTATTTCCAGGAAGGAGGGCCTAATAGGAGTCTATGAATTAAAGAATTAAAGTATTTTGGTGTCATGGTCTAAGAAAACAGGCTGCAATGTTCCATTGCATATTTTACTATGTTCCTTGTATCCTCAGTACTTCAAAGGAAAGGGAAAATGGAACCAGGAAAAGGCACAATTACGAGCTTTCTAGTGGTAGATGCCCACAGAACTGGAATGGATTCAACTCTATTTGTGAACTGCCGGTTAGCCATGATCAAAAACCTATATGAAATGTGGTTATTTTACCATGTAAAAACAGAATCCTCATTGCACGGCACTGATCTCTAAAGGCCTTCAAGCCTTCCAGTGCTTATTTTTCTAACCCCAAGTTTTGGCACAGAGTAATTTAAGTTATGAGGAAGTTTTGTACTAGACTAGACTAGACTAGACTTTGCATATCTCACTTAAGACTATCGGATATAGTTCAATGGTTGAAAGTTTATTACTGTGGTCAACGTATATTTCTTTTAAAATCATTTGGCTTTTTGAAGCGGTTTATGGGACTGGCAGATAGAATTTATCAACAGTGCTGGCTTAAATGTAAAAAAAAAGTACATCTGTTCTCAAGCATTTATTTGTTCTGCTACACTAGAGTCACATGTTCAATTCTGAGTAAATGGTGAAGGATTAAGGGCAAAACCTGAGTGAATTGTTCCATGTTTAAGTGTTTGCTTCAGTCTTTCTCCTTCATCTCATTCATCCTGAAGGAGCTGGTACAGAGGTGGTTATACAGAGTGAAGAGACTGGGGATGCAGGCACTCGCTCTTCTGCCTTGTCCCATCCATTGCTATTCATATTCCAACTCAGTTCTCTGCCACGTAGTCCTTCCCTCCCTCCCACCTCTATCCCATTGACTACTATAGGCAACTACTAAATACTACTACCTCCTAATGTCACATCTCCCACTACAGCAAATCTGACTAGATAGAATTTCCAAAAAGGAATTGTCCAGCACCCTTCCAAACTCCCACTAGATTAAATGTCACTCAAAATTGTCACTTAGATGATATTCACAGACTTCAATTCTTTTAAATCTTAGGGCATTAGACTAAATCCATCTCACGGTTTCTCTGAGTAAAATTACTTTTTAGTACTTTTTTTGTGGGGAAGCAGTGCAGACAATTTGTCTTTGTATCTGGGATGCCCCAAAACACAAAGGATAAACCTCACATGTTCACTACTACCCCATCCACCTTAAGTTCAGGAAAGTGTCACTAAGAAGCCAGGGAAAGGGTTCTGAAGACTTTTTCAACTTTTTTGTACTTGTTCACTTCCCCAAAAGACAAGACAGTTACTGATACCTCTGTATTGTGACAGAAACATCTTGAAGATGGAAGAGGAGCAAGACCATTAAAGAACAGCTAGCCGCTAACCAGGGCTACAAAGAAAAAATACTTGTCAAGAAGAAGACCGTAAAAAGACTGGAGGACTGAAAACTAGAAAAGGTAATTTTTACTAATGAAACTCACTTTACCATTCAAGGCTATGTCAAAGCCATTGTCACAAGTAGCCCAGGTGAGCCTCTAAAAGCCAGACATCTTCATGTGACTATAAAACATCCACTAAGAAATGTTTGGGAGCCTTTGTTTTATTTTCCAATGGGCTTTGAAGTCTTATTCCCATTGAGGAAATGATGAACTGGTAATAAACAAAAACGACGTGCTCAAAATCATAGTGGTGCCAGAATTACAGTGGAGATGGAATGCAACATGGGCTTGTTCCATTCCACACATCAGGAAAGGTTAAAAAATTCATCCAAGGGGGCGGAGCCAAGATGGCAGCATAGCAGCAGCAACATATAGCAGCTCTCACATAGCCACCCCAAAATACCCATAAAATAGGACTCTAAACCAATCCTAGAACTCCAAAACGCACACAAAGATACTTCCCACTAAAGTCAGCTCACCTACGAGGAACCATATCAGCACTGCAAACCGAAACCAGCCTGGCCTGAAGGCACGGCTGTGCCCCGGGGGCGGCTGGACGGGAGAAGCAAAGGAGCCTCTCTGGTGAGCGGATTAGCAGCAGCTGTGAGCAGCGTTCAGAACTAGCTCAGTGGGCATTGTGAAATCGCGGGAGAAAAGCAGTTTGGACGAAAAGCCTCCAGAGCAGAAAAGCGAAAGGCAGAGGTTTTGCACCTGCCTCCACATTGCAGCTTCCCACCCGTGGCCTGCAGACAGCAGGGGGACTAAACGATTGTTCTGAGGCCAGTGCTCTCGCGTTGAGCAGCCTGGATCCGGATCGCCATCTTGGGCCTCGGTCTTGGAGTCTTCATTATCCAGTCAGCCGGAAGTAAGTAGGAAGAGTCCCAGCATCTTCCTGAGAGCTAGGGCAGCCAGGAGGACCCCAGTGATTTGGGACAGAGCTTTCCCTTCTGGAAGCAGAGCCCCACAGAGATTTTTTTAAAAATCACGGACTGAACAACCATGAGTAAGAATAAGCATAAAA
>CM053582.1:357232484-357253209 GCA_028627135.1 Pseudochirops cupreus
GCAAGACCACTTGGCCTCTGAACGATCGCTTAGTCCCCCTGCTGTCTGCAGCCCGCGGGCAAGGAAGCTGCAACGTGGAGGCGGGTGCAAAACCTCTGCCTTTCGCTTTTCCGCTCTGGAGGCCTTTCAGCTGGACTGCTTTTCTCTCCTGATTTCACAATCTCCACTGACCTATTTCTGAACGCTGCTCACAGCTGCTGCTAATCCGCTCACCACTCCTCTCCTCCGGCCACCCCCGGGGCTCAGCAGCAGCTTCAGGCCAGGCTGGTTTCGGTTCACAGTGCTGATATGGTTCCTCGTAGCTGAGCTGACTTTAGGGGGAAGTATCTTTGTGTGCATTTTGGAGTTCTAGGACTGGTTTAGAGTCCTATTTTATGGGTATTTTGGGGTGGCTATGTGAGAGCTGCGATATGTTGCTGCTGCTACGCCGCCATCTATATTATTATTTTTGGAGAGCCGGTTGTTAAATATTTGCCAGCATACCTGTGACATATTTCCTTTTTTATATTGAGAAACCACACCTCAGAATCTACCCCAACATAACCAAGATAATATCAACAAACCTTTATTGTATTATATTAGTGCTCTGTTAGGCACTAGGGCAAACTAGAAAGTTTGTGTAAAACATGCTTAGGGATAGACCCTTACTGTTTTTCTTCACTGGATTCTCTTATCACCATAGTATATACCATGTATTCTTTTCCACCTCCCAAAGAGCCATCCAATATAAAAAGTAGTATTTTTTTAGATAGGCAAAAAAAGAGTCAGCACAGCTGATCAATGCATTGGAAAAGTCCAGAAACATGTACAGTGTGTGAATACTTGTGGACCTGCTACCTGCGTGAAGGGACAGGTTGTGTGTGTCTTCTCATCTCGTCATTTGAGTTCCATGTGATCTTTTATAATTTTGTCACATTTACTTTGAGTTTGTGCAGTATCTTTCCTTTAACATTTTTGTAGTTACTGTCTATGTTGTTTTCTTCCCTCTGCTTTCAGTTCATGAAAAAGAGTGATAGCGTATAGATTCCTTCAGTCTCCATTTAAACTCTGTTCTTTCTAGATCTTTTTCTGAATGTAGATATCTCCTTCCGTCCTGAGACTTGTAGAGTTGTCTTATAACTGTGCATTGCTGAGAAGAGTCCAGTTTATCAAGGTGTCGTCACACATACAATGTGTCTGTGATTGTGTACAAATTTTTCCTGGTTCTGCTCTTCTCACTTAGCATCAGTTTGTATAAGCCTCTCCAGATAAATATGAAGTCCATCTCCTCCCCATTGCTGATATCACAATAGTATTCCATTACATTCATATACCACAACTTGCTTAGCCATTCCCCAATGGATGGGCATCCCTTTGATTTCCAGTTTTTTGCCACCACAAAGAGAGCTGCAATAAATATTTTTGTACATATGGATCTTCCTCCCACTTTTCTGATCTCTTTGGGATACAACACTAGAAGTGGTACTACTGGGTCAAAGGGTATGCAATTATTTATAGCCCATTGGTCATAGTTCCAGATTGCTCTCCAGAATGGTTGAATCAGTTCACAGCTCCACCAACAACATAGATCATTTCTTACAGTACAGTAATATTCCATTACATTTATGTACTACAGTTGGTTTAGCCATTCTTCAATTGATGTGGCATCTACTTTGTTTCCAATTCTTAGCTATCACAAAAAGTGCTGCTTTAAATAAATATTTTGGAGTATATGGGGACATTTTTCTTATCTATGGCTTCCTTGGGGTATAAGTATAGTAATGGAGTCTTCTGATTCAAAGGATAAGGAAATTTTAGTCACCTTATTTGCATAATTCCAAATTGCTTTCCAAAATGGTTGTACCATTTTATAGCTCTGCCAACAATGTATTAGTGTGCCTGTCTTTCCATAACCTCTCCAACAGTGTCTATTGCCATTTTTGGTCATTTTTTGCCAGTTTGCAGAGTGAGAGGTCAAACTTCAGGATTTTTTTAAAAATTGTATTTCTTTTAGTAGTGATTTGAATCATTTCTTAATGTGGTTGTGAATACTTTATAGTTCTTTTGAGAACTGTTTGTTCATATCCTTTGACCATTTATCTATGGGGAATGGATATCAGTCATATGTATATGTATTTGTGTGCATATATATAAAATACATATATGGTAATTGTTTATATATCTTGGATACTAAATACTTATCAGAGAAATTTAATGCAAAGTTTCCCCCACACCCCCATTCTGCCACTTCCTTTCTTATCCTAGATTCAGTATTATGTGCGGAACCTTTTCAGTTTTAAGGTAATCAAAGTTATCCATTTTATCTTTTGTAATTATTTCTTGTTTGGTTAAGAATACAATTCTTACCCATAGCTATGAGAGTTAACGTGATCTGTTTCTTTTATAATGTTTTATTGTATGATTTTTAATATTAAGATCATGTATCTGTTATGGCATATATCTGTTTAGAATGTATTGTGGAGTGTAGAGTAAGATATTGGTCTATGCCTAATTTCTGCCAGATTATTTTCTAGTTTTTTAAAAAAATCAAATAGGGAGTTTTCCCTCAGTAATTTATGTTTTCCAGCTTATCAAACCCTGGGTTATTGAGTTCTGTCTTTTCTGAATATCCGTTATCTAGATTAATCTATTGATCTATCTCTATCCATTAACCAATACTAGATGGTTTTTATGACTGCTGCTTTATAAAATACTTTGAGGTCTGGAAGTGTTATTCCCTCTTCATCCTTACTTGTTTTCATAGTTTCCTTTGATATTTTAGATCTTTTGTTTTTCCAAATGAGTTTTATTATTTTATCGAGCTTTGTAAAGTATCCCTTTGGTAATTTGATTGGTGTAGCATTAAAAAGTATAAAATAATTTTGTGGTGTTGTCATTTTTAGTGTGTTGTGTCAGCCCAACCACGATGACCAAATGTTTCTTCAGCTATTCGGGTTGTTACCTATGTCTTTAAGAAATATTTTGTAATTTAATCTGCATAAGTCCTTTGTGTGCTTTCGGGGGTTTTTCTCCAGATATTTTATACATGTTGTTGTTATTTGGAATAAGATTCCCCTTCCTGTTATTGCTTCTTCTGTTTTGTTACTGTTACGTAGAAATGCTGTTGTTTTTGAGGTTTTATTTTGTAGCTGTAGCTCTTGTCTTAATTAGTTGTTTTTTTTTTGCCAATTCCCTGGAGTTTTCTAAGGAAACCATCATATTATCAAAAAACAGGGATAATTTCTATCTCCTCCTTACTTATATTTGTTCCTTTAATTCCTTTCTCTTGTTTTTGCTCATTGCTATTGCTAGTCTTTCCAAGACTATATCACATAATAGTGAGGAGATTTATTGGAAAAGGTTCTAGTTTACATATGATACTTACTTTTGCCTTTAGATCGATGCTTTTTATGATATTAGGCTATGTAGAATTTAGGCTTTGTAGAATTTTTAGTGTAAAAATGTTTTACTTTGCTAGAGGTCTCTTCTACATCCATTGAGATGATTGTGTGCTTTTGAATGTTTGGCTTTTTAATATGATTAATTATGTTGATAGTCATCCTAATGTTGAACCATCCTTGCATCCATGGGATAAATCCCACTTTATCATAATGAATGATTTCTTGGATAAATTGCTGTATTCTGTTTAATAGGATTTTGTTCAAAATTTTTGAGTCAGTGTTCATTAATGATATTGGCCTATACTTTTTTCCCCCTGTGTTTTATTTTTCTTTGATTTAGGTATTAGGATGATATTTGTCTCATAAAAGGATTCTGGTGGGGTTCCTTAGATTTTGAGAATAATTTGTGAAGTATGAATAGCAACTGTTCTTTAAAAGTTTGATAGAATTCTCTCATCAGGACCAATATTTTTTCCCTTTGCTGTTCTTTTATTGTTGGATAAATTTACTTTTATGAAATCAAGTTATTTAAGATCTCTATCTGATCTTCTCATAGTTTAAGTATATTATATTTTTGAAGATATTCCTCTATTTTGTGTTCTCAGTTTTGTTACCAAATACTTTTGCATAATATATTCTGATTATTGTTTTTATTTCTTCTGGTTTTGCTGTGATTTTTACCTTGTTTGTATTTTATTGCTTTTCTGCTCTCTTCAGTCAGATTAACTGAGAGTCTATCCATTTTATTATTCTTTTCAAAGAACCACCTTTTAGTTTTATTTATCATTTCTGTAGAGTTTTTTCTAATTTATTTATTTCCCCTCTAATTTTTAATCTCTTTTTTTCTGCCTCTTTAGGTCTGTTTGTTTATTTTCTCTCTTTAAATTCATATTTAATTCAGTTACAAATTCTCTTCCTGTCATCCCCCTCCACCCATCAAGAAAGCAATAAATACAGCACTCATTTTACACGTGAAATCATACAAAACGTTCCCACAAAGCTGTGTTACAAAAACAAAAACCAAGAAAAATGAAGAAAGAGAAAAAACGTTTTAGTTTTTCTATTTTGTTAATGTCTGATAGTAAGGATATGATTTTGCCCCAAATAGTGCTTTAACTGCATTCCAGAAATTTTGGAATATTGTTTCATCACTAGCATTTTCTTTTACATAGTTATTATTTCTATGATTTCTTTTTGACCTTGTTCATTATTTAACATTTCATTGGTAAGCCTCCATTTGGATCTGTAACTTTTATTTGTGGGCTTTGAAACAATTTCTATTATTATTACATTATAGTCTATAAAGTATGTATTGACTCTTCCTCCCTTTTTACATTTATTTGCAATATCTTTGTGCCCTACTTCATGGTTAATGTTTGTAAAAGTTTCATTTGGTACAGAGAATATGTGTATTCTTTTGCTGTTCCATTTAGAAGGCACTGTATGTCTTCTAACTGTGATTTCTTCAGTTCCATATTTTCCCTTCTGATTATTTTCCTGTTGGACTTAACAAAAAATTGATAGAGATATATTGAAGTCTCTTCTCACCATTGTGTTATTGTCAGTGTCTGCTTGAAGTTCAGATAATGTTTCTTTTATGAATTGTTAAGGCATTTGGAGCATCTAAGTTTTATGGCTGATATTGGTTTGTTTTCTATGTTTTCTTTTAACATAATATAGTATCCTTGTTTATCCCTTTTTATTTTTTGATTATATTTGTCTTTGTTTTGATAGCATGATGGCAAGTCTTGCTTTTTTGGAATGACTTGATTCATAGTAAAAAAAAATTCCATCCCCTCAGTTTTATTTTGTGTATGTCTTGTTTTTTAAATATGTTTCTTGTAAGCAGCAGATTGTAAGGTTTTATTCTCTTATGCAGTCTGTCACAATTTTTCATTTTATTGGATGATTTAATCCATTTACATTTAAAGTTATAAGAGTTAAATTTCTATTTTCCTCTGTCTAGCTTTAATGTTGAGTGTCCATCTTTTGTCCTATATGGTTAAGGTCAGATTTTTAGGATACCTCATCCTGGACTATATTCTGAGCTCTTATGCTCTTTAGAACACGATATTCATTTCTTTCTCCTTTTTCTAATGGGTGGCAAGTATTCTTGTGTTATTTAAATGAAGGTCTTTCTCCTGGTGGCTTGCAGAACTTGTTTTTGAATCATTAAATTTAACCACTATGTGTCTTGGAGTTTGCAGCCTTGGGCTTTTTATTTTTGTTTTTTGAGGCAATCTGTGAATTGAAATTTCTGGGCAGTTTTCTTCTATTATTTCCTGTATTATACTGTTAAGTTTTTTGTCCTGTTGTGTTCTTCTGGGAAACATAATCTTAAGGTTGCCTCTACATGTACCGCCTTTGAGATCCCTATGTTTTGCTTGCATGGTGGGCGTATTTTCTTTTCATGTTGTTGCTGTGTCTCTCTCTTCTAGATTGTCCCGACTTCTGTGTTTCTTCTTAATGTATTTTTATCTTTTTGTTTGTTTGGTGAGGTTTGCCATTGAAGATTCAAGTTCTTCTGTTCTCATTATTTCGTAGTTCTCATTTCTCAAACCATCCAGGAACAGTATATCGTGGTTCCGTGTTCTTCTCTGATTGCACGGCGCCCTCTTTCTCAGTCAAGTGTTGTATTATTTTCCTGTATTTTGCAGTATTTAGTAGTAGATGCCTGAAGATATTTACTATATCTAGAGCCCATATTTCCTTCCGTTTATGTCCAAGGTCTTTGAGTTTAATGCTTCCTGAAATCTTTGGTACTTTCATTCTCTCCTACCCCCTTGTTTTCCTTATCATTTATTTCCCAATTCTCTTCCCTCTGACGGTGGTTGCATCTCAGCCTCCTCCCACACTGGCCAGTTCAGTATTCACCGGCATAGGTCTCTGCACAGATGACCCCAACTGAAAGCTGTGTTGATGACCTGTCTCACTCCCTGTGTTCCTCAGTTCTCTGACCCAGAGCTGGCAGTCCGGAGCCTATTTTACTTGGCACCACCTGTTCTGAACCTTGCAGCACTGGTGTTTCTGGGTTTCAGTTCCTGACAGACTTTTATTCCTAAAGGGCTATGGCCAAGCTGGCTGTCAAGGAGTGAGCAAATTTCTGCAACCTGGAGACAGGGTCTGTGTGGTGGGGCAGGAGGGGAGTGAGAGAGTGTGAGAGTGGGTTTTGATTTAAGCCTGTGTCATGTCCTTGGGTCTGCTGGTGCGGCCTTGCTGCCATTGTTGTGGGGTGCTGAGTAAGCCCAAGGTCCATGAGGACCAGTTCCTGGGTTATGGTTACTGTTTTAACCTTCTTTTTGATTCTTGGTGTCTTGGACCATGAAAATGACTGAGCCTGCTTTATCTTTCACACATAATTACTATTTTAAAGAATTTTGAGAGATCTTGGAGACAGAGAAAATGTCCAGTCTACCATCTTGATGCGGAAGTAACCTAGAATCCCAAGCAAATCTATTTGATAAGCTTTTTTATTTTGCAGACAGACTGTATTTCCTTTTGTTATAAGATGGTCTGGCCTGTCTGTGGTGCCCTTTTCTCTGCAAAGCTTCATGCCTCTTTGGAACAAAGTGGCCACAATAACTTTGTAATCACTTTGCTACTTACGGGTGGGTTATCATCATTAAACTGCCCCTACAGCTACTCGGTGCTTTTTCCTTTAGACCTGGTCCACATCGCACACGTCTGCAAACTCTTGCTTGGGACCTAGAATCTAACCAAGAATTCCAGATTGGTTTGCTCTTCCCATAGTAACCGTGGCTCACTTAACTTTGTTTCCTGTCCCCTTGGTGCAAGATAGTTGTGGGTAGTGCCCAATGATTAGTGCAAACAATGAGGAGTGGTCACATTATTGAGATTTATTCTGCATATTTTGAATGGATTGGATTAATGATTAATTATAACTTCTGGTATTATGAATGTGAATACATGCAACCACTTCACAAGATTTCTTATCTGTACCAGTCAAGACCCAGCTATTAACAAAGGAAGAAGGCACATATTCCTGCCAATGCATTACTGACAATGCACAACATACTCGTTAAACACTCTGTGCCATAGTAGCCTCAACTGTAAAATGCAAGTGTTAGTTTAATAAAGTCCCTCCCCACTCTGAATCTTTGACCCTATTATGCTTTTCATCTTTAACATTCTATAGTATATTAGAAAGAGCACTGAATTTAGAGTAAAGGATTCTGTATTCAAGTCCTCCCTTACTTATTGTGTGATCTTGAGCAAATCATCTCACCTGTCAAAGTCTTAGTTTTTCATCTCTTGGGAACCATCTAGCTCCAAATTCTGTAACTGATAGGATAGTTTATAGAGACACTCCTTCAGTCTTAGGAGAATTTAATTTTTTTTTGAAAAGGAGACAGTAGGCAAAATAAGTTTGGGAACCTCTGCGTTAGAGGTATCTATCAGCTTTCTTCAGGGTTAGGTTAAGAGTGATATTTAAGATTCTTTTCTAGACCTGGAAATACTCCTCAGTCTCTATATCTACCTCCTAGACACTTCATTCTCTTCAAGGTGAATCTTGAGAGTATCCTAGAGTAGGAGTTGAGGGCAATCAGAAATAGAATCAGAATGAAAATGGCAAATGGAAAAGACTGAGAAGGCAATATACAGAACAACATCTAGAATAGAATTCCCCCTCTCTTACTTCCCCCTCCCCTTTAGGAAGACATATCATAAAACTGATCATAATGGATAAATAGACAGGAGAAAAAGGGATGTGTTATACAGCCTATCTAAATTCTGTCGCTTCTCTAGTCAAGTAGCCTAAGATAACCATCTAAAATAATTTTGGTGCAATTTGTCCTCTGAAACACTGAGATAAAATTGAAAATGCCCCCTATGAAAATATAAAGACTTTCCATTGTGCACTAGTATATGAAAATATTTGCTTCTTACAGTGTGATTTGGTATCATAGGATTTAGAGCTGGAGAGGACTCAGTGATTAGTATAATCAGAGCCTTTTAGCGCTAATGCATGTATATAGTAAGGAAAGGTAAAAAAAGCACTAGCTTTATTTTATCACATTTGATACTGTAATAGTGTGAGGAATTATTAGTTTAAAAAGCCAATGTAATACACCAACAGCTGAAAATAATTTTAGCTTTGAAAATGTGATGGGATTTGACCTTGTTGAGGATAGCTAGTGACATTTATTATCAAGGTTTCTGGAATAGAAAGCACAGAACATGAAGTCATTGATAGCCAGAAAAAGATTGTAGTTTGTAGTGGAACTGTGTGGACCTAGAGGAAGTTATGCAACTGAACTTACAGGGTAGACTGTGGAATTATATTATTTAATCACTTTTTAAAGAAAATTATTTCATTTTCATTATGAACTTAACAAATACAAGATAAAATGTTCATTTCCATAAGTATCTAGGTGGCATAGGCTATAGAATATTGGACTCAGAGTCAGGAAGAACTGAGTCCAAATCCTGTCCCAGACACTTTCTAGCTGAGTGGTCCTGGGCTGGTCACTTAATCTCTAGTAAATGGGGATAATAGTAGCATCTACCTCATAAGGCTGCTGTGTGAGGATCAAATGAGATTATGCATGTAATGTGCTTTGCAAACTTTAAGGCACTATATAAATGCCACATTTTATACATATTATAACAGAGGAGGATCTTACATGGAATTGTGAATTTCTATTTTGTATAACTTGTATATATTTTAATATATAATAAATTCAATATATAACTTTTAAAACTTTTCTTGTCTGTAATTCTTTCTGACCTTCCTTCTGTTCATTGAAAAAAAAAGGAAGATGCTTCGTTGATCCCCATCATTCCTTTACTCTTTTTTTTTTTGCTACCCCATACCCAGTCATCCTTTCTTTTCCACCCAAGTGTTGAAAAGAAAAAAAGAAAACAAAGCCTTTGCATAGGCATGTTTGTAAATGGATGTTGTATTCTGCATCTTAAGTTCATCTCTCTTTCATGAGGTGAGTAGCACACTGGGTCATAGTCCTCTGGAATTGTAATTGTTTATGGAATAGTCAGGCCAACGTCACTGGATTGAAGAGCATGTGTCAGGGAATAAGAAGTACAAAGACAGAAGAAGTAGGAGGGGGCTGCATTATTAAGGGCTTTGAAAGCCAAATAAGCATTTTGTATTTAATCCTATGGGCAGAAGGAAGCCACTGGAGTTTATTGGGGGCGGGGGGTGGGGGGGAGGAGGTGGTGTGTGACATGATCAAACCTGTGCTTCAGGAAAATTACGTTAGTGGCTGAATGGAGGATGGATTGGAGTCGAGAGAGCCTTGAGGCAGGCAGACTTACCAGCAGGCTAATGGGGGAATCAAGGTACAAGGTGATGGGGGCCTGTGCCAGAGAAGTAGCAGTATCAGAGGAGAGAATGGGATGTAGTAGAGAGATGCTGCAAAGGTAAAATTGCCAGGTCTTGCTGACAGATTGGATATGGGGGGGGGTGAGATAGTGAGAAATCAAGGATGACTTCTCCTTGGGGGGACAGGGTTCAGGGGGAAAGACAATGAATTCCATTTTGTATGTGTCAGTATCTCTTGGACATCCAGTTTGAGATGTCTGAATGGTAGTTGGAGATGCCAGATTGGAGATCAACAGAGAATTTGGGGGAGGACAGGTAGACTTGAGAATCGTGAGTATAGAGATGGTGATTGAATCCATGGGGGCTGATGAGATCATCAAGTGAAGCAGTATAGAGGGAGGAGAGAAGAGGTCCCAGGACAGAAACCCGAGGAGCACCTGTGGTTAGAGGGTGTGATCTGGAAGAAGATCTGGCAAAGTAGACAGAAGGGTGGTCAGTTAGGTAGGAGGAGAGTCAGGAGAGTGGTGTCTTGAAAACGTAGAAGTGTTTCAAGGGGGAGTACCTGAACAGCAATGTCAGAGGCTGCAGAGAAGTCAAGGAGAATGAGGATGGAGAAAAGGCCATTGGATTTGGCAACTAAGAGGTCATTAGGAAGTTTGCCAAGGACAGTTTTGGTGGAACAAAGTTGGAAGCCAGATTTTAAGGAGTTAAGAAGAGAGTAGGAGGACAGATGAAGGCATCTGTTATAGACAGTCCTTTTGAGGAGTTTAGCTTCACAGGACAGAAGAGAAATAGGATCATAATTAGTGGGGATGGAAGGAGCAAGGGAGGGCTTTTTTTCAAGATAGGGGAAACATGGAGATATTCATAGGCAAAAAGGAGTGGACTAGCAGACAGAGAGAGATTGAAAATAAGTGAGAGTGGGGAAGGCAGAGGCAGCAGTCTGTTGGAGGAGACCAGATGGAATGGAATCACTTAAACAAGTAGAGGGGTTAAGGAATAAGGCCATTTCTTCATGTCAGACAGTGAAGGAAGAGATAGTGGCAGAAAGCATCTGAGTGATAGAAGATGAGGGAGAAGAAAGAGTTCATGGTAAATGGCCTCATTTTTTTTTCTATAAAATATGAGGCAAGTTCTCAGTTAAGAGAGTGGGGGAGAAGGGGAACCATGGGAGGCTTGAGAGAGGATGAGAAGGTTTAGAAGCATTGCTTTGGAGAGGGGGATGGTAACTTGATAAGGAAGGTACAGTAGGATTCCCTAGCAGCAGTGAAGGCCCAGTGAATTATGTAGCATAAATTTGAGGTGGACCCAGTCAGAATGGTTGTGTGATTGTAATAGTCTGCTGGTGGGTCTGCCTCTTGGGAGTCTCTCCTTACCCCAAAGCATCCTCCATGAAGTGAAGGTCTGACCATGTCATCCACCTCCCTACTCAGTAAACCCCAGTGGTTCCCTATCATTTCTAGTATCAAATACAAAGTCCTGTTTGGCATTTAAAACCCTTCATAAGCTAGCCTCCTCCTACCTTTCCAGTCTTCTTCTACATTATTCCCTGACAGTGACACTGGCCTCTGGCATTCCACAAGCAAGATGCTCCATGTCTCGGCTCGGGGCATTTTTTTTTTACTTCGCCTCATAACTGGAACATTCTCCTCATCAGCTCTATCTAACGATTCCCCTGGCTCAAGTACAGTCCCAGCTGAGTCCCTTCTTTACTGGAAGGAAGCCTTTTCTAGCCCCTCTTAACTGCAGTGCCTTCTGCCTCTCGTTATTTCCTGTTTATCTGTAGAGCTGCTTCTCTGTATACCTGTGTTGTTTGTATGTGTGTGTTTGCTTGGTGTCCCCACCATTCCACTGTGTGTTCCTTCAGAGCAGGTTCCATCACTTGCCTCTTTTGGTGTAAACCCAGTGCTTAGCACAAAGCCTAGCACGTGGTAAACGTCCAATGAATGTTGATTTATTCATTGACTGAGTCCTTTGGCCTGGTATTACTGGGTTTAGTGACTTGGGGGCATAATTCCAAACTGCTTTTTAGAATAACTGGACTGACCTACAGTGCCACCAGTAGTGCACTAGTGTTTCTGTTTTCCCAAAGCCACTTCAGTAATTGCTATTTTTTCTTTTTATCATCTCTATCAATCTGCCAGGTGTGAATTAGAACTTCGGAATTGCTTTAATTTGCATTTTTCTTATCATGAATAATTTGGAGCATTATTTCATGGGATCGTTAAGAGTTTTCAGTTTTCTTGATGGAAGTTTTTATGCCCCAATCCATGGCCAATCTTTGTCAAGGTGCCATGTACTACTGAGAAATATGTATTCTTCTTTCCACTCCTATTCAATAATTTCCAGAGCTCACATCTAACTTCTCTGAAATTCTATTCAGGTCCTAAATTTCTTTATTGCCCCTTCATTTCTTCCTTTTTTCACTTTTTCTTAATATTCTGTATGTTTTATTCCTCTAAATCAATTTCATTATCATTTTATCTAATTCTTTAAAATATCCTTTTGATAGTTTGGTGTAGTATTAAATTGATAAATTAACTTTGTAGTATTGTCCTTTTTATTTTACTGGCACAAGTTCATCTTTGAGTGCTGAATGTTCCCCAGCTATTTAAGTTTTTCTTTACTTCTTTAAGGGGCATTTCTTAATTGAATTTATACAAGTACAGAGAGTATTTTGGTAGACTGCCAAATATTTTCTATATTTTATCATTTTTGAATGGGACTTTCCTTCGTATTATTGTCTCCTGAATTTTGTTGTAATATAGAAAGGCTATTAATTGGGGGAAGAGGTGGTGGTGGCTAATTTTGTAGTCTGCAACCTTGTTGAAAGTGTTTGTTTTCTTAATTAGCTTCCTTGATGATTCCTAAAGATTGTCTAAGTAAACTGTCATGTAATCAGCAAATAAGGATGGTTTTGCCCCTTTTTTTGCCGATTTTTGTTTTGCTTTCTCTTGTCTTTTTGTTATTCCCAGCATTTCTAGAATTATATGAAGTAATAGTAGAGAAACCTTGATTTGCTCTTTTATATATTGGGAAAGCTTCTAATGATTCCTCACAGCATATCATGCTTACTTTTGGTTTTAGATGAACAATTTATACACACACACACACACACACACACACTATTCCTTTATACATTATAGCGTTCTTAGCATCAATAATTTTTGTCCTTGATCAATGACTTTTTCTTTATCTATTGAGGTAATAATGTGGTTTTTGATGGTTTAGTTTTTAATATGGTTATGTTGGTGTAATGGGAATAGGAATTTGAAGATCTTCCCTGCCCCTTAATAGATCTAGGGGGGAGTTTGAAGACCATGCTTTGAAAGTGAACTCTGCCCCCTGATAGGCTGAATTTAATCACATGGAGCCTGTGATGGAGGGGATTTGCTGAGGGGAAGCAGAGCCCACAGGAAGCTTCCCTGCTGTGAAGATAAACTCTGCCCCCTGATAGGCTGAATATAGTCACATGGAGCCTGTGGTGGGAGGAGTTTTGCTGAAAGGAAGCAGAGCCCACAGGAAACTGGTTCAGAGCTAGCCAGACTCTGGGAGGAGAGGATGCTCATTAAGGAGATAGAGAGGTTTCTGAGTAGATACTGATCTTGTATTGGTTTGTGGGGAGGCTGAAGGATGCTGTGGCTCTCAGTGTTGTTATGGCTCTGAATATCTTTGATACTATGATGGAATCAGCTTGCTGGTTTTGGGATTCTGTTTTCTGGTATCTAAATAAATCCTTCAGTTCTGTCCTCTATCTAGAGAGTTTGACATATTTTGTGATTGAACGTCATGCAGTACTTATAGTCATGGTCTTTATCGTGATCATGGGTGCTATAAATATTGCACTAGTGCTACAGTTGGTTATTTTCCTAATTTTGAATTGCCCTTTCATTCCTGATATAAATTGAACTTGGTCTTAATTATCTTTTGCATAAGTTGCTGTGGTTTTTTTGGCCAGGTTTTTATTTAAAAATTTTGAATCAATAATAAATTCATCTAAATAGAGAGCTCTTTCTTTAGTTTATCATTAGGACTATAGCACTTCCAGACTTTAAACTTTATTATAAAGCAGTGCTCATCAAAATCATATAGTACTGGTTAAAAATAGATCAATGGAACCAACTAGAAAAGGAAGAATCAGAAATAATAGAGCTCAGTAAGCCATTGTTTGATAAGCCTGAAAGCATCAATTACTTAGAAAGAACTCTTCATTTGATAAGAATTTCTAGGAAAACTAGAAAGCATTTAGGAAGAAATTATATTTGCACCAACATCTTACCCCATGTTACTATGATAACTTCAAAATGAACATGTAATCTTACAATGACAGATTATACCCTAAAAAAGTAGAAAAGCAACAGATAACACATCTTACACAAGTATGGATAGGGAATGAATTCTTAACCAAATAAGGGATAGAGGTGCTTATGAAAGAAAAACAGGTAATTCTTATTACATGAGGT
Organism: Pseudochirops cupreus; assembly: GCA_028627135.1. Classification (NCBI taxonomy): domain Eukaryota; kingdom Metazoa; phylum Chordata; class Mammalia; order Diprotodontia; family Pseudocheiridae; genus Pseudochirops; species Pseudochirops cupreus. The sequence goes on from CM053582.1 coordinate 357,246,629, forward strand.
TGAAAAATAGGAAGGAAATTCATGCATATCAGATAAAAAGGAAGCGACTGGGAAAATCTTTAATAAAAGATCAGTACCCAAGATGTGTAGACAACTAATAGGTATCTGAGATAAAAAAAAAATAAGAAGTAAGGTCAACAAACCTTTGTTGTACAAAATGCTGGGGTAGAAAGAAAGATAGTTCCTGCCTTCAGGAAGCTTACTACATTCTGATTGTGGAATACAATACGGGAAAGGCATCTGAAAAGCTGAAAAGTGTTTGAGACTTTGGGGAGGGGGGTGAAATAGAGAAGAAGGTGCTGAGTAGGGGGCAAAGTCAAATCAGGAGTACATCCTTGAGAGGAATGAACTCATAGATGTCCTGTGCACCCACCTTAATGTTAGGATTCTGTAAGGAACCAGCCAGTCAGAGGGAGCGGCCACAGAATGGAGTGAACTTCTGGGTGAAGAGGTTTCTGAAGCATGCTAGGGAAGGTCCAGAGGACAATTCAGTCAGGATTGCAGCCTGGAGAGGAGTGAAAAGAATTCCTCAGTAGGATAGTGATCAAAGGATGTGAATAAGCAATTGTCAAAAGAAGAATCACTAGCTTTTTTTTGACAATCATATGAAAGAATGTTCCACATCACCAACAATAAGAGAATCGAATCAAAACAACTGTGATGTTTCACCTCACCATAGGAAATTTGAAAAAATGACAAAAGATGGGATTACTCAGTGTTGGAGGGATTGTGGAGAGACAAGACACATTAATGCATTTTTGGTGGAACTGTGAATTGGTACAACAAAAATATGGAAGACAGTTTGGAATGATGGAAAGGAAGTGATTAAAATGTCTATACCCCTTGACCCAAAAATTCTGCGTCTAGGAATGTAACTCAGAAGAGTACAGTGACAAAAAGGAAGGCTTAATACACACCAAAATGTTCATAGCATCATTTTTTTTGTAGTAGCAAAGAATTAGGAACAAAGAATATGCTCATAGATTGGAGAATGGCTTAATAAAATTATGGCATGTAAATGTAATAGAATACTGCTGTGATATAAGAAATGAGCCTCATGAATATAGAGGAGTATGGAAAGACATACACACTGTTGACCACACTAATGTCAGTGGAGAGAACTACAACAGAGAAATTGAAACTGAATATTGCAAAGTTATAATGACTAAGCTTTGTTCCAAAGAAAAAGTACAAAAAGACACCTCCACCTGCTTCTTTGTAAAAGTCCGTTTGTGTGGAATGTTGAATAGGGCATCAGACTTTTTCAGTATTTGTTTTTCTGAACTTTTTTCTTCCTGTTTTCTTTTTCCTTTAATTTAAAAGTTACCTCACTGGAAAATAGGAAAGAAAGTATGTTAAAATTGTATATTGTCCTGGTCCCTCTGATCTCCCCTTGGTATAGTAAATAAGTTTTTAAGGAGCCAGTCTCAAGAAGCTATAGCAGCAAATGGGAACCTAGAAGTCGCATACAAACTATCCCGAGGATCCAAGGGGCATAATTTACAAATTGTAGCATACAGGAGTTCTTGCTTAGGTGGTCCCTTCCCAGGCCTCTACACAAAGCGATTTTTACAATGCAAATTTGCCTGCTGACTTGAGGAAGGGAGGGAGGAAGGAAGGGGAGACTTGTGCTGTGGAAGGAAGGGGTAGTTCAATGATACGGTGGGGGCCTGGGACAGAGAAGTGAGAATGTAGAAACACAGACCGGCCACGGGGAGGCAGGGTTTAGAACCAAGAGAAAGGGGCCTGGGCCCTGTAAATCTCAGACAAGTTCCATAAGACGAGCAGAGCACCAGGAGGTGCTGGTACTTTTAACAAGGTGTGGATATGTTAACTGTAACTTTAAAGTTTAACCAACAACTTTGAGATGTTTTGGATAATGAGCCAACCCCAAGATGGCACAGATAAGAGTTAAAACCCTATTAAAACGAGACCTCAAACTCCTGCCCCCTGAGCACTCTCCCATCTCTAAAGAGTGCATGTTGCCAAGGGCTCCTGGGCTAATCCATGGTTATGGGAGTGACCCTTTCAGCCTCTCTCCCTCCTCCTCCTCTTCTTCCTCACCCTGCCTGCTCTCCTTTACCACTCCACCGCCTGTCCCACTTACATCTCTACCCTTTTCACCATCTCCCTTTGTACTTTTTGTGCCATTTACCCTACTTCCTCTGTGCCTTATTAAAGTGTGCTTACAGTCCCGTTGCCTGCTACCATTGTGGTCTTTCCTGGCAAATACCAGCCCTGATTCATAATTCCATAAATTATCAATTCAGAAAGGAATGTAGGGAGAAATGTAAGCAATATAAAAACAAAAGTTGTCAATAAAATATACTTTAAAAAAATAAAATGAGGGGGATGGAGGTGATTTCCAAGGATTCTTCCAGCTATAAATCCCCTGAGCCTAAGCTTTATGTTGTGGAGATAGCATTTACATAGAATTCATAGAAGTGTAGTCCAACTCCCTTATTTTGCAGTAGAGGACAGTTAAGATTAGAAAGATAAACCAAGTTAAGAGGATGTACTCAGCAAATTATTGGAGGGTTAAGACTATGACATCCATCAAGAACCATTTATGAAGCTCCTACTATGTGGCTGACGTACTTAGAGGCAAAAAACAGTCCCTGCGCTCAAGGAACTTACAGTCTAATGGGGATACAACCTGCAGACGTATATAGACAAAACAAGCTATGTACCAGATAAATAGGCAGTAATTAACAGAGAGAAGGCACTGGAATTAAGAGGGATTAGGGAACTTCCTGTAGGAGAGTGTCTACACCCCAGGCTAGTGGGTTGTTTTTTTTTTTCACTGCCTCTGCTGCTTCTGTCAGTAGAGAGGGAGGATGGAAGACAGTGTCACTCAGGGAGGAGGGTACCAGCTTTTCTACACCCAGCAATTTAGACTTGAGTTTTGTTGATAAAACTTAGGTCCATTTCCCTGACACGGGACCCTTCCTAGCTTTATCTGGTTAGAAGAGGGTGATTGTAGGCTATAATGATAAATATTTAGCATCTATTTCTGTCCTAGCTTGGAACACTCTGCAATTATGTGGTCACATTGGAGCAGTTGTAACTACTGTGCCATTGTGAGCATTAGCAAAGTCTGCCACAGTCAGAGCTTAGTGTCTTCTGGGATGTGGAGGTCGCCCTATTGTGACTGCAGGAACTTTGGAGCAAACTTAGCTCTCTCCCTATTGCTTTTTTATGAGAGGTTGCTTACTGAAAGGGTTTTGAATCCGTATCACGAGTGTGAGACGTATCGTTTAACAGGATTGTTTTTTTCTGGTAGATTTTCCTTGGGAAGGAGAGGTTATAAAAAAAAAAGACTATTGACCCTTTAGGGCTATTGATATTTGTGTAAATTGTTTTCAGGAAACTTTGAAGACTCATTTTCTCAATTCCTCGGTTGCCATGGTGACATTGAGAGGTATTACATATGTCTTTTGGTCAGAATTCTCCCTAGAAAATTGGGGTGATTGTCCTGGGACCTTTGCTTTGTGGAGGGAAAGAGGAAGAAGAAGAACCACATGGATTGTAGTAGAAGGGACCTTTGAGGTCATCTAGTCCAACTCCTTCCAACTTACAGCCAGGCATTATGGGTTGAAAGAGATCGAGTGGATTGTCCAAAGTCTCACAGGTGGTTAAGTGGCAGAAGCAAGGTGCAAACCCCAGGCTTTGGACATCAAATGCAGCTCTCTTTACACTGCACTATATTGTTTTTCCTAAGAAAGAGATATACTGCTTCTGGAACAAGGTGACTGACTCTGTGATGACGGAGGAAGCATGGGGGGGGATAGGGAGAAGGAAGTACTTAGCAGTTGGTACTATAAAAAAAAAGACTGGCAACCCATACAGGCTTGCTCCATATCATGGTGCCCTGACTGGTGTAATTTCAAAATAATATAGTACAAATATATAAATATATAAAATGTATTTTATCATCAAACACTACCCTGAAGTCAAAAAGTTTTACTATTGCATCACTTGGCGAGTGACCTGTTTATAGCATTTACAACTAATTTCTTCTGTATTGTTTCATTAAGACGTTTTCTTGGAATCGTATATGTGCAGGTATCAGTACCCCTATTAAGGGCGTGAAGGGCTGAGTTCCAACATCATCTCATCTCTGTCTGTCTCTGTCTCTCCTTCTCTCCCCCCCCCCTTCTCTCTGTCTTTTCTCCTTTTTAGCCTATTTGTCTTATTATTATCTTTCCTTTTTCCCTTCAAGGCTTCACTTGGCATTTACTTTAATTATATTTCATTGGGATGAAAATGTAGGGGTGAGAGGCCTACACGTTATAATTTGCCTTGGATCTGAGACTGCCCTACCTCATTCCCCAAGTCCATTCCTGAGGAGCTACTCTCAGAGGGTCATTTCTTCTTTTTTGGCTTATCACCTCTCCCTGGAGTTTCTCCAGAAAAATCTCCTAGTATATTGATAGTATTTTCCAGTCTAGATCTCCCCAAATGTGGGGTAAAGGGTGTCTCCGGCTTTTCTATAAGCACTCAAAGTGGTAGATGCCAGTTAAGTGCAGGACAGCCATTATTTCACTCTGCAGAAAATATATAAAATACAAAGACTCACAAAAGCACATAAATAGCTGTAGAAAGTATATAAAGCACTGACCCCCTACCTGGGAAGTGAATTTGAAGTTACTATTGAAGCACCCCTTGATGCTCTAGCAGATTCTCTCTTGCAGTCAGTTCCTTTTGAACTCGTGACGCAGCCCTGTGAGCCGCAGCCTTCTCTCTCACACTGGTAGTGTGCAAGAAGATGCCGCACAGAATTATGTGACTGATCCTGTTCCTTCTCCGGGAAGCACTCCGAATCAGGAGATCCCCTTATCTGTATAAAATGTTTAAACTCAGAAAACCCTCATATTTGGGAGCTCCCATGGGTGTTACCAGTGAGACCGATTCCAGAACTGGTGCTCTATAGAAAAACTTCCTATTTGTACAGAAATATTTATAGCAACATGTTTGTGGTGGCTAAGAACGGGAGACTGAGGGGATGCTCACCAGCTGGGGAATGGCTGAACAAATTGTGACATATGATTGTGGTAGAGTATTATTGTGCTATATGAAATGACAAGCTGGGTGGAGCCAAGATGGTGGGGTAAAAACAGGGACTTGCTTGAGCTCTCCCCCAAACCCCTCCAAATACCTGTAAAAATGACTCTAAGTAAATTCTAGAGCCACAGAACCCATAAAATGACAGAATGAAACTAGCCCAAGACCACCTGGAAGGTTGACAGGAAAGGTCTGTCGCATGGGGCTAGGATAGGAGGGCAGTCCAGCTTGGGCCCCATACTGGCGTAGGCCTCAGGGCTCTGAATCACTGGCAGCTGTGGTGGTTTCCAGACTTCTCAACCCCAAAATGCCAAGGACAACTTGGAAGGTCAGTAGGAAAAGTGTTGAACCCATGTGAGAGAAGAGCAATGTCCAGCCCCAGTCCTTGGGTGGCAATGGTGGTAGCAGCAACAGTGGCTGTTTCTGGATCTCTTGGCCCATAGATGATGGGGGGATCCAGCAACTGATTAGAGGGAGATTGAGGGATCTCTTTTGCCGGTGCTGAGGCAGGATTCTTTTGGTTTGCCCATGATTAGATCTGGGTTGCAGTCTTGCATGGCAGTCTTGGGGTGAGGATGAATGCTGGTGTGACAAGAGTTTGTGGCAGTGGTGGAGAGGGAATCCTCCTCACGGTTCCAAGTCAGAAAAGAGTGCTTGAGGTCACTCATAGACCAGAGCACAGAGCAGGAGAGGAGTAAAGACCTCTCCTTTGATCATATAACTATGAAAGAACTGAAAATTTACAGGCCCCTAATAGTATCTCTGAAACCACTGCACAAAACCCCTGAAGCTTGGGTCTGTACACCTCCCTGTCCCCCTCCTCCCCCACTGGAAATAGAGACCTACCTTGACAAAGAACTCAAAAGTCAAGTAATTAGCTGGGAAAATGAGCAAACAGTGGGGAAAAAAACCAGACTATTGAAGCTTACTTTGGTGACAAAGAAAGATCAAAACATACAGCTAGAAGAAAACAAAATCAAAGCTCCTACATCAAAAGCCTCCAAGAAAAATATGAATTGGTTGCAGACCATGGAAGAGCAAAAAGAATTTTGAAAATCAAGTAAGAGGAGTAGAGGAAAAATTGGGAAGAGAAGTGATGCAAGAAAATCATGAAGAACCAGTCAATAGCTTGCTAAAGGAGACCCCAAAAAATACTGAAGAAAATAACTTAAAAAATAGACTAACCCTAATGGCAAAACGGTCCAAAGAGCCAATGAGGAGAAGAATGCCTTATAAAGCAAAATTGGCCAAATGGAAAAGCAAGTCCAAAACCTCCCTGAAGAAAACAATTCCTTAAAAATTATAATGGAGAAAATGAAAGCTAATGACTTTATCAGAAATCAAGAAATTATAAAACATACCTGGAATTAAGTAAAATTTATAAGAATACAAGTCATTCCCCAATTGATAAATGGTCAAAGGATATGAACAGGCAATTTTCAGAAGTAGAAATTAAATATATATCTTTAAGCATATGGAAAAATGCTCTAAATCACTATTGATTCGAGAAATGCAAA
>CM053582.1:357253709-357305907 GCA_028627135.1 Pseudochirops cupreus
GTGACATAGGAGAGAATAGACTGGGGGAGGGGGGACACACTGGGATGGCTGTTTTGGGCGGTGGGTGGGGGAAAGACGGGGAGAAAATATGTAACTCAAAATCTTGTGGAAATGAATGATGCAAACTAAAATAAAATTTAATATAAAAAAAAACAAAAAAAACCAAAAATAATTATAGACAAAAGATACTTTTGAGTTTATGTGTGTGTGTATATAGATATATATATATATAGTATAGATATATAGACATATAGATATACAGAGATACCCACACACATACAATACACTTGTAAGTTCGCATGTATCCAAGTATATTTATACCACACTTTTGAGTTTACACACACACACTTTTAAGTCTACTCTGCATTAACATTTTCTTCATTGTTTTCTAAAATCTAGACAATACAAAACAAGTAAATAAACAACTGAAGGCCTAATTTGTAAAATTTGCTGGTTCCTGAGGTATAAATGCTCACACTGAAAATTTAACAATCAGCTCTCCTGACACATTGCGAGCTGTCTCCAGCACACCGCTGGTATGGATCAAAGTTAGCAGCTATGCTTCTGCAAGTGATGAAAAATACGGAAATTGGCTGGAATGCCTAATGAGTCATTTTTGGTTATAAAGCACACCCCATTATATAGTTAGTTATAACTGACCCTATATGAAGAAGGCTATTACACTGTCACCACCAGATGTACACAGGGAATGCTAAAAGGCAGCCACCGCTGCTTTTGAACTTTGAAGATTACTACGGCTCCAGCCTGTTAAGGGATCAGGAAGGTGACTATGTGGCTACCCCCACAATCCCTCTGGAGACAGCAAGATGCATGGTAAAGGAGGTGAGACTGGGCATCTCCTCTATTGCTTCCCCCTTACATTCTGGGCCCAGTCAGGGTTGGTACTGAAGGAGAAGATGAAAAAGTAGAGAGGAGCCACTTACACCAGGAAAAGGAAACATATCTAGTTCCCCAAAATTCCTTTTAGTAGCTGAAAGCCTTTAAAAGACTCAAGCAGCCAACACAAGGATCACCTAACAGCTAAAGAGAATAGCCCTTGCTTGTCGGTATCCTCCTCTGAATTCCCCTCTGTCCTCTTCTGTGTAGTTTTAAATGTTTCACTGCAGCTGATTTTCTTTTTTTAGCCTCACTATCCTATCGACTTTCTTCCTCCTCTGCCTCCTCCTCTCCAACACAGAAGTCCTCCCTTCTAAGAAGTAAGTTTTGTCAAGCAAAACAAATTGAACCACTGGCCAAGTCAGAAAACATGCACCTCTAATCTATCACCTCTCCTCATGGGGCAGGAAGCGTGATTAACACCAGTTTTTGATAACGTGGATGGTCACTGCATTGATCGGAGTTCTTAAATCTTCTAAAGTTGTTTTTCTTTACAATGCTTTAAGCATTATATAAATTTTTCTAACTCTACCCATTTTACTATCAATTTTTACAAAAGTTCCCACCCTTTGGCTTCTGCCTTTGTCTTCTGAAGGCTCAAAGTGAAGCCCCACCTCAGTCCCATCTCTCTATCTCCTCGTATGGGCATCCACCAAGAGCCGACTTCGTCCTCTATTGCAGCCCTAACAAGCCCCACCTGAATACCAATAAGCATGCCAGTTTCATGCCTCTTGAAGTGCCCCTTTGCCATATCTTCTTTCCTGGGATAGTCACCTACTTGGAATTGTTTCTCTTCTCTGCTGTCACTCAGACAGGCTGGGACAGAGATCCTGCTGGCTTTAGGCTCCATTTATCGAAAATCACTCTGGCTGCAGCCCCCTTTCATGGTCCCTGACCAGAATCCTCATAGCTTTCATGCTGTCTCATTGTGCCATGCTGGATTGGATGGAGGAGATTACTGGTATTGCTCTGGGGTTTTACTGACCACTTCATCTTTGCTAGGTTATCTCTCAGGGAAGGTGAACAAGACTGGAACATGTCACATGGCTATTTTCCCCCAAAATCTCCAAGCAATTTCCTAAGACTACGAGTTGCCAAAGAGCTGTCAATCAGGATTGGTAGAAGGAGCTTATCCAATGGAATCACAAGGATGGATGAAAAGACATCGTCCTACTGAAAAATATGAATATGATTCATTTCCTTCAAAATAATTAAGTGCATGGAATCCTCACACACAAAATGGTTTGATAATTCTCTGGCATTCAGAAGGAAGCATTTTTAAGGATGAAGTCTTCCCTAGCTAATAAGATGGAAAACAACCAGGGCAGGTAGGTGGTGCAGTGAACAGAGCAGCGGCCCTGGAGTCAGGAGAACTTGAGTTCGAATCCAGCCTCAGACACTTAACACTAGCCATGTGACCTTGGGCAAGTTACTTAACCCCAATTGCCCCTCCAAAAACCAAAAACAACTTTTTAAAAAAAAAAAAGATGGAGACCAACAACAGTGACTACTTAAGGTCTTAGCATTTAAAAGACATCAAGGTCATACAAGATAACCTGTTTGTTTAGATTTGGAAATTCACAACCAGCTTCACTGAGATCCTATTTTAAAAGTAGAACCTTACACAACAGAAGTATGAAGACACTGAGGGTATTATAACGTTTTCCTTCTGGAGCTAAATTTAACCTCTTAAAATAAGGTTACAAACATATTTTTAACTTCTACTGGTCATTAGCAAGGGTTCCCAAAATTAACTCACTATTAACTTACCAAATGTATTCTAGGAAGCAACTTATCTTATCAAATAATTAATTCCCACTTCTGGAAAGTGGGTAATTTCAAATCATGTCTTATAAACAAGAAAATTCAAGTAAAATCGTTCTAGGAAGAGAGCCCACGTGCCCCTAATGATATTATCTTACATTTCCAACAAATCAATAAACATTTATTAGGCATCTATCTGCGTGTAGAGCATTAGCCTAGGCAATGGCTAAGACAAGCTATTTAGCTAAGACATGATCACTGCCCGCATATAGCACACAGCCTAATGGGATATTGGATTTTAGGAACTGCACAGACACAAATAATGACAGTAAAAAGAATTCGAGATAAATGACATCAGAGTAGTTCAATCAAAGAGCTACGTGGAGTCTGACAGTGGAATGGTCATTACTGACTCCAGAAAAACTTCCTAAATTGACTGCACTTGAATATGACTTCAAAACACAGGCAAGGATTCCACAAGCTGTGCCTGGGGAAGACAAAGGCATGCTGGAAAACGGGAGGCATATAAAAGACCGGTGAACACCAACCCCGTGCCCCCCAGGGTTGAGCCACTACATACATGGGAACGATTATGTCATCACCATCACCATCGCTACCATTACTGCAGTCTGGCTGGAGCACAGAGTGCATGGAAGGCAGTAGCAGGAGATAAAAGTTCTAACAGAAGTAGTAAGAGTAGTATGAGAAATCTCACTTGGAATATTTACATAAAGCTTTACCGTTTGTAAAACATTTTCATACCAATTAACTTGCTTGAGACTCAAAAAAAAAACCACATGAGGTAGGCAAGACAGGCTTTTTAATTAGCATTTTCCAGATAAAGAAACTGGCTCAGGGAAGCAGGTTAAGTGTCATCTTGCTTAATGTAATACAGCTAGCTAATAAGTGGTGGATCCCATATGAGAATCTAGGTGTTCTGTCATTTAGTCCACGTTCTTTTCTTTCTCTCTTGATAAATGAAACCTTCCCCCTTAATTTTTTTTAATGATTTATTTTGTTTTGACACATTGGTCACTTCCAAATAAGGACCACAGTACCTTTCAATAAAAAAATAAGCAAAACTCTGATTTAGTGACCAATGTAGTTTATACTATATACATGCTAACAGAATCTCTCCCAATACTACTAATAATTTCCCTGCTATAAATTCCACATTTTTGGTCACAGAAAAGGCATCGCTATTCCTCACTAAGGCTATTCCTTCTACCTATGCCCTTGGCCTGTTATCTTCTGCCTCTACCAGGACCTTGCTCTAGTAGTCATGCCCTTTAATCTCTACTTACTGGCTTCTTCTCATCTACCTAAAATCATATTCAAGTCTCCACTATACTTTTTAAAAAGTATTTTCCTGACCCTTCCAGCCCATCCCCCATCCACTTCCTTCCTTTCTACCACCTTCTGGTGTTGCTCACACCCAATGCCTCCAACTCCTCACTATCCACTGTCTCTACACCCCCCACCCCCAGCTAAGCTTCTGTTTCACCCGTTCTACTTCAAGCTGCTTTTTCAAGTATCACTAATGACGATCTCAGCCACAAATACAACAACCTTTTCTTTTAGGGAGTCTCATTCTTTGTGACTTTTTTTTTGAAAACACCTAATTATTCCCCTTTTACTGGAATATTCCCCTTTACTTGGCTTTAGACTCAGTATACCGTCCTGGCTCTTCACTTTTCCCTCTAAACATGCCTCTGTCTCCTTTGTTGGCTCCTCCTCCTCTCCCAACTCTTTCATGTGGATGATGCCCAAGGCCTGTCTTTGGCTCTCTGCTCTTCTCTCTCCACTCTCTCCCTGGCAATCTCATTCTTTCCCCCAATTTGTACTACCACTTCTATGTAACTCAGGCCCAAATCAGTGTTTGCACAGTTCTGACTTCTATTCTGGGCTTCAGACCAGCATCTCAACCTGGACATTCCAGCAGCAACTCAAACTGGACATGTCCAAAACACAATTTATTACCTCCCCCCTAAACCTCCTCCTCTCTCTGACTTCACTATTTTGGTCAGTGGAAACACCATTTACTCTGCTTCCCACATTCCAAACCTTGAGGTTATACGGGGTTATCCCAAAAGGCAGGGTGAGTTTTTAAGCTTAAAACTGCACTGAGACTTTATTCAAAGTCTTTATTCATACCAGTGTAGATCAGCGACTCCTCTATAACTTAGAGGAATGCCTGGGGCACTGAGGTTTTATTTTTGTTCCCTCTCCTTCATCCCTTATAGACAAAGAGTTACCAAGTCTTATTGATTCTGATGCTACAATATCTATCTCCCCTTTTCTATTCCTAATGCCACCATTGCAGTACAGGTTTCCATTACTACCCACATGACTACAGATTGTCTCCTAATGTATCTTTTTACTTCCACTCTCTCCCCCCGACTTTCCAATCTCACCTTACTATACATGTCAGCAAAATTTCTGTTCCATCTCTACCCGGTTATATCACTCCCTACTGCTTCAAACTCCTTAACTTGGTATACGAGGCCTTCTACTGGCACTATCACCTGTTCTATCCCACATACTTTAGGTCCTAGTCAACCCAAATTCCTCTCTCTGATATGCTCTATGTTCTCTTACTTCTGTACCATTACTCATACTGCACCTTTTGCCTGGGATGTCCTCCCTCTCCCATCTTTTTTATCTGTTATATATTTACCAGCCCTTTAAAGCCCAACCCAAATGGCACTTTCTCCAAGAAGTCCTCCCATATCTCCACTGTTAGTAACAAATTTCCCCACTGACCCTGATCTGACACAGCACTTTGTTTTGAATTCTAATCCACTAATCAAGTAGTAACGTGTATTGTACTGATCTTGGCTTCTTTCTTAAACTCTTACTAGACTGTCAGCTCCATGAGGACAGGGATAATCTCTTCTAACTTATTATCTCCCTTAGGACCCAGTAGAGCGCTCTGTACATCACTGGAGCTAAATAAACATTGGCTCAATGCTGAATGAATGAGCCTGCAGTTTTTTTGTCTTGGAGAACAATGATGATTCTATTTTCAAACCCAAATTTTATTTTCCCATCAACAATAATGAAGTTTCCTAAGAAAGTTCCCTAGAACGGAAAACTGAGAAACATTCTACCGGTCTGTGTTACAGAAATCAAACATGTACTTCTGGGTAAATGGACGTAGCATTCTTGCATGAAATTTGATCTGAATTTTACAATAATTGCATTAAACACTCATGTACAGCAATTATAGAAGATGTACAAATCTGTGATTACTTAATCTATTGCTATGGACTATTTAATTAACTACATTTTAGGGACTAAAATAACTATCTCTACATTCTTTGGTCTTGACTAAAACCTAACACCAACTCTGCTGAGGCTTATTTTGTACCAAAATACTTTCACACTTACAGATTCTTTCAATAAATTGAGTGCAGAACTGCTGAATACCTTAAAACACATCATAAATCTTTACAATGACCTTGTGTGCGATAACTATTGTCATTTTAAAGATTAGGAAATGGACCCAAGGCTACCCAGTGACTCAGAAGTGGCAGGAATAGAAACCATAGGCAATGAGACATGATGCTGCTTGTAAAGGAGCTAGCAAGGCCACTAAGTCCTTGATAAAAGAAGCTGTCTATTCTAAAAGCAGAATTTCCAATATTAAACAATTATTCTTCCCATAGTATACACAAATACACACACACACACACACACACACACACACACACACACACACACACACACACACACACACACATACATTTTGCCCCTTCCTATTATAGCTTTTCTCCAAAAGCCCACTTTTACCTTGGCCTTCACTGCATCATAACGGATTTGAGAAAACTCCCGGAGACCAAAAGAACCTCCAACGACGAGTATCTAAAATATGAAAATAAAAGGGGAAACACAGTGAGAAGAGTAGAATAACAATATCTCTTTGCATTTCTAATCCTAATGCCAGTACAATCAAAGACACTGTATGGACCTGGAAGGACAACATGACTGGTTTAAAAGATAATAATAACGAGAACACATAGGCTACCATGACTCCAGTTAAAGTTTTATCCATTTTTCCAGCTTGACACTGTACCTTCAGCTCATTATCATGCAAGATCTTTAAGAAGTGCTCTTAGACTACTAGAACCAAGGAGATCAAAGAAAGAAGAAAAAGGGCTCATACATCAAAAAATATTTATGGTCACTTTTTTGTGGTGGCAAAGAACTGGAAACTAAGGGGGTGCCTATCAATTAGGGAGTGACTCTAAAAATTATGGCATATAAATGTAATGTAATACATTTTTTAAATGACAAAAGGGATGAGTTCAGATAAACTTTGGAAGATTTGTATGAACTGATGCAGAATAAAGTGCCAGAAGAACAATTTGTACTAAAACAACATTTTAAAAACAAACAACATTGAACTATTTAAGAACACTGACCAGTGTAACGACCAACTAAACATACAGGAGACCGATGATGAAGTCTCCTTTCTGCCTTTCAGGTGATGAATCAAGGCTCACAATAAGACAGATACAGACACAGATATGCGTGTATGTATACATGTGTGTATATATGCATATCTTATACATAGATGTGTTATATATAATTTGGAACACAGACAGTGTGGATTTTCTTTTTCTTTTTTTCCAATGAGAGTAGGAGGAAAGAAAATAAATGCTTGTTAAATGGAAAATAAAAAACAAAAACAGCCTTCAGATGCTCTCAGAATGTGGTTACTTCACATACCAATCTCCCAAGCAGAAACAATCTTCCTTACTTTTCCATAAAGGCTTATAAGACTGTCACTGGCCAGGCCACCGTTCTCTTCAGCCTCAGGCCTTGAAGACGCAGCCTGCGCTTGCATTTTCTTATGCTTCGGGAACTTAACTGGCAGTTTATGCTCTAGACTAGGCTTTAGTTTTGTGTACTTTCTATTGCCAGAGAAGTCAATGAAAACCCCTTTTACAGAATCTAACAAAGTATGAATACGTAAAGTTCATATTCTTGTCTTTGAGCTCCTCAGAACAGGACCTTTGTCTGAGTGCTTCTCTTTATTATATAACTGTTTACAAATATTAATTAGCAGTAAATTTCTGGTGAAGCTTTTATTGTCAATTCACTAGAAAATGAGCATTTCAACCATCTGAGGTTTTTATATTTAGTAAGCACAAACAACACACAAAACACCATAAAAGCCCAACCAGCATGCCTATCCACATGATTAGCATAACTGAAACTGAATTCAAACTGAGTTCAGACCACTCTATACAATGACCACTTTGTGGGTAGTGGACACAACCGAGAAATCGGACCTGAAGCAGACCTCAAGCTTCTGGTCTCACTGGATCGTTAGGTCAGAAAGGGTCCGAGTAACCCCCCAACGCTGCTTCTGCTGGGAGCCTTGCCCAGCTAATCCCAGCTAATCCCAGCAGACCCGGTCCGTCTTCTCTGCACCCTTTCCATACTCACCTGCAGTCGGCACTTTATTCAATTCGATTCATTTCAATAAACACCATCAACATAAGATGTCTTAAAGTCTATATAAGATACAGCCCCTGCCACCATGAATCTTACAGTCTGGGGCCAACACAGAAATAACTATAGTTAGATGCATTTATAACTGGTTATTCCTGCAGCGTATGGATGCCCTTTATCAGCAAAGACTAGAATCCTACAACCCAGAAGCCTGCCCCGTGGAGGGCTGCGGCCAAAGAAAGGTGCCATCTGGTGGTGAAAGTGGGGAAAAGCCTCTCTGCGCTTAGCCTGGGTCCGGCTACAGAAACCAGGAGCTACATACAACATTATCTATCTCTAAGGTCATTTCACAGGGCCTTATGCTTTTTGGCATAACCGTCAAGAATTCCATGCTATGATGTGGCATCAAGGTAGAACTTTAGTGGGAAATAAGCATCTCTTCATGCAATCACTCCATGACAGGTAAACACCAACTCCTATATGTCTCTCATTTGATTAAACACAAAATGTTATGTGAGGTCTAAAGAGGGAAGGGGCAGAAAAGTATTTATCGACAAGTGGACTCACTGAAAATTTGCTATAGGAGCTAACACCTCAGCTGGGCTTTAGAGGATGGGCAGGGATTTACTAGGGAAACTCCAGGCATAGGGAACAGATAGAGCAAAATGTGGGGTGTACACGGAGATGTCAAAAACTTTCGGAGTTCAGCACACAGGGAAGGATGGTGGTATGAGGTAAGGCCAGAAACGTAGGGTGGTGCCAAATCACAGACGAGCACGAAGGACAGTCAAAGGAATATGAGGTTACTTGGTAAGTAACAGGCAGGCCTTGACAAAGTTACTTCTGACAAAGCGTCAGGACCAGATATCCACAAGGAAGAGTGTTTGAAAACAGAGGGGAGAAAATAAGATTAGGAAGCCCTATTAATGCCCAGCAGTACAAGCAGGTAGTGATGAAAGCCTATATAATGGCAGTAGCACTGAAAACATAGGGCGGGTTGGATGACAGAGACCTGGCAAAGCCAGAACTGGCAACATCTGATCAGTGGCCTGATATAAGTAAGGCAGAAGGAAATATCAAAGATGATCTCATTGGCTTCACCCACTAATCCGAAGGGGAGTTTGGAAGAAAACCGATCAGCCCAGTTTTAGACAAATTGAGTCTAAGGTGCTAGTAGAAGATCTACAAAGAGATCCAGGTCGCTGGGAAGGCGAGCCACCTCCCAGCTCCTGACCGAGCCCTGATACTCCTTGGACCACAATGCCCACCGCGTATGCCTGCAATAAGGTGGAGCTCCTGAGATCTCATAAGACATAATGACACCCGCCAAAAGGGACCCCGAATTTAATACTCACCCTCCCTCTGCCAGAACTCATCCCCAGATGCTTAGCATACACCCTCCCCTTTTTTGCTCTCCTGATTCCAGTGATACTGAACCTCTGATTGGGGAAGAGCAAACTCTCCTCTTTGGATCCCAGATTTCCAGCTCCTTTCCTATAAAACATTTCAATTCTACCCTCTGGATCTGTCTGCTCCTTTCACTGTTCCCTCTGTAATTCCTGCTCCATAATTAAAAACTTCTCACATTACTCCTAGAAGGATACGGCAGGTCAAGTGATGCCCCCAAAAAATTATAGTTTTACTTTAAAATAAATATTTTATCCCTCTATCTCCATTTTCTTTGTCTAATGAATAGAAAAAACATACTGGATTAATTAAAGGAGCTTGGTCCTTTTGAGGTATTCTTAAATCTGGTCCTTTTAGAGTCCCGGCTTCCCCCGCCCCGCCCCCAACAATACCGCATCCCTAGCCATACTACCTACACTTTTTCTCATATCCCTTGACTCACAGGTCACAATCAGATAGTCAGAACTGTCCTTGCTCCCCAGTGCCAATGTGAGACTTGACTTTTATCATCATTACCATGTAAGCTATTAAAGCTTAAAGGGGCGTGAAGATTTTTGGCATACCTAATGTTTTCTCAGATACCATAACTTTTTTTCTTCAATCTAATGAATTCCCATGACCTCCACCCCGGCTGTACACAACAGAGCTGATCATACCCTTGATCTAGTCAAAGCCCACAAGTGTCCCGCTTCCATTTACCAAAATTCTTTTATTCAACCAGAATCTTTTATCATCGTATCTCTCCCTCTGCTTTACTATTTGCTTAAACCTATTCTTTGTTGTCACTTTCAATTCCAATCCCTCCACACCTTTCCCAGGCTGTCACCTGTAAATAAACTACAATCTCCTCTCTTCCAAGTCTGGACACCATGGTGAACCCATTCAGCTCAATACTGTCCTCTTCTCTCAAGTCCCTAAATCCCCATATATTATCATTCACTTGATCCACCCACTTCCACTAGCTATCATTCCATATCTCTCTTCCCTTTTGTGACTGAGCTCCTTAAGAAGGCCATCTACAATAGGTGCCTCCACTTCCATTTCTCTTAATTCTCTAGAATCTGACTTCCAACCTCATCATTCAGCTGAAACAACTCTCTCCAAAGTTACCAATGATCTCTCAATTTCCAAATCAAATGGCTTTTTTTCAATCTTCATCCTTCCTAACCCCTCTGCAGCCTCTGAGACACTGTCAATTACTCTCTTCTCCTTAATGTTCTCTTCTCTGTGATTTCCACATTTTTCCATCCTCTATCGTGATTCCCCTCCTCCCTTTCTGACCACTCCTCAGTTTCTTCTGCATCTTAGTACAGGTCAGGCCTGTTAATCTTGGATTTCCCACAGGGCTCTGTCCTAGGTCTGCTTCTTTTATTCTTCTATATCACAGGTCAGCAAACTACTGCCCACAGACCAAACCCAGCCTATCTATTTTTCTAGGCCAGTGAACTAAGAATTATTTTTACATTTCAAAAGTTTTACTGTATTTTAAAATGTAAAAGTCATTCTTAACTTACAGGCATACAAAAATAAGCTGGTTTGCTGACCCTGCTTTATACTATTTCACCTGGTAATCTCATAAGCTCCCAGAGATTCAAAAGATCGTCTCTATATTAATGATATTCAGCTCTACATATCCAGCCCTAATCGTTCTCGATCTCTAGACTTGCATCTCTAACTGCTTGCTGGACATCTCAAACTGGATGGCCTAGGCACATCTTAACCTCAACATACTGGAAACTGAATTCATTATCTTTCCTCCCCAAACCCTCCCTAAGGACACTACTATCCTCCCAGTCATCCAGGCTTACAACCTCACTCTCTCTCCCACTCCCATATCCAATCTGTTGCCAAGTTCTTTCAATTTTACCTTCTTAACATCACTCATATATGTCCACTTCTCTCCTCTGACCCTGACATCACCTCAGTGCAGGTCACTGTCACCTTATGCCTCAACTATTGTAAAAGCCTGCTAGTTGGTCTTCCTGACACAAGACTCTCCTCACTCCAGTCCATTCTCCACTCAGTCATCAAAATGGTCTTCCTAAAACAGGAAGATCATGTCATTGCCCATATTCAATAAAGTTTAGGGGCCTTCTCTAGTCATCCGGATTTGCCACTAGTCCCAGACAGCTCTAGAGGAGAAAGTGAATCTGGTGACTTTGCACTGCTCTCCCTTACTTAAATCCAATTCACCAGCAAGTCATAGATAGCATCACCTTCCTGAGGCCACGGTCCCCTTCAAGAATTAAGGACAAACAACAATCTACGAGTAGTACTGGGGGCCCCACTGGGGAACAAAATGGCCAGTTCTAGTTGGGAACTGCAACTCCACCCTTCCTTCCTCCTCTCTTCTCCTCTCCTCTCCTCTCTTCTCCTCCTTCCTCTCCCTTATTACATACAGGATACCATACCCTTACTGGTGGGTGCTCTGTCCACAGGAATATAAATTTTGATCACTGAAACCTCCAAATACATCTTGGGTTTATGGACTAAATTTCTTTCTTCAGGATCATGCCTTAAAGTTAAACTCAGTTCACTCTGGCTTTCATTGATTGGCCAACAATAGGTCCCAGCCCAAGCCCCATTTAGTGGTCACTGTTTGGGCCCACATTGGCTCACAGTAAATATAAATAGTAATTGTTTCTGTTTTGGCCAGAAACCCTCCACGATGGATTTTTTTTTTTTACTAGGTAAAAGAGGCCATTCTTTATCTCATTTCTTACCTAGCCTTAATCACTGATAGGGTGTTGCCTCAGTCAAACTGAGACCTGGCAAAGACCTTAGCTTAAAAAGGCCAAGGTCTCCCACTGCATCCAGTTCTAATTTATATCTTGCCAGTGGACCCAGATGTTTCAGGAGGAAAATGTAAGGCTGGTGACTTTGCCCAGCCCTCCCTCACTTAAATCCAATTCATGTGCAGGTCATGGCATCACCTTCCTGATGCCATGGTCCTCTTAGAGAACAAAGGACAAACAGCATTCAATAAAGTTTAGTGGCTCCCTATACCTCCAGAATCAAAACACCTTCCTTGTTTGGCATTCAAAGCCCTTCACAAACTCATCCCCTTCTACAACCTTTCCAGTCATCCATCCCTCTGCCACATAGGCTGTGGTTCAAGGGTTCAGGACCTCTTTGCTGTTGTTCAAACAAGATACTCCATCTCCTGTCTCCAGGCACTTTCACTGTCTCATATACCTGAAATTCTCTCCCTCCCTGTCTCTACCTCCTAAATGTCCTGGCTTCCTTCAAGTCCCAGCTGAAATCCCACCTTCTATGAGAAGCCTTTCTTAATTTCCCCTCCCTTTCTTCTAGTGATTATCTCCAATTTATCTTTTATACATCCTGTTTGCACAGAATTGTCTCCATGTTGATTCCTATTAGATTGAGTTCCCCAAGAGCAGGAATTGCCTTTTGTCTTCCTTTGTATCCCCAGTGCTCATACAAAGTGTTTGGCACATATTTGTGTACTTAATAAATACTGACTGACTGATGGACTTCATTCCAGTCTCTGATGAAAAGGTGGCCCTTCCCCTAGCCAAGGCAAACCCTGCCCCAACATGCACAATTGAAGCCATTCCCCAAGAGTTCTCTCTTCTTTTTCATCTCTTACATTATCCTCATTATCTCTCTGAATTCAGTCTATGATGAAGATGGACTCCTTCTTCTTACCAAGGACAACCCCTATGTATGGGATAGGGATTCCTTCCCTTTCCTTCTTCTCTATAGACTGCCCTCACTCTCATCTCCTTTTTCTCTCTAATCTTCCACCTCTTCCTATTTTCTGGCTCCTTTCCTTCTCTCTACAAATATAGCCATGTTTCCCTGACCCTTCAAAAAACCTCACTAGATCCTGCCATCCTCTCACCCTACATCTTCCTTCCTTTCCCTGCTAAACTCCTTGAAAAAAAAACATTTATACATCTTTCTTCAACTTCCTCTGTTCACTCCCTTCTACATCCATCCTGGCTTCTGACCTTATGTTTCAAATGAAACTACTCTTTCTAAAGTTATCAATGACTCCATATATAATGGCAGTTTTCTCAGTCTTCGTCCTTCTTGACCTCCCTGTGGCATCTGACACAGCTAACCAGCTTCTCCATCTGAATACTCTTTCCTCTCTGGGATTTTGTTAAACTGCTCTCTTGCTTCTCTTCCTACTTTCCTGACTGCTCCATCTCAGCCTCCTGTAATATATCTTCATTCACGTTAGCTACACTGACCATGTACCTCCAAGTTTCAATCTCAGGTGGTTTTCTCTCTCTATTACCTCATTTGGCAACCTCATTGGCTTCCATCAGTTCAATTATCTCCATAGGAATGATTCCCAGGTTTTTATTTCCACCCCCTAGTCCTCCCCTGAGTTCCAGCCCTGCATCACCAATTGCCCATTAGATATTTCAAATTAGATGCCCTGGGAAGATCTATATGCATCTCATATGTACCTATATGTGAGTGTGTGTATGTGTGTATAAATACATACATATAGATAGGTACATATAAGATGCACACAGAATATATATATTCAACATATGTTGTCCTTCCCTCTTTAGAATGTAAGCTCCTTGAGGACAAGTATTGCTTTTGCCTCTCTTTATATCCCCAGTACTTAGCACACCTGCCAGCACTAAGCATTCAACAAATGCTTGGTGATTGATTGAGAATCACCCACATAGAAAAGAGTATTGATTACAGCTGTAAGAAAGAATGTAATTGCTAAGGGACAGAGTTCAGAGAGAGAAGAAAAGCAAGCCAAGACTTCGAAAATACCTTCCTTAACTGGCTAAGACAAAGAAGAGAAGCAAGTGAAGGAGCGGTTAAAGCTGGAAAGTGGGGTACCTTTGATGCCTTGAGGTCAAAAGGCCAGAGGGTTAATAATAACAAAATAATTATTATTATTCATATTTCATACGGAACTTTAAGATTTACAAAGCATTTTCATCCTAACAACTCTGCAAAATTGGCAGTATAAATATTATTTGCATTCTGTAGAGCTTAAGGTTCATAGTTCACAACTACCAATGATAGTGGCATCAGGGACAGTCTCCCCTCAAGACAAACCTAGCCAAGGAAGAGAAAATGCACCGGCTCCAACGATCACAAAGCACTGCCAAGCCTCCAACGGTATCCACAACAGAAATCACCTACACAATGACCTAAGCTATCATGTGTAACTTCCTTCCCTCTGGGGAAAAAAGACTGGTAAATGATAAGCTTCATATCTACCCAGTGTTTGATGTATCAAATGTCAGGTTCTTCCATTTAATTGTATGTCAAAGCCAAGGCATTCTTTAAAAAAAAAAGTTCCAATTTGAAAGTATGAGATTTTTTAAAAGGTCAAAGAAAGACTTTTGTTTTTTAAAATTGGAATGACCTCAGCATACAGGGCCTGGAGTCCAGAAGACCTGAGTTCAATTACGACCTTAGACACTTACTAGCTGCACGACCCTGGGCAAGTCACTTAGTATCTGTTTGCCTCAGTTTCCTCATCTGTAAAATGGGGGCAATAACAGAACTTAACTCCCAAGGCTGTTGTGAGGATCAAATGAGGTAATATTTGTGAGGCACTCAGCACAGTGCCTGGCACAATTAGCTATCACTATTATATTTGCAGGCAGATAGGAGAAAGTCAGGGAATATTGAGAAATGAGTGCGAGGGGATGATTATGTTATCCTAGAGAAAGCAGAGGGAGCTGGGATTTAGGTGGCATTGTGAATAAAGGGCACAACTTGAAGTCATGAAGACCTGAGTTTGAATCCTGCCTCAGACTCTATGAACCTGGAAGTCATTCAATCTCTATTCCTCAGTGTTCTCACCTGTAAAATGGAGCTAATAACAGCACCTATCTCACGGGATTGTTGTATATGTAAAGCACTCTGAAAACCTTAAAGTGATGTATCAATACTAATTATGATTGTCATTATTAATTGTCAAGAGCACAGCTAGAAGGATCAGCATGAAGGAAGCTGATCTTCTCTGAGACAGGAGATGAGCAATGATGCTGCAAGACTGACACATGGAGAAAGTGGGCAGATTGGCCTCACTCTTCTCCACTAAGCAGAATACTGGGCCACCTGTGCTTACTTTCTGTTGGCTTCATGAACATTCCTCATCCCTCCCCCATCCAAGTCTGCTGCCCACTGGAGGAAGCCATGTCCTTATCACGCTGGTATCCTGGCACCTACCATCATGTGTAACCAGTTGTATAATCTACCCAAGCAGACTTGAGATTTTCTATAGGTGAACCCACCTGTGCTGGAAATATCCAGTGTGCTAGATGTGGTGGAAGCATCCAGTGTGGTGACCTCTGCACAAAGACCACGGTTAACAAGTGCTGATCAAATTCTTTAAGAAAACTGAAGGTACTCACACACAAAAATTCCTGAAACAATTTCTCCACCTCCCCTCATCTTGTTATAGTTTACCTGCCAGAAGGCTGTTCTGTTCCATAGTTCTGCTGTAGGGTCACAACAATTTTAATCTCTTCGCCCAAGTGTCTACTCTAGTTTATAAGGGTAAAAAAGTGCCTCAGAAATGCAGAGACTTAGACAGAAGCCTAAGATTTTTTTTTAACTCTGAAATTTCTCAAAAAAAAAAGAAAGAAAGAAAAAGTAATTTCCCTGGTAGAAGTTAAAAGCTACATTTTGCTATGTTCAGGGTGAGGGGAGGAGTGTCATTGTCACTCACAAGGACCTCAGGTGGGTAAATAACTACAAAGCTACTGGAAATTACAAATGCAAACATGTTGATGGATGCATTTCCTTCATTTAGGGAACAGGAGACCCAAACATACAATGGGTACAATGTTTATAAATTAGTAAAAGGGAAAAAGAAGCGGAGAGAGAAGGTAAATCAGATAAAACAAATGTAAAGGGAGCATCCAACAAAGAACAGCCGAAGTCACGTGTATTCTACCCTGACAAAAACAGTGTGTGTGAGCTCCATCTCACTGCTCATCTCTTTCTTTCTTCCTTCTTTCTTTTTGTTTTTGGTGGGGTTTTTTTTGAGTGGGGAAGGCAAGGCAATTGAGGTTAAGTGACTTGCCCAAGGTCACAGCTAGTAAGCGTGTCAAGTGTCTGAGGCTGGATTTGAACTCAGGTCCTCCTAACTCCAGGGCCAGTGCTCTATTCACTGTGCCACCTAGTTGCCCATGTATACTTCTTTCTAAATCAAGTTTTTCAATTTATTCATATACTACTTTTGATTTGCCACCACAATGAATTAATCACAGTGGTACCATTACAATTAGCCAAAGACAGAAGGGAACCCGGAGTTCATATAATCCGACTCCTTCATTTTGCAGATAAAAAAAGAGAGGTTAAGGCAAGCCAAATGATTTCCCCAAAGAAAAAGAACTAGCCATTCAAAGTTAAGACTCAAACTAAAACCAGCCCTTCCGATCCTTCAGATAGTCAATGACGATATATTTTCTACCCTGAAGGAACTTACATTCTAATGTAAGACACAGATTAAAACAAGCTGAAAAGCAGGAGAGGTCATCTCCAGTCGTAGCAGAGGTGAGAAAAGAAGACCTAGCTGGACTGGATGCCCTCATTAAATGGAGTTTCTGGGAGGAGCATCAAATCAGAAAAAGGGGCCACAGTAAAGAGCAATGTGGTTTGGGGTTGCTGGAAACCCCAAAATATAAATGTACAGGATAAATCTGCCCAGAAAGAATTCCAGCACTCAAGCCTTTTTCTAGTCAAGGGACAGTTTATTGAACCACCAAAAGGAGCAGGTGAGATTCTTAGGGAATCTGTAATTTGATGAGGATAGTGCTGATGCTTATATACAAAAAAGACAGTGAAAGGCACTAGATGGGATTAAGGAGTGGTAAGTAATCTAACTGAGCCAGGTACAAGGGTGAAAGGATCTAGATGGGACTAAGGAGTGGGCCAAGCCAGACTATCAAGTATCTAGGCCAGCTGGGGTGGGCCAGATGCCTTGGGCAAGATGCCAGAGATCTGGGCTGCTGAAATGTAAGGGAAAATTCAGATAATGAGTTGTTTCAGAGAGTATATCTAAATGTGTGAATTCCAGGACTAGAGTGAGGCTTCTAGGATGAAGAGGTTTCTGGGGCATGGTAGAGAAGTACGGAGTACAGTCAGGAATTAATTACTCCAGCTATACTCTAATTCCGTCAGATTGGCTGAAAAACTCCTAAACCTCCTGAAGGAGTCTAAATATTTCTTCACATTAGCCCATCAAAATATGAAAGGGGTACACCCGTTAAAGGATGTGAATGGATCACTCCCAGTTTCCTAGACTTTACAATATGGCTACTTTCAATGGGTCACTCAGGATATGAGAAGCTTAAGGTTTACAAGGTATGAATACAACCACTGAAAGAACAGGGCTAAAACCTTAACTCTCTTTCCCATTCAGTAATTCCATCAAGTGGATTGGGAAAACCCAACTGATCCCCGCATAAAACCACTTCCGGCCCCAAACTACTCTCATAATACTCTTTATGTTCAATGCTTTCTTCTTTGCTACCCATGCCTTCCCGTGTAGTGAGATCCTGGTACAGATGCTCTAAGCACTACATTAGTATGGATCAGGGGTGGAGAACATGCAGCCTCAAGGCCACCTATGGCCTTCTAGGTCCTGGGCATGGACTTTTGGGTGACTCCGAGTTTTACGGAACAAATCCTTTTATTAAGGGGATTTTTTCTGTGAAGTTTGGATTCATTCAAAGGGTCATACAGGACCTAGAGGCCCACATGCGGCCTTGCAACCTAGCTCTGAGAATACACAGATAAGAGTCTCCAAAATTCTAGCTCAAGGCCCTAGGAACAAGCCCATACATTATCTTCTCTTCAGTCCAGGATAAATTTATAAGATGGGATAAGTAAGACACCACACCCTTACCTTTCTTTCTTTTCTTGATTCCCCCTCCCCCCAACCAAATCTCAAAATATGGAAAGGAGGAAACAGACAACATCTTGTCTCTCCACTAATTAAAATATTAGAAAGTCCCAAGTAAAACTGAGAAGCAGATATAAACTCCAAAAAGAAAGCCTCTTAAAGTTACAAAAGTCAAGGAAGTTGGGCCATCCTGTGAGCTACTAGCATTTCACAGTCTGTGGACCCTGGCATTTTCACAGCTATCAACGATGGGCAACTGACAGATTTCAGACCCAGGAATGTTTTTAGCTCTTATCCTTCAGCTGTTCCAGAGCTGTCCAGTGCTGGCTTTACAATCAGCAATACTGAGTTCAAATCTCAGTCTGCCACTTCCACCTGGGTCACTCTGGGAGTTTCTGAAGCTTTGTGGGTCCCAGGTTCCTTACTTTATAAAAGAGGGTATTGGACTTGATGAGATCACCTCTAATACCTCTTCCGTAGCTCAGAATCTATGATCTTACTAGAACATCTAAGTTTGCTGAGTAATTATCCTTTCATGTCTCTGGAGTGCTGACAGATATCACATTGCCATCCAATCGGAGAGCATCTGCTACTAAATGATAGTAACTTCCAAAAAAAATAGCCACTGGAGCCCATAACAACTACCTCATGGATTCATCGTTAAGAAAATACTTTATAAAAAACTGTATAAAGTGCTATATGAAAAAAATAAAAATACCGTATGAGTTGTTACTGTTACATTTAAGCAGCCATTTCTTTAGTCCAGCCTCAAATTTACTGTGAGTAGATCAAGTTTTGAAATCTCATTTGGTGATTCTGGTATTCTACAACACTACCACGCCATAAAGTTTTCACAGAAGTAGATGGCTCAAGAAATCAGATTCAAAACTTCCACAACTTGCTGCTAAAGGCAATCCTCATGCCATATTATTTATCGTTGCCTGTGATAATGGTATACCAGCACAACTAACCAAAACCCGAATTATTTTGTGTTTTTTCTCCAAACCAGCCAATGGGGTATGTATGTGCATATATACCATCTGGGTTCGGTATTTCACTTGCAGCCTTGAGTTATGCCAAGAAGAGTAAAAGGAGTTGAAAAGGCTCAATGAGAATCTTATGCAACAACTTGGAAAGCCAAAAACACCATAAGGGAACCAAATGACCACGCTGCCTTACAATTACCTGGCATAATTTATATTCCGCAATTTGTCTATAAAGGCTTCCAAATTTTTTTGTTTACATTGAGACATCTGAAAGCAATCCAAAGTTTTGTCTAGGCCTCCATTCTTGTTCCTATTTTTACCCAATACTTCTCTTCTTTTGCTTTTTTAAATTTACTAGCATTAGGAGAGCTGTAATTTCCTAGATGTAGGATTTATTTTCCCCATTTTCAAAATTCTTATTGGGAAAATAACAACACCCTGTTGGCTAATTCCAACCTCACTATATAAAGGACCTAATTAAAGTCTTGGAATAATCCAGCAGAAAGAGGGCTTGCCAGGCTTCAGAAATCAAACTCTCGGCACCTGGGTCTTCATTATTGCTGCATTAGTTGTGCTGCAGGTCCTACTTTGTAAGCGAGGCTCACGAAAAGAATAACACATGCACACCGTGCAAGGCAAACATGGCTGGGGATTCACACACCAGCAGGAACCAAGATAGGAAATCATTCTCATCTCAGCAAACAACATCATAAAACCCAGGCCGCCTCCTCTCATCTGTATCTCCCAGAGTTCTGGCGTATAACAGGCTTCTGAAACCAGGGGAGTTCTCAAGGACCCCTCTCTTCCAAAAAGGCTCTGCCACCATTCCGACCATTCACGTGAAGAAGACAGTCTCTGTAACATGGTCTGACCACAGGGCTGGTGCCCAACAGATACATTAGCTTGAGGAAACAATGAGCCGGGAAGAGAGGCCTTTCTAATAATGGGGGGAGGCCGCAAACCTAAACAAAGGCGTGCACGTTTCAGGCATCTAAGAGGAACTGTCAAGCATTTCAAAGAATATTATTAACTAATGAATTCTGGGGAGTCAAGTGAAATACAATGAGCTCATTTTAAAAATAACTGTTTATTGATGGATTGAAATGGACAAACATGAAATTACATTTTCAACTCAGAAATCTTAGCTTGCTGAAAGTAAAACCCAACACATTCTAACACCATTAGATGGCAGATCAGTTACGAGAAGGGTGAAGTTTTAAATTATTTTCACTGACGTTCACACAAGTGCTTTTCGTACGTGATCTTCTCTGAGCTTCACAATAACTTTATGTCCTATAGGAATTGTCATTCCCATTTTATACACGGGGAACTGAGATTCTGAGAGATTATATGACTTGACCAGAGTCACAGTACTAATAAATATAAGGCAGAGAATCTGAATGCAGCTCCTCTACTCTACAATCTACCCACTACGCGTGGATCTTTCACATTGTCCTATCGATTACTACAGGCACAGAAGTAGGTGGATGGATGCACTTACACATCTGTGTGTGTGTGTGTGTACATAAGCACATACACACAGTATACACACATTATACACAACTTATATGTATGTATGTGTGTATGCATGATCATGAAAAGAACAGTTTTCCCGTGAAGCTGACTGCCCTCTGGTTTCATACACTGATGAGGTGAACTAATGCCTCTCGTGCTGTTCCATTATCAAGAATAACAATTCCAGGCTATCATTAGGAAATAGAGAAGATTCAGTGTTAATGAAATAAATCAGTAAGCATTTAAGTTCCTATTACATGCCCATCACTATACTACATGCTAAAAATATAAGTATAAAGAATGGAAAAACCCCTACTCACAAGGAACTTACCTTCCAATAGCAGAAACAACAAGGACCTACGTAAACATAGAAGATGGATACAACCATCTGCCCCATGGACACAGAGTAGACAGGGAGAGGTGGGGTAGCATGTAGGGAGACAGTAAGCACCGTGCAGATCGAGAGGACAGTGATCGAGCTGCAACTTAACGGAAAAGAGGGGCTCGGTGAGGGGGAGGCAAGGAGGTAGTAGATTCCAGGACTAGGAGCCGCCAGTGCAAGCCCTCAGAGGCAAAGACTGGAGTGCAGCGTGGGAAGGACAGAGAGAAGGCCAGTTTGGCTGGAGCGCAAAGTGCAGAAGGGGGAGTCACTCCCGTGCCATGAAGCTGTTAAGGCAAACTAGAGCTAGGTTGTGTAGGGCTTTAAAAGCTAAACAAAAAAGACAACAGGAAGCCAGTAGAGATGATTGAATAGAGGAGTCACACGGTCAATTCTGTGCTTAAGGAAAATTACTTTGGCAGCAATATGTAGGATAGATGAGAACGGGAAGAGACTTGAGGTAAGGAGACCAATTAGGAGTCTGTGGCAATAATCTAAGAAAGGAAATGAGGGCCTATATTAAAGTGGCAGCTATATGAGAGGATAGAAGGGGTCAGATGCAGCAGATGTTATGAATGACTAGATGTGTGTGATGAAGAGTGAAAAGTCCAAAATAATTCTAAGATTAGGAACCTTGGAGAATGGAAGATGGCTGTGCCTTCAACAGAAATAAGGAGGTTTGGAAGAAGAGAGGATTTGGGGAAGAAGATAATGAACATCTAAGATTTAAGATTTCTCTAGGGCATCCAGTTTGAAATGTACAACAAGCAAGTGGTTATGTAAGGCTGAAGCTTAGGGGACACACACACAGATGTGTTGTGTGTGTGTGTGTGTGTGTGTGTGTGTGTGTGCGTGCATGTATATATGTCTGTGTGTATGTGCGGGTAGGTGGTACACTGGACAGAGTGCCCAGTCTGCAGTCAGGAAGACTCATCTTCCGGAGTTCAAATCTGACCTCAGACACTTATCAGCCATGTGACCCTGGACAAGCCACTTCTAACTATGTTTGCCTAAGTTTCCTCATTTATAAAACGAGCTGCAAAAGGAAATGGCAAACCCTCCGCAGCATCTTTGCCACAGAGAGCTGAACATGACTGAAAACTAAACAACAATAATAATGTGTATCTATACACACATGTTACATATGAAGACGTGCCTTGGAAATCCTGGAGGCTCAGTTCCATTTCCAGCTCCATCACAATAAGATGAATCACAAATTTTCTGGTTTTTCAATCAATAAAAGTTATGCTTACACTAAAATGTAGTATATTAAGCATGCAATAGTATTATGTCTTTAGAAATGTGCATACCTTAATTTAAGAATATTAATAAAAAACACTAACCACCCTCTAAGCTTTCAGGGAGTTTTAATCGTTTTGCGAACAGAGAATTTTGACTCGATGTGGATGACCACTGATCAGGGTGGTGGTTGCTGAAGGCTGGGGTGGCTGTTACAATTTCTTAAAATAAGACAACAATGAAGTTTGCCAAATCAACTGACTCTTCCTTTCACTTGAACACTCAGAGGCCATTGAAGAGTTATTCATTGGCCTAATTTCAATATTGTTGTGTCTCAGAGAATTAATGAGGCCCAAGTAGCAGGAGACAGAGAACAGTGGGTCAGTGGAGCAGTCATTTAAGTTTACCATATTACACGGGCATGGTTCATGGTACCCCCAAAACAGTCACAGTAGTAACATCAAAGATCACTGATCACAGATCCCTACAACAGATATAACAATAACAAAAAACTCTGAAATATTGCAAGAATTACCAAAATCTGACACAGAGACATAATGTGAGCACATGCTGTTGGAAAAATTGCACCGACAGAACTGCTTGATGCAGTTGCATCAACCCTGTTGCAGATGCAATAGGGTTGCCACAAACTCTCAATTTGTAAAAAATATATCGGCAAAGGGCAATAAAGTGAAGCACAATAAAACATTTTGGCTATTTACAGATGTACTGCATATATAATATATACATACATTATGTGTATGTTGTATTTGTGTAGATAGATAGATGGATGGATGGATGGATGGATGGATAGATAGACAGACAGACAGACAAATATAGATAGATAGATAGATAGATAGATAGATAGATAGATAGATAGATAGACACATAGATGGACAGATGGATGGATAGATGGATGGATGGACGGACGGATGGACAGACAGACGGAAGGACGGACAGATAGATAGATAGATAGATATAGATAGATAGATAGATAGACAGATAGATAGACAGACAGACATAGATAGATCGATAGATCAATAGATAGATGGATGGATGGATGGATAGATAAACAGATATAGATAGACAGATAAATATAGACAGACAGACAGGTAGATAGATAGATAGACAGATATAGACAGACAGACAGATAGATAGATGGATGGATGGATAAACAGATATAGATAGACAGAAAGATATAGACAGACAGACAGGTAGATAGATAGATAGACAGACAGATAGATAGATAGATAGACAGACAGACCGATAGATAGACAGACAGACAGATAGATATTTGAATGTAACACAATACTCTTTCATGCAGGAAGAAAAGTATTTAAGGAATAAAGCTTTTATGGCCAAAATTTAGAATTCTTTAGCTTGTCAAGATCAATTTAGCTTGTCAGACTGAAGTGGAACTGACTCAATTCAAAAGGAACCAGTATTGCTTTTCCCACCTCCACCCTAGAGAAGAAATATTGCAAGAATTGAGAACAGAGATCCAGGAGTATGATTAGCATTTGAGTTCAAGTTGGCAATTCAAAAAGAAGAGAGATGAGAGGCAGCAGCCACCATGGCTGAGGTTGGGCTGTAGGTAGGGTTATAATGGTGTAGCCCTTCTTTCCATCAGCACAATGGAACAGCCCAAGTTTGTGTGCTGATTATTGCAGAATTTTCCCTCAGAAAGATGTGATAAAATATAGTGACCTACCTATCTCTCCTTGTCCTCTTCTTCCTGGGGAATGTGGGGGAAGGTAGGGGAAAGAAAGGGAAGGCATGTTAAATCCAAAGTTCTTCGGGTTTCTTTGTATTTTCTATTTAATTAGTTTTCTCTCTAGCTCAGATAAAACTCTGATCTATCAGCTTCTGGTTTCAATGATTTATTAACTGTGAATAGGAAGTTGCAAAAAGAGACGGAGACAGTAAGGCATATTATGCACATGAGAAGAGAGAGCCAGAGAAGACTAAGCTGTAGGTGGAACAGTCCTCAGTGGGGGCTCCTGATCTAGATGAGGAAGACTACTGACTGTAAGAGTAACAGAGCCGCGTAAGAGACCACATGATTCCCCTCTGGGCACAAAAGGCGGGTAAGCAAGAGACGCCTTCCTTAGAGGTGGTTTGCCTCTAACAATTTTACTTCGGCCGCACAGCTGCGAAAGAGTGGCCCTGTCCGCCCTTCCACACTGAGGTCAGAGTAATGAATGGGGGCCACAGAGTTTTTCTGCTAACAAACAGCTCCAGCCCAGACTAGCCGACTCTAGCAGTGGAGAGATTAGAGACAAAGAAGGAAGGCCTTTTCTTAGTAGTCAACGATGGTTGTGTTAATAACCTCAGCATCTGCCTCACTAGTTAAAGTGCTAATGAGCTGGAATTCAATTAAGTTAGTTTTCCAGGATGTAACTGCCCTCATACATGACAGCCCACTGCCTAGAGCCAGCCCTGAACCAAATGAAGGATGAGAGATGCTGTAGGAGTCTCACTGGAGAAGGACTTTGTACCCAGGCAATCAACATTCCAGAAAGATAAACCTGATCCATATTAACACACAAAAAGCCAAACCATTTCCTATAACTAAACCAAACAGAAAATAATCAAGAATTCAACATTCAACAACATAGCATCTTTCTTTTATAGGAATATATCCTGTTTTTCTAAACTTTTTACGGACTAGGAGAGTGAGAGGAAGTGGTCCTGTAATTCCATTGATATATTTAACATTCCTATATTCCATTCCCAGAAGAGGAAACTCTGTATTAATCTAAATTGGCACCTTCAAAAACATTTATTAAATGCTTACTACATGCTGGGCACTGTGCTAAGTGCTAGGGATACAAAGAAAGGTAAAAACTAGGAATGCATGTTCTAACAAACAAAAGAGAAGGTTTATGCACTGGGAACACAAAGTAAAATGTCCATATCCAGAAAATACAGCCCACTTTATTTATCACCAGTGATCTGTAACTGAAATGATCTGATTCTGATCATCTGCCCTCCTCTTTGCACTCAGTCCCCCCCCATCCAGATCATTCATCTTTTACTTTCTCCTCTTCATTGATTCTACCTTCAGAATTGAGGCTGGTTTCACTCCAGTGGTAACCACTAGATTCTTTCTATTTTCACCTTTCCCTCTGGTTCTAGTGAAATGTGCTGTTCAGGTTTTTAATTTGGTCATCTTTTTCAGAGCTTGTTGATTCTTAAATCACCTTCTCATCCTGTTTCCTAGGTCGGCTGTTTTTGATAGTAAATAGCTCGTAGGTTTTCCTAATATTTCAGCCTTTTTACTCTGTTCTTTTTACTTTACTTGTTTTATTGAATCATTGAATTCTGTTTGCTCTATCCCATTTTTCAAGGAGGTCACTATTTGAATTACTCTTTTTACCTTCTGTTCTAAGCAGAATATTCTCCTCTAGCTTTTTCTCCAAATGGTCTAATTCCATTTTTTTAATCTCCTATTCCATTTCTTCCATCTATTTATAGTCCTTGCAGCCAAACCTTTTTTTCTGGAGTTCTACTTATACTTACTTTGAAGTTATACTCTTCTTCTGGATTTCCCCTTAGATTTCTCTTAACCCATAGTATTTCTTCATCGTGTTAGGATCCTCTGTTTACTCCCTCCTGCAATCTCAGGTTAGGACTTTGGGCCATGAACAAGGTCTTCTCCTCTCAAACTGTCAGATGGGATGACTAGTTCCTAGAACTATTCCCTCTGCAATCTGGATATTGCTGGCCTGCCAAAATTCTCAACAGGCTGGCTCTGTCTTAGCCCCCAGGCCAGCCCTCTTCCTCAGCCTTAGGCTGGGAGGAAAAGCTAAATTTAGATCCCTGACCTGTTCCCTCTCTGTCTCAATTCTTGGTTTCTAATTAGTGTCCTATTGGCACAACATGCGTACTAGCCTCAGTCCTGTCTCAGTCACAAACAACCAGCCAGGAATTCACTTTGTCCCCTACTGTGGCTCCAAGAATCCAAGAGTAAGATCCCAATGGCTTTGTCTCCCCTTTTCGCCCTTCTCTCTCAGACCAGGTAAACCCTCAGGCTTCCAGACATCTACTGTTGCAATTTTTACACTAGATGAGAGAATTTACATTTTATTGCACCGCTGTTTCAACTAGCTCCCTTTTATATCTTTGCTAGGGTATATCTAACAGAAGCTGGACTCAGCTAGATTTAATCTAACTGCTAAAATCTTTTATATCACCATCTTTGCTGAAAGCCTTTCTAACATGGTTCTCCTACTTTGTGACACGTGAAGATTTGAAGCACAGAAGCAGTCACAGGTTGAAACCTGTCATTTCAATTACAGAACTGAGTCCTTTCAAATTGTAGGCCTCCAAAATGACAGGAGTGATTAGACAAAACACAAGGGTTCTATCACTTAATTGGCAAAATCTAGTCATTTGTAACATAAGAGCTTTGTACCATGATGTTTCCTCTATGAATAGCAGAATGTCTGAAACTTGTTCTAATGGCTTTATTTACAGAACATCTTTCCTTTTAAGGAAATAATGCTCCAGAGTTGTGATCTCTTTAGTCTCCACAAATTCCCCATAGGGCATGCATTAGGGAAAGGAAGGCATGGTGCAATGAAATTACTCATTTTATCTTTTTTAAAAATTCCCTTATTATCATGAACTTAACAAACATCAACAAATGTGAACATTTCTCTATACAAAGAACAGAAAAAAGGAAGAACATATGAAGCCGTGAATCTCCACTAAACATATACAGCTTGGATTTTTGTTTTGTTTTGTTTTATACGTAGCACAGGGCTGGTGACGACCTTTCCTCTTCTGTCTGCAGACTGTCTCTTTAACTCAGCCCACCTTCATGCCAAAAGGTTAGGAGTTTCCAGAGGATCAACCACACTGTTAAAACTTACTCTCTCATGCTCCTAGGGCTAATCCAGGTCAGAGGTGGGGAGTCAAGGGTGGGGGTGGAGATGGGGATTGCATTCCTACTACTCCCAACTGTAGTTCCAGAACCCTCACCGGTATGCTTCCCATTTTACAAATAGCCAAGATGAACCCATTAATTCTTAATCAGAGACATTAACTGAACAGAAGGCAAAGCAAAAATAATAACAAGATATTCCTCCATAAACACATTCTCCCAATGATGCACATGGGGAGAAATGACAGCCCTATAGGATCATAACAAAGCAGCACATGCTGTGCCTGGGGCAACTTCTAACTTCAGATTTCAGGCCTTGATGCCCTTTGGCTCCCTCAGGGACTGCGTGCAGAGCATTTCACTAATGGGCAGGCTGATCCTCTTCTGAGCCCTTTCTGCTGAGTGGGGCTGTTCCTCTGCTAGTTCTTTCAGGCTGCTGAAGCAGTGTAAAGCTTTCAGCAAAACAGAAATCTTAAACCTGAGATCTATAGGGCTTTCCCACACGGGCTCCTTTAACTGGACTCTGAGAAGGTTCTACCTCTCAGGACGGCCATGCAATGCAAGCTCTAAGGCCCGTACCCAAACCAAATGGAAGCATTTTCTGAGCCCTAAGTTCAGTTCAGATCCACACAGCAGTCAGCAAACCTTCTTCCTTTGCTTCGCTCTAGCAGGTGGCAGAACAAAGCCTTTGTTTCTCTAGTCAGTTATTCCATGCAGCAAATGGCAGGGCAGGCTCTGAGGTCACCTCTTGGTCCTAGCTCTGAGGTCTGCTCTTGACCAAATCTCCTGCCCCGAATCAGGGTCTTCTGTATGAAACGACAGCTCTATCTCAACATGAGAAACTAAAATTAATATTTTGGTCAGTCAAGTCACTAGGCATTTGTCTCAGTGACTAAAAAAGTCCCAGACATTAGGATTTATAAGTCCTTATATCAATCCTATGCAAATTAGATGCTGGGAACTAGGAACGGGGTGCTTCAGCTATCTTTATTCTGATTTGATCTCTCTTTTCTGCGGTGCGCTTTCTCAGTGTCACCCTCACAACTATCCACTCTTCCTCTGACTACTAATAAAGCTTTCCAAATCAGAAACGGACGGACATCAACTTTCATTTTTATTTTAAATTTAATGAAGCAGGTTCTGCATTGCTTTCCTTTAAGCTCTGTTACATTTGAAAATTAAAGTAAACTGAGGCACAAATTTCCAAACATGTTCAATTTATTTTTAAGGCTAGAAATTATCAATAAAAAGGATCTCAAGGTAGAAATTAAAGATATCTATAAGCATATGAAAAAATGCTCTAAATCACTATTGATTCAAAAAATGCAGATCAAAACAACTCTGAGATACCACATCTCACCAGTCAGATTGGCTAAGATGACAAAACAGGAAAATGACAAATGCTGGAGAGGATGTGGAAAAATCGGAACACTAATGCATTGTTGGTGGAGCTGTGAACTGATCCAACCATTCTGGAGAGCAATCTGGAACTATGCCCAATGGGCTATAAATAATCGACCCAGTAATACCACTTCTGGGGTTGTATCCCAAAGAGATCATAGAAGTGGGAGGAAGACCCACATGTACAAAAATATTTATAGCAATTCTCTTTGTGGTGGAAAAAAACTGGAAATTAAGGGGATGCCCATCCATTGGAGAATGGCTAAGCAAGTTGTGGTACATGAATGTAATGGAATACTATTGTGCTATAAGAAACAGGGAGGAAACGGTCTTCATATTCACCTGGAGAGGCTTATACGAACTGATGCTAAGTGAGAAGAGCAGAACCAGGAAAAATTTGTACACAATCACAGACACATCGTATGTGTGATGACCAACTTTCATAAACTGGACTCTTCTCAGCAATGCACAGCTATAAGACAACTCTACAAGTCTCAGGATGGAAGGAGATACCTACATTCAGAGAAAGATCTAGAAACAACAGAGTTTAAATGGAGACTGAAGCAATCTACATGCTATCGCTCTTTTTCATGTTTGGTTTTCTTTCTTTATTCCCACTGTGCACTCCATTGGTTACAACCCTTCTATACAACCAGACTATTGTAAAATGTGAAAGTATTTCCAGATCCTATACATGATTGCATGCCGCCATGGGGCGGTGGCTGGGGAAGGGGAGAAAATTTGAAACTCAAGGGATTATGGAACTGAATCTTGTAAACTAAAAGTAAATAAACAAGTCAATTTAAAAAAAAAAGGGTCTCTTGAATCCTCGGTCAGTCAAAAGACCACAAGGCAATTTCACAGAGTTAGGGGTAATATAGAATAGAAACCATTTAAAAATGCAATCAGAATAAATTTTGTTTTCTCAGATCTCTTCTGGAATTGACTTCTTTTAGATCACACAAAGTCTTCAGTTTAAACTCAAATTCCAATTTAATTAATTTCAAAATTATAACAAATTCCCAATTAAACTTTTCCATATTCACTTAAAGTCACATGGTCCCAGAACAGAGAGTAGTAACTACTACCCCAGCTAATGCTGAGACTGATTCAGCACTTCACGGGCTGGATTTCTCTTTCTCAAAATGTAGGAAGAAGTTTTTATTCAACAGTTATTCTCACTGTGTAAAAGAAGGGAAACAAGGCGGCTTGATGAACCAGAATCCACTTTTCTATTCCTTAACAACCTCAAATTCATCAACAACCCTTAGTTCTGTATCTTAAAGACCCTCTTAACTACATTATCAAGCAAGACTTTGTCCTGCAGTCACAGTACACATATGTTCAAGTTTCTGAAGAAATTAGGAAAGGGGGAAAACTCAATCATATTGCGTGCAGCACTGATAAAAAAAAAAGTTCATTTACCTTTCTAATCCATTTATTCAAAAACAAATTTAAGGCTATTACACTTTTCCTTACTGTTTTTCATGCCCAGCATCCCCAAGGTTAGTGTTGGGATAGAGGCACGATGACATGTGACATGACCAAAATGACCTGACTTTCAAGGAAGCCAGATATATAGATATATATAGAAACCTGAAAACCCCTGCAATCCGATCCCCTTCTGAGGTCACTGTAGAACTGTAACAGTGCCAGCTATATGTATGTCCTTTAGAAGACTTCTTTTACCCAAGGCATCTTTACTTAAAAACAGCTGATGATGTCTTGAACTGAATCAATCATTTTTTGTTTGTTTCAATGGATAAAAGATAAATAGACCAGAGCTAATATAATTAATTAGACATGCAGAGAAGGTTAAGGGTTGCAAAGCAAAATGAAAACTCCAATGTGATATAAGGGTCCAATCTGTCATACATTTCCATCAGCTTCATTAAACAATTTTGTGTAAAAAATGAGATGAAATGCTCCCTAACAACCACTTTTTCTCCTTTCTGTTTGAAAAGCTAGAAGGGGGAAGGGGGGAGGAAAAATATTCCTCTATTGAGATACAGGTAACAGAAACAAGTGGTTTGAAGGATGGCAGGAGTAGGTAGAATAATCAGACTATGTTCCAGACACAAGAACAGAGACATTCAGTAATTACATCTTTTCAGCAAGAATTTAAGAGTTTAGTATATGCAAAGAACAGCGCCAGTCTCTCAGTATCCTGAGAGAGATAACAAAGATAAACAAAGAATAGTCCCTGTCCTCAAGGAGCACTGATTTGTTTATTAACAGCCTAGGAAAAGAACCGCTTTCCTTAACCTACAAGTTTACCCAATGGGAGAAGTCTATGAAACATAAAACGCTGGAACTGTCCTTGGCTTTTAGGCTTGAGGAAATTCAAAGTAATGTACCTTAAGTTTAATAGATGAGATTCACTCTTTTACTGCAAAAACCAAGATGTTTTTCTTTCACCATTATTATATCAAACACTGGGCAGCTAGGTAGTTCGGTGGATAGTGTCAGGCCAGGAGTCGGAAAGACTCATCTTCCTCAGTTCACATCTGGCCTCAGATACTTACTAGCTGGGTGATCCTGAGCAAATCACTTAACACTGTTGGCCTCAGTTTCCTCATCTGGAAAATGAGCTGGAGAAGATGGCAAACCACTCCAGTATCTTTGCTAAAAAAAAATCCCAAATGGGATCACAAAGAGTCAGACAGGACTGAAAAGCAACTGAACAACAAAATGTCAGAGAGTCATTCAACAAACATTTATTATGAAGCTACCATGTGCAGGAAACAGTGAGGGCCACAGTGACGGAACAAAAACAGGGCTCTTGACCTGTAGTCCATGGGTTTGGTTTTTAATTTAATATTCTGATGATTGTACTTCCAATATAATTGCATGTATTTTATGTTATATATTTTAAAATGTTGTTTTGAGAAGAGTCCCTAAGTTTCACCAGACTGCCAAAGGGGTCCCCAACACAATGAAGGGTTAGGAAGCCTTGGAATAAGGCATGGGGCCTGCTCCCAGCTCTGAATGCCTCAGGGAGTAATGCAGGGTGCTGGCATCATGGGCCAAGAGTACAGCGCAGAACATACTTTGCTTTAGTTTCCCCAGCTCTTACCATGGCACCTGACACACCGCGGGCACTTGCTGACCACCTGACTAAAGAGTGGAGGGTGACTCCTAGAGTCGCTCTGGTCCTTTCCGACTCCACCAGCTCCCATGGCATCTCTGTACAAGCAAATGTCAAATTATACACCCAGTCCTGATCTCACCAAATGCCTGTAGGACATCTCCACACACTATTCCACGCCTTTGCACAGGTTTTCCCCCAAACCTGAAATGAACTCCCTTTTCACTTTTTCTGAGAATCCCTCACTTTATGGCTCTGCTCTGATGCCACTGTATATGAAGTCTTCACGCATCTCCCCATTTGTAAATATTCTTTCCCTCTTCAAATGATCCTACATCAAGTATACATGTTGAATCATTCTAGTAGTATGCAGGCTCCTTAAAGGCATGAGCTGTTTCATTGTCATCTTTGTATCCCCAGCAACTCATACAGGGTCTTAAATGTAATAGGCCCTCAATAGATGTTTGTTCAATTACATTCCAGTTTTAGACAGTATTATCAATATCACTTCTGATATGTGTATATATATAATACACAATAAATGGAGAGACAGGATTCATCAATAGCAAAATTCATGATCCAATGAGACAATGTAAGTTATTTTGTAAATCTTAAAATCCTGATATGTCAATTATTACACTAGAAGAGGAAGAATGAGATAAGTGAAAGCATTCTCATAAAATGAAGGAGACAGTCCCCAAACTTGGGCTAGGTCCTGGATCTCTTTAGGCCTAAGTTTCATGTTCTTGTAAATCACCTGATTTCAGGGAAATCACATGGTGTGCTCCTACAACTCCCTCCCTTTTTCCTGTAAGGGGCTTTTTGTAACAGCCCCCTTTTGCTAAATATGGATAATCATAGCTATATGTCTTTGTATTGGGTAAGAGGGATTTTCAGGGTTCTTGTGTAGACTATGAGGTCATACAACCCCACCAATGGGCTGATGATCCAGCACTAGGGGAGGGGTGATGTGAGGAGACCTGGGAATTTTTGAGGTTTTTCTTAGAACTGTTTGTGTAAGGGTATATAACTGCTTGCTTGACTCTTGTTGGGTGCTTCCCTATACCAGGCCCATCTGGAATGGGTGATGCCCAAGTCTTATGAGATTTGTCTTTAGAAAAAAGAGCTTGCTTCTGTTTCTACCTGGAGAAACCTCTGAGTTTATTTGGGTAAGGGTCTTTGGGGTCTTTATCCCACACAAGGAGACAGTGAATGGGGTACAGCAGTCATGGGGAAAGCCAAACCCTCAACACCTGGAAAATGGTTGCCCCAATTATATAGAGTGGAAGCCTTCCTGCTGGGTGTGTGGAAGCTCTGGTCTACAGGATACAAGTCTAACAACGAAGGTGTGCTTAGGAGGATGTACAAAGCCTCATTTCCCCCTCCTGAAACTTAGACAAGTTCACAGGAATCTAGATTTCAAGCTGGAAAGGACCTTGAAGGTCATCAAGTTCAATTCCTTCACTTGGCAATCGCTGAGAAAGTTTAGACTCTGACAGTAAGTGACTTGACCAAGGCTACACAGGGAGGAGGTAAGGAAGCGAGGGTTTGAAGCCAAGTATTTTGG
Organism: Pseudochirops cupreus; assembly: GCA_028627135.1. NCBI lineage: Eukaryota > Metazoa > Chordata > Mammalia > Diprotodontia > Pseudocheiridae > Pseudochirops > Pseudochirops cupreus. The sequence goes on from CM053582.1 coordinate 357,287,167, forward strand.
GTCTCTTCCCATTGCAACCTCCACAACACCTCTACAGCCCCTAAAATTATGTCTGAGGCATTTTCCTCAAAGTGATGGAGATGAGCGGGACTAGTCCTGCCAACTTTGCTTTGCTGATAAGAAAGCTAAGCCTCAAAGAAGCCAAGATGCGGCTCCAAATCCTTCTGATGCACCAGGCAGCTTCTCGAACTGACCATCTCCCCATCAGATTCAGAGATTAGAGAGAGAAGCGGCTGGTTTTGCCTGTTCTCGCCTCTCTATCTCCGCAGCTTAGCTGGCAATGCAGGTAACTAACGAATGCCAGGGGACTAAATCTAGTCATCCCCAAAGACAAAGACAAGCCTTTTTAAAAGCACCTACTCTGTGCACTGGGTGCGACGTTGCTCAGCACTGCACAAATCCCATTCAATAAACATTTAGTAGGTGCCTACTACGTGCAGGGCACTGACTTTACAGATATTCTCCTTTGAGCCTCACAAACGTAGTAGGTGTTATTATCCCCATTTTATGGTTGAGAAAACTGAGGTTAATTAACTTGTCTGGGATCTGGTAACTAAGTGTCTAAGGCTGCATTTCAACTAGGGTCTTCCTGATTCCACTGCCCCACCAGCTTCCTCTTGCCATGGTTCTCAACCTTCCTAATGCCACGACCCTTTAATACAGCTCCTCGTGTTGTGGTAAACCCCAACCATAATATTATTTTCGTTGCAACTTCATAACTATAATTTTGCGACTGTTATGAATCCTAATGTAAATATCTGATATGCAGGATACATTGTTACAAATTGAACATAACCCACAGGTTGAGAACCGCTGCTAGCAACAAACAGGGCAGCCATCAAAGAAAGCTTCAGGAGCCTCCGCCCTGCAGCTCGATCGCTGACTCCCCCCGGTTTTCTTTCCATTTTGGAAATCCTCAACCACCTACCCCATCTCCTATTTCAGGAACCCCTCCCTCCTCCTCTCCCCACTACATTACCCTCCCAGCTCCAGGCTCCTCGGAAGTCCCGCCTCTAGCCTCTCCCTCTCCGGAAGTCCCGCCCCGTCCTCGCCTCTCCGGAAGCCCCGCCCCAGTCCTCTCCCTCTCCAGAAGCCCCACCTCTATCCTCTCCCTCTCCGGAATCCCCGCCCCGTCCTCGCCTCTCCAGAAGCCCCGCCCCGGTCCTCTCCCTCTCCGGAAGCCCCGCCCCATGTCCTCTCCCGGCCTAGTCGCCCTCCTCCTGCACTCACTAGCATGGGCACCCCGTAGCGCAGCGTCTTGTTCTTCCTCAGAGCGCGCCGCACTGTAGGGGCGAACATGATTTCCTCTTCTCTTCTCCCCGGCGGCTCTCCGCCCGGCCAAGCCGTTCAAATGCTGGACATAAAACAGAGCAGACCTTGCTCTCCGGCATCCCCTCGGAACTTCCGGGTGAGAGACTAGCTCCGTCAGAAAACCTTTCCGACCGGAAAAGTCAGCGAACGACTTTTAGGTTCCGGGCGCCGTCAGTGCTTTGGTTACAGTAACTCCGAGGCGAAATCAGTGTTGGAAGAAGCCAAGGGGTTAACTTTTGGTTCCTACCTCATGTTGTATAAAGACTGCGTGATGGCGCAGGGGCCGGATGCTTAACCTAGGGTTTAAATAGTTGGTCCTGTTTCTTCAAGAAACATTTATTAGCGCCCAGTCGTATGTGGTGGGCAACAAAAAATAACGTCCCTGCCCTCATGAAGCTTACGGTCTAGCGTTACTGCGCTAGTTAGGGGAATTGGGACTGGGTCCGAGTTCGCTGGGAACTCCCTGGTGAGGAAGGAATGCAGGACAGCGCTCTCTGTAAGTTGTATTCTTCTGCAAACTGCCGAGAGCTGTAGAGATGAAATGAACTTGTCCGGAATGGTGTGTGTCAGGGGCTGAACTTAAACCCAGGACGGGTCTCTGTCCACTTTGCCATGCTGCCTCTCTGTGCGGTTCTATAGGAAACAGGAGCAACTGACATTTATCTATCACTTTTGCAGAGAAGTCTGGGCATTTGCGATACTGAGTATGAGATGGGATTTCAGCTTAGATCAACTTAGACTTGTAAGCACATGGTTTTTGTAAAAAGCAGATATTGACTAGCTATATAGGCGTGTCCCTGGGTTCATTTTCCATTTATTACCTTTCTTTTATACAGAATACAGTTTTCTGAGTAGAATTATTGTAATACAGACGCTATCACACTACCTCCCCAAGTACAACTCCTTAGTAACAGTAATGATTGATGGGGGATGTGTAGTTCTGCCCGGGAACATGAGTGCTAGAATGTGCTGAGAATGCAGAAGGACAGTAATAACATAAACACAGAGTCATGATGGCAGTTATGTCTCTGGGTCAGTGTGTCCTGTTTTATTCTGCATTTCACGACCCAGATGTTCTGTTGATATGCTCTGTTCCAGGGATGTGAGCTCCATCCTTCCTTTTCAGGTTTACTCGACCCTTGTGGCATCAGAGGTGATTACAGGGGAGGTGGGCTATTTGCCAAAGGGGCTCAATAGGGGGATAAAAGAGGAGAAGCCAGGGAATGAAATATGGATGAAATACGGATATGGATGGATGAAGAGAACAATAAAGCTGTCTGCATATCCCTAACTCTTCTGGCTCCTGACTCTACTTTGTTGAATGCGCAGGCAACTGGCTCCCCACTGGCACTCATGTTCCCAGGCAGAACTACACATCCCCCATCAAATGATGATAATGAACCTTGACTTAAAGTCCCACCATGTGATCACAGCGGAGTTTTCTTTGTATAAGGGATAATTTTGTCTTCCAAAACATGGTGGAAGCAATATGGGAAAATTCTAGTTTGTTTCTGCTTCTTGCCAACAAGGAATAATTGGTTGGTGTGGTGGAAATGATGGTTCTCTCTTTGAGTTTGTAATCAAGAAGCAAAACTCCAGATATAGTCTAACATACACTCTAGACTTGAAGAGAACAGATTTCAACGATTCAGAGAGGGGAAAATCTTCTAAAATTCTACAAGAGAAGTCAAGCCATGAAGGATGAGTAACCTCTCAAGAATACACTATTTCCTGTTCTCCAGGCATATGGAGCCCACATAATGAATGAATCAACCAAGCCAGCATTTATTAAGCATTTTTAGGTGCATAAGTAGTAGGGATACAAATTGAAAAGTAAGACAGTCTCTGCTCTCAAAGAGTTCATATTGTAATTGTGGCCTCGGGATGTCCAGGGTAGCACACTGCCATATCCAACTGAGGCTCAATTTCTGGGTAAAGCCTCCTGCACTGGACCTTTTCCACCTTCTCTGCCTTTCTCCTCAATCCAAATTAATCGGGTCTGTCTCCAGTTATCAAAAAGCCCTGCTCTCTGTTACCTCATTTAATAAGTCCATTCTGTGGTAACTGAACAAATTCCTATGCTCATCATTCTTCTTGAAGCAGCGGGTATGTGTCGGGCTGCGTGGAAAAAAGCTGATGGTCAAGTCAGAAGCAGGATGATACAATCTCTTACTTTTGAGCCAGGATCTTATGATTCTCAAGTATCCACTAGAGGGAGCTTTCTCTATGCTAAATGAACTTGTGTCCCATTTGATGCAACTAGGTTTTGAAAGGGCTTTAATTCCTATGGTCTAGCACTACCATTTTAGAATACATTCATGAACACCCACTCCTGAAAATGCTTACTCCTCACCACCATAGGAGGATATTTTTGAAATCCCAAAAAAATCATCACTCCCCATAAACATATCTTCATTATTTTAGCTGACTTTTTTTGTTAAATAAAACAAATCCTCTAAATTTTCCATTTAGATGTTGGTTCTTTCTCTACCTGTCTTTTATCTTCACTGCCCTATTTCATCTCCTGACATCTCTGAATACTCGTCTGTCCTCTCTACCCACTCCCTAAACCCACAGAGAGGCAGGATGTTGTAGTGAATATTGTGTAGAACCCGGAGTCAGGAAGATCTAGGTTGAAATCATGTCTCTTATACTTGCTAGATGAGTGACCACAGATAGGTCACTTAACCCTTCTAATTCTCAACTTCTTCATCTATAAAATGGAGAAGAAAGACTTTATAACTTCTAAAGTCTCTTCAAGCTTTAAATCTGTGATTCTGTTTTTCACTCACCAGTTTCACAACCATATGTCATACTTGACTCTTCTCTTACCCCGATGTCCAATTCCATATCTAATCAGTTGCCAAGTCTTGTCAATTCTATTTCTGTGACATCTCTTGAATTTATCCCTTTCTCTCCATTCCTATAGCCTCTACTGTGATTCAGACCCTAATTGCATCTTACCTGTTATAATTGACCTAACTGCTTTAAAAAATCTCTCCTTTTTTTAACCCATCCTCAACACCGCTATCAGACTAATGTTCCTAAAGCACAGATTTAGCCAACCTCCAAGTAAGAAATCTTCAGTGGTTCCCTGTTGTCTTTAAGATAAAATAAATCCTCAACCTGGCATTTAAGCCACCACAATCTGACTCCTACGTCTTTCCAGTTTTACTACATTTTAGTCCCTCTTCACTCCATTCCAATTGTCCTTCTAGCTATTCCCCATACAGAACATTTGATCTCATGCTTTTGCTTTTGCACAGACTGTTCACTGTGCCAAAACTGCTCTCCCTCGTTATCCCTCCCTCTTGGAATCCTTAGCTTCCTCCAGGACACAGCCCATCTATCATCTCCTCCGCAAGGCTTTTCCTGAAACCTTCCACTGTGAATGCGCTCTTCCTCTTGACGTCATATTATATTCTTTTGTATGTATTTATGTTTTTGTTGTTATTAAGCCATTTCAGTCAGGTACGACTCTTCGTGACCCCATTTGGAGTTTTCCTAGCAAAGATCCTGGAGTGGCTTGCCATTTCCTTCTCCAGTTCATTTTACAGATGAGGAAACTGAGGCAAACTGGGGTAAGTGACTTGCCCAGGGTGACATATGTAGTAAGCATCTGAAGCTGGATTTGAACTCGGGTCTTTCCGACTCTATCCCCGCACCACTCTATTGCTGCCCATATTTATGTGTACTTAGTGCATACATTGTGTTCTCCTGGCAAAATGTAAGCACCTTGATGGTAGAGACTTGTGAAAAAGACCTCAGGTTTCTAATGGACTACAAGTCAACAGTGTGGCATGGCAGTCCTAACACCTACCACAGAGTTAGGGCACATTGAAAAAGAGGTGCAGTTTCCAGAACATTGAAAGCATTTCCCAGCCTTGCTCCAGCCTGCCTTTCCAGCCTTTAGTATGTATTACTCCTGTTAATACACTCTGGTCTAGCCAAAGTGGATTTCTTGGTGTTTCCCTCCCATGACTATCCGTGTTTTGTTTCTAGGCCTTCACCGAGGCAGCCAAGTGGTGCCATGGATAGAGCACCTTGGAATCAGGAAAACCCAAGTTCAAATTCAGCTTCGGACACTTGGTAACTGTGTGACCCTATCTGTTCCATGCCTGGGACACAGTAAGTGCTTTTTACACCAGCTGGCTGCCATCTCTGAAGTGCTCACCTCTGCCTCCTAGAATACCCAGATTGCTTCAAAGCTCAGCTCATATGTCACCTTCTAATTGAAGCTTTCCTGTGGCTTCCAGTGCCTCCTTACTCCACTACATTTTTCAGGCATTTCAGTCATGTCCGATTCTTCCTGAACCCTTTTGGGGTTTTCTTGGCAAAGATGCTAGAGTTTGCCATTTCCCTCCTTGACAGATGAGGAAACTGAGGCAAACAGGGCTGAGTGACTTTTTCAGGGTTACACAGTTAGCAAGTGTCTGAGGCCAGATTTGAACTCAGGAAGATGAGTCTTTCTGACTTTAGGCCCCCTACCCTATCTACTACATCATCTGTGCCCCCCCATAGCCACTTTGTATTAGTTTATATATATTTTCATATACTTATATATGTATATGTTGATTCATCAGCTCCTGGAGGGGAGGGACAGTTTCACTTTTGCCTTTATTCCCAGTGCCTAGCATAGTGCCTGGACCATTATAAGCACTTATTGATTGATAGTGCCACCATATGATCCACCCTCGTCAAACTATATTCGAAATTTTGTATCTAGTTTTAGATGCCACATTTTCAGAAGAACATTAACAAATTGAAATGCATTCAGAGAGAAGTGACCTTGATAGTAAAGGGACAGGGCAGCTAGATGGTGCAGTGAATAGAATACCAGCCCTCAAGTCAGAAGGACCTGAGTTCAAATCCAGTCTCAGACACTTGACACTTAACTAGCTGTTGACCTTGGGCAAGTCATTTAACCCCAATTGCCTTACAAAAACAAAGCAAAAAGAAAAAAAGAATGATAGTAAAGGGACTGGAGGTCAGGCTATATAAAGTTCAGGTGAAGAGACAAGGGATGCATGGCCTGGAATAGATATAATATGGGGGGACAGAAGTGATACCTATGTTCCAATATCTGAAAGGCTGTCATCTAAAAAGAGAGCTTAGGCCTCTTGTGCATAGTTCTAGAGAGACAAATTTCTAAATGTGAGGGGGAAAATCCTAACATTATCCAAAAGTAAAATGGACTCTATCAGATTATAGCAGATTCCTTTTCAGTGTGAGTTATTGAAACAGAGGCTGGGAGGTAGAGCCAAGAAGTAAAGAAAAGGCAGGCACTTGTCTGAGCTCTCCCAAATTCCCCTCCAACTTTAAATATTGCCTCAAAGCAAATTCTAGAGGAACAGAACCCACAAAAGGACAGGGTGAAACAATTTTCCAACCCAAGACAACTTAGAAGGTCAGCAGGAAAGATCTATTGCACTAGGGTGAGAATGGAGTATAGACCATGCCAGCACAGGGCACACCACAGGAAAACAGTAGCAAACTTTGGGGGTGACAAAATCAGCAGTGGCAACAGCTCCTTCTGCAGCTCTCAACCCAAAGAGAGTAAGGAGGTCTGACAACTGGTCAGAAGAAGATTACAGGGGTCCTTTTGCTGCCACTGGCTGCAGGACTCTGTTGTATTACTCATATTTGGAACTGGGTCATGGTTCTGGGTCACTCAAAGAGCAGAGTATAGGCCAGGAGAGTAGTAAATACATCCCTAAATCATACCATCTTGGAAGAACTGAAAGCTTACAGACTCTCCATAACTAACTCTGAAAACAGCTGACCAAAAATCCTGAAGCTTGGAATAGTGGCCCTTCCACCCTGGGTGCAGAGCCCAACTTTAATATAAAGTTAAAAGTCAAGAAATAGGCTAGAAAAATGAGCAAACAACAAAAAATTCCTTACCATAGAAAGTTACTATGGTGACAGAGAAGATCAAAACAAATTCAGAAGACAACTAAGTCAAAACTGCTACATTCAAAGCCTCAAAGAAAAATGTGAATTGACCTCAGGCCCAAAAAGAATCCCTAGAAAAGTTCAAAAAGGATTTTTAAACTCAAATAAGAGAAGTAGAGGAAAATTGGTAAAAAGAAATGACAGTAATGCAAAAAAGTCATGAAAAAAGAGTCAACACCTTGGTAAAGGAGGCACACAAAGAGATATTGAAGGGGCAGTTAGGTGGCACTGTGAATGGAGCACTGGCCCTGGAGTCAAAAGGACCTGAGTTCAAATCCAGCCTCAGACACTTAACACTTACTAGCCGTGTGAGCTTGGGCAAGTCACTTAACCCCAACTGCCCTGCCCTCCCACCTCCAAAAAGCAAAATAAATAAAAGAGAGATTGAAGAAAGTAACACCTTAAAAAAACAGAATAGGCCAAATGGCAAAAGAGGTACAATCTAAGAGGCACAGTCCAAGGAAGAGAAGAATACCTTAAAATGCAGAATTGACCAAATGGAAAAAGATGTACAAAAATTCACTTATGGAAAGAACTCCTTAAAAAGTACATTGCATTTGGGACTTCTGGCTCCACACTGGCAAAGTAAGGAAGGATCCCTCTGAAGCCCTCCAGAATTCCTCTCCAAACAACTTGAAATCCACCTCAGAACTGATCCAGGAGCAGGGAAGCAGCTCACCAGCACTGCAGGAAAAGTCTTGTCACTGGTGTAAGAGGGGAACAAGGTCCAAGTGCAGCAGCAGCAGCTAGTCTCACAGCTGGGGGCCTGTAGCAAGGCTCCAAGCCTGAGGTGATCTACCAAGGAGGCCCCACCGTCCTGCAAAACAGCAGCCCCCTAGGCAAGTAAGCAATGTGTGCATGGGAGCAAGGCTCCACCGCAGCAAGCCCACCCTCAGCACAAGCCATGCCTTGACCCCATTACTGACCAGTAGTGAAGCTCCATCGCAGGGGCCTACCAGCAGACTCTGTTTCCACTGCAACCCAGGAAGGCCACCCCTCAGGCAGATCATCAACAAAATTATAACTCTCAGGCCTCCTAACATAGAGGCCCAGTTTCCAAAGCAATCTAGCAGCAGGGCCCTACCAGGGCTAACCCACAACTCCTATGAGGCAAGCCAGCAGAAGGATTCTGTTACCATAGCAGCTCAGCAACAAGGCCCCCGCCCTGGAACAACCACACACCTCAGGTGAGGCCAACAGGGAAGGCCCACCCCCAGTACCAGCCACAAGAGAGCCTACCCTCCAGAAAAGGCAAGCAGCTAATCCCTGAAGCCCAGTGAAAGCCAGCAGTAAGACCCAGAGCCCCAGCACAAAAAGTTCAGGACAGTGCATGACCAGACTCACATAAAAACACCAAGTCACAAAAAAGGCAGAAAAAAAAATTAGCAAAAAACAAAAAAGAGCTTGACTATAGAAAGTTACTATAGTGATAGGGAGGATCAAGGCATAAACTTAGAAGAAGACAATAATATCAAAATGGCTACACGTGAAGCCTCAAAGAAAAATGTAATTTGGTCTCAAGTCCAAAAAGAATTCCTGGAAGAGCTTATAAAGGATTTTTTAAAAGCAAATTAGAGAAGTAGAAGAAAAATTGGAAAAAGAAATGAGAATAATGCAACAGGATAATGAAAAAAGAGTCAATAGTATGGGAAGCAATATATAAACTACATTATAGTAAATTACCATAGTAATCTAGTACGTGATGAAGCTTTTGAAACAAAAACTCATTATTTGACAAAAACTTCTGGGAAAACTGGAAAAAGGATAGCAAAAACTATTTATAGACCAACATTTCACACCATATACCAAGATAAGGTCAAAATGGGTACATGATTTACATCTAAAGAGTGATACCATAAGCAAACTAAGAAAGTTGGGATAGTTTGTCTGCCAGACTTATGGATAAGGGAAGGATTTAGGACCAAAGAAGACATAAAGAGCATTACAAAATGTAAAGTAAATTATTTTGATTATATAAAATTTAAAAATGTTTGCACAAATAAAACCAATGCAACCAAAACTATAAGGAAAGCAGAAAACTGGAGGTGGGGGGAAGGGGGAATTTTGCAACAAGTATCTCTGGTAAAGGCCTTATTTTCCAAATACGTGGAGAACTGAAGAAATCAAAGCTCTCTATAGTCATATGAAAAAAATGCTCTAAATCACTGCTGATTAGGGAAATGCAAATTAAGACATCCCTAAAGTACCACCTCATACCTATCAGAGTGCCAAAAAGGGAAAATGTTCGATGTTAAGGATATATGGGAAGACTGGGACACTAATGCACTGTTGGTAGAGTTGTTAAGCTGATCCAACCATTCTGGAGAGCAATTTGGAACTACGCCCAAAGGGCTATAAAACTGATTTGATTTGATCTAGCAATACCACTGCTAGATTTATATCTCAAAGACATCCAAAAAAAAAGGACCTATTTGTATAAAAATATTTATAGCAGCTCTTTTTGTGGTGGCTAAGAATTAGAAATCAGAGGAATGCCCATCATTTGGGGAATAGCTAAACAAGCTGTGGTATGTAATTGTAGTGGAATATTGTTGAACTATAAGAAATGACAAGCAGGATGATTTCAGAAAAATCTGGAAAGATTTACATGAACTGATGCATAGTGAAGTGAAAAGAACCAGAAGAATGTTGTACATAGTATCAGCAATATTGCACAATGAAGAACTGTGAATGAGTTAACTATTCTTAGCAATACAATGGCCCAAGACAATCTGAACGGATTAATGATTAATTAATTAAAATTAATTAATTAAATTATCCACCTCCAGAAAAAGAACTAATATTGTTTAAATACAGACTGAAGCATGCTATTTTTCACTTTCATTCTTTTTCTTTTATTCAAATCTTCTTGTACAAAATAACTAACATGGAAACGTTTCATATAATTTCACATGTATAACCTATATCTGATTGCTTACCATCTCAGGGAGAGGGGAGGGAAGAGAGGGAAGGGTAAAATTTGGAACTCAAAACTTTAAATAAAAAATGTTTTTAAAATTTTCAGAATAAAAAAAGTAGAAATGGAAAAATGGAAAAGGAGGCAGAAAATCTCAGTAATTCCTTAAAAATTCAAATTTGGCAAGTGGAAACTAATAATTCTAAGAAACAATAAAACAAAATCAAAAGAATGAAAAAAATAGAAGATAATGTGAATTATCTCCTTGGAAAAACAACTGATCTGGAAAACAGATCAAGGAGAGATAATTTAAGTATTATTGTATTACTTGAAAGCCGTGATCAGGAAAAAAAAAAAGAGCTTAGCCATCATCTTTCAAGAAATTATCAAACTGCCCTGATATCCCAGAACCAGAGGGTAAAATAGAACTTGAAAGAATCCACCGATCACCTCCTGAAAAAGATCCAAAAATGAAAAATCCTAGGAATATTATGGCCAAATTCCAAGGAGAAAATATGGCAGGCAGCCAGAAAGAAGCAATTCAGATGATAACATGGAGCTACGGTCAGGATAACACAAGATTTAGCAGCTTTTACATTAACGGAACAGAGGACTTGGAATATGATATTCTGGAGGGCAAAGGAGCTACAGGGGTGGGGAACCTGAGGCCTGGAGCCCACGTATGGCCTTCTAGGTCCTCAAGTGTGGCCCTTTGACTGAATCCAAACTTAACAGAACACTCCTGAGCCAGGATTACAACCAAGAATCATGTATCCAATAAAAGTGAGTTTAATTTTTCAGGGGAAAATGAACATTCAAAGAAATAGAGGACTTTGAAATATGCCTGATGAAAAGTACATCTCTGAATAGAGAATTTGACTTTCAAGGGAAGCATATAAAGAGAAATCATAAAGGATTCAACAACGTTAACTGTTTGCATCCCTACATGGGAAGATGATTATTGTAACTCCTAAGAATTTTCTCATTATTTGGGTGGTTAGAAGACGTTTACATAGACAGAGGGTATGGGTGTGAGTTGAATGTGATGGGAAAGATATCTAAGAAAATAAAATTAAGGAGTGAGAAAGATGAATGCATTAGGAAAGGGGGGAAGGGAGAAGTAGAATGGGGTGAATTATATCACATTAAAGAAGTACAAAAGAGCTTTTTACAGTGGAAGGGAAGATGAGGGAGGTAGAGGTGGGGAGGGGAAACACTTAAGCCTTATTTTCATCAGAAATGACTGAATAACATACACACTCATTTGGGTATAGAAAACTATCTTATCCCACAGCAAAGTAGGAGGTGAAGGGAATAAGAGAAGGGAGGACAGATTGGGAGAGGCAGCAGTCAGAAACAAAACACTTTTGAGGATGAACAGAGTGAAAAGAGAAAGTAGAATAAACAGGGAAAATCCAATTAGTAATCATAGTTGTGGGGAAAAAAATCTTACAGCAAATTTCTCTGATAAAGGCCTTCTTTCTCAAATATGTAGAGAATTGAGTCAAATTTGTATTTAAAAAAAGAGCCATTCCCCAGCTGATAAATAGTCAGGATATGAGTAGGCATTTTTCAGACAATGTAATCAAAGGTATCTATGGTCATATAAAAAAAATGCTGTAAATCACTATTGATTAGAGAAATGTGAATTAAAACAACTCAGAGGTACCACCTCACATTTACAGATTGGCTAATATGACAGAAAAGGAAAATGACAAATGTTGGAGGGGATGTAGGAAAATTGAGAAACTAATGCATTGTTGAAGTCATGAACTGATTTAACCAATCTGGAGAGCAATTTGGAACTATACCCAAAGGGTTAAAATCTGTGTATACCCTATGACCCAGAAATACCATTGCTAGGTCTATATCCCAAAGAGATCCAAAACAAAAAGGAAAGGTACCTATAGGTACAAAAATATTTATAACAGTTGTTTTAGTGATAGCAAAGAATTAGAAATCAAGGGGATGCCTGTCAATTGGGGAATGGGTGAACAAGTTGTAGTATATATTGTGCTATAAGAAATGACAAGCAGGATGCTCTCAGAAAAACCTAGAAAGACTTACATTAACTGATACAAAATGAAGTGAGCAGAACCAGGAGAACATTGTATACAGTAACAGTAATATCGTATGATGATCAATTGTGAGTGACTTGGGTATTCTCAGCAATACAATGACCCAAGACAATTTTGAAGGACTTGTGATGAAAAATGCTCTCCACCTCCAGAGAAACAACTGACGGAGTCTGAATGCAAGTCGAAGCATACTTTTTTCCTTTATTTTTCTGGTTCTTTTTTCAGTCTTTGGTTTAATTCACAACATGAATAATGTGGAAATATGTTTTGCACATGTATTGCCTGTCAAAATGCTTGCCTTCTCAATGAAGCGGGAGGGAAGGGAGGGCTGAAAAGAATTTGGAACTCGTTTTTTTTCAAAATGCTAAAAATTGTTTCTCCATGTAATTGGGAAAAAATAAATATAAAATAAAAATTATATTTAGTGGGGGGAAAAGAAAGAGACTGGACGACCACTTGTCAAGGATGTTGTAGAAAGACACTCAGATTCTTTGTTGTTCAGTTATGTCACTCATGTCCAACACTCCATGACCCCATTTGGAATTTTCTCGGCAAAGATACTAGAGTACTTTAGCATTTCCTTCTGCAGCTCATTCTACAGATGAGGAAACTGGAGCAAATAAAGTTGAGTGACTTGCCCAGGGTCACACAGCCAGGGTCTGAGGCCAGCTTTTAACTGGGGAAGATGAATCTTCCTGACTTTGTGCCTAGCACACTAGCCACTGTGCCACCTACCTGCTCCTATTTAGATTCCAGTTGGATTAAATTACCTCTCAAGTATCTCTCAACTCTCTGATTCCATGATTATATGATTTCTAATGTCCCTTCAGGCTGTAATTGCCTATGATTCTGTCATTTCTTTAGGGTCAAAGCTTTTTTTGTCCTAATTTAGGCCCATTTCCTATTATTTGGTTATCCACAGACGCAGAAAATTAGTTGGTATCTTCCTCATAAACCTTTCATAAACTTGACTTCAGTGATTGTCACCTCAACCTTCTCTTCACCAGGTTACATAATCCTAACTCCTTTAACCTTTCTTCATTGAATGTGTTCTCTAGGCACTTCAATAGGCAGAAACAATGTGTCCAAACCGTCAAAGTGAACTTTAATAGGAACAGATATAAAGCCCAGCATTTAGTTTAGAAAACTATAAGTATAGAATGGCTATGGGGAGACAGAGTATAAAACAGAATTTCATGTGAAAAAGATGTGGGAGTTGCATTATCCATAACACTGCCCAGGTTAAGCAAATGTTTTGATTTTATTCTTTAGATTAATCAATGCACCATCAGTTCTGTTAGAGGTACCTAGTGTGTGAAGGCTACCTCTGGCTATCAGAGAGATTAGCTAGGAAATTGAGAAGAGCATGAAAACAGCAACATACAATGGTGCATGCAATTCCACTGCAAATAATGGTGAGCCACAGAGACAGCCTTTCCAATTCATTTTTGTTTTATTTTTTCATTTATTTTAAGAATGTCTGAATTATGTTTGGGTTAAGTCCCATTTCTAGATAAAACAATAAAAAGCCTGGCTCAGCCATGGCATTTCTTCTCATTGTAGCAATTCAACTTTTCGTGGAACAGAAACCCAGGAAAGTGAGTCAATCTGGCAGAGTCCCAGAAAGAGCCACCTGGATACCATGCCAGTCTGTTTGTCTTGTCAAGAGACAGAAAGGTGGATCCAGTGTTTCTTATTATGTTTTTTCTGTTATCTACCAGAACCAACACTAGAAAGAAAATGTGTATTCACATAAGTGAAAAATTGTGGAGTAAGAGAAATGAATGACCGAGGCAAGAAATTGACTTTAAACACACATACAAAGACACACACACACCTAAAACTAAAACCAGTAGGATGCCAAGACTCTAGTCCTCCCAACTAGAGGACGAAACTCCTTAAGAGAGGTGCATGGACCATCCATGAACCATAAACTTTACCCAATCTATAGAGAACATAAGGAGGCTTTGTCACTGGTGCTAACCCACCTAAAAGCCATGTAGAGACCAACTATCTCATGTCAAATGCTAATTGACTTGAATCCTGTCTCTTCGCATCTCCTAGGCACCTCTGTTTCCATTTTCAATAGAGGCATGATGCAATGTCAAAGACTACCAGACCCCTCCATTTGCTTTCTCTGAGAAAGAAGGGGTACCAAGCACAATAGTTCCTAGGGAAACAAGTACTTCTGAAAATAGCCCTCGCTAGTGTCCTCCTAAGCACACATACTCAAACACTGCATGTATAAACAGGTATCTTTCTAAACTTCTCACCATGCTGCATGTACTTACAACCATTCATGTTCACACACGTGCCTTTTATTTTGCTCCTGATCCATTCATGGGCATTGATCATATGATCATTCACCTACTCCTCTTTACACATACACAGTCATACACATACACACTCTCACCACCAGATGATATCAAATCCAGAATTCCTTCCTACGCTACTTTCTAAACCTATGGTGAATGGAGGGGTCATTTCAGATTGAGAGTTAACTGGATCCTAGTTACGTTGTTGTTGTTCATTAACCACATGGCTGGAAACAGGTCGTTTCATCTCACCAGGGAGATGCTGCTCACTGCTACTTCATCAGTAAGATCTTAAGGCTGGACTATTATCTCTAAGGTCTCTTCCAGTCATGACATTCTATGACCACATAATTTTTTGTCCCCTAATACAAGCACAGACCCCATAGGGCTTATGAGAAGTGTGGGACTGATCTTCTGCAGAGCAAGGAGGCCTTTGGAGAAACCTGAGGGGGTCCCTAAATGGGCTATGACAGATGAATTGCTGGAAGTAGATCTTTCTGGCCCTGCCTTCCTTTCATCAAATGTCTTCTGGGCTCTTAGAAACTCATACAGAGCCCTGAGGAATACTGCCTTAGCCCAGTGAAGGGTGGGACTCAGTGATGGAGGAAAAGGAAAAGGAGAGCTGAAGAGACAATTCTTGGCTCTCTCGCTTTTCCTATTGGGGTCAGGTATTGGAGGAAGTCGGACATTAGGGAAAAGGGTACTTCCTTTAGTTGCCGTACAATGTTGTGCAGTCTTCAACAAGAGCTCAAGGAGAGACTCCCCAGAAACTGTTTTATCTCATTTTTAAAAAGTTTCTATGCCAATTTTATTCATATGCTTAACCCTTCTCCTTCCCTATCCTAATTCTACTCCTCCATCCCCAAAACAAACCTCTCTCTGCTATCTTTGTTAGTGAAATCCTGTAATTTTTTAATATAAAACACCACTCAAAACATACATACATACACACACCCATACATACATACACATACATCCTCCAGTGTAAAAACTAGAGAATGTCACCCTGTAATCCAAATGCCTCAGAAAATCCTTGATTACCCCAAATGGGAGAACACTTGGGGGGAGGGGCTGTTGCTGCTGGTCTGATGGAAACGTTGCCCCGAATAGCTCCTCTCCCCTCCTTAGATAGCAAGGGGCCTAGGGGACAGTAAAGCTGTGTCAAGGAGGGGGTAAAATGAATTGTCCAGGGACACTATAGAATAAGAACAACTCTTCTGAGCTGGAGAGAGCTCAAATATACCTCTGTCCCCCAATCTTCTGTCCCACAGAGTCTAACAGTTTGGAAGGAGCTCTTCCTCATCCATCCACATGGGATTTTGGTGCTGCACCAGAGGTTTCAGTGGCCCAGAGGAACAGTGAGGTGGTTCACTTTCTTGTCAGTAAGAACCCTAGAGGCCAGGAACCCCCTGGCCTCCATGGAGGAGAATAGGAGAAGGAAAAGGATTATGAGAAGGGATAGAAGAAGTCAAAGGTAGAAGAATGAGACAGGTGGCTAAAAGAAGAGAGTATGCAAGATGGAGGAGGATGGCGGGGCCCAGCTCAGACACGGGTGTGTTTGCAGGTCCTCGTGGTGCCTGAGGTGGAGGGGACCTCCTCGTCTGCTGTGCTACCCGAATCTTCTTTGCGTAGACCAAGGCCTATGTGGGTCTGCAGGGCTGCTGGGGTTAGCCATTCCTTGGGGAGACAGCTCTGTAGAAAAGGGATGCATGAGCTGAAGTAAGCCAGGCGGTTCACCCAACGAGGTATCTCCCGACCACACAGGATCTAAGAGGGGCAAACACAGAGAAGAGGACCGGTTGGATGCTAATGATACATAGTGATATAGTAAAGGATGTTCAGAGACACCCTACCACCACCACCAGTGCCAATCCCTGGTTCTGTTCCCTGTACCTCTAAGTTAGAGTACTATAGGGTCATAGCTGTAGAAACGGCAGAAAGGTGTAAATCATGTGGCCCAGTCCCTTCATTTTATAGATGAAGATACTGAGGGCTCACACAGATCATATGTGGGAGAGGCAGAATTCAAACCTAGGTCTTCTAACTCTTAAATCCAACAATCTTCTCATTGTCCCATACTTCCACCAAGGGAGATCCCAGGAATGAGTTTCAGCCATTGTGAACCCCCCAAAAACCCAATGGAGCTCCTGGGAAATATTCCAAGCAAGGGTAGACTGGGTCTTTATTGGGTTAGAAGGTTTTCCTATCCCCTCACCACCTTCCCCTGTTGTAGTGGCATCCACTGCAAGACCAAGAACAGGAGCCCCAGTAGCTAGGGTATGCCCAGATGGCTACAGGGTGGGGCAAATGATGTGGGTCAAAATCCTGGATGCCCTTATTCAGCATTCTGCTTCCCAGCTTCAGGCTTCACTACCTTCAGGATCTCAGTAGAACTACTGTCCAGACAGACAGAAGTTTATGTTACTGCAATGCCAAAATCACTGCATGGGTACACTAATCTACTATTCCACTAAATGCCTGGTAGCATCTCCTCCACTAGACAACTGGTTCTGCAAAGAAGGACAGGCATGAAAGCAAATTTGTTTACCGTCATCAAAGGGTCAAAGGGAGTAATAGGAACCCCGAATCCCAAAGCCAGTTTGGAGACGGAAGGACTCTAGAACCAGTCAGTCTCAGTTGGCCCACATGGACTTTTCCAGCTGCTCAGAGGAAGCAATAAATGAGGCGGGTTTTAATCAACCCTTTATCAGCTCATATTCTCTTAGGAAATATCATTGTGGAGTGAAAGTTTGATATTTCATTGAGAATGACAATATTTCCGTTAGGAGTAATCTTTTGGATAACTATGTACTTAACCTCAAAGAGCCTCAGTTTCCTTAGCTATAAAATGGGAATTATATTTGTATCACATCATTAAGCAGTTGTGAGAAAAGTACCTTGTAAACTTTGAAGTGCTATATGAATGTAAGTTGTTTTTTATGTGTGAACTTTTTTCCTCTTATTTTTATGGCTGTCCTTTGTTTTTACATCATTTTCATTCCAGATATATCCCTCCCCCAACCAAAAAGTCATCTCTTGTAACAAAGACTTAAAAAGAAAGCAGAGAAAGCAGTTGAGCAAAACCAACCAACACATCTGACGACAGATGCCAAGTTCCACACCCATAATGCCCTGTATCTGTGAAGAAGGTTCATTTTATAATTTCTTCTTTAGGGTCAAACACAGTTACTACAGTTTCACTGGATTTGGGCTTTTGTCCTGTTCTTCATGTATATTGTTATAGTTCCTGTTTATGTTGTTTTCCTGGCTATAATTTCTTGACTCTACATCAGTTCATATGTTTTCTCATTCTTTGTTGGTGTGTTCATATTGGTTTTTTCTTATAGCATAAAGATATGCTGTTATTATCATACAGAAAATTTTGTTTAGCCATATTCCAATCAATGGGCATTGACTTTGCTTCCAAAATTTGCTGTGAATATTTTTATTTATAGCCCAATTTGATTTATATGGGACCTTTCTGTCATTGCCATCCTTGGGATATATGGCTAATAGTGGAACCTCGAAGTTAAAGGATATGAACATTTAAGTCTCCATGTGTACTTTCTACATGCAAGATCCTATGCTTGGTAAGATAGGAGTTACAAAGAAAGGTAACGTAACAAATATTTATTAAACATCTATTATATGCAAGGAATTGTATTGCTAAAATGCCTCACAGTCTCTGCTCTGAAGGAAATCATAGGTGCAAAGTTCCTTGGAAAAGCTAAAAGAGCTATGAAAGTTCCAACTATTATTCCTTCACCAGCCCTTCTTCCAGTCCTCCATCATGGCATGGAGGGGACTGAGTCCTTGAAGATTTATGCCTGCAGAGTAGAAGCTCTGGTGGGTCCTACCAAGGAAAAATTTTGAGTAAGAGCTCAGTGATCATAGAATCATAAATTTGACATTCACAGGGACTTTAGAGGTAATCTAGTTCAAACCTCTCATTGTGTAGATGAAGAATTAGGTCTGGTATATGTGTTATATGAAACCAACCTAGCTAAATTTGGGGAGAGTCATCACCAGAAAGTCAGCCACCAAGTAATGGAGTTATTAGGGGCCATAAAAACTCTTTGCTAAGACATAGAGAGACAGACAGAGACAGAGAAAAAGAAGAGGAGAAGAAAGGAGAGAGGAAGGCAGGGAGAGACACAGAGATAGG
>CM053582.1:357306007-357339743 GCA_028627135.1 Pseudochirops cupreus
AGAGAGAGAGAGAGAGAGAGAGAGAGAGAGAGAGAGAGAGAGAGAGAGAGAGAGAGAGATTGAGAGAGAGAGGGAAAGAGAGAGATAAGTTGCCACAAGTAGTAGCCCTGGAATTTCAGGTTTGAAAAACTTGTACAGATTAGGAAGCAGCAGGGGCAGCAGCTGTTTGGGGTTTTGTTCTGTTTTCTGGCTTTCAGCCCAGAAATATTGCTGGCTTTCCCCTGATTGGCTTCTGTGAGTGTCTCGGGAGTAGGAAACAAGCCAAAAACAGTATTTAAGGAACTTTGAGCAGTAGCTCATCCATCACATCTTGGGTTAGAGCAGAGGTGCTAGAGGTAAGAGAAAGGTTCTATTACCTCTTCAAGTCAGGTCACACCACCCTGCCTCGGAGTCAGCCTTTCAGTTGTTCCATCATTTTTCAGTCATGTCTGACTTTTTGTGACCCCATTTGGAGTTTTCTTGGCAAAGATACTGGAGTGATTTGCCATTTCCTTCTCTAGCTCATTTTACAGATGAGAAAACTGAGGCAAACACGGTTAAACGACTTGTCCAGAGTCATACAGCTAGTAAGTACAGAGTCAGCATTATGGAATAGGAATCCAAGACTTCAGGAACCCACAGAATGGTGTTCTACCTAATGTCTCTCACCACCAGCTTACCAACGCCTAGATAGTCTACAATGTGGGTTCATTTCTAAAGCTTCAGGCTTCTATTAATTCTTAGCAGGGATCCACACAAACTTATCATAACCTGTCCAAAAAACAGCATGGGGATAGTTGAGGAAAAGTCATTCAAGGAAGGAATAATTTCCTATTTTGAATAGTTCAAGGATATACTTAGCAAGAGAGTTGATCAAGTTTCTCATGAAGGAGAAACAACTCCACAAGAAAGAGAAGGAAGCTGGTAACAGAGATAAGTAAGACAAGTTGATAAAAAAAAAAATTAAGCAATTAGTGAGACAAGGGAAAAGGAAGTTAAGTGTGCTTGTCAAGATGTTAATAAAGTGGGACAGTCAGGAAGACCTGAGTTCAAATTTGACATCAGACACTTGACACTTACTGCTGTTTTACTTGGGGCAAGTGACTTAGCTTGATTGTCTCAAGGAAGAAAGGAAGGAAGGAAGGGAGGGAGGAAGAGAAGGAGGGAGGGAGGAAAGAAGGGAGGAAGGAAGGGAGGAAGAAAAAGAAAGAAAAGAAGGAAGGAAGGAAGGAATGAAGAAAGAAAGAAAGAAAGAAAGAAAGAAAGAAAGAAAGAAAGAAAG
Source organism: Pseudochirops cupreus (assembly GCA_028627135.1). Classification (NCBI taxonomy): domain Eukaryota; kingdom Metazoa; phylum Chordata; class Mammalia; order Diprotodontia; family Pseudocheiridae; genus Pseudochirops; species Pseudochirops cupreus. Next base: position 357,307,269 of record CM053582.1, read on the forward strand.
AAAGAAAGAAAGAAAAAGAAAGATGTTAACAAAGTGAGAAAAGAGAATGACGACCCCCACAGGCTGCTTGCCCTGCAGTTCTCCTGGGGAGCAATTAGCAAGAAAGACAAGGTTTGTCTATCAAGTATGGAGAATAGAGAGAAAATTGCAGGGAACTTCCTAGAGTATGCAAATATACCAAACCCAAGTGACTACAGCTCATATTCAGAGGATATGGATTGTAAAGGATATCAAAGGGGAGGCTGATATCCTTCCAAGGAACGTCTCTCTGTTCACTAGGTTATCAAGGAGAATGATGTGTTCCTTTCGAAGTAAATGGCAGAGTGTGAATTTCAAGTGAGATCATCACTTTGCACTTTACAAACTTTAAAGCTCTGAAGTCAAGAAGACCCAAATTCAAGTTTTCTCTGTGTGACAGGGGCCAGCGCCTCAGGTACCTCATTAAGACTATGGATTGCAGAGCAGGTGCTGGTCTACACTGGTAGAGGATGTTTCCTCACCAGGTTATTGTATCAGTGAAATCACAATGGCATCCTCCAATTATTAAAGTTGCCATACTGTCATTATTAGTGTTAAGTCAATTATTGTTACTATTAACTCCTGACAAGGAGTTGACTAGTCACACACACACACACACACACACACACACACACACACATAATCCTGGGTTTTGTGCTTCAAGTTTTGGAAAAGAGGAAACTAATGCAAGATTAGCTCTTAGACAGCAGAGCAGAGGTTTTCACTCATGTCAGGAGCTTCAGGAGGAAAGAAGAGAAAAGGGAGAGGGAGTAGTCATGACATGGCAGCACCTGGTGTCTGCCACACCTACAGTTGCCTTCTTTGGACCCTGAGAGACAGTAGGCAGTATGAGTGACCATGTGCTTTCTGTTATCATAGACACTATGGTAGCAGAAGCATTGAGAAAAAACCCATTTGAGAGGAACCCTCCCCACACTGGCCTTACTTAATCAAGTCTATTTGTTTTGTTTGTTTTTGTTCTATCCAATAATACATTTAAAACAACTTTGAAATATCATCTTACATCAGATTGGCTAAAATGATAGATGCCCTTCAAGTGGGGAATGTCAAAATAAGCTCGGGTGTATGATTGTGACAGAATAAGAAATAATGAGCTGGTTGATTTAGAAAAACATGGAAAGACTTGGGCCAATGAAGGTAGATGTTATCCACCTCCAGAGAAAGAACTGACAGATAGAAATACGTATAGTGCATATGTGTGTATGTATACATATATGTGTGCATATTTATGTGTATGTGTTTAGAGATGTGTGTAGATAGATGGATGGGTGGATGGATGGATGGATTGATGGATGGATGGATAGATAGATAGATGGATAGATAGATAGATAGATTCACATTTAATTGTAGCCTTCTTGGGAGGGGGGAAGGAAAAAATGAAATAAAAAGTGCACAGCAGAGAAGAAAAGAAACCCTAGAAGAAAGCACAGAAAAGCTGGGCAGATTTGATAACATTGTGCAGTATTTATTACATAGGTTTTCTTGAAATGGAAATTTATCATTTTATATTGAATCCTCTCGTGTTCTGCAGCATACATGGAAATGGGGGTGGGGGTTTTTTGCCTTTTCTCATTTTGTATTTAAGTTTCAAATGGATAAAAATTTTTTTTGCTTTTTTGCTTTTTTTTTTGGAGGGGGAAGGCAGGGCAGTTGGGGTTAAGTGACTTGCCCAAGGTCACACAGCTAGTTTTGTGTGTGTGTCAAGTGTCTGAGGCTGGATTTGCACTCAGATCCTCCTGACTCCAGGGCAAGCGCTCTATTCACTGCACCACCTAGCCGGGATAAAAAAAATTTTAAGTAAAGAAAGAATACATTTGACAGATTTAACATTATTTCTCATAAATATCTGTGGCTGAACATGCCCTTAGGTTATCTGGTGTCCTTTTGTTTGCAGCATGCAACGGTAGCCACAAAGGAGACAGAGATCTTTCCTAGTTTCCTGGGAACTGGGAATTCAGCCTCCAGCCCATTGTTGGAAAGTTTTGCTCTATAACTCTGAGCATAAACACAAATCATTTCATAACCAAGTATCTAAGTGCAAAATTACTCTGAATGCAAAATGTATTTTATAAATCTACCTCATAGACACAAATCAAGGTTACAGTATTAGTAAATGGGAAAAAAAGAGGACAGGGAAAGGATCTGGAGAAGACAATCTGACCAACATCCGGAGGTTAGAGGGTGGAAGAGCAGGAGAAGGAGTACTGAACATTAATAGGGGTTGGACGTGAGTACATTTCATGGAGCTTATACTGACCTGCCCTGACTACTTCCGGCCAGCCACATGGGCTGGCCCAGCACTGAACTACTCAGGATTTGGGGCATGACGAAACAATTCTTTTATAGGTCCCTTGATTCCATGACGGTTTCAAAAAGTGCCACATTAAGAAGTTTGGCCCATCAACCAGGAAGAGTGAAACACTCAGTGGCCTTTAAAGGGAGTAAGCCTACCTTCTATTTCCCTCTCTCTTCCCATATATTGAGTGTGTCAGGACTTTTCAAGCTTCTCTTTGGAATCCAGGGAGAGATGAAAGGAGGGGCTGGTGTCCTCCCTGATGTTGGAAGCAAGTGAAGGTCCTGCCTAGAAAAGCCTGAGCCTGGGCCTTGAGCCACTGAATGTCTCTTTTTTGTGTTCCTCTCCTGAGCATAGATGACCTCGGGGTATCAATGAAATTTAGTAGGATGAGACCATAGCTACAGTAGGGATCTGGACTGATAAACCATGTTCACATAGAAAAGGAAAAGGGGGTGGGAACAGTAGCATTAAGGAGATGTATTTATGTGAAGGTTCTAGTACCAAGAGGAGGAAAAGAGTATGGAGATTTTGGGGAGAAGAGCAATGGAAGTAAAAACAGAAGCAATTGCCTGTTGTCATTAGGATATACTACAGACCACATGTACAGTAAGAAGAAATAAATGAATTCAGGTAACAGAACATAGGCCTAGAACAGAGAGATGGAATACTATAGATGGAAGGCTTCCATTACCAATAGTTCTTTCTCTGCAAAAAGCCAAGTGGATGATGCCTTCTTGGTTTGACTCAATATTTTCATCTTTCAAAATGTGGAAGACCAACAAATGGAATTATTTTTTTTCTCACCAAAAAGGAGTAATTGGTTGTCAGTATAGAAGGGATGAGAATGTTGGAAGGTATAACTACTCCATTTTAGGATTGGGGACAGAGGAAGAAAAAATAGTGAAGAGTGAATTGAGCAGAACTAAGAGAACATTGTTTACAGGAACAGCAATTTTGTTTTAAGAATGCCTTAGTCATTTTGACTAATACACAAATTGACTTATACACAAATTAAAAATAAAAGACTTATGAAGAAAGATGCTATCTGCATCCAGAGAAGGAATTGATAAATAGAGGTGTGTATAGAGTAATTTTACATATGTCTGTATATGTATGCGTGTATCTAATGGTAGCCAACTCTAGGGCAGGGTGGGGGGAGGGGAGAAAAAAGAAATTTACATGATAACTTTATTACATATTTCAAAGAAGTTGTACATAATAGATTTGCAGTTTCATGTACTATCATCTTTTTATTATGCTATATTATGGAAATGCTTGGTTTAGTCCATAAATTAAAAATAAGATAAATTTTAAAAGAAAGGTAGGCATAATCTGACATGGATTTCAAAGGCTTCAGAAAAAGTCTAAGTATTATTCCATAGCCTGCAATACTACTGGAGAAGTTAGTCCAGGAAGTATGGAAAGTTCTTGAGAATGAAAAGGAGGAAAAAAGGTGATGTCTCATGTGAGCCATGTGAATGAATTTATCTAACAACTTAGATTTAAGGTAGAAGCAAGAGCTGGTAATAGATGGAAGAAGATAAAAACATGGCACAATCCAAAGAATGATATCAAATCAAGGATACTAAAGCTCAGACAAGTGAAGATGGTGACGAAAGCTTTGGGCAATGAAAAGGATGGGTTTTAATTTTTTAGCTATCCTGAGCCAAAGGTGGGAAGGGAAGTTAAGGACAACAAGAAGGATGGGTTTTTGGTTTTGTTCAGCTATATTGAAGAAAAGATTTGGTTCAAATAAGGGATAGGACTATTGCTCAAGGTGGATGGGACCATGACACCTGATGACAGAGAAGACAGAGCTGTTTAGTTCTTATTTTGTTTCTGTATCAAGGAGAATGATGTTTGGACTAAAAGGAACAGAGGAAAAAAATGACTAGAAGCAGCTAGGTGGCGTAATGGACAGAGTATTGGACTTGGAGTTAGGAAGACCTGAGTTCAAATTTGACCTCAAACATTTACTAACTGTATGATCTTGGGCAATTCATTTAACATTTTCCCACCTCAGTTTCTTAATTTGTAAAATGGGGAAAATAATAGCACCTACCTCCTAGGATTGTTATAAGGATAAAATGATATATTTGCAGAAGTGTTTTGCAAATCTTAAAGCTCTATGTAAATGTTAGTTATGATTAGTAGGAAGCTGAAGTCCAAAATAAGTACAGAGAAAATGGGAAAGCATTTGATGAGTTCCAGTCATAAGGCCCAAGTAAACGACAGTCCAGGTTTTAGAGACCCTGTTCCTAAGATTGGGGAAATAAGGGCAATGCTATAGGAATAGTTTACCTAAATTTTAACTAAATCATTTGACAAAGTATTTCATGTGATCCTTATGAAAAGAGGGGAGCTGAACAAGAATACATTGCAGTGCTTTAAGAAATTAGCCAAACCAAAAGACTTGATATCAGCTTCAGTAGAGGTCTTTAGTTGAGCACTCCAGGAATTTGTGTTTGCCTCTAGGATGTTTAATGTTTTATTAATTACACTGATAAAGGCATAGCTGTCAAGCTAATCAAATCTTTGGCTGACAAAAAACTGGAAAAGATAGCTAACAAGTTAGATGACAAAGTCAGGATACAGAAAGATCTTCACAGACTAGAATGTCGGGTTGAATCTAAATAAGATGAGATGTAATTGGGATTAAGGTAAACTTTTAATATTGGGACTCAAAATGCTACTACACAACTACAGTATGAGAGAGAAGTGACTAAATCCATTGATCTGAAAAAGAGATATAAATATAGACATAGATATATCCCCAAAGTAATAGGGTAGCCAAAAAAAGCTAATGCAGTAATTTTTTTCCATTTTAGATGGTCTTTTAAATAGTCTTTGGAAAGCCAAAGAAAACTGTATAAATTAATTCCTTGGCCATTTCAAATACAATATAAATAGACCATGAATACTTTTCCAAAAAAAACAGGACAGTACAGATAAGCATTTTCAAGGACCTCTTTTATTGTGGGCAACTCAATTTCTGCCTAAGCTATAATACCTCTCTGTAGATTGAAATATTAGCAATTTTTCTTCAGTCAGTAAGTATTTATCAAGCACTTCTATGTGGAAGACCCCGTACTAAGTGTCAGTGATACGAAAAGAAAAAGCAATGAAGCCCACAGTCTAATGGGGGAGACAACATGTAAATAAATTGGTTCATGTAAGATGTGTGTAGAGCAGATAGAAGATAACCTTAGAAGGGAAGGCTCTCTAGAAGGGCCAGGAAAGGCTTTGTAGAGGCAGTGTGTCTGAGCATTCAGAAAAGCTAAGGATCTTGTGAGGGAGAAGTGAGTGAGTTGGGGAAGAAATTCATATATTGAGAATAGCCAATGGAAAGGCACACAGACAGGAGATTAGGTATTGCTGCAAGGCTCAGCAAGTAGGCTGCAAGGCTAGAGTAAGAAGATTGGAGAGATAGGAAGAGGTTGGGTTATGAAGGGCTTTAAAGACCAAACAAAAGACTTCATATTTGATCCTGAAGGCAACAGGGAACCAGTTGAGTTTATTGAATGGGGTGTTGGGGTAAGAGTAGTGATATGATCAGATCTACACTTCTGGGGGGGAGGGAATGTAATATCTAATGTAAGCCATTTGTGCTTTAGGAAAACTACTTTGGTAGAGATGACTCTAAGTGGAGAGAGAGTTGAGTCAGGGAAATGAATTAGAAGGATATTGCAATAATCCAAATGAAAGACGAAGAGGGTCTGAACTAGGATTGCGATGATGTGAATGGAGAAAAGGAGGCTGTACAAGACATGGTGTGATGGTAGAAACAAGATTTGTAAGTGGATTGGATATTTGGAGTGATTGAGTAAAGAGTAAAGGATAACACCAAAGTTGAAGAACTGAATGGAAGGATGGTGGTGTCTGAAACAATAATATGGAAGTTTGGAAGAGGGATGGGTTGGGGGGGGAGGGAGGAAGATAATGACTTGTTCAATTTGAGATGTTCAGTAACAGCTGACATTGCAGGATTGGATCTCAGGAGAGAGACTTGGGCTAGATACATAGATCTTGGAATAATCTACATAGAAATGATGTTGAACCCATGGGAAATGATGAGATAGTATAGAGAGAGGAGAAGAGAAGGTCTTGTGGGACAACCATGCTTAATGGGAATAAAAATTAGAAATTCATCAAAGGAGGCAGAGAAGGAATAGTCAGACAGGTAGGAAGAAAATTGTGAGAAAGCAGTTTCATGAGAGGCCAAAAAGGATAGAAAATACAGGAGAAGAAGGTAATCAATAGGAAAAGGTAATCAAATGTTACAAAGATATAAAGAAGGATAAAGACCAAAGCTAAGGCCATTAAATTTGGCAGTTAAGAAATCATTGTTGATAACCACCTCAGATACCTATAAAATATGACTCAAAGCAAGTTTTAGAGCTACAGAACCCACAAAGTGACAGAGAGAAACAAATCTCCCACAGAATGGACCAGCAGGAAGGGTCCATTCCAGCATGCTGGGAGCTGAGCCCAGCCCCATGTGAGCCCACAATTTTAGCCCCAAGATGGCCCCTATCAGCCAAGGCTGGAGCATTAGGGAGAGTGGATCACCAGCAGATGTGGCAGTTTCCAGAATTATCAACCCATAGACGCCAAAGAAAAAGTGAGAGGTCAGTGGAACTCTGCTGGATCTGGGGGGGATGGAGTGCAGTCCAGCCTATACACCCAGAGTGAGAAGTGGCAGAAGTGGCAGCCATGCAGCTGCCTCCACATGGCTGCTTCAGAGCTCCTGGCCTGCAACGTGTAGCGGGGCCAAATGAAGATTCAGAAACTAATTGCTCTCACTTTAACCTGCCTGGATCTGGATTGCGGTCTTGGGTGGTGGTCCTGAGGTGTGTGACCAGTGAACCAGAGTTGATGGGGGCTGTAGAGACAGTATCCCCCAATATCTCTAGCACCTGCAAAAACTCCAGCAATTTGGGACAAAGCTTTCCCCTCTGGAAGCAGAGTTCTACTGTGGCAAAGAGCTCAAAAGTCAAGTAATTGAGTGGCAACATGGGCAAGCAAAGGAAGCAAAGCAAGCACAGCCATCCAACTTTAGATTCCTTTTTGGGGACAAAAAGGATCAAAGCATGGAACAGGAGGAAGACAATACAGTCAGAACTCCTGCACCAAAAGTTTCCAAGAAAAATGTGAACTGGTTACATGGCCGTGAAGGAGCTCAAAAGAGATTTTGAAAATTAAGTAAGAGAAGTGGAGGAAAAAATTGGAAGAGAAATGAGAAAGATGCAAGAAAATCATGAAAAGAGAGTCAACAACCTGACTGAAGAAAATAACACCTTAAAAAATAGACTAATTCAAATGGCAAAAGAGGTCCAAAAAAGCCAATGAGGAGAAGAAAGTCTTAAAAAGCCGAATTTGCCAGATGAAAAAAGAATTTCAAAAGCTCACTGAAGAGAATTGCTTCAGAATTAGATTGGGGCAAATGGAAGCTAATGACTATGAGAAATCAAGATACTATTAAACAGATCCAAACAAATGAAAAAATAGAAGGCAATGTGAAATATCTCGTTGGAAAAACCACTGATCTGAAAAATAGATCCAGGAGAGATAACTTGAAAATTATTGGACTACCTGAAAGCCATGATCACAAAAAAAGAACCTAGAAATCATCCTCAAAGAAATTCTCAAGGAAAATTGCCCTGATATTTTAGAACCAGAGGGCAAAACAGAACTTTAAAGAATTCATCGATCACTTCTTGAAAAAGATCCTAAAAAGAAAACTCCTGGGAATATTATAGCCATGTTCTGGAGTTCCCAGATCAAGGAGAAAATATTACAAGCAGCCAAGAAGAAACAATTTGAATATTGTGGAAACACAATCAGGACAACACTGGATCTAGAAGCTTCTACATTAAGAGATCAGAGGGCTTGGAATATGATATTCCATAGGTCAAAGGAGCCAGGACTAAAACCAAGGATCACCTACCCAGCAAAACTGAGTATAATATTTCAGGGGAAAATATGGTCATTCAGTGAGATGGAGGACTTTCAAGCATTCTTGATGAAAAAACCAGCATTGAATAGAAATTTTGACATTCAAATACAAGAAGCAAGAGAAGCATGAGAAGGTAAGGAGGGAAAAGAAATCATAAGGAACTCATCAAAGTTGAACTATTTACGTGACCACATGGAAAAACAATCATTGTAACCTATGAAACTTTTCACAGTATGAGGATAGGTGAAGGGCATATAAATGTGTGTGTGTGTGTGTATACATACATATATATAGACAGAGGGCACAGGATCAATTGAATAGGAAGGGATGAGATTTAAAAGGTGAAATTGAGAGGTGAAAGAGGAATATAATGAGAGGAGATGGGGAGAGACAGAATGGGAGAAATTATCTCATATAGAAGACGCAAGGGATAACTGTTACAATGGAGGGGAAGAGCAGGAAGGCAAAAGGGAATGGGTCAACCTTACACTCACTGAAGTTGGCTTAGGGAAGGAATGACATACACTCTAAATTGGGTATCTTGCCCTACAGGAGAGTAGGGGGGAAGGGGATGAGAAGGGGGAATGATGGAGGCGAGGACAGGTTGGGGAGAGGGTAGTTAGAAGCACACACTTTTGAAAAGGGACAGGGTCAAAGTAGAGAATAGAACAAGTGGGGGGGCGGGATAGAATGGAGGGAAATGTAGTCAGCCTTTCACAGTATATCCACTATGGAAACGCTTTGCATAACCACACATGCACAACCTCTATTGAATTGTTTATCTTCTCAGTAAGGGTGGATGACGACGGAGGAAGGGAAAGAATCAGGAATTCAAAGTTGTAAAATCAAATGTTTAAAAAATATATCATTATTATTATTATTATTATTATTATTATTATTATTATTATTTACATGCAACTGGGAAGTAAGATATAAAGGTTCTGGGATATGGAGATCCATCTTGCTCTACCAGAAGGTGGGAGGTGGGATGGGGGAAGATATATGAGAGAGCAGATTGGGGGAGGGAGTATACAGTGGGATCTCTGTTTTGGGGTGGTGGGTAGGGGAAAGACGAGGAGAAAATTTGTAACTCAAAATCTTTTGGAAATGAATGATGTAAAGTAAAAATAAACATAAAATTTAATTTTTTTTTTAAAAAGAAGATAGAAAGATCAAGTACCTGAATATATTTTCACTAGTAATATATGCTCGATGGGACCACCTCCTGTTTCACAGAAAAATAGTAGTGGCGTGATCACAACTATAATGTCACCAACCCTTAACATTTCCATAGAGCCTCAAATAACCTTTAAATAGAGGTCTCTTCTTTAGTGCCTGTAATTCATGCTAAGAAAATTAATATATTTGGTTCAATGAAGTGTAGTTTGGTCTACAGGATCTGAAGTCAGGCCAACTCAGGTTCTAACTCTTGCTCTAACATTAGCCATATGATCCAGGAAAAATGACAATCTTGAGTTTTCTTTCCTCTTTAAAATGGGAATAAAAATACTTTAAAAAAAATAAATCATTGTTAACTTTGGAGAGGGCAGTTTCAGTTAAGTGATGAGATCAGAAGCTATATTGCAAGAATTGAGAAGTGAAGGACAGGAGAAGAAGTGGAGGCACTGGGGTGCAATTGGAACAATATTCTTAATTCTCTCAAGTTCTCTGAAAGCTGGGCAATGGTAGAGGAGGAGGGAAGTCAAGCACTGTCCTTTCAAGTGCCTCTTCCTATGCCTTGCCCTAAAAAGTTCCAATAAACTCCACTAGGCAAAGTCTTAATGGTCTCCTAAATGACATGTAAAGGCTCCCAAGGACTCTATTCAGCACAGTTTTTAGACATTTTTCAAAAGTAATGGTCTTTTGTGAGGTCCCAGGCCTGGCATTACTGGTATGCCCGGGGATTAAAATCACTTCCAAATACAAAGTTATGCAAATTCAACAGATGGCATTTTACAAAGCTTATTGATTACAGTCTGCCTAGTGCATTGCATATAAGGGCTTATCCCAACCCAAGTAACTGAAAAAAAATTGAAAACTAGAATAATACCAAAAAATTAACATTTGTGAAAAAACAGAAAAGGAGAAGAAAAAACTGAGTCTCTTCTCTCAAAGAAGACTCTAGTCCATAGTGAGCTCCGGAATAGGGGAGACTCTCCCCTTAGGGACTAGACTGCAAGTCTCACTCTCAGGCAAAATACCAAAATTGTCCTGAATGAAAATTGCTCTGAGTCCCAGCAATACAAAACTTCCCCAACAGATCCCTGAAAAAGTAGGACATCCTAATGGATCCCCATTATCATAGAACAATCCAAATAGACTCCTAAACTCAGGATAGGCAGACCAAAAACAAAATTCAGATGATCCCCAACACAAGTGGCTCCTAGAAAAGGATTACTTACTCAACACTGATTGGAATCAGTCCTTCTGTTCCTGAATAAACATCTAAAATGTAACAACAAAAACCAGTTCTGGGCTAGTTCATTCTTCTTCTTTCATTCCACTAAGGGGCCACTCTCAGCCATGGCTTCCAATCTCATCTTTCAATGCTGGACCAAGATCGGTCCTAAAGGGACCTGGCCTCTAAAACAGAGGTTCTTAACCTTCCTAATGCCATGACCCTTTAATACTCATATGTGGGTGTGTCTGCATGTGGGCAGACCCACCTGGAGATGGATAGAGGAGCTGTGTCTCCGTTCCTAAGACCATCGGAAATATGTGTTTTCTGATGGTCTTAGGCAACCCCTGTGAAAGGGTTGTTCGACCCCCGAAGGGGTCGTGACCCACAGGTTGAGAACGACTGCTCTAAAAAGAAGGGTCAGTCTCTTTTTGTCACAAACTCCATTTCATTATATCACTGCACGGTACATTAGAGTCAAATTTTCAGTGACAAAATAGACTTTAAAAAAAAACAACAGCATTGGCAGTACGTTTTCCCATGGCTTGCCTTTTAAATTGGTCCGAGGGGTACACGGAGAAGCATCATGGACCAGCAGATGTTGAGGACACCACCCTTGAGAACGGCTGCTGTAGGTGAAACAGGATGTAAGCCCAGAGGAGCAATGTGGTCACAAGACCAAAGCTCACTAAGGTCAGGCTTTAATTTCACATTTGCTGCAGAGTTGTGATAAGAGGGAAACTGGTACCAAGAAAGGGATCTGAGTCAGGCTCGAAAGATTTCTTCTCTGGCTCCTGCCATGTCCTGCCCTTTCAGGCTCCCTGGCTTTAGCAATAAAAGGCTCAGGCTATTCCCTTTACCTGTAATAATCAGATATTTCCTTTCTGCCAGAGAAGACAGGAGATGGAAATGAGAAGGAGAATTCTGGGCATGGGAGACAGTGAGAATACATGTGCCTAGAAGTGGGTCATAGGCTCATCCCTTCAACCCAATCCAGTCCCCAATACACTATCATGCCTTTGTTCCTGTAGTACCTGAAATTTTTTCTTTAAATGTTTCATATGTTAACATTGTATTCTAGGTGTTTCTCTTCCTTTGAATCCTTTCATGGCACTTAGGACAGTGCCTAGAGATCTGAAGTCAGGCTCTAAATCTCTACTATGCCTGAACATGGTAACTACTCAGTATTCATTTTAATAGAATTTAGAGCTGCAATTAATTATTTAGATTTTCGCTCCTAGACCTATTTTTTCACCAGTATAAGGCAGCTCAAACTTTTTGGTCTCAGGATCCCTTTGTACTCTTTTTTTAAAAATAAATTTATTTCTTTATTTTTAGTTTTCAACATTCATTTCCAGAAGATTTTGAGTTACAGTTTTTTCTCCCTGTCTTTCCCCTATCCCCACCCCAAAATAGCAAGCTTACTGAATACCTCTTCCCCCAGTCTGTTCTCTCTTATATCCTACCCCATGATCCCCCTAACTTTCTAGTAGGGCAAGATGGATTTCTATACCCCAGTGCCTGTACATCTTATTTCCCAATTGCATGAAAAAAAAAACAGTTTTTTTTAAACATTTGTTTTTAAAACTTTGAATTCCAGATTTTTTCCCTTTTTCCCTCCTCACCTACCCCCACTGGGATAAGCAATTCAATATAGGTTGTACATATGTAGTTACCCAAATCATTTCCATAGTAGTTATATCGTGAAAGACTAACTATATTTGCCTCCATCCTATCCCGCCCCCCACTTACTCTATTTTTCTCCTTTGACCCTAACCCTTTTCAAAACTGTTTGCTTCTAACTACCCTCTCCCCCTATGTGCCCTCCCTTCTATCCTTCCCCATCTTATCCCCTACCCCCCTATTTTCTTGTAGGGTAAGATTCCCAATTGAGTGTGTATGTTATTCCCTCCTTAAGCCAAATTCAATGAGAATCAGGTTGTCCCATTCCCTTTCACCTTCCTGCTCTGCCCCTCCATTGTAACAGTTTTCTCTTGCCTCTTTTATATGAGATAATTTACCTTAATCTATTTCTCCCTTTCTCCTTCTCCCAATAAATTCCTCTCTCATCTCTTCATTTTATTTCTTAGATATCATACTTTCATATTCAACTTGTCCTGTGCCCTCTGTCTATGTATACATGAACATATATATGCCCACACTCACATACATATTTGTATACACATATACCCTCCTATACATACATATATATGTATGTATACATATATATATATATATATATATACACACACACATGTATATATATACACATATATTCCCTTCAACTATCTTCATACTGAGAAAAGTCTTATGAGTTATAATTATCATTTTCCATGTAGGAATATAAATAGTTAAACTTTAATAAGTTCCTTATAATTTCTTTTTCCTGTTTACCTTCTTGTACTTCTCTTGCTTCTTTTCTTGTATTTGAAAAATCAGATTTTCTGTTCAGTTCCAGTTTTTTCATCAAGAATGCTTGAAAATCCTCTATTTCATTGAATAACCATATTTTCCCTATACTCAGTTTTTCTGGGTAGGTGATTCTTGATTTTAGTCCTAGCTCCTTTGACTTCTGGAATATCATATTTCAAGCCTTTCGATCTCTTAATGTAGAAGCTGCTAGATCTTGTATTATCCTGATTGTGTTTCCTCAATACTCAAATTATTTCTTCCTGACTGCTCTCAGTATTTTCTCCTTGACCTGGGATCTCTGGAATTTGGCTATAATATTCCTAGGAATTTTCTTTTTGGGATCTTTTTCAAGACGTGATCAGTGAATTATTTCCATTTCTATTGTGCCCTCTGGTTCTAGAATATCAGGGAAATTTTGCTTGATAATTTCTTGAAAGATGGTGTCTAGGCTCTTTTTTTTGATCATGGCTTTCAGGTAGTCCAATAATTTTTAAAAGATCTCTTCTGGATCTATTTTCCAGTGTTTTTCCAATGAGATATTTCACATTGCCTTCTATTTTTTCATTTGTTTGGATCTGTTTTATAGTATCTTGATTTCTCATAAAATCACTAGCTTCCAATTGCTCCAATCTAATTTTGAAGGATTATTCTCTTCAGTGAGTTTTTGAAATTTCTTTTCCATCTGGCAAATTTGGCTTTTTAAGGTATTCTTCTCCTCATTGGCTTTTTGAGCCTCTTTTGCCATTTGGGTTAGTCTATTTTTAAGGTGTTATTTTCTTCAGTGTATTTTTGGGTCTCCTTTAGCAGGCTGTTGACTTGCTTTTCATGATTTTCTTGCATTATTCTCATTTCTCTTCCCAATTTTTCCTCCACTTCTCTTATTTGGTTTTCAAAATCCTTCTTGAGCTTCTCTATGACCTGTAACCAGTTCATATTTGTCTTGGAGGCTTTTGATGCAGGAGTTCTGACTTTACTGTTTTCCTCCTGCTCCATGCTTTGATCCTTTTTGTCCCCAAAAAAGGATTCTGAGGTCCATTTGTGCTTCCTTTGCTTGTTCATATTGCCAGTCAATTACTTGACTTTTGAGCTCTTTGCCACAGTAGAACTCTGCTTCCAGAATGGAGAGAGCTTTGTCCCAAATTGCTGGAGTTTTCGCAGCTGCCAGAGCTATTAGGAAGGTGCCATCTCTACAGCCCCCAAAAGTGCTGACTCACTGGCCACACACACCAGGACCATTACCCAGGACCACGATCCAGATTCAAACAGGTTAAAGCAAGAGAGATTACCCTCTGAATGGTCACTTGGTCCCCCTACAGTCTGCAGGCCAGGAGCTCCTGAGGCAGCCACAAGGTACAGCTGCCACACCTCCGCTGCTTCTCACTCTGGGGACAAGGACCGAGCCATGCTCTTCTGCCCCCCCCCCCGCTCCCATTCCAACAGAGTTCCACACTGACCTTTTACTTTGTCTTTGGCATTTAGGGGTTGAAAAGTCTGTAAACCCCACCACAGCTACTGCTGATTCACTCTCCTGAAGTCTGCTCTGCCGCTGCTCGTAGGGGCTGCCCTGGAACCAGAACCGCATGGCTCACGTGGGACTGCACTCAGCTCCCAGCTAAGTGTGATAGACCCTTCCTGTCCACCTGCCAGGCTGCCTTCAGTGGGAGATTTGTTTTTCTCTGTCACTTTGTGGGTTCTGTGGCTCTAAAGTTTGTTTAGAGTCATTTTTTTACATGCATTGGAAGTGAATGGAGCAGGAGCTCATGCCAACTTTGTGCTTCTCCTCCCCCATCTTGGCTCCAACCCCCCCTTGTACTCTTAAAAATTATTGAGGACTCCTACCCATGAGTTTTTATTTACATGGAATCTGTCAATATTTACCATATATGCCCTGAAAGGTTCTTGGGGACTCCCAAGGGCCCCCAGATCACAGTTTGAAAACTACTGATGTAGAGAACTCATATGTGGAAATTCCAACTATCAATTAGGATCAGCAACTAATCTGCAATTTTGAAAGTTCCCTAAGTCACTGAGAGGTTAAGTAAGTTGCCCAAAGTCACACAACTAGTATATTTCAGAAGCAGGGATTTGAATCCATGTCTTCCTGATGACAAGATTGGTTGGTCCATTATCCTCTATGCCAGGGGTTCTTATTCTTTTTTGTGTCGTGGCTCCCTTTAGCAGTCCCAGGAAGCCAGAAGATCTCTTCTCAGAATGTCTTTAAATTCATGAGATTATAGAATAAGCCAATTATATAGAAATAAAGTTATCAAAATATTTTTCAAAAAACAGGTCCATGAATTCCAGCTTAAGAATCCCTGTTCTAGGCCATGCTGAATCTGACTCACATAATCTATCCCGTTTACTTTTATAATGGGGGTTTTGCTCATATCTAGACCACCTAAGGTTGGTGATGCCAACTTGTGGGTCTAAATATGTGCCAAACCCCATTAAAATTTCATAAATGAGGTCCAGAGAGAAGTAGTGACTCAAACACAGTCAGAAAGGTGCTGGCAGAGCTGGCACTGGGACCAAGGTCTCATGATTCTCCTCCCAGGCCAAGAATGAAGTGAATGAATGAGCCCAAGACCCCTGCTGATGCTCACCTCTGCCAGGGCATCTGAGAAGTGGTTGCAGTTCTTGTGCATGAGGTGGTAGGCATTGCCTTTGTACTCCTTCCCCAGCTCCTCCAAGATCTTGTCCACATCTTCTTCTGTGAAGTCAGTGGTGCCCAGGGCTATGGCTTCTCTGTGGCAGGAAATACTAAGGTGAGAGAAGACCTCCAGCTGTGTACAGCCAACCCCTGTGGACAGTAGGGACAACCCCATTGACCAAGAAGCCTGAGAAGCAAGAGGGGAAAATGGAGCTTGGTTCACCAAAAGAGTTCCTCTGCTGTGGTAGAGAACAATCATTCTCTTTATTTACCAATCCAGCTTCTAAAGTCTTAAATATACATGCCCCAACTTGGAAAGCCTTGGATCCTCCAATATATGTATGCACACACACACACACACACACACACACACACACACACACACACACACCCCAAAACACCATGGTTCTGAGGGAAGACAATAAAAGCAACTGTGTCTTTTTGTGATTTCTTTCTCCTCTTCTCTGACTTTATGGGAGTGCCTGTGAGGGAGAAACAGGTATTTGCCGTTTAGGGAAGGAGAAGCAGAATATTTAAAATCAATCCACAAATATCTATTAAAAGCCTACAAGAAGCACAAAAAATTAGTTTTGGGATGGCGAATGTTGATTAGTGCCCATCGGAGATCACTTGG
Source organism: Pseudochirops cupreus (assembly GCA_028627135.1). Lineage (NCBI taxonomy): Eukaryota > Metazoa > Chordata > Mammalia > Diprotodontia > Pseudocheiridae > Pseudochirops > Pseudochirops cupreus. The sequence continues at coordinate 357,323,654 of CM053582.1, forward strand.
AGTCAGAGTCTTGTGCCTTGACATGACCTCTCTCAGTCTCCTCCTCTATAAAATGGAAATAATAATAAATAATAATACATGCATTACCAGATTCCATGTGTAATCATGAGGATTAAATAAGATCCTATTTGGGAAATATTTTTTGAAATTGTAAAATGCTGTGCAAACTTTAGTAGTTTGTCCCCCTGGGTGCTCTGACTATGGAAGCTTAGAAAGTATCCTCTGTTGGGTGAGAAAATTCTGGGTATACATTCTTGTGAGGCTGAAGAGTGAGAATCAATGGTGGCAAATGTGAGGGCAGAACTTGGGAGCCATAGCAATGCATTTGGGACTTTTGAGAGAAGAGTGAGTGACCAGAGCAAGAGCAAACCTATTATTTGTCCTGAGGGGGACAGGGAAGTGAGACTAGGGATGGGTACTAGGACTTTGACCTGATTCTTCACACATTTCCCAGGATATGCCAGCATGGAGTCAGCAATAATGAAAGACCAGAAAACCAGATTCTTTCCAGCATAGCATGTTTGAATTTTGAATATCTGAGCATTTCCCAGTTTCTGTTTCAGAGGAATACCTTGGGGATACTGAATGACTGAGGACATTGGGTGACTTCATGTATAAGTATGCATAATCACTCTTCCAACTTGAGGACATGGGTTAAGCCCTATTCTCTCCTTCCTTTTTTTTCCTGCATTAAGTACATGTCATTGAACACCTCCCCCAATACCCTCATGGCCCCAGTTGGCCACCTCAGCAACCTCTGGATCATATTTTGTAATCTTCTCCATTGAAGAAACCCCCTGGGATAGACCCTTGAGCTTCAGCCAACTGAGGAAGGGGACTAATGGGCCAAATAAGGAGCTCTCTTGAAAGGAATCTAGGAAAGGAGTTGAGGAAGGCTGGGGGAGGAAGAGTCCTTACTTGAATTTAAAGGTTTCTCCCAGTTCCACTGCACTTCCAGGTGTAATCTCAAAGATCCCACTGAAAGGGTATGGATGGCCCCCATAGGCAAACTCTAGAGAAGGAAGGAAGAGATCGTGAGAGTCAGATAAATAAGAGAAGATGCCTCAGAAACCACCACCATTAGATTCTTCTTGGTCCATGTCATCATGATAGTAGTCTCTGCGTTTTCCTCTGGGACCTTCCTATTCTGCCTCTTTCTTTCCCCAATAGTCCCCCATCCTTCATTACTCTCTCATCATAAGCCTCCTGATCTTTATCAGTGTTGTTCCTCATCCTAATATTGGCTATAACTGGGCAGTACACAAAGTTAAAACCAGCCCCTACAGTATTCTGGCCTAGGCCTAGGGCTCCAGTTCCTTCTTTCCTGATTTTCCCCTATTCCCTTTTCTAAACATAATAAAACCCACCTGCTTAGCATGTACCCATTTCAGTGAAGACAATGGACATTATCGATTATAAAGAGATATGAGGGCTTTGAATACATAGATTATGACCATTCCCAGGAGGAGGCTAGAGCCCATTCTATACTATTAGAGTCCTTCTGGTTCCTTGGATGTTCCTACAGGCAGACCCCACCCTCCTACAGGGTTTTTCCTACCCAGAACATGCATATTACTACCTCTCTCAGCAGACATAGCCTAAATCATGAATAATTCTGAATCCAAAACTTGTGTCTATCTCAAAGTTCTCCCCTAACATGACAGCAAGTTTGTCATGAACAGCAGCCCATCTACTGACCCCCAGAAGTATTCAAATGAAGGACAAGGGGGCAGAGTACTACTGGGTTTCCCAGCCCAGCCACTTACTACTTATATGGCCTCAAACAAATCACTTAACCTTTCTTGACCTCATTAGAAATTACATCACATTGGAACTGGAACACCTCAAGGTATGATTAAACTCTCAAGACATGAGCATTTCTTCATCTCAGGTGGGTAGGGTTCATAAACTTACATACCAGAGCTTCCTCTTCTCTTAACAAACCATAACTAGTCCATTTTTAAAGATTTTCCATCAATATAGCATAACTGCTATTGTTCAGTCATGTCTGATGCTGCATGACCCCGTGGATGTTATATGTGGAGCTTTTCTTGACAAAGAAGGGGTTTACTATTTCCTTCTCCACTGTGTCACCATTTTACAGATGAGGAGCTGAGATAAATACAGGGTAAGCAACTTGCCCAGAATCACACAATTAGTGAGTATCTGAAGCCAGATTTGAACTCAGATCTTCCTGACTCCAGGCCCAGTGCTCTATCCACTGCACCACCTAGCAGCCCTATAGTATAACTTTACTAAATTGTAATTCCTTGTTTGCAAAAGAAACTTATTTAAAAACAAAATGATGCAGTTGTACACTTAACTATACAAATGATGTGATGAGATCGTCTTGCAACCATTCTGCTTAGGAATTCTAAGTCTTTAAGTCTTGGTATAGTCAGACCACAGCTACTCAAGAGTTTAAGTTCTGGTGGCTATAAAGACTTTTTTTAAAATGAGGTTTTTATTTCCATTCTGTTCAAAGTACTATAATAATTTCTAAAAGTAAATGATGTTGGATATTTTTGCAGCATGATTATTGTACCTGTAAAGTGAAGGAATTGGAGATGTCCTGAATGACCACTAAAGTCTCTACCACTTCTAAATCTATGGTCCTATACTCTACCTAGAGGCCTCTAAGGTGCCTGCCCTTTGATCACTTTTCCAGAATGCAGCAGTGGTCTGAGTCACTGTAACATCTGCCTAGTAGTTTGGTATCATGAAAATTTTCCCAGACTTTAGGGCCATTGTCTCACTCTGACTAGGAGATGCCCTTGTATCTGACCTGAGCAGAGCCAACAAAAATTACCCCCTTCAAGAACTCCCCCATGTTGCCCTCTCCCATCAGTTTCATTTCTCAGGTAAAAGTTGTGAAGACTGTTACAGAAAATAGACCTGTTCCTTCTTCAGGCCCTTATCCTCTGCATTTTCCAATAATCTGTGTGCTTACTCACAGACTTTGAGGCACCTTCTTCTCATAGGATTAGGTTCATTATCCCACATGGAAAAGTTTCAAATTAAATCACCACCACCACAACCACCACCACCCCCCGCATTCACTGTAATAGGAGGCTCTACCTCGGCCGTAAATCTCAATGCCTGAATGGAACACACCAATGCCCAGGGTAGAGGTGTACTCATTGATCCAGTACTGCAGGGAGAAGAAAAGAGCATTAGAAGGGCAGTCACAATCCCAGCAAAGCTCCTGTTACATAGTTCATGAACCCCTTCCAAAAAAATGCAGCCCATTGATAGCCAAAGTCATCGTGGAACTCTAGGTCAAGGGCAGGCAACCACATACAGCATCAGATTAAAGTAACTGGGCTCATCTAGAACATTTAGGAATTAGAGAATCCTCCATGCTATAACTGAGAATGAATAATCGATGTATTAATACTATCTCACATCATAAGATAAATCATTTGTCAGCATAAAGAAAGGAGCACTGAGTTGAAAGTTGAGCAACTTGGTTCCTAGGCCCAGTTCAGCCGCTATCCAGGTGCATGAATTTGGCCAAATCACTTTATATCCTGATTTGTAAAATAAGGCAATATCAGAAGTTTCTTTCAATTCTTAAATCCTGGAACCTACCCTGTTATATAAATTATTTTATTTAAAAATATGTATTTATTATGAACTTAACAAACATGTTTACAAAGAACAGGAAAAGAGAATTGTATATGAAAATGGGAATCACCATTACATACAATTTCTTTTGTTAAAGTATATTTTACATTTAACACAACAGCATCAATACTACCCTGTTTGTCCATCTCTCCTTCTGAATATCCTTATGCTCTCTTTCGTGTATTTTTCTTGTTTCATTGGTGCTCTTTCCTCTCATCACTATTCCACAAATCTTCTCCCAATTCTCCTCTCCTTCCCCAAAATGAAAGTCCTACTTTATAACAAATGAGCATAATCCAGCAAAACAAATTCTCACCTTGGCCCTGTCTGAAAATGTCTCTCTCAATCTACAGTCTCTAATCTTTCTACCATGAGGTGGGAAGCATGATTCATTATCATCCTTCGGGAGGCACGATTGGTCACTGCACCAACCAGACCAAATTCTTAAATCTTTCTAAATTATTTTCCTTTACATTATTGTAGTAACTATATACATCATTTTCTTGGTTCTGCTCACTTCACTCTACATTAGAAACCTTCCCAGGTTTCTCTGAATCTATCCTTTTTGTCATTTCTTATGGTTCAGTAATATTTCATTATGTTCGTATACTATAATTTGTTGTCATTCTCCAATTAAGGGAAATCTACTTTGTTTCCAGTTCTTTGCTACAACAAAAATAACTGCCATAAATGTTTGTTTTCAATAATTGGTTCCTTTCCTTCTTTTTTTGATCTCTTTAAGGTATAGACCTGGTAGTGATATCACTGGGTCAAAAGGTATGCAGAGTTTAGTGACCTTTTTGGTGTATAGTTCCAAATTGCTTTCCAGAATGGTTAGGTCAATTCAAAACTCCATCAGTGGCACCTAATTGTGCCTTTCCTCGAATATCCCCTCACATACATGCTGTATTGTTGTTTTCCATTTTGTCATCTTTGCCAGCCTGATGAGTTCAAGGTGGATACTCAGAATTATGTTCATTTGAATTTCTGTTCATGTTAGTGATTTGGAGTATTTTTTTATAGTTATCTATATATCACCTATTTTCGTTTGAGAACTGGTTATTCATGTCCTTTAACCATTTATCTATTGGGCAATGGCTCTTGTTTTCATATATTTCTATCAATTCCTCATACACATTGAATAGCAGACTGCTATTAAAGAAATTTGCTGCAAAGTTTTTTCTTAGCTCACTATTTCTCTTTCATTCTAATTACATTAATTCTTGAAATTTTTTTCCATTTTATACAAGCCATTGTAGAATTAAAAAATACTTTGTTTTATCAGGCATGATTGCTAAAAGCTTTTATTCTCAAAACAGCTGGTCACACTGGGGAACACAGCTTTTTAAAGGAAGTGGCTCCCACCCTTTACAGAATTGAAGTGTCTTATACATTAGCAAACAGAAAAAAAAAATTTTTTTAACCATTGTGTGATCTAAGAGAGGTGAGGATGTGGTTCTGACTGAATATGCCACTGTAGGGAATTAGGGAAATGAAACAACAGGTCCAAGTTGAGCTGCATCCAAGTGAACCAACTTGCTGAATATCTCTTCCATGCTACTGTTGAATAAACTTCTTTTGTTAAATGTTATATGATTTATAAGTGTCTCATTTCTTTCTAATCCCTATCCTGATCCACCAGATTTGCTTGACCCTGAACATTTGGAATAGCCTATAGGAATCATATGTAATGATCTTATGAATGAAGTGGGAAAAAGAGAGGAGCTTCATGTGATAGGGTGGCCCAATAGAGAAAACTGGTATTTTTAGCCTTTTTAGTCCTCCCCGTGGGATCAAAAAGGGGCCCTCACTGACATAGTTGAATTAGTCCCCAAGTTTTCAAGGAAGTTGACAGGGAGAATAAAGATACCCTTTGGCATTCATTTCCTGCCTGTTGTTAATAACCCTAGAAAAACTGGATTGCCAGCTTCAAGAAACCCAAAGCATACTGTCAGAAGTTGGAAATGGATTTGAATGTGCATTTGGTCTTGAAGGACTGTACCTTAAAGTCAGAGGAACAATTCATGAACTGAGTAATAACACAAGTAAAAGTTGTGAAACTGATGGGAACAAAGACTGACCTATGGGCATTAAGTATAGTCTCTTCCTGGAGGTCTCATTAAAAAAAAAAAAAGTGAAAAAGCCCTACTGAAATCAGGGCCATAGAGGGAGACAATAGGACTGAGAGCAAGAAGAAAAAAAGGAACCTTCTCCAATAGTGAGGAAATCTTGAGCATATCCTATCACCACCCCTAGAGGAGGGAGAGGGCATGTGGTCTTTGACTAACAAGAAGTTGAGGAGGCTGTAGGATATGTTTAGACAAGATGCTGAAAAGTTACTAGAACAATGGCTGGTAAAGTTGTGGTCCAAACAGAAGGATGCGTAGCTCTTCTCAGCTTCCATTTCCTTTAGTGTGGGGAATCTCACAGAGGATTTATGTTTGCAAAGTCAGTTAAAACAGTTAGTGGCCCCAAATGGGAATTTGACTCTCGGTTTTCAGATGGCTAAGATGGGGAGTTTCACACATTGGCCTAGCAAAGGTGATCTCTCTTTTCAATGGGTCTCTGCTGGGGCATTGTTAAGGGAAGGGGTAAAATTAAAAGTAAAATTTTAAAGACATTTTAATTAAATTGAATTATTAAATTAATTAAATTTAAAATAGAAGTTTGGTAGGCTGGCTATAAATTACCCAACCATGGTCCCTTCCTTCCTATGATCTGTCAATGTCAGAAGCTGTTAGATGCACACACACACACACACACACACACACACACACACACACACACGTGAGCACAGCAACTATCAATGTAGTAAAAAGGGACTTGGGGCACTCTGGGAATAGCAGTCTAAAGTGAACCATGCTCTCCCCTGCTAGATGGGCAGAGGGTGTTGATACTCTTTCCTATAAGGAACTTGGGTTGGCAGTCCCTGGAGTACATGCACTCAGGAGTCAGTAGCTGTATGGGCACCAATAACAACCTCTGTGCTGGTTATTGTACATTATGCTAAATGGAAACCTTTGGAGTTGTCTAATCGATCCCCTATAGTTAGCACCAAACACCAGGTCTAAGAGGTGTGAAAGTTATTTCTTCTTTAGTGAGGAAGATAAAGAAAGCTAAAGTACTTTGCTATCACCTCTCCTCTTACAATCACCCTGTGAGGCCAGTGATGAAGGTGGGTGGCATATGGCAAATTACAATAGACTACAAGATGCTGAACACAGCTGTTGTGCCAATTGCTGTAACCATTCCAAACTCACTATATGATAGAACTGGCAGCCCAAGCCATGGGTGAGTGGTATGGGGTTATGCCTTTTTCTCTATTCTTGAGGCTGAAACTAGCCAATAAGAGTTTGCATTCACATATGAAAGAGTCCAGTATGTTTCCACCATCTTTGGGGACTCACTGGTAGAGCCATGGGCGGGTGATCAAAGACCTGAAAGAGGTCTCACTCCCTGAAGACCTTGATATCCACCATAATGGCTTCTTGTTGACCAAGGATAAGGCCATGGGGGCAAAGACTCTAGACTGGAAAGTAGCCAATATGAGGGGCAAGAAGTAGGAGATCAACCCAAAGAAAAGACAGAGGGAGGGGGAAGGGAGAGGAGGGAGCCTACCCATTCATAGTAGGATGCTCTGAATGGGGAAAACTTAAATTATTCCAGGCATGATCTGATGCTTACTTCACCACAAACTGAAACAGAAGCCCAAAAACTATTGGACTCTGTCTCTACCTAGGTATACTGGTGACCCCAATTTACTGAGTCATTTGCAAGTCTACCTCTTTCAGAATGCACTACAATCCTGGAGAGTCTAAAACCAGTCATCTAGCAGTCTCTTGTCCCTCATGACTCCCTGGTGCCGATGTTTTTTAATATTTCTGTCCTTATGGAAGTGATTAGTTTCGATGACCACTAAGCTCCCAGAGCACAAGTTCCCCATAATGATGAATTACTATGCCACTTTGGAAAGAGTTACTCATTTGTTATTAGGCCTTAGTAACAAATTCAGTTACTACTGAATGCATAATAATAGGTCATAATACCACCCTTCAACTAGAGTTTCCTGTTATAAGTTGAAGTATGTAAGGTGATCCCTCAAAAAAGATAGGTAAAGCTCAGGAGGCCTACATTATTAAGTGGAAAAGATCTAACCAAGACCATGCTTACTTAGGTCCCTGGCTTGTTAGTGCCCTTCATTTTTTAAAAATTACTTTTAGTTTCCAACATTCACTTTTATAAGATTTTGAGATCCAAATTTTTTTTCCTTCTTCCCCATCGCCCTCTCCAAGACAGTATACAATTTGATATAGGATATACATGTACAATCATATTAAACATATTTCCACATTAGTCATGTTGTGGAAGAATGATCGGAACAAAAGGGGAAAATCAAGAGAAAGGAAAAAAAGAGAAAAAACAGTGTGCTTCGTTTGCGTTTAGGTTCCATAGTCCTTTCTTTGGACGTGGATAGCATATTCCATCTTGAGTCTTTTGGAATTGTCTTAGATCATTGTATTGCTAAGAGCTAAGTCTATCAAAGTGAATCATCACACAATGTTGCTGTTACTGTGTACAATGTTCTCCTGTTTCTGCTCACCTCATTCAGCATCAGTTCATGTAAGTCTTTCCAGGTTTTCTGAAATCTGCCTGCTCATCATTTCTTACAGAACAATAGTATTCCATTACATTCATATACCACTTGTTCAGTCATTCCCTGATGGATGGTCAGAGCTGCTATCCATATGTGTGTATATGTGGGTCCTTTCCCTTTTTTACGTTCTCTTTGGGATACAGATCTAGAAGTGGTAGTGCTAGATCAAAAGGTATGCACAGTTTTATAGCCCTTTGGGCATAGTTTCAAATTCATAAGCACTTTTCATAAATAGATTAGGATTTTACCACAGGCTGAGGCCTCCAGACAGAGCCCAGCTCTGATGCCCACACTCCCCAGCTAGCTCAGTGGTGTCTGGGTCTGGAAGAAAACTCTTTTTACCTAGTTCTCCAATGACTCTAACCAATAAAAGAGAAACTTTCATCTTTTCTTGGCACAGACTAAGTACACAAACATGTCATTCAAGCCTTCATGATTTACAGTGGTGGGTTTCTTTTAATATGAAGCAAAATCTGTATAAAAGAGTTTAGATAAAAAGAAAAAGAAAAGAGTATATAACAGAACCAGCTATTGGAGAGAAACAAAGATGGGAAATTGGAGAAAGGATTGTTCTTTTGTCATATATACCTCAGTCCTTGGAAAGGAGGACACAATTGGCAGCCTCTGTCCAAAGATCTTTGTTCCAAGACATATTAGCAACTCAATGGCTCTCAATAATCTCTTCCTCACCTGCCATAACTAATCTCTCTCTCTCTATCTCCCTCCCTCTCACTCTCTCTTTCCTTCCCTCCCCCCTCTCTTCCTCTCTCCCTTCCTCTCTCCCTCCCCCCCTCTCTCTTTCTCCGTTCCTCTCCCTCACTCCCTCTCTCCCTCTCCCTCATTCCTCTCCCTCACCTCCCTCCCTCCCTCCTCCTCCTCCTCTCTTTCTCTCAAAGGTTGGGTCCCAGAACTCTCAAACTTGGGTTGCTAGTGGCAAGCCTAGGCTGACACTTCTTCCCTACCTCTAGAAGTCTGGTTCCCTAAACTCTCTAGGCACTTGAACTGTGTAAGAACCTCCCCACCCCCTTCACCATTCTGTAGTCTGAGGTTCCCCTCCTGTGGCCATGGGGTTAAAAGAGCATGTATAACTGCAGTGGACCCCTGCTAATGTCTCTCCATGACTGGGTCACATATTCGCACTTACTTTGGATAGAATTGTCTCCCTTCTCATCTCAACTTTCTGGCTTCCTTAACTTCCTTCAAGTCCCAGCTAAAATCCCACCTTCTTTCCTAAAGGAAAGGAATTCTTTCCCAGTCCCCCTTAATTCAATTGCCTTCCCTCGGTTGATTGTCTCCAGTTTATGCAGCATACAGCTTGTTTGAACATGGTTGTTTTTACCTTATCTCCCCATCAGACTCCATGAGAGAAGCAGCTGTCCTTTGGCTTTCTTTGTATCCTCACTATTTAGCTTGGCACATAGTAGGCAATTAATAAGTATTTATTAACTAACTGATTGCCAAACAGAAGCTCTGTCATTACACCGGATGCCAGTATCACTTGAACCAAGGAGTTGTCCTCACTGGGGCAGATTAACTATCCCAAAAAGAGTCAGCCACCCCCCTAAAAACCAAACTCTGCTCTAAAGTCTCTGATGTCAGTTCTCTCTAGATCAAGGGCTATTAGCCTTGAACTCACCCATAAAATAGAAGCAGATAGTAGGATGGATTAGAAACTAGAATCCAATAGCATATTGTTTACAACAGACATACCTGAAACAGAAAGACACACATAGAGTAAAAAATAAGAATCTATTATTCTTCAACCAAAGTAAAAAAAAAAAAGGGCAGGGGTAGCAACCGTGATCTCAGACAAAGCAAAAGCAAAACTAGATCTAATTAAAAGAGATAATCAGGGAAACTACATTTTGCTAAAAGTTACCATGGACAATGAAGTACTATCAAAATACTTTACAACAAATTTCTCTGATGAGGACCTCCTTTCTCAAATGCATAGGAAACTGAGTCAAATTTATAAAAATAAGAGCCATTACCCAATTGATAAGTGGGAAAAGGAGTCGAACAGGCAATTTTCGGAAGAAATCAAAGTTATCTATAGTCATATGAAAAAATGTTCTAAGTCATTATTGATTAGAGAAATGCAAATTAATACAGCTCTGAGGTACCACCTTACATCTATCAGATTGGCTAACATGACAGAAAAGAAAAATTACATATGTTGGAAGGGATGTGGGAAAATATGGACAGTAAAGCACTCTTGGTGGAGTTGTGTACTGGTCCATCATTTTGGAAAACAATTTGGAATATGTCCAGAGGGCTATAAAACTATGCATACCCTTTTGCCCAGCAATACCACTACTTGGTCTGTATAACAAAAAGGTTTTAAAAAAAAGAGGAAAAATGCCTATATGTACACAAATATTTATAGCAGCTCTTTTTCTGGTGGCAAAAAAAAATTAGAAATCAAGGGAATGTCCATCAGTTGGTGAGTGGCTGAATATATTGTGTAATATGACGGTGGTGGAATACAATCATATTGTAAGAAATGATGAGCAGGATGGTTTCAGAAAATCCTAGAAAGACATATATGAACTAATGCAGAGTTAAGTGAGAAGAGCCAGGAGAACATTGTACACATTAATAAGATATTGTAATGACGATCACCTGTGAAAGACTACGCTGATCAGTATAATGACCCAAGACAATTCCAAAAGACTCACGATGAAAAATGTTATCCAGCTTCAGAACGACAGCTGACAGACTCTAAGTACAAAGTGAAGTGTGGTTTTTCCACCTGTTTTCTTGCTTTTTTTGTGACGTGGCCCACATGGAAATATGTTTTGCATGATTTCACACGTATAATTGATATTATATGCCTTGCCTTCTCAATGTGTGGGAAATGATCTGGAGAGGGGGAGAGAAAGTGGAACTTTAAAAAAATTATTAAAGAATTGTAAAAATAAATAATAAAATTTTAAGAAGTGGGGAACAGATTCTTAGCCTTTTTGGTTTTAGAGACTGTCTTTGTCACTCTGGTGAAGCCTATGGACCCCTTTCTCAGAATAATGTTTTTAAATGCTTAAAATAAAATCTATAGGATTACAAAAGAAACCAATTATATTGAAATACAGGTATCAAATACTTTTTTTTTTAAAAACCCAAGTCCATGGACTCCAGTTAAGAACTTCGACTCTAAATCACTCTATTCTGAAAGAAGGGGAAAAGACAGAAGGGGTAAGTTGGTGCAGTAGCTAGAGCCCTGGCTCTGGAGTCAGGAGGACCTGTGTTCAAATCCATTCTCAGATACTTACTAGCTGTGTGACCCTGGGCAAGTCACGTAACTCTGATTGCCTCCAAAAAGAAAGACAGACTTTGTATTAAAACTCTTTTTATAGGCCTAGTCCAAAGGCAGAGAGGAAGGGAAGAGGGGGGAAAGGGGAGACAATCTAAGTCCATTAAATCATCTCTAATGCCCGGGAGAGGTCTTTGATCCTTTCCAAGAAGATGTCAATGGGAATTCCCCATATCTTCCATAGGGAGATGCAATCAAAGCCTCAGACTAAGGCTCATCACCCCCCGTAACCTCAACAGGTTGATCAGAGAATTTTCATGATCAACCCCCTATAAGTTGCATTAAGGTTTATCAAGAAAGCACTTTTCTCCTGTAAGGCAGGGCTGCCAATATGATTACCTCCATTTTATGGACTAGGAGATTAAAGCCTTGAGAGGTTAAATGCCCTTCCTAGGATCATGGCCTTGTTTTCTGGGCTTGCTACTGGAAAGGATCTATAGGAAGAAGGTGATGCCCAGGGACGGACATAGGGGATGGCTTTTGGAGACTGAAGAGGGCCAGCTTTAAAGACTACACGAGGATCTCACCAGATTCGGGTTGGCAAGGGGGTTACAAACCCAGGCTCCACAGTTTAGGAAAGTAGGCTGCTATGGGAAGGCGTTGCAAAAAGGGAGCAATAGTTAATGCTGCCTGAACATAACTGGCTAAGTTGCCTATAAGTACTACAGATTCACTACGTTCAATTAAAAGCAGCAAATCCTGCCTAATCAAGGGACAAATGCGGATGGGGGAGGAGTGTGACAGATGGATCAGCTCCCCCACAGAGCTTCAAGGTGTTCACCAGCTCCAACATTGACCCAGAAGCAGGCTTTCCACAGGGAAGGCTTTTAACAGAAGAGAAGAATGGAGAGTGCCAAGGGGTCGTGCCAGCTGGCAGATTCAGGGAACTGAAGGAGGTCCTGGGCAGGAAGTCTGGAAGCCAGGCAGGTGTGGCCTAGGCTCACTCGCCCCTCCCTGCTCTGATGGTCCCCAGGCAGAACATCAAAGCAAAGCAAGGCAAAAAGAAGACTCAGATGATGGGGGAGGAAGACTGGCTCACCCATAGCTCTGGAAGAAAAAAAATGGGTATGAGACTACAGCAGTCAGCTTAAAATGCCAACTCCACTAAGGTGGAGCTTTCTGTGGCCACATACCACTGAGGGCAGAGAGGGGAGAAATACTTAGTAGGCTCTGAGGATTCACCTGATGCTGCAAATGCTGTGTAGAGGAAGGTAGAATGTGTTGTTGCTCAGCTGTTTCAGTTCTGTTCAACTCTTTATGACCCCATTTGGGGTTTTCTTGACAAAGATAAGTATGTCCTTTCCTTCTCCAGCTCATTTTACAGGTGAGAAAATTGAGGCAAACAGGGTAAAGTGACTTGCCTAGGGTCACACAGCTAGTATGTGTCTGAGGCTAGATTTGAACTCAGGAAGATAAGTTTTCCTGACTCCTGGCCCAGCATTCTATCCACTGTGCCACCTAACCGCTCCTTGGGCATCATGGTATGTATAGTAAAAAAAAATTGTACTGGGAACCAGGAACTAACTAGCTATGTGACCTCTGGTGAGTCACTTTTCCTTTATGAACCTCAGTTTCTTCAATTGCAAAGTGAAAACTTGAACTGGATGACTCTTTAGGTCCTACTCTAAATCCTGTGTTGCCCACGAACTGGTCCAGTGGGATCACACTAAAAGAGAAATGAATCCCTAACTCAAAAAATCACAACTTATTGTTATCTATGTTGCACTGTATTTTTGTCTATTTTGTTAAGCATGTCCTCGTTACATTACCATCAGGCTGGCACCGTTGGCAGCGTGTCAGGCAAAGCCATGACTTTGATACCTCTGGTATCTTGCAGTAGAGGAATCTGAGGCTCAGAAAGGCAGATAACTTACTTGTCTAAGGGCACACAGAGATGCAATGACTACTCATGTCTCTTCTCTTCACTCCCCCAAGCACTCTGGGAGTGACGGATAATAGGGTCCGACTGGAGCCCAAAATGCCAGCTAATGAGGCTTAATGGATAGAGACTGATAGCAGAACCAGAAAGACGTTGCCCCTGCTCTGTACTGATTGTGTGCCCCTGGGTGAGACTTTGAATCTCTTGGTGCTCTGCTGACCTCTCTGAGACTAAAACAGGCAGAGGAGGTAGCAGCTCTTCACTAAGAGCTCCCTGTGCTGATGAAAGTTCAGGTCTTGTCCCTCACAGAGTACGTGAAGTACATGAAGTTAACTGAAATGATGCTTGAAAGGTTTACCTGGAGAAATGTCAAATAAAAAGAATGATCATAAATAAAATCTGTACAAAATTTTAAAGTTTACAAAACCCTATTCCCAGAAAAACTTGGGAGATAAATGATTCAACTATTTTTATCTCCATTTGCCAGATGACGCTGAGGCTTCCCTAGTAATAGTTAACATTTATGTAGCACACTAAGGTTTGCCAAGTGCTTTACATGTATTATCTCATTTAACCTTACAATAACCCTCTGACATAGGGGCTGTTATTGCCCCCATTTTATAGATGAGGAAACTGAGGCTTAGAAAGAGGTTAAGTGACTTGGAGAACTCAAGTCTTCCTCTCTCCAAGTTCAACACTCTCATCTACTGTACCATCTAAATGCCTAATAAGCCTTAGATTAAGAATTTGAACACAAGTTTCCTGATTCTGGGACCAGCAAATGGTGCTAGCGTGAAAAAGGCCTGTTTAGACGAAGCACAAGGGCTCAGACAGCTCCCTACCCTCTGCAGCCCTCTGACTCTTTCCATTCACTCCCTAATCGCCTCTGATGCTGAAAAAGTTAAATAACTGGCACTGAAGACCCTTGATGTACCCTTGAGAGACACCTTCCCATTTGGAGAGGTGTGCCAAGATGTGTGTGTGTGTGTGTGTGTGTGTGTGTGTATGTGAGTGACAGGCAGAGATGGAGATAGAGAGGCAGAGACAGGAGAGTAAGAAAGATGAGAAAGAGAGAAAAAGAAAGGGAAGAAAGAGAAAGACAGAGAGAGAACAAGGGAGGGAAAGAGAGAGAGATAGAGAGAAGAGAAAGAGAGGGAAGAGAGAAAGACAGATAGACAGAGAGGGAGGAAGAGAGACAGAAGAGAAAGAGAAGAAAGAGGAGAAAGAAAGAAAGAGAGGAAGAGGCAGGGGGAAGAGAGAGAGGAGAGAGAGGAGAAAGAGGAGGAGAGAGAAAAAGATGAAGAGACAGAGAGAGGGGTAGAGAGAGAAAGGGAGAGGGAAAAGAAAAAGAGAGAGTTAATAGGGTAAGGGAAACCATTGAGCCATGATCCCAAACACCAAAGAAACCCCCTAATGATAATAAAGATTGATTCCAGAGGAAGTATTCACTGCCAGAGTCTACAGATCCAGGAAACCAGATAGTGGAGAGCAGGTAGTAACCTCTTGCTGGGCAAGACCCAAGTTACAATGATTTCAGAATAAAATAAGCAAGAGGAATGGATGCCCCCTGAGAAATCTCTAGGACTTCTATGTGTGGTATAGATGAACTTCCTCTCCCCCAGTGACAATCCACCTGGGCTTACAGAAATTCAGAGTTGTAAGTGACCTTGGATATCATCTAGGACAATGAGTACCAGAATGGGGAATGCCTTTTACAACACACACACACACACACACATATGCGCGCACACACATGGGTCATCCAACCTCTCTTTGAAGATTTTTAGTAATAGGGAACTCATTCCTTTCACAAGGCAGCTCATCCCATTTTTGGACAGCTTGTCCAACTTTCCTTGTCTCAAGCTCCACACACCTCTGTCATTTCCACTCATTGTTCCTCATTCTTCCCTCTGAGGGAAAGCAGAGTAAGTTTAAGGCTTCCACATGAAAGTCTTTCAAATCCTCGAATATTGCTCTTACAATCCATAAAGTCATTTCAGCAGGCTAAACATGCTCAGTTCAGTGGAGAGGAATTTTTATTTTTATTTTTTTTTGTACAAGCACAGATTGAATTATTTAGAAGGAAAGTCAGATACTGTGATTCTGAAATTCTCATTTAACATGATTTAATCCCCTTGCCATCTTAGTGTAATGCCAAGCAAAGGCAACTTCCAAGGTTGGGAATACCAGCATAGCAAACTCTATTTATTCAGTGACAGATTAAGGCAAAAAGTTCATGGAACAGAGAAAATCAAAATACAGTGTAACTCATTCATTTAGCAAGTAAGTTCTCAATTCAATTGCTAAGTACCAAGGCCCAAGTACCCCCCCCCCCCCCCCGGACAGTACATTCATTTAGTCAGTCAAAGTCTCTCTTCTCAAAAGGAGGTTAGTTTCCCATCATAAACAAAGTACATTCATTTGGTCAGTCAAAGAGCACAAAAAAGTCAAAAGTTCCCCCTCCCCCTGATCACAACTGAATTACAATACTATCCATCAATGCCAAGCACTTTCTCAAAAGGGGCAGGAGAGCACAAAAGGCCATCTATCCTTAAGCTACAACAAAGTTAAGATATCATCACAGCATTGAAAATCCAAGGAAAGGCCCTTCCTTCATCTT
>CM053582.1:357339843-357365475 GCA_028627135.1 Pseudochirops cupreus
CAAGGTTCCAGGACCTCTACAACAGCAGCACTGTCCTTCACAAGCAGATGAATCTGGCAAAACAACATCAAAACAGACAGACAAAACACCAGCATCACAGCCATGACTCCTCAGTTCTCAGCAGCTCCAGGTGGCAGTTCTCAAAAGTCCTGGGCAGCTCCAACTGGCCCTCAGAAGTCTTTCTTACTCATGGCAACTGCTCAGCATCCACACAGCTTGCTCCCAGCAGCTCCAGGCCCCCCGCAATTTTCCTCTCTGCCTCCACAGTACTGCTGCTCCCCAAAAGTCCTTCTGGCCTCCTCTGCTTGGGCCCTCTCTCTAAATCCATGACCCAAGCTTCTCCCAGTTCAACCCTCTGTCTTCACATTAACAAGTCCATCTCACAAATGGGATTCACAAGCTCTGGATTTCAACACTCAACCCAAAAACCAAGCCAATATTGGGGGATCTTTAAATTTTATTACCATTACACTTAATCATCTTCCTCTCATTTTTAAATAATATTTTATTTTCCCCCAATTACATGCAAAAACAATTTTTAACATTCATTGTGGGAGTTTTTTTAAGTTTTGAGTTCCAAATTCTATCCCTCCCTCCCTCCCCTCACTCCTCCCCGAGATGGTAACCAATCTGATATACTTTATATAAGTGCAATCATGTAAAATATTTTCATGTTAGTCATTTTGTGAAAGAAAACTGAAACAAAACAAGGACAGAAAGAGAGAAAAGAAAGGAAGGAAGGAAGGAGAAGAATAGGATGCTTCAGTCTGTATTCAGACACCCTCAGTTCTCCGGAGGCAGATAGTATGTTTCATCATGAGTCATTTGTAATTGTCTTAGATCACTGTATTGTTAAAAATAACTAAGTCATTCATAGTTTATCACCCCATAATGTTGCAGTTACTCTGTAGAATATTCCCCTGGTTCTGCTCACTTCACTCTGTATCTGTTCACGTAAGTCAGTCCGGGTTTTTTCTGAAACCAGCCTGTTTGTCATTTCTTACAGCACAATAATATTCCATTGCAATCATATACCACAATTTGTTCAACCACTCCCAAATTGATGGGTGGCCCCTTAATGTCCATCTCTTAGCCACTACAAAAAATATCCTCCTCTCTTTCCAGAGTTTTGGTCAAGAAAAAGAAACAGTGATGCACACTGCTGTTGGGCTGGAGCCTGTAATCCATGCTCACCAGATTTTCCTAAAACCAGAAAACCTGCTGCCCCAGAATATTAAGACAAGGAGGAACTGATCAATGATTTACTTCAGATAGGTTCAGGCCCAGAAGCCTGGATATATGTGTCCTTGTGGTAGCCATGGAACAACCCCTGCCTCATCAGGCCCAATTGTGCCATAGATGGTCATGCCAAACTCTCCTCATTCTCTCTAAGACTCAGTTTCCTTACCTGAAAAATTAGGATAATAATACTTAAAATAACTATCAGTGTTTTTGAGAAGCTCAAATCACCAAATATATGTCAAGGATTTTTCAATCTTTTCAATCTGTGTAATTGGTAAAATAGTAAGTCTATGGAGGCAAATGTCTGAGAGGTCAGAAAGTCAGCAAAAGACACACTCACTAGTAAGGAGAGTTGGAAATTCTTTGATCCCAGAACAAAAGACTCTTTATTCTCTTTCCAGTATCATATGGCCCACTATACCTGGACAGCTCTTGGCTCAGTCAGTTGTATCTAAAGAGAAGTCAGAAATGAAATCCTGCCCCATATTGAAGTCAGGACATAGAAGCTAGGATTACCTCACCCAGAGACCTACAGAGTGTATGGGTACAGGTGGAAAGCAGGTCATGGTTCTATATGCAAATGACGGGAGGTTCCTTCTGGTCCTCCAGAAGGAGAGAAAGGTTTTCAACCAGGTGGCCAAATCCCTGCCAAATGAAGGGCTAGCGGCCCAATTATTGTCTGGTCCCTGTCCCATCCCAACCATTCTAATGGATAAATATCCCAAATCAGCCCAACCTAATGGTCCCTGGATATTTTTGAAGTGATAATAACTTAAGCACAGAAGGACATGACAGTTGCCTCTTTGGATCAGTGGGTAGAATTGGGCACAGAGAAGGGTGATAGGAATAAAAGGGAATAGGCATAAAGAAAAGGAATAATCAGCTTTGTTAATAAAATAATACTTGGCATTCAGACAGTACATGTCAGGAGAATCTTGACAAATGAATTCTGTCAACCTTAGAATGGATCTGGGAGGCCAGGTCTCTATCACTGTAAAATGGAGAATGCAAAATAAATCTGCTAGTAGTTTTACCTGAATTATTCAGATTTATTGGCTAAAATATGCTATCTCTAGATTATAAAACAAATTCACTTCGTGAAGTTAATTTTCAGGTGTAGCAAAGGGTTGTATTGAGCCTCCCTTCCCCCTAAAAGGCTGCCAAATGCTGTACCTGCCTTTTGAGATAGAGCTGTCCCCTCTCCTTTTATAATAGATCATATATGTGTATGTGTGTATGTATGTGCATATACACACATATGGGCACATATTCATGTGTATTCAATAGTGCTTTATGCTACTATTCACTCAGGAGTATAATAATAATAGTGTGCATGCAAGATACATTATTATTCTAATTATTCAATTCAACAAATAGTTGTTGATCACAGCTAAGTATCACAGTAGATAGAGCACCAGATCTGGACTCAGGAAGACCTGAGTTCAAATACAGCCTCAGACACTTACTGCCTGTGAGACCCTGGGAAAATCACTTAATCTTTCTCTGCCTCAATTTCCTCATCTACAAAATGGGCATAATAATAACACCTGCCTTTCAGGATTTTCATGAAGATAAAATGAAATACTGCTTACTTAAGTACTTTGCAAACCTTAAAATGCTATAAAATTGCTAGCTCTCGTTACTATTTTTGATGTTATTAATGGAAAGAGCTCTAGAGGACCCAGGTTTAACTACTACTTCTGTTGTTTACTAAACAATGTCACCATAAGAAAGTCCCTTTGCCTTTTTAGGACTCAGTGTCTACCTCTATAAAGTGAGGGATTTGTTTAGATCTCTGTGGTCTGTTGCAACTCTAAATCCTATGATGATGCTCCTATGGGTGAGTAGTCCTGACCTTAGGAAGCGAGACCTATCAACATCCTCCCCATGCCAACACTCCTATAAAATTATAGTGTAGTACAGATCTGTGGTTATTACCCATGTACCACTATTCTCAACCTTTGGGGAAGGGGAGCCATTCTCTGGGATGGGGGTAGAAGGTAGGGTGGTATAGGAAACTCCCAGTATGAAAACTTCATCCACTGATTTAGTCTACCCAAGCAGATCACACCAATTAGTCATCTAACAAGCATCTGCTAAAAATCTATCATGTGTCAGGCACCATACTACTTGCTGGATATACAAAAACAAAAGTGTCACAGTCACTGCCCTCAAGGAGATTACATTCTATTGAGGGAGACAACTTCTACATCTGTGTAGTCGTCCAGCTCATAAGGAGTGGTCAGTCACTCATCTGAAGTTATGGGAAGTCTATTATTGCTGTTGTTTGTCCTTCACTCTGGAAGAGGGCCAATGACATCATGAGATTGATGTCTTGACTTGCAGGTGGATTGGATTTAAGTGAGGCAGTTGTTCAAAGTCATCAGCCTCACTGTCTCTTCCAGAGTCATCAAAATCCAGTGGCGGCCTAGAATGCAGTGGGTGATCTTGGCCTTTCTCAATTAGGTCTGTAGATGACATCGAGAAGAGTCTTCTAAAGCCCTTGCTAGAAAACAGCCCCCAGATTGCCATATTAGAAAATTAAACAGTTCTAAAGATCTGATTCGTTCCTAGGAGAGAAAACTTAACTGCATTTACACATTGACTAGCACCATTCTCTCTCCTGAGCTCCAGTCCTCTTGGATATCACCAACTGCCTCTTGGACATTTCCATCTGGAGGTCTCACAGACCTTTTAAACACATAGCCAAAACAGAACACATTATCTTGCTCCCCAGACCTTTCCTTAATCTTACTTTCTTAATTTTAGTTGAGAATGCCACCATTCTCCCAGACACAAAACCTAGATTCACAACCTCAGGCCCATTTCCAACTCTTCCCTATTTCTCACCCCACTCCAGCATCTAATCAACTGCCAAGTCAAATGATCAGATGGATTCTGTGTCTTTTTAAAAACTGATCCTATTTACAGTCAAATTATTTTATCCTGTAACTGCCTAAGTCATGGTCCTTTGTCTCTGAACTTAGTTCAGAAACTCAGCTGACCTGTAATGAGTTAAGTTTAGAAATCTAGTTCACTGTTCTATTCTTGCTTCAAGGAAATCTCTTATCCTTGAATGATGTGGGTAGACACCAGGGAGTCTGGTCTTTACACCACCAAGCTATCCTTCAAGGATGCCTGGTTTGTTATCCAAAGAAGTCTGGTGCACTATCTCTGCAGGTGGACTCAGACAGTGAACATTCCTTAGTCACAGAAGGGAAGAAGAGGATTGTTGCTAGCCCCTCATTCCCAGTTTCCAACCAATCATATTGTCACCGACACCTCAGCTCTGTAACCAATCCTATTGATTTCCCCATTCATGATGTCAAGCTCTCAGAACCAATCACAACTTGTTCTCCAACTACAAAGTCCTGTTCTTTGCTCTGTAGTACCCCAAAACTATAAAAGGATGCTGCCCCCCTTCACTCAGGACCTTAGCTTTGCTTTGCTAAGGAAACTGAGATCCTATTTACTGATCAATTCTCATTTTACTAATAGATCAATCATGCTCAGAACTCTGTGCTTCCTTTTACCTTGTTTTCACCATGACACAAGTTTTATCCCTTCTGCCGCCATTCTCTTTTCATAAAGCGCGATTCGCAGCCTCTTCGTGTATCACCTAGATGACAGCAATGGCCTCCTATTTACTCTCTCTGTCCCCCTCCCAACCGTCCTTCAAACAGCTATGGTACTGATATTTCTTTTGTAAATTTATCTATTTTTACTTTTCAACATTCACTTCCACAATTTTCTCCCCCTCCCTTCCCTCTAACCCCCCTAGGACGGCAGGCGCTCTGATATAGGCTCTACATACACATTCCTATTAAACATTCCTATTTTCACATTAGTCATGCTGTGTAAAAGAATTCTAAAAAATGGGAGAGACCAAGAGGAAGAAAACAGAACAAAGACAAGACAGTCGTCGGCTTCGGTCCGCATGCAGACTCCAAGGTTCTCCTGCTGGGTGTGGGTGGCATTTCTCGGTATAACAGCACATGCGAGACTTTTTCCCATTTGTACGATCTCTTTGGGATACAGCCCTAGCAGCACGTGGTGCTGATGTTTCTAAAGCACAGGTCTGCCCATGTCACTTAAAACACTCTAATGGTTCCCAAAAGCAGCTGGGATCAAATAGAAAAGCTTCTGCTTGGCATTCAAAGCCCTTTGCAATCTGGCTCCAGTTCTACTGTTCTAGACCTACTGCACCTTACTTTTCTTTTCCAGGCATGTTCTGGGCACATTTCATGTTCTGTTTGCTGTTCCTCATACATAGACGTGCCCCATGCCTGCTATCCACTCCTTTGCCTCTTCTTCATATTTTCTTCTAAGGTCTAGTTCATGGCCACTTCCTTTAACAGGCTACATTTAGTTACCTAAGTTTATTTTGTTTTTTACCCTCTCACTTCCCAGGAGGGAATTTTTTTGAAGGATGTAAACTCCCTGAAGTCAGAGACTCCTATGTTTTTGTACCCCTAGTGCCTAGCTCAGTATCTAAAAGAAAGTCAATAAATGCCTGTCAAAGGAATGAATAACATAGTCTTAGAACTGTCTGGGATCCACGGGGTTTAGGTAACTCCCCCATAAAGTCAGCATGTATCAGAATCGGGATTGCATCCCAATGGCCATCTTTTTCTCCATTACACCACATTGCTTCTCTTTTTCAACCTACATACACTAACTGGCAAGAAGCTGCAGATCTGGGTTCAAATTCCGCCACTAACTGCCTGTAAGGTAGCTAATTAATCTCTCTGGGCCTGAATCTGAGTCTGTAAAATAAGGTGTTTGTGCCAAGGTCAAATGAGACAATTTTTGCAAAGTGCTTAGCACAGTACCTGCCGAATAGCAGGTATTTAAGAAAAGATTGTTCCCTTCCCTTCCTACTGCGCCACCCTCCACATCTAGCTATGGCTATGACTGTAGGAAAGGACCATAGATTAAAGGTTGAGGGCAGGTCAGGAAATCTTTCCAACAGTTACTTCATTTAGATTTTAGAACCATGAAGAACACAAGACCCAATCTCCCTCCCCACCCGATCTTGCTTGGACAGGTCCTTGCTGACCTTGTGACCAGATGGCTGGCTTCCCTGGCACTGAACACAGATTCAGTGTCTGGCTGTAGCTCAGATGAATGTACCAGTGACATTGGAGGGCAAGAGGCAGTGACTGGAGGGAGGTCGGAATACCAGGACCCTGCCAATCAACATGGCCTACACAGAACGATTCAAGCGGTATAGTATTGTTTAAACACACACACACACACACACACACACACACACACACACACACACACACACACACACACAATACCTCCCAGCTATCAGAAGCTTTCAGGCTGAGCTCCAGAATGTGACACAGTACAATGCTGGACTTGACTTCACACCTGCCTTTGAGACTTAACCGTGTGATCCTAAGCAGGTCACTTAAGTCTGTTTAGTCAGAGGCAGTGAGTAGAGAGCTGCTCCTGGAACCAGGAAGACACGGATTCATAGCTGACCTCAAACACTGACTAGCTGGGCAGTCACTTAGCCTCAGTTTCCTCAATGGGAACATGAGAATAATAACTGCACCTCCCTCCCAGGGTTGCTGTAAGGCTCAAATGATAATATTCTTGAAGTGGTCAGCACAGTGCTGTATAAATGCCTATTCCCTTCCCTGCTTCTCTGACCTATAAAATGAGGGTAACATCATTTGCATTACCTGCTTTCTCAGGGCTATTTTGAAAGGACCAAATGGGGCGGCTAGGTGGTACAGTGAATAGAGCACTGGCCCTGGAGTCAGGAGGACCTGAGTTCAAATCCAGCCTCAGACACTTGACACACTTACTAGCAGTGTGACTTTGGGCAAGTCACTTAACCCCAATTGCCCTCCAAAAAAAAAAAAACAAATAAAGGACTAAATGAGGTAATATGCATAAAAGGCTTTGCCCGACCCTAAGAGGCTGGATGCTGTGGATGTGGAACATTGCATGTATCACAAAGGATGTCAACTCCCTGAAGTCAGAGACTCCTATGTTTTTGTACCCATTAGTGCCTAGCACAATATCTAGAAGAAATAACAATACATGCCTGTTGGAGGAATGAATAACATATACTCTTAGAGCCTTAGTAGCTTAAAACTGCACAGAGACTTTGGGGACGCCTTGTGCTTTCAGTCTCCTCTGATATATTAGCTATCTTTGCTGACCTGCTCTTTGCCCCCTCACTTTTTTTGTTCTAAGGTATGGATCCCTGAGGAGGGAAGGGATATATGTGGAAATTAAGGCAGTGTAAAAATGAAAGGTATCAATAAAAAATTGGTAAGACTCTAAAAGGATCAACTCTATGTTGTGTGTCCTTGGGAAAGCTCTTAATTTTTTTCAGCCTGAGTTTCTTTTACATTTACAGATATAAAATGGAACGAATACTATTCACATTACTTATCTCATAGACTATTATAAAGATCAAATTCTTTAATGTATATAAGATGCTTTATAGCCATAAATGCAATGGAAAATGTGAGTTATTTCGCTTAATCTAATAATTTTGAAAGATCCATAATTTCTTCAATGGGAGAACTCTTTTGCATTCATGCAAATTACAGCTCTTCCATATCTTCCCTTCCTGTGAGATATTTCCATGTTTAGGTCACAGGATTTAATTGTACGATAATCAACTGTGAATGACTTAGCTATTCTCAGCAATACAACAATCCAAGACAATTCCAAAGGACTCGTGATGAAGAATGCTCTCCATCTCCAGAGAAAGAACTGATGGAATTTGAATGCAGATCAAAGCATGCTATTTTTCCACTTCTTTATTTTTTTTCATGGTTTTTTTTCTTGGTCTGTGTTTTTTTTTTCACAACATGACTAATATGGAAAATGGGGGCCATCTCCAGTTGACTTGATCCATATCTTGCCACTGGACCCAGATGATTTCTGGAGGAAAAAGTGAAGCTGGTGACTGTGCACAGCCCTCCTTCACTTAAATGCAATTTACTTGCAAGTCATGTCATCACCTTCCTGATGGTCATGGTCCTCTTTGAGAATGAAGAACAAACAACAATATGGAAATATTTTACATGATTAGATGTATAATCTAAATAGATGTAAAATCCATATGAAATTGTTTACTGTCTTAGGGAGGGGAAGAGAGGAGGGAGAGAGAGAATTTGGAACTCGAAGGTTTAAAAAAGGAAAGTTAAAATTTGTTTTTACATATAATGGGAACAAAAAATAATTTTTTTAAAAAAAAGATCATAGGGGTGGCTAGGTGGCACAGGGAATAGAGCACTGGCCCTTGAGTCAGGAGGACCTGAGTTCAAATCCAGCCTCAGACACTTAACACTTACTTGGACAAGTCATTTAACCCCAATTGCCCTGCCCTCCCCCCTCCAAAAAGAAAAAAAAAAAAGATCATAGAATTTAAAACTGGAAAGGGCCATAGTAATCATCTAGTTCAACTCCCTCATTTTATAAGCAACTGAGGTGGGGAGAAAAGTGACTGTCCCAAGGCCATACAGGGAGTAAGTAACAGAATCAGGATTCAGTACTTAACCACGTCTGTGATCTCGTTAGCGCAGGGACTAAGTATTCATAGATCAATCCACTAGTTCAAATCAACCCCCTTCTCCACCCCCACCCCCTACCCCTCTCTTCATTCTATTCGGGATTCTCATTCATGTGTTTCCCTAAACCAGTCAGAGAGAAACCATCCAACACACTGGAGTCCTTCCCAGCTTCTTTTAGCATGAGGAAGTTGCCAGGGTAGATTTACTAGCTGGAGAAAAGAACTTGATGCCACAGTGAGTAGGGCACTAGATTGAGAGTCAGGGAGACCTGAGTTCAAAACCTGCCTCAGATGCTTATTAACTGTGTAGCCCTGGGCAAGTCACTTAACCTCATTTTCCCACCCGTAAAATGGGAATAATAATAGTACCTACCTCCCAGGGTTGCTGTGAGGACGGAATAAGACAATACTGATGAAGTTCTTTGCAAACCTTAAAGGCTCTATAAATGCCAGCCGTCGTTATTTTCTCTGACTGTGGTGAGGCACGTGCTCTGGTGAGCCCCATTTCACAGTTGGAGAAACTTAAAATTTAAGAGATTAAGTGCTTTGCCAAGGTCACACAACCGAGGCTGGGTTTGAACTCCTGCCTTTCTGATTCCCACTCCAGGGCCCTATTCACGGTGCCCGTTAGCTGCCTCAGGGAGCCTTTGGACCAGGCCTGCACATCATATGTCCGGCAGTCCGCTTGGGGCCCCCCAAAGGATTTCAGTGGCCAGTGGAAAACATAGAAATTACAAACAAAAGTAAAGATGTAAAGAGGGCTTTGTCTGCACCCCACTTAACCCACCTTCCACTAGTTGCTACTGTGCCCATCATGTAACTTGGCAGGTGGGTTTCCACTGCACACTCTCTCCTCTTTGTTATATGACGGGCAGCAACCAACCATCACCAGTCTGTCTGGTCTGAGAGGAGCGAGAGTCCTCTTTTTGCTGTGTTTTTGGTCGTTGCTGGTGTTGAACAGGGACAAAGTGAGTGGGGACGTGCTCAGCTGACCCCTGCTATGTTTCTCCGCATCCCTCCAAGGGTGGTTGCCCTCCAAGTCACATGTCTGTCTCTCTCCTGGAGATCAGACACTCAACTCAGTTCAGTATTTCTTTGTATGTGAGCAGTTACTGTGAAGATTTTTTTTGTTCTAACATTAGAGTTTTGGGGGCAACTTTGTAAAATGGGTGATAAAAATAAAGGGAAGATTGAATCAGAACAGTGTTTAATCTGGAGTGGACAAATAGATACTTGTTTACTTACACAAGAGACAAAATATTGTGCCTTGTTTGCTGAGAAGTAATAACTGTTCTGAAGGAACATACTCTTCGTCGCCATTTCAAATCAAAACATCCTGACTTAAACAGATTGGACACCAATGGGAAAACCAATTAAAGCATCCAAATTGTTGAAAAATCTCAGTGGGCAACAATGATTTTTCAAGAAAGTAAACTCAGAAAATGAGGTGGCTACTAAGGTTAGTTTTCAGATTTCTGAAGTAATTGATTTCAAATATGATTCCAGAACACAGTAAACTGAGAGTTGAGAAGAAGTGCAATACATCCCATTAACTAAATGTAAACAGTAAGAAAACCTGGAAGTATTAAAACTTGTAACACTTCGCAAAGCAATTTTTAACATTAATGTGATTTCATGATAAATAAAAATCATAAGCAATAACTGATATTAACTGAGATTTCCCTTTTTTAATATGGTCTATTTACAAAATATTTTAAGTATTAATTATACCTTTACTTAGAAAGTGAGTCACTAAAAACCTATCTGTGGCCTCAAGTTTAGCCTATTTTAATCTCTTGACCCACACCTTTATTTTGCTAAAGATATGATAAGTGACTTTAATTAAAAGATTGGCAGAAGTGATGATTCCTTTAAGCATCTAAAATGTACTCTGATTGGGGTGGCTAGGTGGCACAGTGAATAGAGCACCAGGCCTGGAGTCAGGAGGACCTGAGTTCAAATCCAGCCTCAGACACTTGACACCCTTACTAGTCATGTGACTTCGGGCAAATCGCTTAACCCCAATTCCCCTCCAAAAAGCAAAAAAAAAAAAATGCACTCTGATGATCAATCTTATACTGGCCCCTTCCCTATTTCTCTTGTTACCATCTAGTCCACACCCTCACCATGTGATGGCTCAATGACTACAGGCAGACCTCGGAGATATTGTGGGTTTGTTTCCAGACCATCATGGTAAAGCAAATATCATGATAAAGTGACCCACGCAAATTTTTTTATTTCCCGGTGCATGTAAAGTTACAATTATACTATACTGTAGTATATTGAATGTGCAATAGTATTATGTCTTTAAAAAAACCAATGTGCATATCTTAATTAAAAATACTTTATTGCTAAAGCATGCTAAACATCATCTGAGCCTTAAGTGAGTCACAATCTTTTTGCTGAAGAAGGGTCTCCCCGCAATGTCATTGGCTGATCAGGGCAGTGATTGTTGAAAGCTGGGGTGGCTATGGCAGCTTCTTGAAGCAAGACAAAAATGAAGTTTGCTCCTTCGATTGACTCTTCCTTTCACTTGAACACGTAGGGGCCATTATAGGGTTACCAATTGGCCTAATTTCAATATTTTTGTGTCTCAGAAAGTAAGAAGGCCCTAGGAGAGTGAGAGAGGCAAGGAACAACGGATTGATGGAACAGAACACACATAATATTTATGAGTTAAGTTTGCTGTCTTGTGTAGGCGTGGTTCGTGGTGCCCCAAGACAAGTGCAATATTAACATCAAAAATCACTGATCAGCGATCACCAAAACAGGTATAATAATTAATGAAAAAGTTTGAAATATTGTGAGAATTACCCAGCTGTGACACAGAGACATGATGTGAGCACATGCTATTGGAAAAATGGCTCTGATAGACTTATTTAACACAGGGTTGCCACCAATCTTCAATTTGTAAAAAAAAAACACCATATCTGTAAGGCAAAATAAAATATGGTATGCCTGTATACAGTAACAGTTTCCTAATTGTTGTGGATTCTAATTTTTGTTGTTGTTGTTCAGTTGTATCTAACTCTTTGTGACCCAATTTTGGGGTTTTCTTGGTCAAGATACTGGAATGGTTTGCCATTTCTTTCTCCAATTAATTTTACAGATTAGGAAACTAAGGCAAATAGGTTAAGTGCCTTGCCCAGGGTCACACAGCTAGTAAGTATCTGAGGCCATACTTGAAGCCAGGAAGAGGAGTCTTTATGATTCTAAGCCCATGCTATATCTACTCTAGCCACCTAGCTGCCCTGCCTCCAATTTGTCCTTCCTTTAATATACCTTACATAACACTGCTATCAAAATTCAATTTTCCTAAAATTGTAAGATTATAGATTTAGAGACAGAAGGGACCTTGCACACCATCAAGTTCAACCACCTCACTCTTTCCATGGATACTATGTATTTGTGGGAAAGTGGGCCAAAAATTTATGGGGAATATTTTGTAGCTACTGCTCTTACTATGATATCTTCATAAAAGCCTTTGTGAAGAGTTAATTGTATCTACTGGCTAACTGTTGATGGGAAGCACAATAGTGGGGGCTTGTGACCCCAGTAGTGGGTCTTCTCATTAACTATTAGCCAGTAGACACAATTATCTCTTAAGAAAGGCATTTATTAACATATCATAGTAAGAGCAGTAGCTACAAAAACATCCCTTCCTCTAAAATCTAGGGTGCAGTCTTTCACAAAGATATACACTGTCCATGGTAAGAGTGAGCACTAAGTATGATGGTAAGTTAGGCACAAATGTGGGGAATGTAAGTAGCCAAGGCTACTCCACTCCTCTGGTAGAGCTCTGTCTCAAAGCCCTTTCTTTCCTGTGGAAAACCCACCAAATTCCTCCAGAGTGAATCATCACTCCTGAGCTCCTAGGGTCTGCTCTTCTTCACAGCTCAACTCTTTATTAGCAAGGCTACTTCCTTTCTTTGTTGCCAGAGGCCCTGATCCTTGAAGCTGCTTCTGTGCTCCAGTAACTTCCCCTGTATCTATGTGTAATTGTCATTCAGAGAACATTTGGACTGACTGCCCTGTGAGGAAGCTAAGCAGTAAAGACCCTGGAGGTCTAAGAGAGTTGGAGCTGTCTTAGAATAGAAAGTAGAGGATAAAGTGCCATCAGTTTCTAAAAAGCTCTCTGTGATAGAGAAACAGGGAGAGAGAAGAGAGCTGGGACTGAGCAGCAGCTGCAGAAGAAGATGGAGAATGTTTGCCAGGATACTGACTCTAAACTTCATGGTACTGATAGCTTTTTCCTCTTCCAGTCTCACCACTTAGCTTATTAAGAAAGCCCAGCAGGGAATGAAAGAACTAATCAGAGAACCCTTTGATTGTAAATCACCTGTCTCCCCATTTCCCTACTGTTTGTTTTACCTCTGGCTACACATGTTCAGCATTGTTTGCCAGTGTTTCTTTGCTCACTTAAATCTACTTACTGATTGTTTGATGTTCTTCTAGACAAAGGCAGAAAAATTCTATTGCCTCCTACCTTAGTATCTTTGCTATAGAACATGTGTATAAGGGGAGGAAGTCAGTAAATAATTAGCTGCTCCAGATTTAACCAGATGGGAAGATTACCTAAGGGGTTAGTTTTTTATGGATATTATAATTTTTGTCGATATTTTTAAGCTTTCTAACTGTGCAGAGAAAAAAATCCACACAGAACCAGAATGTTTGCCCCAAATTGAAACTCTCATGAGCCAGTGTCTTTATCTCCCAGCCGACAGGTCCCTTTGAACAAGGGGGCCTTCAGACTTTCTGGTGCGGAAGGAAGGGGAAGTAGAAACAGGGAATATCATACCCTGAGTTAACCCAGTGGGGAACCTAGTGGAGACAAGGGATGACCAAGAAGAATCAGCTCCATCCACTTCCCCAAAGGGAGAGAAAGAAAAGTGCTCTTCCATCAAATTTCCCTTCTCAGTAACATCTACACATGTGTCTATCCAGACAGAGTGTGTTTATCACAAGTCATAGCCAATGAGGGCAGAGGGAATGAGGGAAGAAAATCCTCTCTTTCTCTTACAAGAAGTGAAGTGCTGAGTTCTTACCTGATCACTGACTCCCACCTGGACTCACCTGAATTCTGCAAACTCCTCCTAAAGTCAACTTTGACTCTAGGGCTTAGCTATTTAAAGTCCTAGGAGGGAAAGGGGCCCATTGTTCAGCCCATAATGTTGTTTCCTTCTGATTCAACTGGAGTTCATATTTTGTGAAAGGGTAACAAGGTGGTGACACATTAAAGCTTCATCTGTGAGTGTGTCCTATGACTACATCAACCAAGCTAGAGGGGGAAAGAGGGGAAGAGAGAAGAAAGAAAGAACCAAATCTCTTCCTCCCGACATATGTAAAGTACCTGATAAACTTTAAAGCTTCACATAAGTATCAGTTATTATTCTATGAAATCCTATAACATTTTAGAGGTGGTTCTGAAAAAGAAATCATCAGAACAGCATATCATTGTACCAATTTAATTGTGGTGTCACAAATAACTGTCTGATTTCAAAGCAATCAGTCCCAAAACAGAAGCACTAAACATTTACATTCCCATCTGCAGCAGACAGTAAGTAACTTACCTTTTCTGGAATTGTTCTTTAGTAAATGCTAGTTAAAATTAGATGAAGAAACTTCTGTCATGGATCCAGACACATGTGGCAGAAATAAGAACAATATGAAAGATACCTTATCTCAGAGGCTCCATAAATATGTGTTCATTGGGCCAGAGCACATATTAACCCACACAGGGAAGAAACAGGGGCCATGAGAATGAAAGAGAGAGAGAAAAAAAAGAAAGATGAATGACACAAAAATTGGTTTTGAGCTACTTTGGGAAGAAAATGAACAAGCACTTATAAACATACAGAGAGCTCTTTTTATAACTCATTTTCCCACCATCTGTCATGAGCCCTAAAGGATTTCATTCTTAGGAAGGTAGGAAAGGCTAGGGCTGCAGTAGAATATTGTAATCTGCCTGCCGCCCCCTCTCCACTCCCTTTTCATTTCATCAGGCATTCTTTGAATGGATTTTATCCCTGATTTGCCATTAAAGAAGCTTTCTGGGGAGCCACACCTGCTCCTTCCTTTTATTTCCAAGTTTTTACTGACTTCCGACTGCAGATGAAATGGTTAACCCTAGCCCCCACTCCTTCCATTAGTAAAGAGTTTCCTTTGGACCCAGCAGCTGGCTCTGCGTCAGCTTCAATTTGATTTTCTAAAGAGCTTTTAACTTCACCAAATACAAAAGCAGCTCAAACACCATGGGCTGGGCTGCCCATCATGTAAATTATTGCTTCCCGGGTCCTAAGATTCGGTTCATGTCAATACAAAAGGTCAGAAAATGCATTAGGGCTTAGTCCAAGCATCCAAATACATCAGTAGCTCAACAAAGGAAGAAAAGAGCAGTTGCCCCCAAGGAAGGCAATGTGACTCAAATGAGACAGCTGGGTCCACAGTCTCCTGGGAGAATTCAGGATATCAATGAGAATTGGGGAAGGGGGGAGAAGAGAATAGGGGAGGGGACTGATCAGACGCACTGCAGAAATGAAATCAACAGGAAAGGGGAACAAAGAAGGTTCCTGTGGACAGGTGAATGGTTGAAGAAGTTGTGGAGTATAAAAGAAACGGAATACCAAAGTATCATAAAAAACAAAGAATGTGAGGAATTTGGAGAAATATCTTGAGCCTGGTGTGAGTGGATGCAGAGGAAAGAAAGCGGAACCTGAAGAACAATGTGATCATAAAAAACATAAATGGAAAGAACACTAGAATTTTGGTTAATTACAATGAGAAATCTTGGAGCAGGAGATGAGATAAAGAAACATTTTTTTCCAGAGATTTCCAGAGAAACATTTTTTCGCACAGAGATGGAAAGTTGTATACGCTATCAGATGAGATCACTTTATTAGCTGGTTTTGTTTAACTCGTTTTCTTATGTGGGGACATAGTCCTGGGCTTACCCAGATCTTCTAGCATAATGGCACTCTGTATCGTGGGTGAACTGGGATCTTCATCTTCTGGACACAGTAGAAAAAAGAGACACTGTCCCAGGCTAGCAAGTTTTAAAGACTCAGCCTTTCTGGCTACATGGACAATTAAATGAAACTGCCCCCATCCCCTTTGTGGGCGATGGCAGAAGTTGTTGATCTGAGCATGTCCAGGACAAGCTCACCGACATTTTGTTACAAGGAAGGGACCAACAGAAGAAAAGACAGTGTATTGGGGTGACTGTCATCTAAAAATAAAAAATCATCAATAAACTTGGGGGCTTTTGGCCTGAAATGTTAGTCAGAAGATTGAAGTCTTTGTTCTTGCTCTATCTCCAAATCACTTCCCTGATCCTCAGTTTCCTCATGAGTACAATGAGGGGATACACACTAAATGATGGCTAAGATCATGTTCACTCTTCTCTTTCTGACAGTGTTTGCTGTCCTACTCACTAGTTAATTACACAATCTTCCTTGTGGCAAGTCAACATCTTCAGGCCTGTTTATCGGTCAATAATGTAAAAATATGCCAGAATCACAATTCCAGGTTTGGAAGGCATATCAAATGATAAAATATTGGTAAAGCCCTTAGCACAATGCCTGGCATATAGAAGGTCCTTAATAAAAACTTATTTTCTTTGCTTCTTATATAGTCTTCTTATGTAGAAGCGTGAATCCCTCTAATACATCTGTGAGAAGTAGCCAATTAAAGTTCCTTAATGATGAAACAACTATCCAAAAATGGAATGGGCGTCTTGGGAGATAGCGGGTTTGAACTTAGCTGTCCAAAAATGGCTAACACAATTTTTCCCCTTATACCATGTAAGTTCAGTCCTCTGAAAACAAAAATGAGCATGATAGTTCATGATAGTCCTTCAAATGCTTGAAGACTGATCTCATGTGCCCCTGTATCAGCAAGCACCCTAGCATACCTAGGGCGGCTGCTAGCACAGGTTCTTAGATCTGCTTTTCTAAAGGAAAGCAACTCAAAATGGATTAACAGTCTCACTTTAATCAAACATATATCATTTACCTAGTTCAGGGGGAAAAGTCAGCGCTCTGAATGTCAGAGAATGCAAACACAAGTTACAAACAAACAGAAAAACAGATCAGCAGACAGGCTTCCAGCATCTGACCATTACATCCATACCTAGCTGGTTACCAGAGAGGAAAGCACCAACATGTAGGTTTTTCAAAGCCGGGGGCTCAACGGCTTCCCAGAGTCTCATCTGGCCAAATCACACAGCTCTTCTCAAAGTGAGCCCCAAAGCAAAACCTCACATCAGGACGTGTATATATAGCCTTCTCCTGGCTCAGAGAATGTCACAGCCCTCTTGACCCACTGCCCAATCACAAAGCTACGAGGCGCCGGCATTCCCAAAAAACAAGCCTCCCGCCACAGGCTCCATGTGACCACATTCAGCCCTTTAGGGGGCAGAGTATATTTTCAAATAGGGGAAGGTTCTCAGAGTCACGTAGCCACTTTAGCAAAGGGCCTAGGGGCAGGGAAGATCTTCAGATTCCCATAACAGCCCTCTTCCCAACTTTCTCTGTTTCAGGCTTAACACCCCTAGTTTCTTCAGCTGATCCTCCTCTAAGCTGGGTTTCTAATTCTCCCACTATCCTGGTTGCTATAATCTCCTCACCCTCTAGCTTGTTAACTATTTTTTTTCTAAAATACAACACTTAGAACTGAACATAACATTCCAGATGTGGTCTGACAAAGGTCAATTGGACCATTCCTTACCTTATTCTAGATACCATGATTCAGTCATAAGAGTTCACTCAGGACCTTCTAAGCAACCTGAGATCACATTAGTTTGTATGATGGCTATGTCAAATCATATTAAGTTTTCAGTGCACTGAAACCCTCACACCTTTTTCACACAAACTGTTGTCTAAGCAGAGACAGATACAGACCCCTTCACAGGATTTTCCTGACACATAATATTCTTCTTTTTGTTGTGTTCAGTCCTGTCTGACTCTTTGTGCCCTCATTTGGGGTTTTCTTGGCAAAGATATAGGAGTGCTTAACTATTTCCTTACTTAAGGAAACTGAGGGGAAAAGGGTTAAATGACCTGCCCAGGATCACACAGCTGGTAGACTAGTGTCTGAGACCAGATTGGAATTCAGGAAGATGAGTCTTCCTGACTCCAGATCCCAGCATTCTATCCACTGGGCTGCCTAGTTACCCTTTTACGTAACCTTTTCATCAAGTAAGGAATAATTTTGTATCGCTATATTCCAGTCACAAGTTGCATTCTGGGGTATGCTTGAACCAGCTTGTGAGAGCTGATTGTTAAATTGTCATTGTAAGCATTTATACCTCAGATATTGGTAAACAACAAAAATCAGGCTTGATTTGTTGTTTTGATGACTTATCTAGACTTAAGAAAGTGACAGAGAACACATTAATCATTCAGATTAAGCTTAAAAGCTTTCGACGTGAATTTTTTTTTCAGAGACCCAGTTGTTAAACATTGAGCAGCACACCCCTGGTTGTTTCCCATCAAACTGAATTTTCCTTTCTGTATTTACGTTTCTATTCACCGTTATTAATCAAATCCTGCTGATTTATGTATAGACAGCTGAGATCATGAGTATTATGCCCTCTCTTATACATCGTATCTTGTGGATAGTTGGTCTTTTCAACTGCCCTTTCTCCTACTCTCTGTGTTGCCTGACATGGCAATATTCCCTGTGCATGCTGGAATTTTTTTCTCTGCCCTCATTTTCAACTTAAAGACCTCTAATAGTCTCTCAATTGCTTCATCTGTTGCCATGCAGAGTTTGTACTAGATCTCTAAATGTTCCTTTCAGTTACAGTAATCTGTGAGTCTGCACTCTAGTATCTTTGCCAAAGAAACCCCAATATGGGGTCACAGAGAGTTAGACATGACTCAAACAACTCACCAACTGCCTACTAGGCTCCAGAAAAAGACGTTTTTTTTCTCAGTCCTTGAAGGATGCATTCATTCCTAACCAGGAGCTCATTATTCTTGGATCTATGCCGAGCCAACTTCTTAAATAGATATTTGCTTTCTATAGGCACCTTTTTCTTCTAAAGTCCCTAACTTCAATCAACAACAATGATTTAAAAAAAACCTGAGCCACTAATTAATTTCTTCAGTTTCTTGCCCAAGAATTCTGTAATCCCTTGTTGTTCTTTAGTCATTTGCAACCCAATTTGGGTACTAGGGTGGCTTGACATTTCCTTCTCCACTCATTTTACAGACAAGGAAACAAAGGCAAACAGGGCTAGTGACTTGCCCAGGGTCACATAGCTAGTAAGAGTCTGAGTCTGAATTTGAATTCAGGTCTTCCTGACTGCAGCCCCAGAACTGGACCCACTCTGTAATCTGCAGAAAATGCTCATTAGCTCGCTCCTGACAATTGCATTTATTGGAGACTTGCTCTTAATGGAACCACACTGGTTCCTAGGGATCTTTGCTTTTCTTCCTAAGTGCCACCAACCAGTCATTGTCAGTTTTAGAATTTCAGCAGGAATCCTGTTGGGAAGAGCCAAAAAAAATGGTGAGAGTTGTGCATAGGGCAGCATCTTTTGGAACCAGCACAGCTAGAATGGCTTTTTTCTTTTTCTCTCTCAGACAGCAATTACAGGCCAGGCCATAAAAGAGCTGGTCCAGTTGGTGGTTATGTTTATTATATGGATCCTCCCTTTGGCACGCCAAGGGGGTTATTTTCAATGATAGCTGTATGTTCAGTAGACCTTAGAGTCTCTGAGAGTCATGGTCCCTGGAGATCTCATTTCTCCCTGAACTCTAGGTTGTTTTTTTCTCTATGTTGCTTCTCTGTGAGTTTCCAGCATTGCCCTAAAGTCTGAGATACTGATCCTGACAGTAGGGCAGATTGTCTTGGGCACATATATGTTCCTGGGGAGGATACAGTATCTCTGATTTTGTGGTTCAACTGAACAGTTTCAATACTGTCCTGCTCTTCATGACACCATTTGGAGCTTTCTTGGCAAAGATACTCAAGTGATTTACCATTTCCTTCTTCAGCTCATTTGACAGATGAGGAAACTGAGGCAAACAGAGTTAAGTGACCTGCCCAGGGTCACACAGCTAGTAAATGTCTGAGGCCAAATTTGAACTCAAGAAGATGAGTTTTCTTGACTCCAGACCCAACATTATTCACTGTGCGCCCTAGCTGCCCTTACCTATGGTTACAGATTCATGAATCCTGTTGTTGTTGTTGTTATGAGCAAGAGGAAGGGTCTGGAACCAATTTGAGCTATCCACATTCCTTTAAGGCTGAAGCAGTCATGAAACAAACTGACCAGAGACTCAAGAACCACAAAGTTAACACCTCTCTTTCTGTCTCCTCTGTTCCAGGTGGGTTGGAGGATGGCCCCTGTGCACATGCAGGGAGACATATTTCTCATTGACTGACAGACCTCTGTGTGACACTGTATGTAGCCCATAAATGCAGTTTACTACATGAATTGAGAGAGAAGGCACAAATTTAGAAATGGCTAACAGGAATCTCCAGAGCCATGGGCACACAGGGAAAGTCAGCCCTGGAAAATGACCCTTGTTATGGGATTTTTTTAAATTTCCTCTAATTATTTGGAAATCAGAGCCATTCCTCCTACAAATTTTAGTTAATTAAAAATCTGTCTTAATATTAACCATACCTGACCAAAACCTGTCCCATGGGATATGGAAATTCATTTAAACATTGTTTCAATAAGAAATGAGAGGAAGAAGTTCAACTTTCCCTGGCTCCTCCTCCTCAACCTATTTGTGAATCCTCTAAATGAAGTTTAATCTATAACCTGATTTAGTTTATTGTGTGGTATTATCTGATGAGCCTGGTTTCCTTAGGGGCTGTATGAGATTATGTCTTTGTTTATTAAGTTTGTCCAGCTTTTATGACACTGAATCTTCTCTTTAACTTTGATGACCTAAGGGGAATGTACAAGATTCCAATATGTAAAATAATTCTTTCTCTGTCACTGATGTAGTTTTGCCTATGAGAAGCCTTGTTAAAGTTCTAATCAGATTTCAGGTTTTCTCTGAGGCCTGAATCAATGCTTGAGCATACTAATAAAACCTAGGTTTTTACCTCTAATTTCTTCTTGAGTTGTTTTCAATCATGCCTGACTCTGTGATCTCATTTGGGGTTTTCTTGGCAAGGATACTGCACTGGTTTGCCCTTTCCTTCTCCAGCTCATTTTACAGGTGATGAAACTGAGGCCAACAGGTTAAGGAACTGGCCCAGGGGCACACAGCTAGTAAGTGTCTGAGGCTGGATTTGAACTTAGATCTTCTCGCCTGCAGGATTGGCGCTCTATCCACTGTACCACCAAGTTGTCCCAATATAATATATAATTTCTCCTGCTTTGGGGGTAGGTATACATATTAGACAGCAGGGAACTCAAAGAGGAGATATTTCTCCCATAACACTCTTGACTCCCAGCATCTACACTCCCTGAAGTTCTGCTAGGAATGGGCACCTCTAGTGAGATTGTTCTTTTCTTGGCTGAGCTGACTGTATACAATGTTCTGCTTGTTCTATTCACTTCACTTTGCATCAGTTCATGTAAGTCCAGGTTTTTCTGAAGTCTGCCTGCTCCTCATTTCTTATAGCACAATAGCATTCCATTATATTTATATACTACTACTTGTTCAACCATTCTGCAATTGATGGCATTCCCTCGATTTCCAGTTCTCTGCCACCACAAAAAGAGATGCTACAGATATGTTTGTACATATGGGTCCTTTCCCTGTTGCATGATCTCTTTGGGATACAGCCCTAGAAGCGGTATGGCTAAATCAAAGAGTACACCCAGTTTCATAACCCTTTGGGCACAGTCCCAAATTTCAGAGCCAACTTCTTAAAGAGCTGTTCACTTTCTATAGCCACCCATCTCTTCTGGTGTCCCTATCTTCAGTCAACAGCAGTGATAGTTGGCTAGCATTCTGTTCTAGCAGTGATCTAGAAGTGTATCTATCTACTACATTGGGGATATTTGCAGTCTAGGGATTCAATGCTCTTTTTAGGTGTTCAGGATAAAAGCCATTTTCTCTGCTTGATCTTGGGGGGAAGTAGGCCCACCCCAGACCAGGAAGGTAAAATAGTGAGCTTAGTCTTGGCTGTCTTAGCTCCTTCCTCCCAAATGCTTGTTTTATAGATAGCTTGAACAAACATTTATTTAAGTAAACATCGAAAGAAATCAGGGAAGTTATACGAGAGCAATTTTCAGTCGCATCTGACTCTCTCTGACTTTATTTAGGGTTTTCTTGGCAAAGATACTAGAGTGGTTTGCCATTTCCTTTGCCAGTTCATGTTACAGATGAGGAAACTGAGGTGCACAGGGGTAAGAGACTTGCCCACGGTCACACAGCTAAGAAGTGCCTGAGGTCATATTTGAACTCACCAAGATGAGTCTTCCTGACTCCAGGCCTGGCATCTATCTACTGAGCTCCCTAGATGCCCCATTAGAATAAAAGTGCACATTTATAGGCAATTTTGTACAATCTAAGTTTGCTGAGCACTCAAAAGACAGTCTTATTATTCATAATGAGAATTATTTGTGATATCATAATAAAAGCATTTACATAGGACCTTAAGCCTTACGTAACAATCCTGTGAAGTAAGTGGTATAAATATTATTATCCTCATTCTGAAGATGAGGAAACTACAGGAAAGGCAGCAGATAGAGTGCTGGGCTTCACATCAAGAAGACCTGAGCTCAAATCTAGTCTCAGACTTTTACTAGCTGCGTGACCCTGAACACGTCACTTAACCACTGGTGACCTCAGTTTCCCCAAATGTCATATGGGAATAATGATAGCACCTACCTCCTGAGTTGTCTTGAACATCAGAGGAGATCATATTTGTAAAATGCTTAGCATGCTGGGTGGCACATAGTAGGCGTTATATCGATGCTATTATTGTTGTTATTATCATTAATTCAGCCTTAGAGCGATTAAGTCATCTGCTTACGGTGGCACAGCGAGGCTCCAGGATCCCAGTCACGTTACCTGACCCCAGGTCCTCCGCTGCCCCACTACGTCATGCTGACTCTACACACAAATTACACTAAGTAGCCTGGGGAAATGCCTACACACTGAAAACCTCATTGCTACCAATGGCAGTTGATTCTACTGTCCACAAACTCAATAAACAAGTGTCTCTTAAGCCCCTTCTGTGTGCCCGGCACTCTCCCGGGTGCTGGCAACACAGAGACTAAATATAGAATCGTAGTGAATCCTTTTCAGGCAGGTGGATGGCACAGTGCAGAGAATACTGGGCCTGGAGTCAGGAAAACGTATCTTCCTGAGTTCAAATCTGGACTCAGACGTGTACTACCTGTGCAACTCCAGGCAGGTCCCTTAACCTTGTGTGCCTCAGTTTCCTCATCTGTAACATGAGCTAGAGAAGGAAATGGCAAACCACTCCAGTACCTTTGCTAAGAAAGCTCCAAACGGGGTCATAAAGAGTCAGACGTGGCTGAACGACAATGATGATGAATAGCCATCCATTGTCAGCTTCTTCAGGAATTTCTCCCCTCGTTTTGCTGAAATTTATTTAAACTAAAGGCAGATTAAAACAAGGGAAGGGGTTGGTTTGGGACCCCCTGATCAATAGAGTCTTCTCAGGCCACTTAATGAAATTATGGACTAGAAGGGAAAGATAATTGTGACAATGAAACTTAAAACTTTGGAGGGATCAGATTTGCAGGTAAAAGGTGCAAGACCTTAAGTGGCTCACACTCTGAGCATTGTGTTCACAGACAGAAAAGGGTTTGAAACTGGACATGGACAATTCTGAACCTGTAAAGAAAGTAGAGAGAAGTGTCCACCTTTCCTTCCTCTTAGAAACCATTAAAAAAAAGTTCCTCTGTTAGGTTAATGGAATTCTAGGGTGGCTAGCCATTGACTGACTATAGAATCAACCATGGCCAATGTGGCATTTAAAAAGCAAGCTAGCCAGGGCAACTAGATGTTGGTGAATAGAGTCAGGAGGACCTGAGTTCAAATCCAGCCTCAGATACTTCACACTTACTAGGCATGTGACCTTGAGCAAGTCATTTAACCCCAATTGCCTTATCTTCCCCACTCAAAAAAAAGCACAAGCTAGCCAGCTTTCAGGTGGCTTTCAGGTACCTGTGGAAAGTGAAAGAATGAAAATGGCATTTCACAAGGGGAAGGAAAAGAAAGAAGGAAGGTCATCAGCCTGGGAACTCAGGTTGCTGAGGGAGAAATTATGTTTGGCATCAGCCATAGCTTTGCTTCCTTCAATGATACCTTTGTCTGTCCGCTAAGTGACTAGTGGGACGATGGTGAAGACTAACAGAGATGGCCCTCTTCATGTGTAACTATGTTGGCCACTCAGGACATTACCTAGACATGTAAAGAACACATCAAACTTTGGGCTACAGAGGGAAGTAGGACTGAGATACCTGGCCGTGGTGCCAAGTCAACTCTGAGAGCCTCGGCACATTCTGGAATGAAAAGTCCACTCCTATCCTCTCTGACAACACTTGAAAAAATGGTGGCTGCCATCTCTGAATACTGGTTTTGGATTTAGTTTTGTTAATAACGGTGTCACAGTGTGGTTGTTTTCTTAAATTACCCCCATTCTCTAAGGCGTCATCCCTAGCAGTTGAGAAGAAAGTAATCTTCACCTTGAGGAAGAACACAGGTTTTGAGAAAGAATCCCTCTCCCACTTTTCCCTTGCACGTCTTGGGGAGCCATGGAGAAGAGCAGTCTCAGTGAGCCCAATAGAGTAACATTCCCAGCAGAGGACCCAGCAGGAACAGTGAGAGGACATCATAGACATGAAAAAGGACACAGGGGACCTTGGCCCTGTGTGTTCCCTACACGGTGTCCTCTCTATTAGCACACTCTCCTACATATGCCTTTTCTTCCCACTGTCATCATATGTATTTGGGAGAGAGTTCTTCAGGTTTATGGGGGAGTATTTTGCACCTACTTCTCTTACTCCACCATTTCAGTGAGTGCCTCTGGGTGGGGAGTGGGGTAATTATCC
Source organism: Pseudochirops cupreus (assembly GCA_028627135.1). Lineage (NCBI taxonomy): Eukaryota > Metazoa > Chordata > Mammalia > Diprotodontia > Pseudocheiridae > Pseudochirops > Pseudochirops cupreus. Next base: position 357,364,632 of record CM053582.1, read on the forward strand.
CAGAGGGGGTGTTACAAAGCTGTTATCCTAAAAACCCTTTTACTCAGCTTGGTCCTGATCCAGTGTCTTCTCATGGTGACCTGGGCTCCTCTAAGGTTGTGCTCTGGAAAGTATTTAAGCGAGGGATGATGTCCACTATCTGAGGACCTGCCTAGCTAGATTGAAACCAAACCTCAAAATCAGTTGCTTCTTCATAGCGGCTGCCATGGTCAGTGGCTGATATCTCTGGAAATTACCTATTGGCCTGCCAGCATATATGTCCTGCCTACTCATGGAGGTCTGCCAAGCAGGGTCCTGGTCCTTTGCCCATCCAAACCACAAAAGGGCTCCATCATTTTCTATATTGCCACCAGAACCATTCAATAAAAGCCTGAGCTGCCTATGCTCTTAGATAGAAAGCGGAAGCTTCGTGCTGTGACAGGTCAACTCTCTTTTCAGATCTGATTAGAGCCTTTATCCTTTCCCTCCTTCCTTCCCTCTTCTAAAGAGCGAGGCCTAGGAAGCCCCCTGGGGAGGAAAACAAAGTGCCTGCTGACACAGAAAGTATCAGACTTCACCATCAATCAGTCAATATTTATTAAAGGCCTACTGTGCATCAGGCGTTACGCCAAACTCTGGGGTTGCAAAAAGAGGTAAAAGACAATCCCTGCCCTCAAAGTCTGATCATCTAATGAGGATCACAGAGTAGGAGGAACTTGCTGGTTCTTATTTGAACAACAAAGTCATTATCGAAACTAAAACCCAAATGCAAACTAAAGCAAATGGAATGCAACTAGTTAGGACAACTCTTTATGGGGGGTGGGGTAGGTGCGAGTCTGGCCAGTCGCCCTGTAGTCCCCCCCCC
>CM053582.1:357365975-357376240 GCA_028627135.1 Pseudochirops cupreus
GCCCTCTCCTCCATCATTCCCCCTCTCATACCCATCCCCCCTACTCTCCTGTAGGGAAAGATACCCAATTTAGAGTGTATCTCATTCCCTCCCTAAGCCAAATTCAATGAGAGTAAAGTTGACCCTTTCCCTTTTGCCTTGCTGTTCTTCCCCTCCATTGTAACAGTTATCCCTTGCCTCTTCTACATGAGATGATTAGCCCCATTCTGTCTCTCCCTGTCTCCTCTCATTCTATTCTTCTCCCACCTCTCAATTTCACCTTTTAAAATATCATCCCTTCCTATTCCATTGATCCTGTGCCCTCTATGTACTCATATATACACACACTCACATATGTATTCAGATGCATATATGCCCTCCTATATAGACATATGTTTATGTATACATATATATACATTTATATTCCCTTCAACTATCCTCATACTGAGAAAAGTTTCACAAGTTACAATTATTACTTTTCCATGTTGGCATGTAAGTAGTTCAATTTTGATAAGTTCCTTATGATTTCTTTTCCATGTTTACCTTCTCAAGCTTCTTGTATTTGGATGTCAGATTTTCTATTCAGTTCTGGTTTTTTTCATCAAAAATGCTTGGAAGTCCTCTACCTCAATGAATGACCATATTTTCCCTCTCTCCTCTTTTCCATGAACTTTGGGCCTGGACAGAGTTTGGGAAGATTGTTAGACAAATGTTCTAAGCAAGAGCACTTGGTCTATTTCTTTTCCTCTTTTTCTCCTATGTCTGGTAGACAGTTAATTGATGAGAAAGAAAACTGTATTCTGCATTTTAATCAAAGTTTGTTTAAAAATATTATTCATATGTGGACATTTCTACTAAAAGAGAGGTCCAAATCGACAGTTTCTCCAACCAACTTCCACTTATATTTTATAGTAATCATGAAACAAAAGACAAATTTCAAGGCAACAATTTAAATAAAACAGTTTAGCCCTGAAGTCTTTAGTTTTGTTTAGACAGAACAATGGTAATGTTAGTATCAATGTACCCATCTTGCTAAAAACATTGCTAAAAAATTCACTCTCTTTTTAACTACTCCACTCTAATTTGGTGAGGATAAACAAAGAGATACCACTTTTAATTGGATCAAACAAGAAGAAATTTTTCCTTTTAGTTTGATCACCATAAAAAAAGTGATTTAAGTTTCTTAGCTTCGGGGAATCAAGATTTCCTTCCTGAAAGTGATAAATTAAGGAAGACTGATTAGGTCTTTAATCCAAGTGACCCCAGAACTTCAAACCAGGACATTATCTAGATATTATTTCTTAATATTTCATAATGTAGCTAAGGCCTTAGTGCTACATGCTTTGACACTGGGCACAATTTTAATGTTAAGGGAATTTGAAGATCTTCCCTGCCCATTGACAAGCCCATGTGACCTGCTTTGAGTTGCGACCCAGCCCACAGCTTGAGTCACATGGAGCCTATGTTGGAAGGAGCTTACTGAATGAGTGGAGCAGGAAGGGAGAGTGAGGCAGAGCTCAGGAGAGGGCTGAGGCAGAGCAGCTAGTGTGAGTGAGAGAGGGAGGAATTTTGCCCAGTTTATTTGTGGGGAGGCCTAATGGAGGGAAGGCTTGGGGATGTTGGTGCTCCCTGGATTGATGATATGTATAAACTTCTTTGTTACCATAGTAGAATTGGCTTTCTGGTATCTGAATAAATATCTTGGTTTTGTCTTTGAGGAAGAGAGTTTGTTATATTTTGCAATTCAACCCTGTAAATATGTGTGCATATTCATAGCTGCTATGGGTATTGCATTGGCTATATAACAATAAATTGAGTAATTGTTTTTCTATAAATGCCAAGAGCTGTTTGGGCTGAGAAAACAACATATGTAGCATGGACGGAAGCATAGATTTTTATATTTTTTAAAATAATTCTGAGCAATATTTCATTGTGCCCTAGAACTTGGCCTGTGCTTCTGTGAGAAGTTCCTTGAGAGAGAGAGTAGTCTGAGCATTTGCAGGCCAAACACCGTCTTGGGGTCAGTGGGAACGCTATAACTTTTAAAGATGGCTATTTCACAGTCATAAGACCAAGGCAACTCTGATCAAACTTCTTAGATTTGAGAATAAACTATGTTGCCACATGGTGTGCCATTCAGGTATTACACTCCCTCTTTGGATAATGAATATAGTAACACGCTGTCTTTCCATAAGCCCAAGGAACATGTACAAACAAACAAGCTGTTTGTCCGACTGCAAAGCCTCAAATGTCACATGCATCCCACAAGTATAACAAAGGTTTATACCTGGGGCAGTTAGGTGGCACAATGAATAAAGTACTGGCCCTGGAGTCAGGAGAACCTGAGTTCAAATCCAGCCTCAGATATTTGACACTTACTAGCTGTGTGACCCTGGGCAAGTCACTTAATTCCAATTGCCTCACAAAAATAAATAAATAAATAGGTTTATGCCTGCTTAAAACATGAAAACTGAACGTACACAGTCAAGAAAGCGCAGACGTGCTCATGGGCAGCGAGGGAGAGAAGCAAATGCTGTAGAGGTAGAAACAAACATCAAAGAATACACTAGGTATTCTAAGGAATAGAATAAACCCAAAGCACAATGCACAGGAAACTGCATTGGCCTTTCAAAAAAGAATCCAAGAAGTGCCCGCTGACACCACCAGCTTTGCAGAAGCATGGCCAGTCCTCAAATTCACGGAACCGGCGTCCTGCTCTGCTTTTTGTTGTTCGGTTGTTTCAGTCATGCCCAACTCTTCATGACCCTATTTGGGGTTTTCTTAGCAAAGATACTGGAGTGCTGTGCCATTTCCCTCTCCAGCTCATGTTACAGATGAAAAACTGAGGCAAACAGGGTTAAGTGACTTGCCCAGGATCACACAGCTAGTAAGTATCTACAGTCAGATTGGAATTTAGGTCTTCCTGACTCCAGGCCCAGCACTCCAACCACTGAACCACCTAGCCAGCTCCTCCTCTTATACTATCCCCTCTCAAAAATAAAATCTGCTTTATTCCCGCCCCCCCCCCCATGAATAGGCAAGCAGCAATAACAAGGCTATACAACTCTGTACAATTAATTCTGTTGGAAATGAACCGACTAAAATTAGACTCTTTAAAAATGGGCGGGTTTTTGCAGGATATCAAACAATATTCTAGTGGGTTGTTGTTATTGGGTGGTTTTTTTGGATGGATTAAATAAATGTCATTTGAAGCAGTTTGGGCAATTTTCTCTCTCTGTCACTTGGCACGACTCTCTACTTCCTGTTTTGTCATCCAGCTGGAGCCAGACAGAGGAAATACTGGGATACTGAAGAAAGGCCAGAGAAGCATCAAAAGCCAGAGAGCAAATGAATCCATCTCCAATTCCAGCCTTCCCTCACAGACCCAGGGAATCCACCAAGAACCATGGAAAAGCGATTCCACATATGCCCGTCTGGGGAAAAGAAGAGAGGGGCTCTAAATTGGATTCATTCTTAAGCACCAAGCCAGGGAGACAGGGAGAAAATGCAGCTGATTCCCAGCCCTAGTCGTTTTCCTGGGCTCCAATCCCATTATCACCAACTGACTCCTAGACATTTCAAACTGGATTGCCATGGACAACTCAAACTCACCGGACCTGAAATACTCTTAAATGAACCCTAGGTTCTAAACTTTCCTGTGTCGAGGGCACCACAAACCTCCTGATTGCCTAGGTTCAAAACCCAAGGGTCATCCTCAACTCCTCACTTCCCTTATATATCCAATCAGTTGCCAAATCTTGTTGCTTCAACCTTCACAATATCTCCTATGTGTGTGTGTATATGTATATCTGCTCACACAGCTACCACTCTCCCCTGTCCTGAACTAATCTTCTAAGCAGTCTCTTCCCCACTTCAGTCCTTCCTCCACAGAGCTGATAAAGGGGTTTCCTAAGGCACAGATCTGACTACATCACCCCCCACATTGACATTCAACAAACCACAGCAGCTCTCTATTACCTCCAGGATAAATAAAAACAAAAATCATTCGAAGTTCTTTACAACCTGGTGAGCTCTTCTGGATACAACAATTCACGTGGGTTGTGCACTGCAGCACAGAAGGTTTCCGCGTTGTCCTCTCTCGTTGAAATGTAAGCTCCCTGAAGGCAGGGACAGAGTTGTTTTTCTTTGTATCCCCAGTGTTTTTAATAGTGCTTTGCACATAGTGGGTGTGTAATAAACGCTTATTGACTGACAATGCTGGATGTGTATAGAAGTACAATAATAAACAGCAACGGAGGGGCAGGCAGAGACTTGGCATGTAGGTTTGGTTTAGGTACGAGGAAGGCTACTCTTAGGAGGTATGTTGTCCTTGTAGGTTAGGCCTGACTCAGTTCAGTCTGGTGATTTAGATTGAGGAATGAAATGAAATAAGAGGCTTATAGACCGTCTGACAGGTAACAAGAGGAAGATTAACTCTAGCATGGAAAGGATACCTGGCAAGGATACAACACTGATTCGGCTGGGCGTAGCTTCTGCATCTATCAAGGTTGTGCAGTCATCAAGTCTGAGGGAAGAGTTCCCGACTACTCCTGCACTAGGTCTTTTTCTGCTTATACCACAAGAAAGCCACACCAATGGCTGAGCATTTGTCCTCTGAACGAGTGAAGGAAGGAGGATGACTTCAGTGCCTTTTAAGGAAAAAAAAGCTTCACCTGTTTGGCATATCTATCAATAAGTATTCAATCGGGGCAGCTAGGTAGCGAAGCGAATAGAGCACTAGCCCTGGAGTCAGGAGGACCTGAGTTCAAATCCAGCCTCAGACACTTGGCACTTAACTAGCAGTGTGACCTTGGGCAAGTCACTTAACCCCAAATGCCTTGCCTTCCCCCCTCCAAAAATAAATAAAGATTCAATCAACAAACATTTATTAAGCACCTACCATGTGCCAAAGGGCATCTAGGTGGCACAGAGGAGAGAATGCCGGACTCAAAGTCAAGAAGACTCTTCTTGATTTCAAACCCCACCTCAGACACTTACTAACTGTGTGACCCTGGACAAGTCACTTAATTCTGTTTGCGTCAGTTCCTCATCTGTAAAATGAACTGGAGAAGGAAATGGCAAAGCCACTCCAGGATCTTTGCCAAGAAACCCCCAAATGGGGTCATGAAGAGTTGAACACAAAATGGCAATCAATGACTGAATAACAATTATGTGCCGGGCACTGTTCTGAGACCTCAGGATACAAAAAAAGAGGTAAAATACTGTTCCTGCCCTCAAGAAACTTACAGTCTAACGCAGTAGTTCTCAACCTCCCTAATGCCACAACCCTTCAATACTTGTATGTGGGTATATCTGCATGTGGGTGGACCCGCCTGGAGATGGACGGAGGAGCTGTGTTTTCTGATGGTCTTAGGAACCGAGACCGCTGTGACCCCTGTGAAAGAGCGTTTGACCCCCAAAGGGGTTGCGACCCACAGATTGAGAACCACTGATCTAATGGAAGTAGGACATTGGGAAAAGCTAACTTGGTCAACACGACAGTCTGTAACCAGGCTTCCCTTTCAGCGTTTTTACACTCTTCTCCCCTAGACATTCTTTGACTGAGTTACACTGGCCTGCTTGCTGTTTCTCACACATAATCCTCTCTCCCATCCCCATGCCTGGAATATTCTTCCACCTCACCTCTACCTCTTAGAAACACTGGCTTCCTTCAGGAGGCTCAAATACCCCCTTCTGCATCTACTTCATACACAGGCAACAGAGTGCTGGGCCTGGAGTAGGAAGACCTGAGCTCAAATCCAGCCTCCAATACTTATCAGCTGTGTGACCATGGGTAAGTCACTTCACCTCTGTTTGCCTCGGTTTCCTCATCTGCAAAATGGGGATAATAATAGCACTACCTCCCAGGGTTGTTGTCAGGATCAAATGCGATAATATAAGTTCTATATGAATGTTAGCAATTATATCTATCTCATATGTACCAACTTAATTAAATTAAAATATAAGCTCCTTGAAGGCAGGGTAATTTTAGCTTTTCTTTATATATCTTCAATGTGTAGTACAGCTAATTCCTGGCCCATAGCAAGCATTTTATAAATGCTAATTGATTTAATAGTGCCATCAGGGTTGCCAGAATTTAGGGAGTATGACCTAAAAAGTGGTTAGTGCTAGGAAGGAAAGGTCCTTTAAGATAGAGCAAAATTGGGCCTTAATTGGGGTTAATTAACTGAATTTAACCTGGGCGTAATTGGGGCTTTCCCCAATTATAGGGTAACTGGGGTGTTCTTTCCCCAAGAACATCCAATTTCAAGAGCATTGAGAGCTTTTTTCCATCCTTGCAAAATGATCAAAACCACAGAACTTAGCATTTAGCTGATGTAGAGAAACTCTGTTCCTCAGTACAGGCCAGGCACTTGTCTTACTGATAGTCTTAGACTATAAGTCTATAGCCTATTAAACTACCTCTCTAGACTTGGACTCTCAGTCTTACTTAACTTACAGTCTTAGAAATTCAGTACCTGGAGCATTAAGAGATGAAGTGACTGCCCAGGGTCATGCAGCTAGTTTGATTTAGACCAGTGGATAAAGGCCTAGCCCACAAGTCAGCACCACACCAGCAAGAAGAATTAAAAGAGTTCAGTTTTTAAATGGAAAGCTACTATGAAGACATATTTTCTTCTGCTTAGGTACACCCTGAGAGAGCTCTTCCTTGGGTCATTTTTCTCCTACTTGCTAACCCTTGCTCCAGTCCTTTAGAGCAGCTGTTGGTGCCACCGTCGTTGTTCAGTGATTTCACTCATATCTGACTCTTCATGACTCCGTTTGGGGTTTTCTTGGCAAAGATCCTGGAGTGATTTGCTATTTCCTTCTCCAGTTCATTTTATAGATAAAGAAACTGAGGTAAAAAGGTTAAGTGACTTGCCCAGAGTCACACAACTGAAAGTGTCTGAGGCCAGATTTGAAATCAGCAAAATGGTCTAGAGAAGGAAACGGTGAGCCACTCCAGCATCTTTGCCAAGAAAACCCCAAACGAGGCCACAAAGAGCTGGGCATGATTGGAAACAGCTAAGCAACAACAGCGTCCTTTGATCACACTGCTAAATAGACTGAGGCACAATCTAAAGTCAGGAGTCTTACCTGACTCTCAGGTCCAGCACTGTATCCACTGGGCAGCCCAACTGCCCCTTTTAAATAAAACAAAATGTCCATTATCAACATCAGTGAGGGAGAAGAGAAACACATTGGGAAGGGCATGACCATCTATTTGTCTTAAGTGGAAGGTTACAGTTTATGAGCTGACAGTGATAATTACACCCAGGAATTCCTTGCAAGAAGTTGGGGTGGAAGGATTGCAAGAATACCCCAAAAGCTCCTCATCTGCTCCACCCGCTATGTGGACCCAACATGTCTCTCTGATAAGTGAAACCGCACAATTTCATTTCTTTTTCCCCCATCAAAATGCAAATATTCCTGGCAAAGGTAACATATTAAACCTGAGGTGCGGGCAGAAACAGGGTCAGAAATCTATCATTGCAGACTGCATGAGTTTAATTGTATCATTAAATTATATTTAGTTTCTGTTGCAATTATTAATTGATCCAAGTCTTCCAGATTTACTGCCTTACCTGGAGGTGGTAAATTATACAGTGGCAATGGACAGATGGTTAAGCTCTACTGACCTAATAATAAATGCGTGCCAGCTTCTCAGAGTGGCCCAGGGGTCTGCTACCATGATCAACTCACGAACGCCACCCTCTCACTAAATTAAGGTGATTTGAAATAGTCTCGTCCTTCCTGAATTGTCTCCCCAAATGTCAATCGTCGCCACATTTTGTTCCTCTCTGAGCCCAATTCCCTTTCCCTCCTCCCTCCTTCTTCTTTCGTCCTTTGCTCCAGCCTACCTTTCCCAACAGTTACATTATTCATCTCCATGCCCTTTATGATCCAGTCATGGCTTTCTTGATATTCCTCACACTGGAAATTCCATCTCCTGTGCTTTTGCCCATGCTGTCTTCTGTATCTGGTGGGGGGCCTCCTCCCTAAAATTACCTTGTGTTTATTTCATATACAATGATGTGTGCATGAGTGTACGTGTGTGTGTATGTGTATACACACATGTGTATCTATATAATAGATATAGATATATATATACACCCTCACTATATATATATTTATATATATATATATATATATACACACACACACACTCACCCAATAGAAAATAAACTCCCTGAGGGCAGGGACTGTCTACTTTTTGTCTTTGCATGCCTATCACCTAAGGTAGTGCCTAGGACATAGGCATTCAGTACATGCTTGCTAATTGATCAATTGATTGGTAACTAGTAACTAGCTAGAGTGTGTGTGTGTGTGTGTGTGTAATTTGCCAAAATCTCAATCCAATCACATCCCTGGATAAGGCAAGGAACAGTTGGTATTTGAGCAATTTGTGGGAATTAAATATTACAGTCATTTATGCTGTACACATGAGTTTAAGGTAATGGATGAAAGTGAAGAATGAGGTGGAAGAGGAAAGGATACTACTTCATATATTTTTAAGTTTTATTTAGGTCCAGTGCTGGGCGAACTGTCAGCCCTAGAATCCCAGGTTGGTGTTATTAGATCTGGGAAAGGAAAAGTATAGTCCCTTCCAGGCAAAGGCTGTGTTGGTCAGGCCTGACTCAGGTAGGTCTGGTAGTTGAGGTTCAGGATTGGAGATTATTTGAGATTCTCAAAGACTATCTAACAGCTAACAAAAAGAAGTCTGGGAGCAATTAATGGTTGATCTCCTGATATAAAGTGATGACAGTGAGTGACCCAGCACTAGGAACATCAGAACTACAGAACGGGTGGTAAGTTGACACAATCACAGCTCCTTGTCATAGGTCAAAGTCACATGTAGTAAGGAAATGAGACACTCAGAAAGATTGTTACCTTCTTGGATAAAGCCTGTCCCAGTGTCTGCTAAGTCTTTTCCTGTACCATCACCGTCTCAATAATCTGGCCAATCACCAGGACCTCTCCTTCCCTAGGAGCCCCATGGTAGTAGGGGATGGAATGCAAAATCTTGGTATTTAATGCCCTGTGCTAAGGGTCTGTTCTCCTCTTCTTTGGGGACTCTGTAAGGACTTCATCTACCTTATTTTCACCTAGGCAGGTGATTCCTACCAAGTTAGCTGGGGAGTCACTTTCTTCCAAGTAAGTGCATGTAGTGAGGCTGAATGAACCTAGAGGGGTCTTAATGGGAATTACACACCCAAAGCTTCCTTAGAAACTTCTGGGAACTCTTACAATAAGGTTATTCACTTGCTTGGGCATTTGGTGATGATAAATTTCCTGGTCACTCCAGACTATATGGCAGCCCAGGGATGGAAGGATTTTTTTGTACTTTGGAATAATGTGATAGAGCTGTGGTGGTCCCTGGGTCGTCTCCATACCCTGGGACAGCTGAAAGGGAGTGAAGTGTTGCATGTGATAAAAGAAGAGGATTTCAGCTAATGGTTCTCTTTGCCTGCAACTTCCCAGGTGACAAAATGTGATTTCAGCAAAAGATAAAAAAGAAATGCTTTTTTCTCTATCCTGACACAATGGTGGCAAGATTTCTACAAACAGAGTATTCTAGGGCCTCTACCTCCCCCTTGCCTCTGTTGTGCTTTCTTTTTTTTAGTATTGGCCTTATGGCAATCAAAATTACCCAGAAGGCCTGGGCATACTGGCAAGAAGCATTTACTGGAGTGATTATGGTTGTGAGAGCAGCTGCAGGAGTGAGCTGGAGAAGAGTGGGCATGGGGGAGGGGAGGGAGGGAGAAAAAGAGAGGGGAGGAGAGGGAGAGAGAATCAGAAGGGATATCTTGCTTGATTGAACTATACTCAATGCCGGTGGAAATATAAAACAGCTAGTTGGCAGACATGCAGGGGGAAAACGATCTATCTCTTGATGAGGTTTAAATATTAGCCTCAAGACACAGAGTTTTTCTCATAAGGATATCAGTCTGGTTGTTTAGTTCAGCAGAAGGCACACGATAATTCTGATGAGTACTGGCATGGCCTACAAACAATTGTTTGTAATAGAAGGTATCAGCAAATTCTTCTATTGGTCTTAACTCCAAAGCAGAGAGTCTTTGATATTCCAGCGCTGTTCTCTCCAGGCCACTCACTCTATCCCAATGGTTGCTAGTAACAAGTCTAGATGAAGATCTTCTCTCTCACAAAGGACCTCTCTCAGAGGACCCATCATTCAAGGTACCCCAGATTAATGCGTTAATGGCCACAAAGGTCATTTGTGTATGCCTCTCTTGTGGTAGGCAGTACTATTGATGAACTGGACT
>CM053582.1:357376340-357422842 GCA_028627135.1 Pseudochirops cupreus
GCCAGGGGATACTGCATTGCTTAAGACTCTTGGGTGGGGTTACCTGCTGTTCCTGATTGGTGTCTCCACACCTTGGGGCCTTCATACCCTTGTAATTGCACACCTCTTCTCATAATTCTGTTCAGCTGGGCTCTATCAAGTGTGGTATGTGGATCTGGGGTCTATTTAAGACCTAGGACTGGGAGGTATCTTTGAAGCCTGCCTTAGTATATGGCTTTAAGGCTTCCCCATCGAGAGACCTTAATAAACTTTTCTGTTTGGACCTCAGAGCTGTGACTCTTCTGTCCTAAAAGGTAGGCTAGCGTCATTGAGTTTGGGTGTGAAACTGGTTGCCTCTGCCGGTAAGTTAGGGCACTCTAAGAGAGAACCCTGACAACTCTGAACTGATTGAAGACCTGTATTTAGGAGTAATACGTGAATTGCACGTTGATTCATAAGCATCCCTGTTTGTCCCATGTCATGTACACCTTTTCATTTTTTTTGAGTGGGGGAAGGTAGGGCAATTGGATTTAAATGACTTGCCCAAGGTCACATGGCTGGTTTTGTGTTGAGTGCCTGAGGCTCAATTTGAACTCAGGTCCTTCTTGACTCCAGGGTCGGAGCTCACACCTCATGAACACCTTTTTAATTGATGTAAGAAAGCTTTATCTCCCATCTTCAGGGCAGAAGACTACCCCCTAAGTTACTCATATATGGCCTGAGACAAAGCCAAACACACATCATCAATTATTTTTAAAATATTTACTCCATTATTCTAAATGGTATCAATCAAAATTCAAATATGAAAAGATTGTATATAACACCATAAAGTCTATAATTATAATTTGTTTGAAAAATGTCTTAAATGAATTTAAACAAGGTGTCTTCCATACATATCAAAAAAATAATAATAAGGCCTCCTGTGTCCTTCCCGTATCAATAGAAGGCCCATCTGACATCACCCAACTCCTACTAGGAAACTCTGGATGAAGGGTGATCTGGTGTCACCCTTTCAGTACCAACTAGGACTCAGTAATAGACAAGCAAATGTTTTCCAGCAGTGTCATAGCAAGTGGCTGCTTTGGGGAGCCCAATCAATGGTCCTTTGGCCTAGCCACTCCCTCAGTGCTTTCCAAAGGTTCTACTCAGCCTTGTCTCTATGGTCAAAGACCTCCAAAAACAAGGGTTCCACAAAGTCATACAGTCAAGTCAAGTCTACATGCAATTATTTTCTTCGATGGGCCAGGCACTGTGCTAAGCTTGGCCAAAAGCAGTACTGGCTGTCAAGGAGCTTACAGTCTAGTGGTAGAAAGGGCGCATGCAAACAACCATATACAAAGTAGCTCTATGTGGAGAAATTGGAGAAATCAACGTAGGGATTATTGTTAGAGTTAAGGGAGATAGGGACAGGCTTCCTGTAGAAACATTGTAGCTGGGACTTGCAGGAAGTCAGGGAATCCCAGGGTATCTCAGAGACAGAGACAAGGAGGGAGAAAATTCCAGGCACAGGAGACAGCCAGAACATATGTGTCCCGGGAAGTGGTCAGGGCACAGGTCCTTCCCCACACTCCAGTCCAGTCCCTCACATTCACTCTCGTTACTTGCCCCTGCTATGCCTTAAATTATTCTTTTGTTGTCTCATGCAATAACATTGGACTCCAGTACTTCATCCTTTGTATCCAACACTCTGTCTTTATATCATTCATGCCTGTGCCTTGAGGGAGGTTTCACTATGATCCTCCCAAATTTTCCTTCCTCCTATGAGAGATATTGGCTAATTGGATTAACCTCCTTTTCAGAGACTGCAGATAAGAATAAGGAACAATGTATTCCGAAATACTCGGGGGGGGGGGGGGGGAACAGTAAAGATAAATGTTTCTATATAGGCAAACTGAAAATGAAAAATTAGTTGTAAAAAACAGAGAGGAAACGAAGGAAAGTATTAGAAACTGTTTTGCCCAATTACATGCCAGTGAAACTGACGACAAATGAAATAGATGGACATTTACAAAACTCTAAAATACCTAAGTCAACATAAGAAATAGAAAATTCCAATAACTCAGTATCATAAAAAGAAATTGAACAAGTGAAAAAGGAACTTCCGAAGGGCAAGGGAATTGGGAGGGGGGAGCAGGAAGAGGGAAATCAGCACCAGATGAATTTATAAGTGAACTCTATCAACCAATGAGCAATTAATTCCAACAACATATAAATTATTTGTGGTATATATATGCACATACATATATATAATAAATTGGGAAAGAAGGGTATTCTGCTAAATATCTTCCATAAAACAAATACGGTCCTAAAACCTAATCCAGAAAGAAAAAGCAGGACACTATAGACCAATATCTCTAATGAATGTTGATGCAAAAATATTGAATAAAATATTAGCAAAGAAGCCATAGCAGCAACATCAATACTTCATAGTCCTACGATACGACCAGGTTGGATTTATACTAGGAATACAGGGTTGGCTCAATATTAGGAAAACTCTAAACACAGTAGGCCTTATTAATAACAAAAACAATTTTTAAAATCATGTAATTATATTCGTAAGTACAGGGAAAGTTTTTGACAAAATATAATACCCATTTACATTATTTAAAAAAAAAAAACTTTAAAAGCATCATTGGCAATGTGTGGACTAGGGCAGCTAGGTGGCAGAGCAAAGAGCACACTGGCCCTGGAGTCAGGAGGACCTGAGTTCAAAGCCCACCTCAAACACTTGGACACTTACTTACTAGCTGTTTGACCTTGGGTAAGTCACTTAACCCCGATTTCCCTGCCTTCTCCCGTCAAAAAAAAGAAAAAAAAATGAAATGTGTGGACTACCTCGTCAAACTGCATATATACTTGTTTTAAGAAATCTATATGTAATAGGAATTCAGGTTCATACGCAATTCTCTGTTGTTCTTTGTATATGGAAATGTTCACTTTTGTTCATTTGTTGAGTTCATAATAACTTTTTTAAAGAAAGCAAAGCGTTTTCTGCATCTTTTGTCCAGGTTTATACACATCCCTCTGCCAGCAGAGAAACATACTGAGGTGCAGAATGAAGAAACTAAGTCCAGCAACTACGGAGATGAGGAGAGCCAGGAGTGTGCTGGTAAATGATTAACAGCTGTTCTCCAAAATAAAATGTGCTCAGGACACACTTTTAAGTTTAATCTGAATTACTATTTCCTCTATCACTTTTGGTAACATTTGCCGATTCCCAAGGTGTAAATGCTCACACTAGAAATTTAACAATCTATTCTTTCGAGCCCATTTGAGCTGGCTCCAGCACACCCCTGAGCAAAGCTAAGGGTCTGCCCATTCCTGGTCTTGAGTCCTGTCCCTCTTTAGTCATCTCCTGTCCAACTCTTCATGACCCCATTTGGGGTCCTCTTGACAATGATACTGGAGTGACTTGTCATTTCCTTCTTCAGCTCATTTTCCAGAGAAGGAAACTGAGGCAAATAGGGTTAAGTGACTTGTCCAGGGTCACCCAGCTAGTAAGTATCTGAGGCCAGATTTGAACTCAGGAAGATGAGTCTCCTAACTCCAGGCCCAGCACTCTACCCACTACACTGTTTAACTGCCCCCATACCCCATCCAAGTACCCATATGTATCACAAATTAGACTCTATTATCACTTTTAAAATATATTCACCACATCTCACCAGTCAGATTGGCTAAGATGACAAAACAGAAGAATGACAAATGGTGGAGAAGATGCGGAAAAATTGGAACACTAATGCATTGTTGGTGGAGCTGTGAACTGATCCAACCATTCTGGAGAGCAATCTGGAACTATGCCCAAAGGGCTATAAATAATTGCATACCCTTTGACCCAGTAATACCACTTCTGGGGTTGTACCCCAAAGAGATCATAGAAGTGGGAGGAAGACCTATATGCACAAAAATATTTATTGCATCTCTCTTTGTGGTGGCAAAAAAGTGGAAATTAAGGGGATGCCTATCAATTGGGGAATGGCTAAACAAGTTGTGGTATATGAATGTAATGAAATACTATTGTGCTATAAGAAATGGGGAGGAGACCCTCTTCATATTCACCTGGAAAGGCTTATACAAAGTGATGCTAAGTGAGAAGAGCAGAACCAGGAAAAATTTGTACCTAATCACAGACACATCGCATGTGTGATGACCAACTTTGATAAACTGGACTCTTCTCAGCAATGCACAGGTATAAGACAACTCTACAAGTCTCAGGATGGAAGGAGATACCTACATTCAGAGAAAGATCTAGAAAGAACAGAGTTTAAATGGAGACTGAAGCAAACTACATGCTATCGCTCTTTTCCATGTTTGGTTTTGTTTCTTCTTTCCCATTGTTCACTCCATTGGTTACAACCCTTCTATACGACTGGACTAATGTCCAGTGTGAAAGCATTTGCAGATCCTGTACTGGATTGCATGCCGCTGTGGGGGGCGGGGAGGGAGGGGAGAAAATCTGAAACTCAAGGGATTGTGGAACTGAATCTTGTAAACTAAAAGTAAATAAACAAATCAAATAAAAACAAACAAATAAACAAAAAAAGAAAAAAAGTAGTAAATAAAATAAAATATGTTCAATTTGGGTATCACCTCATAGCCACATATGCACCAAAATCTGTTGCAGAGAATGAAGAAGTAGAGAAATTTTATGAAGGCTTATAGATTGACATGAAGCCACAGAGACGGATACCAGACATGTTCTTCCGGAAGCATCGGAGGTCATGGTGTGCAGTAGGGGGATGGGAAGAGGGGCAGAATTTAGATAGAGAGATAGAGATAGAGATATATAGATATAGGGCCTACTATGTGCCAGGCACTCTGCTAAGAGCTTTAAAAAGGGTCTGCCCCTTTGATCCTCACAACAAGCCCACTGAAAAGACATCACACACAAAAATGAAACTGAATCCTCACAGACAGGTCACTGACAGTCTGTGCAGTAACAGGTCATCTAGTGGTTAGAGAACAGGCAAAAAGAAACCCTAATTCAGAAGAAAAGCTAGGAAAGAGAGCATGGCACTCAGTGCAATAGCCTCATATTCACTTGTAACTCAGATACTGCCATTACCAGCTTTGTATCACTTTTGAAATCATAGGATCATAGAGCAGTACAGCAGAAACACTGATGGCTTTGGAGCAAGACCTAGATTCAAATCTTGCCTCTTGACACCTACTTTTGTAGCCTTGGGCACTTGCTTAAGCTTTCTGTGCCTCAGTTTCATAGTCTGCGAAATGGGACCTATGGTTTAGATGACTTCTGGGGTCCTGTCCAGGTTTAATTCTCTAATTCAATAATCTATGATCCAAAGTTAAAGTGCAATTCAATTATTGATCCCTTAGCATGAACTCATTCATCAGAGATCCGAAGGCTGGAAAAGACCCAGCTGAGGTCCAGAAGGGTTAGTTTGCCAAGAATGCCCAGTTATTTTATATATCCATATATATGTATATGTATATATGTGTATATGTGTGTATGTGAATGTGTATATGTATATTATGTATATGTATATGGGGGGAGGGTGTGGTGCCCTTCCATACAGCACTCTGCTTCTTACATCCTAAGTGACCACTAGCTCAAAGATGTTCCCTGCAGAGAGAAACACACAAGAGAAATTTCAGTGGGGGTGGGGGGAGGGGAAAGGTAGGGATCCAGTGCCCAGATCTATATCCAAGAGAGTCAGAGGCCAGGTCTGAGATGTTTTTGAACCTAGATCACCTCATCTTTAAGAGAGGGATGATACTTCATTTGTGCAAATGTAGAGAGCTGGACTAGATAACCCCTTGAGGTTCCTCAGAATCATACAATCTATGCTAAACTAATGTTTGCTGAAGTCCGTGGCTGTTCCTGCTTAATTCATATGATTATTATTTTCTCCATCACTTTTTGTAGCATTTGTCAATTTCCAAGGTGTAAGTGCTCACACTGAAAATTTAACAACCTACTCCTTCAAGCTGGGGCTCCAGCGGACCCCTACGCAAAGGTAAGGTTCTTCCAGTTCTTGGCTCTGAGTTCTGTCCCCCTAGCTATCCATATCATAAACTGGACTCTATTATCCCCTTTAAAATATGTTCAATTTGGTCATCATTGTGATCAATCATCTCAGGACCACATATGCATCAAAATTCAACCTGTTGTTTAAGGCCTTCCACAATCTGTCCCCAACTACCTTTCCAGACACACCTCACTTTTCACTGTCCTGCATCCATTTCATATTTCAGCCAAACTGGATAACTGGCACTTCCTATACCTCCTCTGGCCCAGAGTTAATATACATAAAGCACCTTGCAGGCTTTCAAGTGCCAGATAAACATTAGGTTCTATTATGATTGTCTCCTGCCTCCATGCATTCATGCACGCCATTCCCATGCCTGTCCCAATCTCCTCCTTAGAAGATGAAATACACCACCCACTTCCTGCTGGAGAATGGATGAGGAATAAGACATACTTTCTGGACACAGCCAATGAGGGAATTTGTCATACTGGAATAAACATTTTCTCTTTTTATTGTTTATTGGGGGAGGGATGGATAATAAATATTTGTTTTTAAAAATTATACAAAAGATTATTTTTTAGAAAGTAGGGAGTCGAAAAAAATGAAGAGAGATTAGCATTACCAGATCTCAAATTATATTCTAAATGAATAATGATTAAAATCTAATTGTTACTGATTAATAAAACATAAGAGCAGGTAAGTAGGATAGACTAGACAGTAAAATCCAGAAACAGAGAACTGTAGGGCAGTATGGTGAAGCGCTCCAGTATCTTTGCCAAGAAAACCCTAAACGGGGTCATGAAGCATAGGGCAGGACTGAAAAACAGCTCAGCAACAACAACTCAACAAATCCAGGAACAGACAACAAGGGAAGAAACTCCTTTTTAACGAGAACCGCTAGGAAAACCAAAAGGTAGTTTGGTGGAAAATATCTAAATTAGTGGAAATGTGCTGAGTTTGTCTTGACTCAGTAATCCATTGCTAGGAAGAACCTGCCCTGTTGGTCTACGTCATTATAACCTACTGTACTTAATCCCATTCACTTGGTTACAATCACCTGAATTATAGGAACAGTAGCTAGAAAGCAATAAACACGTTCTAAAGAACATACTTTGTTGAGACTTTTTCTCTCTGAATTTTATCCTATATTTAAAATTAATAAAGGTGAGAAGGGGAGGAAGGACTCGTTCTTAGACAACTTGGCTCAGTAAATAGAGGGTCAGACTTGGAATCAGAAAGACCTAGGTTCAAATCTTCCCTTGGACAGTTTGCAAACTTTAAAGCACTATATAAAACCATTGCTATTATTATTATTAACTATAGTACTCTAGGCAAGTCACTTGACTTCTTTGAATCTCAGTTTCCTCATCTATAAAATGGGCATATTAATATCTTTAGTTAGCAATCTCATAAATATTATTTGTGAAGATTGAATGCAATAATATATGTAAAATGATTGCACATGTATAACCTATATCAGATTGCCTACCATCTCAGGGAGGGGGGGGAAGAGAAGGAGACAGGGAGGAAGGAACAGAATTTGGAACTCAAAACTTGTTTTAAAATTATTATTATTAAAATTAAGTTTATTTTAAAACAAATTAAATTAATTTATTAATTTTAATTTATTGAATTATTTAATTTATTAAATGTGATTCATTAAATTAAAGTTATTATTTAAAATTATTTTGACATGTAATTGGGGGATACATTATTTTTTTAAATACAATATATGTAGGATGCTTTGTAAACTTTAAAGCACATTTTACATATGATTTATTATTGTTACTGTTGCTGTTATTATTAACATTCCTCTAAGGTTAGACTCAGGCACCATTTCTTCCATGAAGCCTTCCTTTATGTCCCTAGTTCAAACTTTTCACTGTCTCTTAAGGTTTTCTGAGAGTACCTTATCTTTATCTCTACCTGGTTTTATATTTATTTACATATATAAAGGAGTGTGGATTTAGTTTAGATGAAAGTTTTACAGCCTTTACAAGATGTGAAGTGATCTGTTCAAATCCAAAAGGATCTACCCTTTCATCCTCTCCCATTTAAACATTTATTGTTCTCAGAAAGTCAACCAGAGGGCTTTGGGGAATATCTGTCAACAGTCCCAAATCCTAGATAGCTTTCCAGTGACTACCATTCTAGATTAGGTGTAGGACATATTACATGCACATGTCATATTAGTACATACATATACAAGCAAAAATGCCTAATCAGTAGAACAAAGACAGCAGTACCCTAAGTAAGTCTACTAATAAACAAAAAAATGCTCATTTTTCTTCAGTAGATCCCTGCAGACTAGAGCATCCAAGAGAGTGAGTTCTGGATGGAGAATCTCTCCAGTTCATGAGTACTCACTCTTAACACTGTAGTTCACGAGCCCCCACCATTATGTTTCCATTAACAATCAGTCAGTTGTCATAATGAGCTTTTGGGGAAATGTGATGTAGTAAAAATAGTAACTACAAAACACAGGTTACTCAGAAAATTTAGATACCCTCCCATAAATGCACACAGTATCCATCGGAAGAGTACACTCAAAATACAATAGCAACAAGACACATGCATAGGGAATATATGTAATCAAGGCAACTTGCAACTTTGGTACAACAGGGTTTCAATCTCTTTTCCCTCTTTGTGGAGTCCCTCATGTTGCTCCCTTCTCAGTTGCTGGGATTATATAGCCACTTCTCTATTTTTCTGCCAAGAGGCTCTTTTCCTCAAAAACCGCTTCCAGACTCAAGTGTACTCAGATGCCTCACTGTGACTATTGATTTGGAGAATAGGCATCTTCTCACTCTCTCTTAAGGTGCCTCAAACTGTTTTGAACTAACTCTTAACTTCCGAATGGGGTGTCTACCTCTGGGTGACTAACTCTGCTGCTATGACCAATGAGGGAAGACTGAGGAGAAAAATGATAACTTTGGTTCTTTCCCAACTGCTGGCTCAAGACTTGACCCTTCCAGGCGAACTCCAACTGAAGAGTGTCTCCCCAGCTTAGCTATTTAAAGCCCTGCAATGGCATAGCCATAATGGGGAAGGAGGGGTTAACAGTCATTCAATGACATTGTTCCCTTCTGACTCAATCAGAGAGAGACGTTCATACTTCCCAAAGGGATCACAGTGTGTTAGCAGTTTGTTAGCACATGGACATCTCACTACCTGTAATTATATCCTACGAATGTATCAGCTGAGTTGGGGAGAGGACCAATACTGAATCTACTCTCCCCTACACATATATGTCATATGGGAATATGAAGGGGACTTCATAAGCTTCTCAAGGTCAAGGATTACATAATTTTTCTTTTTTCTTCTTCATATTTATCATTTAGTTCTCTTTAACTTTTTTTTTTCATTTTGACCTACTGAGAAGCCAGGCAATATGATATCAATTACACATGTAAAATCATACAAAACATGTTTACATCATTTTATGTATTTGCATTTCCAATACCTATAGTACCTCGATAGCAGGTATGTTCAATAAATCTCTGCTGAATTGAATCGAATTCCATAACTCAAAGGAATGTGTAAATACAGAGGCAAAAGTGAGATGGCAAGTAGGACATTCTTTGTGGGCAGAAAGACCTGGGTTCAAGTTCCAACTCCACTCCTGAAAATGGACACATGTCTCAGTTTTTAAAAAGAGAGAACGGGTAGACTCTGAAATATCAGTCTATAAGCTTTGCTCTCATTTATGCCAAATTTCTAGAATGAACTATTAGAGGAATGATTTACAATAATTTAGAAAAGGAAGCAGAGAAGAGCAACCAGGACAGTGAGAGGAGTAGAAACCATGCCATATTCAGCTGAAGAAACCAGAGAGTTGTATGCTGGGAAACCAAAGGTTTAGGAGAGATATATTAGCAGTCTTCAAGTATTTGAAGAGTTGTCATAGGGAAGACAAACTATGTTTTTTTCTGCTGGGTCACATAGAATAAAACTATGAGCAACAGGTGGAAATTGCAGAGAAACAGATTTAAGCTCTATGTCAGGAAAAACTTCCTAAACTATTCGAACTGTTCAAAAGTAGAATGGACTATGTTAGGAAGAGAGTTTCCCACTACTGAAAGTCTTCAAGCAGAGGCTAAACTGTCATTGGCTGGGATGTTGCACAGTGGAATCCCTGCTCAGATATCAACTGGACTAAAATACTTCTAAGATGTATTCCAACTTGGAGATTCTGAGATTTCTTAATCAGAAAAGCAAGGGGACTGTTTTCTCAATGATGCCCAACAAAAAGGAATCTTTGACAAAGAGAAGAATTCCTGGGGGGGATGCTGTCTCTTGTCATATGGTCATTAGTACCATACTGGCATAGGACATAAGGTCACATAGTCAATTATGCATCTCTGAAAGCCTGATGCCAGATGCTCTGTTCTCCAGCGTATTAGGAGTGGGTGAGGACAGATGGACTAAAGACAACATAGTCAGAAATAAAAAAGGCTTCATTTCCCAGGACTTCCCTTGTTCCAAACAGACAAGGAATTCAAGTTTAGGGATTTTTGACTAAAAACGCAAAAGAGATGGACTTTGACTCTTAAAAATTAGAATGAAATTGTTCTTCTCAAAAACTTCATTAAATGATCAATAATTCAGTAACATTAACTTGCATGGTGAGCAGTAGCACTGTTGCTGTATTGCCAGGCAATTGTTACTGGACATCATCTCCCTTTGGTTGATAGATGGACTCCATCTATAATATCCATATCTTTTAACATACAAAACAAACACAAATATTGGAAATTATCGGAGCAAAAATACCAACCAGGTACAAAACAAACTGTCATGCTTGTAACTAGTACCGTCTAGCACATAAATATATAAGATGTGTTTGTGAGCATAGGCAAAGCGTGTCCCAAATGTCTTGGTTTGGCTTTAAGCTATTAAAGTTTAAAGTATGTGCACAGCACAGAATATGCGTGTCTCAGATCATTTTACCTACAAACAATGAAAAACACACAAAAAAAGATCAATGAGCGTATTATCTACTGAAACGGTCCTGTTTGAACATCTCTTTTTAATCCCAACCATTTATTGATTTGAAAAGGTATTCTACCATATAGTCAATACTTAGCCAATGACATTCCACTTAAAAACTCACCAATATACCTCACATTTGTGTTATTTTGTAGCATTCAAAATACTTTTGTATACATGACATTATTAGAAATATGCTAAAATGTCGATATTACGTTTACATTTTGTCTTCTATGATTAAAGTTTAAAGTATTATTTAAACTAATAAGTATCACTCACAATAAAACAAAGATCAGAAAATTCTAATTCATTAATTTGCCCATTTTTATTCCCTGATCTTGGACAGTTGGATCATAGATCATAGATCCATAGATCTAGTGTTGAAAAAATTCTAAGAGGTCATTTAGTCCAACCCCCTTATTTTGCAGAGAAGGAAACTATGACTTTAAAAGGTTAAGGCCAAGGTCACACACACAGTGGCAGAGCTAGGATTCAAATTCACCTCCTGTGACTCTTGGAGGGTGCTTGGAGGGCACTGATACAGGCCATAAAATAAATCACACTTAAAGGAACCACAAATTTACCTTTGTACAGGTAAATGTGTAAACATCAAAGGGAACAGTACAGGGAGAGGGCTTGAGGAGATTGCTGTTGTTGGGTGTAAGAGTCTGAGCACTGAGGCTTTCCTTGATGGAAGAAAAAGGAGGACTGTACATGATGGCATTCACTAAATTGTATTATTCTCACAATTGTCTGATGAAGCTATGGGAGAAGGTCATCCACAATAGCCTTTGACACATTTGAAAGTCTTTTGTTCTGTTCTTACCGTCAAGATAAAGAAATGTGGACAAAATGATTTGTAGAGTACATTGATTAGAAACTGTTTAAATGTCTTGATCCAAAGAGTAGTCATTAAGAGGTTAATGTCAGTTTGGAAGGCAGTCTCTAATGGATCCATACAGCATTGTTGAACATTTTTATCAATGATTTAGCTGAAGGTATAGATCTGCAGTATCCGATTTGCAGATGATACAAAAGTGAGAGAGATGGCTAGCCCATTGAATGCCAGTCACAATCCAAAAAGTTTCAGCAGTCTAGCATCACAGACCAAATCTAATAAGATGAAATTTGGTGAAGATAAATGTAAAATCATAAACCTGAAGAGGAAAAAAAGTATCTTCACAGATATAAGACAGGGAGGCATAACTAGTCAACAGTTTATATGAAAAAGACCTAGAGAAACTCAATTCAATGAAACAAAATTTGTGTGAACCAAATTGACTCCAATAACATGAACAAACAGAACAGTAAATGAAACAGAATGCTGAGGAATTATAATGTCCAATCTTGCTTTGTAAGGGTGGGATGATTGATTTTACTCAACCCCACCCTGCTTAAATGAAGCGATAAAAAGTCCAGTCAATCTTACAAGCTTTAGACTACATGTGGAAGAGTCCTTTAAAATGTAGAGATGTTGGACAATAATTGTGTTCAGATAGAAACCTTGGCCAACCCCAGGGTCATCTACAAATTATTTAAGCTAGATAGATTTTAGAGTTTGAACAAAATGTAGTCTTCTGACACACCCATCAGGAGCAAAGGTGGCACTGAGGTGTGACAGAAAAAAGGAGATGTTGAGGAGGGTGGTCAACATTTCAGAGCAGAAAATTTGGGTTGACTTTTTTTTCTCTTCTGCTGCTTTTGCGTTTGCACTAGGTCCCTCAGTTTCCAACATGCAGAACAACACCGGCAAGTTCATGGATCTGTACATGTCGCAAAAAAAACTCCGCGACCAACAGGATTATTGGGGCCAAGGACCATGCGTCCATCCAGATGAACTTGGCCAATGCTGACAAGGTTACAGGCAGATTCAATGGCCAGTTTAAGACCTATGCAATTTGTGGAGCAATTCGAAGAATGGGGGAATCTGATGATTCTATTCTGGGGCTGGCAAAACATGATAGTATTGTTTCAAAGAACTTCTAATTGAAGAAATGTTGTGGAAAATGTCTTAATAAATCAGAAAAACAGAAAAACAAAGAAAACTTGGATTGAGAGAAGTCCCAATTTCTCTTCCCAGTGTCTGTCCTTAGAAACTATAATGCAATTTGTTATTTTGTTACCCAAATTATTTCAGTAAGCTGAGTTTTTCCTAAACCACCAAGAAATCAGAGCTTAACTAGAAATAGCCATAAGTATAAAGATAGGTGGGGTAAATGTTAGGAATTTTCCTAACTGGGGGCCCAGAAAAATTTTGATTGAATTCATAGCTTTTTATCTAAAATAACCTCCTTTAAAGTCCAAGAGGAAAGAACCACATGAACCTTAGCAGCCATTATATTTCTCCTAGGCTAATTAGTATAAAGAGGTGTTATATATCTCCCTCTTTTCATTGGAGAGGTAGTAGTGGATTATGAGTGTGAAATGTTGCATAGGTCAGTGTATCGGTTGATTTTGTTTATTTTTTTTTCTTACAAAAGAAGGTTCACTGGGAGGAAGTAGAGGAAGGCATATATTGAGAAACTATAATTTCTCAAAATTATAATTTAAATAAATTAAGTTTAATGACATAAAAATATCAATAAAATATTTTGAAAGAAAAAGAAAAAATACCCGTGGATGGATTTTGAGCTCAATGTAAGTCAATAATACAATGTAGCAGGGAAAAAAGCTAATATGACCTTTGTCTCCATCAAGTGGGACCGTGTTTAAACCGGGGATGTAGCAGTTTCACTGTACGGCACACTAGATGAACCAGGGTTGGGTGCCAAATTGTAGGAAAGGCTGATTACTGAAAGCATCAAGAGACACACAATAGAATGGTAAGGGGAGGGGAAGTGATACCACCTAAAGATCATTTGAAGAAACCAGAGGTGTTCGTATGGACAAAAGAAGAACTAGGAATAACATGATGGATATCTTCAAGTATTTGAAGGACTTTAATGCTGGAGAAAGACTGAATTTATCCCGCTTGATCCCAAAGGGAAAACCTAGGAAGAATGGTTAGAAGTTGCAGAGAGGCAGATTTAGTTGTGATGTGCAGAAAAACTGCTTAAAATTTTTAGTTTTGTGAAAGTAGAATGGGTTTCCTTGGAAGGTAATGTTAGTAGAAGTCTTCAAGCGAAGGCTGACCACTTGTTGGGGATATTGTAGAGGAATTTCTAATATAAATATGGATTGGATTCAAATATCTCTGGGATCTCTTCCATTTCTTAGATTCAGGGGGCAGCTAGGTGGCACAGTGAATAGAGCACCAGTCCTGGAGTCAGGAGGACTTGAGTTCAAATCTGCCTCAGACACTTGACATACTTACTAGCCATGTGACTTTGGGCAAGTCACTTAACCCCAATTGCCCTCCAAAAAAAAAAGGCAAAAAAACCCAAAACAAAACGATTCTTAGATTCAGTAATTCTGTGATTGAGGAAAACTTGGAGAGACAGAGTTCACCCAAGAAGGAAGGACAGTCGTTTTGATTATTCAAGAACTATGGTGGCAGTCCTTTGATTTCTTTGTTTTTGTGGTTGTTGACTGAGAGATGGCCTATCTTGAATTTAATGTATTGTTAGCCTGAGTGCCTACATGGAAATTGAGGGCCCTTTTCATCTTTTCTATAGAGGCCTAGATGTGAGCCAAATTCTGATGTTCCTAGATTAAATACTGGGTGAGACATGAAGCAACTGGAGTGTGATTATTGAGAAGTCCCCAAAACTGAACACAGTCCTTGTAAATGCAGAACTTCAGTTCTGGGCCACAGGTTATAGTCATAACAAAGGCAAATGTATATAGGGCAAGTAAAGGACAAGGAGAGTTAGAGAGATAAGAGAGTGGGACCAAGGAAGATAATTTCAAATTTTGGAAGTTGGGTAAAATGAAGTGGCAGTAAAGGTTAAGGGAATCTGCTGGATGACTTAAGTGGAGTGGAAGTAGAAGTCATAGAAACTGAGGAGTTTTATATAGTGTGATATGGTGATATTGGAAGAGGCTTCATTGTGGATATTGACTGTGAGTCAGGTGACAATGTCATGAAGAGAAATGGGAGGTGTTTAGGACAATAGTAACTGACAGCTACAAGAATTGGGAGGAAATGGTAAAGTCAGATGGAATTAACTTCAAAGGTGACCTTGAACAAGTCATTTTCTAAGTGTAAACCCTGCTTTCCTCATCTATAAAATGGGAAGGTTGAACTAAATGACCTCTGAGGTTTGACCTTTCAAGTGAAATCAACAAGTACTTATTAGGTTTAATTATTTATTAAAGTGTAGTTATTAATTTGTCATTATTTATTACTGTGATTCAGTGCCAGTAAAGCAAGTATTTTAGAATGGGCAGGGAAGAGCAAAGAATGAGACAGCTCCACCTCTAGGCCTTGTAAGACAAGGAAGTGGGGACAAGAGTGGTCAGCATTAGAAAGAGAGGATAGAGGTGTAGAATCCTCAGGGAAAAACCAGATTTGGGTTATTTTGAGAAAGTGAAAGAAGCATAAAAGAAAGAGACCCAGGGAAGGGGAGTTTGTTCACAAAGAGGCCCAATGAAAGGGATTGAGACTAAGAGTGAGTTTGGACAGAAGTACAGGAAAGTAGCAGATTGGAGCTTGGAAACTTGGAGTTTGTGTGGAAGGCAGCTTTTCCAGATGACCAAGATTAGGGGAGAAAGAGGTTAAAATGTATATGTTAGCCATGGGGGAAAATGAGTTTCCTAAGGGACTAAGGGGTAGCTATGTTGCCCAGTGAATAGAGTGCCAGGCCTGGAATCAGGAAGACTCATTTTCCTGAGTTCAAATCTGGCCTCAGATACTTACTAGCTATGTGACCCTGGGCAGGTTTCTTAACCCTGTTTGCCTCAGTTTACACATCTGTAAAATGTGCTGGAAAAGAAAATGGTAAATCACTCCAGTATCTTTGCCAAGAAAACCCCAAATGGGGCCACAAAAAGTCAAATCCAACTGAAATGACCCAACAACAAAGAAAATAAATAAGTGGCCAGTGGAGAAACTTCTAGGCTTAAACAGCCTCAAAGTTTCATTTGTGAAAGAGTACCACCTGTAGTCGTGGAATTAAGAAGAAATAAGGCCCACAAACAAATCCAGTCTCAGATCCAGGTCTGGATGGCACGTCAGAAAACTGAAGGCGATCTCCTCTCCTGTCCTCAACGGACACCTTCCCCTTTGTCTCTTTCTTTCCTTTTCCTCTTCTTTTCCCTAATAATGAATTTCATTTCATTTCTGTTCTATTTCTCTACCCATCCCATCCTATTTTCCTTCTCCCTTAAATAGGCTTAAGTCTTGCCATAGATACCCATGAACACAATGGAAGAGTAACTGAAAGTCATTCCCACACTTTGGGGGAGGAATATATGCCTAGCAATTCCTTGAACATATAAATTAATTCTGCACAGGCTTGGGTGTTTCCAGATGACACCTGTTGTCCTCTGCTGGGTTCTGGAATGCAACCTATAAAGCTAAATGGAGAGAAAAAGAAGGAAGGCTTTTCAGATCCTGTTTCCTACTGAAAACACACCCTGACAGGTTTTGGGTATTTTCAGGGTTAGAAGAAAGGAAGAAAATGAGCAATTAGTAGGCACCAACTGTGTGCTAGACGCTATGTTAAGTACTTTATAAATATTATCCCTTTTGATCCTCACAACAATGCTGGAAAGTAGGTGTTATTATTATCACCATTTTACAGCTGAAAATACTGAAACTGGAAGAGGTTGCCCACAACTAGTAAGTGTCTGAGGCTGAATTTGAGCTCGGGTCTTCCTGATGGTGGGTGTAACACTTTATCCACTGCACCACCAAGCTAACACAAGGTTAGATACATTGAGTAGGGTCTATTCTCAAACAAGATCTGAAAGCTGAGATTGAGTCAGATGAAAGCAGTAAAATTAAGAAGAAATAAGGCCCACAAACAAAACTAATGCAACCAAGATTAGAAGGAAAACAAGAAACTGGAATAAAAATTTACAGCAGGTTTGTCTGCGAAAGGCCTCATTTCTCAAATATGTAGGAAATTTAGCCAAATTTATAAAAATAAAAGCCATTTCCCAGTTGATAAATGGTCAAAGGATATGAACAGGCAGTTTTTAGGAGAAATTAAAGCTATCTATAGTCACATGAAAAAAATCTAAATTACTACTGATTAGAGAAAAGCAAATTAAAATAACTCTTAGATACCACCTCACTCCCATCAGATTTTTTTAATGAATGTTTAAAAATTTTTACATGTAATTAGAAAATATTTAACAAAATAAAAATATATTTTTTAAAAAAAGAAAAAATAAGGGTCAATGGTCTCTTTTATGAGATAAGCATCCATGTCCCACCCTTGACCTTGAGTGTTCTCCAAAGCTCTGTCCTGGGGCCACTTCTTTTCTTTATTCATACCCTCACTTTCACTGATCTCACTAGCTCTCATAGGTTTAAATATTTTCTCTATAACTATGACTCCCAAATTTATAAATCCAGTCCTAGACTGTCTTCTGAGTGCCTGGTCCACATTTATATGTCTGTTAGACGTCTCCAAATAAATGTCTCATAGGCATCTCAGATTCAAGATTCCAAAATGAAACTCATTATCTTTTCCCCTAAATTCATCTCTCTTTTGAACTTCCCCACATCTGTCAAAGGCATCATCATTTTTCTAGTCACTCAGATTCACAGTCTTATCTTCTATATCCAATCAATTGCCTGATCTTGTTGATTATTCCACTAAAAACAACTTTTACATCTGTCCCCTTCTCTCTCCTCACTCAACCATTACCCTTGTTCAAATCCTCATTATGGCTCACTTGACTATATTACAATAGCTTCCTAATTGCTCTCCCTGCTTTCAATCTCTCCAGTCTATAATACCTCCTCCACAAAGCCATCATATTGATATTTTTAAACCACTCATCTTACCAGGTCACTCCCCTGATCAAGAAGCTTCAGTGCCTCCCCATTGCCTTTAGGAACAGATACAGACTCCTCTGTTTGTTATTTAAAGCCCTCCACAACTTGATTTGAACCTGTCTTTCCACACTGATTTCAAATTACTATCCATTCACACACATTCTAGCAACTAAAGCCTTTTTTCCCCAATTGCCCTCTCTAACCATGATCAAAACATACACAGGGAAATAAACACATTGGGGTGAGCCACAGATGCTTTACATGAAGAAAAACAGGATCAGAATAATAAAGCATTTAGTATATAGCTAAGATATTGTAATTCTCACTCCTAAAACCAACAAGTCAGGAGAAGAATAGTGGTGGCGTGGGGAGGTTAACCAGGAGAAATGTAGGATGGCATGCACTGCTTTGAAATCTGACTTCAGCAACCCCAGAATGTGTTATTTACCTTTTATCCTTCTTCCAAAGCTTTACTCCAGTGGCCTCGAACTCAGATAGAAAGGGGGCCACTAACTTGTACATGCAGATCCCTGCTCGCTGTATATTGACTTAGAAAACCACATGTTAACATTATCTATGTTCTATTGTATTTTTTTAATTTGTTAAATATTTCCTAGTTACATTTTAACCTGGCTCTATCCTACAGTGGTAGTGTTGCAATGAAGCCAGGCAGTCACCTATTAAACACCTTTGATAAATCCAGAAGCCCAGTGGTTCTAATCCCAATTATACCATGGACCTCAACCCAAGCAAAATAACTTCTCTATACTTGAATTCTTCATTTGGTAAACAAAGATCATAAGAGCTGATATGAAATATATCTGTAGAAGGAAAGAGAATGTAACCAGAGTAGGGGTGATGGCCTAAGAAACAAGTGAGTGATAGAGAGATTGGAGGTCACAGTGAGAATGAAGGATGGGGTTTGGAGTTGCAAGAGAGGGGGAGGTAAAATCACAACATGTTGTGATGGAATTTCAGAGTTCATGAACACAGACATGAGGCCCTTGTGGGTGATGTAGTGATCCCTGTGTGTAACTGTGCAATAGGTGCACCTCATGGGAAAGGAGTATAGTGAGGAATCAGGAGGTCAGGCTGTTTGGGGGGTCATAATATGTATGTTGATGTCCCCAAGTATGACGGCAAGAGTTAGATAAGAAAGTCATGAGCCAGGCACTGAATTCATTAAGAAAACAAGAAGAGTATCATGGAAGACAAGAAGAGCTAGAATTTATAAAGGGCTTTAAGATTTGCAGAGATATGTGCATATATACATACATATATATGTGTATACATACTCATGTATCTACATATTTAAATATATAAACACATTTTTGTTGTTGTTTAGTCATTTTCAGTCATGTCCAACTCCTTGTGACGTCTTTTGAGGATTTTCTTGGCAATGATACTGGAGTGGTTTGCCATTTCCTTCTCCAGCTCATTTTACAGATGAGAAAACTGACGCAAACAGGGTTAGTGACTTGCCCAGGGTTACTCAGTTAGTATGTGTCTGAGGCTGGATTTAAATTCAGTTCTTCCTGACTCTAGGCCCAGTACTTTTTCCACTATGCCACATAGCTGCCCATACACACATATACATATTAATACACACATACACATACATACATATGATCTCATTTGGTCCTTACCACAGCCCTAGGAATTACTATTATTATCACCATTTTCCAAACAAGGAATCAAAGGCTGAGAAAGGTTATATGACTTGTCCAGGGTCATATAGCTGTGAAGTGTCTAAGGCAGTGGTTCTCAACCTTCCTAATGCCACGACCCTTTCATACAGTTCCTCATGTGGTGGTGACCCCCAACCATAAAATTATTTTCATTGCTACTTCATAACTGTAATTTTGCTACTGTTATGAATCTATCTGATATGCAGGATGTATTTTCATTGTTACAAATTGAACATAACCCACAGGTTGAGAACCGCTGGTCTAAGGCAAGATTTAAACTCAGGTCCTCCTGACTCCAAGTCCAATGTTCTGTCCACTACGCTACCTAGATACCTCCATTTTTTTATGAAGGTGGCACTCATTAGACTCATATAAACACTATCTTTTGGGAATTGGGCAGGTCTAGTCTATAGATTTGGACCAGGCTATAAGTGACAAGAATGCTTTGTCATCATTTTTAGTCATACTTCAGTCTGAGGCTCCCGGACCTGACCAGAGTTGGAAGAGGAAGAGGAAAATGGGTATATCCCCTTTCCTGAATTGTCTGAATTAAAGCCCCATATAAATGTTAGGTATTCTTAGATATTTTAATTAGCAGACCCCTTACTAATGAAAGTCACTTTCCAGCATAGATGTTAAAGTGATTAAGAAAATCCCCACCAGCAATAGAGGGGTTCCATCTGCCAAGATCTCTGGATAACACACAGAACATAAAGAAACCATGCCCAGGTAATGTGTCTATTGGAAGAATGTTTCGCTGGTTGGCCTATTCCATGCCAGCAGCTCCCTAGCCATACGGCTTGGCAGCACTATCCTAAAGTCACCACTTACTTACACAGAATTTCCACCAACTCTAAGTTCCTAATCCAGAACACAGATAAATTCAAATTTTACATTCTGGGAATGAATCATTCCTGATGACCTTCCGGTGGAATGAAATCTCTCCCCACAACCAAAATTACATACCTGCTATCTCTAAAAGCTTGTGACCATGTTCTATTTGAGGGTGACCAAGTATCCCAGCCAAGATCTATACATATCATCCTGTTTCTCTGCACTAGAAAGCAAGACGAGAACCCATTTAACCTTCAACAATTCCGACCTTGCTATTCCTGATCTAGGAAACTCTCATTATCCATTTCATGTGATTTCCCAGGTGTCTGCTAAGTGCTGATGGCAAGTCACAAAGTCATGCTGACTGGATCCAGATCCATTTGTTCTAATTGTATGCTGTCTGATATTAGCTGTGCCTTTTAAGGGTTAATCCTGAAGAGTTGTGCATGGTTTTCTAGTGGAGTCAGTTGTGCTATAATGCAGCATATGCATTCCTAAAAATCACTGAGCTATGCCAAATTACATAATAAAAACCACGTGGTCCAGGAGGAAAAGGGGGTCAGGGGTACAACATTCAAAAACTTCATGAGTGACAGATTTTTTTAAAAAAATAGGAACTTAATTTTAAAAAGGTAGCCCAGTTTTATACATGTTAGATGATTTTAAAATACATAAGTGCTACAGTAAATAACAGTAGCAACCATGGCTGTTCAGCTTGCACATGGGTTTTTAGGTGGCTAAGTTGACAGAAAGGAAGGTAATGGGTGAGAAGGTCAGGCTAAAGGGGGCTTGGTCCCAAGAAAAAAGAAAGATAGAGATAAAGCAGAGAGCCAACTCTTCTCCACCTACAGCTTCTAATACACCAGAAGATATACAATCAATGTAGTTTAACCTTGAAAAAGCCCTCAAGGTTGCTTGCCTTCCTTGCTTGCCTTCCAGCTTGCAGCTTATTAGTTACTGTGAAGCAGTGCAGCATTCTACATTCTCATCATTTCTTGTGGACAAAATCAAGCATAACCATACATGAAATTCATATAATGTTCACATTTTTCCCTAATATACCAATTGATTTGGGACAAATTCACATTTTCAAAACAAGCATTATAGCAGAATTGACTTGTAATATATCTTGTGAGCCCCCATCAATGTGCTCCCCTATTGATTAGCAGTTGATATCAACTAGCCTGCCAGACTCCCCACAAACCAGGGGCACACTCTCCCACAAGTACATTCAATAGAATGAAGACTAGAGAGGTCATTCAACAGAAGAATATGCTCACAATTCTAGTGCTAGAGATCTTCTTCTGCCTTTTATGATGGTCTCATTAAGTTCCCCTTAAGCATGGCATAACTTTCTGTTCAGACCCTTGTAGAGTCCTCAAGCTGCCTTTCTTTGATGTGTCTAGTTTGTCTTTGGCTCCCAATGCAGACGCTGACACCAACTCCTGCTATTCCAGGGATACTACTAGGATCCTTATGGGAAATCCATAATCTTGCAACGTTTTGAAGTTTACAAGTTCCTCCTCATGTCAAAGGGGGTGGGGAAAGAGGAGAAATAGAATGGCTCTTCTCCCCACCCCACCCCACCCAACAATTATCAATCAGTGGCTTGGTTAAAATTTCTTTGCTGGCCCTACCATAGAATGCTGATTTCTAAATTGGCTCTTTTATCCAGGCACCACAGAAACCTTAAGCAATCACACTTCCTGTGACTACTTCATTTCATCCAGTGTCTTGAAGCATGCTACCCCTTTCCAACTTGATTAGATTGTTTGCAATTAGTTTAATGTTTTTTGATTGATTGACTGACATAGGTATCAAAATACAGATTATTTTAGTTACTTAAGTAAGGACAGTGTGGTTGATTGATTGATTTAATCAATGCCCACCCTTACACAAGACATTGTGCTTGGCCTTGGACAAGATATCTTGCCAACTATGCTTTTTATTCCATCCTGCTCCAGATCCTCAGGAATTCACACCATTAATCATTCCCTCTTTCTTATGTAATTGTAAACATGTACAAAGCTGTACTTCCTTATTCCAGTCAACCACTTGTGCTAGCTCAGCACATAAGGAATTTGGTGATAATGAACCTCTGGCTGCTTCCCACTATGTGTGATTCAGCACTGATGGGCTTGAGCTTTGACATAATAGACCCACCTCTTCCCTCTCACTGGAAGAGACAGAGAGATAGTGAATGAGAAAGAGAAACACACACTCACATACACACACACATACACACAGTGGAATGGAATGGATCGAGAATGGAATGTCTCTATCTTTAAACATTTTAAACTGATACAATCCTCCCTGTCCTCAGTGAATTAACTAGGGTGCATTTACATTTGTCCATATACAAAATGGCCTCCCAAATGCCATATAAAAAGTCCCAAGCAGTGTCTTCAGACAATCTCAAAATTCCAGTCTTTAGAAAAGGTCAAATCCTACTATACTGGGTGGCCCTGAAAATCACCATCACCCCCAAGTTTAAAAATTATGCAAATTCAACCAACAATAGTTTACAGCATTTATCATCTTCTGGGCATAGTTCTTAACAATGTAGAGCACATTCGCATCTCTCTCTACTTGCTAAATGCCTAGAGATTATGTACTCTCTAATCAACCTAGACTAATAGGCGATACAAGAGATTAGGAGAACCACTAGGAGGACAGAGGGGACTATGGGGACTTGTCTTCCTCCTTGTCATTCCTCCACCTCTTGGATGAACCCAATCTGATCCAATACCACATGTGAAGGGCCAGACCCCTTTGAGATAAGTAATTCAAGTTTGAGATTGTAATGAAATGAGACACTCAAATAACATCTTAGTTAACAAAAGGAGGTTTACTTAGCCATGGCAGGGTGAGGAGGGAGAATATGCAGCAAGAATATGTCATTGATTCAACTGAATACAATTTCCCTGCATCTGTGTTATCTATTGCCCATGAGTCAAAAGCCTGAGGGAAGTTTAATAGTGACTTTTGTTTTCCCTAGATTTTTCATAACTAGACTACCAGGAAAATATATGAATGTCCTAAGGTTTCCTCTGAGCCAATTAATACCTTAGGACAATTTCAATACCTTTCAAGAAAAAATTAGCCTAGCCTTCATGAGTCAAAGCCTCTACATATTGTTCCTATCACACAAGAAAAAAAAAACAAACTCCAACTTCAGAAGGTAGATGACAAAAGAAAAAATTTAAGGGTAAAAAAGTGTAAGAAACAGAGATTAGAGTCTTGGTAAGGTAAAAAGAAGAGGGGCTATGGATCAAAAGCAGACCAGTTTAATTATAGATTACTAGTGTTAATGATTTCATCTTTTTCATTACCTCATCTTCTTTGTGAAGAAAGGATTAGAGCACAAAAAAGAAGAAAAAGTAAAAGGATATGATGTAGTATGTAATTAACAGTCATAACCATGAATATGAATGGGATAAACTTTCCCATAAAAAAGAAGAGGGTAGAAGAATGGATTAGAAAGCAGAATCCAACAAAGAATCATTTATTTTTTAAAAAATACTTGAAATGTAAAGATTCGCAAATATTTAAAATGAGCAATTGTAACAAAATATATTATGCCTCAAATCAAAAAACAAACAAAGAGTGGCAATCGTGGCCTTAGACAAAGTAACAAAAAAAATATACATGTCTAAAAGATATAATAAACAAGGAAAATACATTATATCTAAAGATACTACAGATAATGCAATATATCAGTACTCAATATAACAAGGGACTGACCACTGAGCCCAATCTTTAGGCATGAATGCCACAAAGGCATTTCCCCACATAGAAGAAACTAAGGAACCTGCTTCTAGGAGAGTGATAATGACATGTAATGGAAATACCTTGGAGAGATCTAAAATATGTAGATGTTCTGTGAGTGGTTCTGGTCTGCTGATCACATGGTAAAGGAGGAAACTTTTTTATTTACTTTGAATAGCTGAAACTGGGGAATGTATTCAAAAAAGGCATTAATCAGTTTCTTACTCCCTCTTCATACAACTACTCTTGGCTTGGTGTTTCTCTTCATGTGAATTCTTTCTGGCTGACATTATCCAATTAGAAACAATGCTGTAATACCACTACTAGGTCTGCATCCCAAAGAGATCATAAAAAAGGGAAAAGGACCTACATGCACAAAAATATTTATAGCAGTTCTTTCTCTGGTGGCAAAGAATTGGAAATCAAAGGGATGTCCATCAATTGGGGAATGGATGAATAAGTGGTGGCATATTAATGTAATGGAATACTATTGTGCTATAACAGTGGTTCTCAACCTTCCTAATGCCACGACTCTTTAATACTCATATGTGGGTGTATCTGCATGTGGGCGGACCTGCCTGGAGACAGATAGGGGAGCAGTGTCTTGGTTCCTAAGGCCATCAGAAATATGTGTTTTCCGATGGTTTTAGGCAATCCCTGTGAAAGGGTCATTCGACCCCCAAAGGGGTCATGACCCACAGGTTGAGAACCCCTGTGCTATAAGAAATGACAAGTAGGTGGATTTCAGAAAAACCTGGGAAGACTTACATGAATTGATGCAAAGTGAAGTCAGCAGAACTAGGAGAACAATGTACACAGTAACAACTATAATTAGCTTAGTTTTTTTCAGCAATACAACGATCCAAGACAATTCCAAAATATTCATGATGGAAAATGCTAGTCATGTCTAGAGACAGAACTGATAAAATCTGAATGTAAATGGAAGCGCGCTATTTTCACTTTGTTTTTCATAGGTTTTTTTCTTTTTGGTCAGTTTGTTCTTTCACAACTATGACTAACACAGAAATATTTTACGTGACTGCACATATGTAACCCAATACCAAACTGCTTCATGTCTTAGGCAGGAAGGGATGGAGGGAGAAAATTTGGGATTCAAAATGTTATTTTAAAATGAATGTTAAAAAATTGTCTTTACATGTAATTGGAAAAAATAAAATACTATTTACAAGGGAAAAAAAAGTAGCGCTCTTCTAAGGAAAGAGGCCTCAGACCCTCCCCTCCAACGCCAACATGTTATAAATATCCCTTGGTTCGTTACCCAGAGTAAAGCCTCCTATATTTTCCCCATCAGAATCCTAGGGTTAGCACTGAGGTATTTTTCTCTAATACCATCCATTTGAGTCCTCATTCTAATGTAAATGTTAGCTATCAGTCACTAGCTGCCCCAGTTCCATTTAACCAATTAACGCCAATTAGCTTTACAGAAGTATATTCATTTTGAAGCTATAGCAAGAACAGAAGTACAAGCGTTTCTCCTAATGCTTCAGGGGCATCCTCTGTCCTACACCACTTTGGTCTATGGGGACAGTGGACTCAAATATAGTATACTTTCTACATAGCATTGTTCCATCAAGTTCATATCCAAATGTGACATCACTCCAAAATAAATCCTAGTCTCAGTTACTAAGCTGAGTTCCAAAGAACATTCCTCACTCCTAGATGCCAGATTGACCGGAAAGTGTGGCATGACTGCAAAGTACTCCTGGACTCTTGGACCTCAGACAGTTCGCACTCTTGGCCTTTTTAAACTCACAAGGTCATAACCTGCAGATGAATCTTTTTCACCTAAAACACAAGGTGGACAGCCTGTACAAAGAAACAGAAGAAGGAGACAGAATCTTGTGGATAGAAGACAACAAACAGAACAGCTTGATGGAGCACATAGTGTATAAGAGAGAGTAATGTGCAATCAATTTTGAAAAATAATCTGGAGTGAGATTGTGAAGGTCTTAAAATGTCAAACAGGGAAGTTTGCATTTTATCTGGCAATGGGGAGCCTCTGAAGCTTCTTGAGCTGAGGAATGACACGCCAGATTATACTTTAGGGAAATTGATTTGATCCACAGAAATCATCAGCATTTCTATATACTGCCAACAAAACCCAGTAAAAAGAGATAGAAAGAGAATTTCCATTAAAAATAACTGGAGACCATATAAATTACTTGAGAGTCTACCTGCCAAAATAAATCAAGGGACTACATGAACACAATTACAAAATACTCTTCACACAAATAAAAACAAATCTAAAGAACTGGAGAGGGGTGGCTAAGTGGCACAGTGAATAGAGCACTGGCCCTGAAGTCAGGAGGATCTGAGTTCAAATCTGGCCTCAGACACTTAACACTTACTGGCCATGTGACCTTGGGCAAGTCATTTAACCCCAATTGTCCTGCCTTCCTTCCTTTAAAAAGCAAAACAAACAAACAAAAAGAATTGGAGAAATATTAATTGCTCATGGGTGAGCCGAGCCAAAATAATAAAAATGACAATTCCACCTAGATTAGTTTACTTATTTAGTGCCACAACCAATCAAACTATCAAGGAATTATTTTATAGATCTAGAAAAATAGTAACAAAATTCACCTGGAAGAACAAACGGTTAAGAATATCAAGGGAATGGAGGGGCAGGGGGGAATGTGAAGGAAGGAGGTTTAGGAGTGTCAGATTTCAAACTATAATACAAAGTAGTAATCCTCAAAACAAACCTGTACTGGCCAAGAAACAGAGTGGCGAATCAGTGGAATCCATTAGGCACACAATAGTGGTGATCAATGTCGTAAATTGACAATAGTAATCGAGTGTTTGATAAACCCAAAGATCCGAGCTTTGAGGATAAGAACTCACCATTTGACAAAACTTGCTGGGAAAACTGGAAAGGAGTTTGGCAGAAACTCACCACAGATCCACATTTCATGCCATATACCAAGCTAAGGCCAAAAATGGATAAATGATTTAGACATAAAGAGTGAAATCATGAATAAATTAGGGGAGCATAGGAAAAATGTACCTATGAGATCTGTGGATAATGGAAGAGTTTATGACCAAAAAAGAGATAGAAGGGATTATGGGAAGTAAGATATATATTTTTGGTTACATGATATTAAAAAACTTTTTACAAACACAACTAATACAGCCAGAATTAGAAGGAAAACAGGAAACTGGGGGGAGGGCAGAATTTACAACAAGTCTCTATGATAAAGGTCTCATTTCTCAAATACGTAGGGAATGGAACCAAAATGATAAAAGAAAAAAATAAGAACCATCCTCCAACTGATAAATAATCAAAGGATATGAACAAGCTATCAAAGCTATCAATAGTCACATTAAAAAAAACTCTAAATCACTACTGATTAGAGAAAAGCAAATTAAAACAACCCCGAGAAATCATCTCACCCCATCAGATCGGCTGACATGACAGAAGAGGAAAATAACAAATGCTGGAGGGGATGCAGAAAAAAATGGGACGCTAATACACTCTTGGTGGAGCTTCTGTGAACTGGCCCAGGCATTCTGCAAGACAGTTTGTAAGTACACCCAAAGGGTTATAAAACTGTGCATACCCTTTGACCCAGCAATACCACGACTAGATTTGTAGCCCAAAGAAACCACAGAAAAGGGGAATGGACCTATTTGTACAAGAGTATTTATAGCAGTTCTTTTTGTGGTGGCAAAAAATCAGAAATTGAGGAGACGCCCATAAACTATGGAATGACTTATCAATGATTGTGATGAAATACTATTGTACTATAAGAAATGAAGAACAGAATGCTTTCAGAAAAACCTGGGAAGACTTACATAAACTGATGCAAAGTGAAGTGAGCAGAACCAGGAGAACATTGTATACAGTAAGAACAATATTGTAAGGATGATCAACTGTGAAAGACATAGCTACTTTCATCAAGACAATGATCCAAGACAATTCCAAAGGACCCATGATAAAAAATGCTATCCACCTCCAAAATGAGAATTAATGAACCCTGAATGCAAATTAAAGCATACTTTTAAAAAAACCTTTTTTATTATTATTGTTTTATTTTGCTTGTGGTTTGGGTTTTTTTTGGGGGGGGGAGTTTACACCATGGTTAATATGGAAATACGTATTGCATGACCTCACATATATAAATCATTTGACCTAGGAGGGGTAAGGGGGGCAGAGAAAGGTAAAAAATTTAGAAGTCAAATTTGGTGAGGGAAGCAATTGGGATTAAGTGACTTGCTCAGGGCCACAAAGCTAGTAAGTCTCTGAGGCCATATTTGAACTCAGGTCCTCATGACTCCAAGGTCAGTGCTCTATTGACTGTAATACCTAGATGCCCCCTAAATTTTTTTTAATTATTATTTAAAATTTTTATATGTAATTGGGAAATATTTAACAAAATAAATAAAAATAATTTTAAAATTGAAAAGGAATGTCAATTTACTGTGTGGAAGATGGATTGAGAAGGGGAGAAACTGATAGCAAAAATGCTGACTCATAAGCTCATGCAACAGTCCAGGTAAGAGGAGATGAGGGGTTGGGCCACAATGATTATAGTATTAATAAAGAGGTGAGAATTTGAAAGTTGCTGATGAGGTAGAATTAACAACTGATTGGATATGGGAGATGAGTAAGATTGAACAATTACTTTGTAGGTTGAGAACCAGTGTGACTGAAAGAATAGTGATGCACTCTACAAAGGCAGAAGAATAAGGGTGAGTTGGGGGGGGGGGGAAGATAATGAGTTTAGTTTTGAAGAGATTGAGTTTGAGATGGCACTGGGATGTCCATGTGGTGATGTCCATTAGGCAGCTAGAGATGTGAGATTAGAGTTCAGGAGGGAGCTGAGGGCTGGATATGTAGATTTGGCAATAATATACACAGAGATGATAATTAAATCCATGGGAGTTAATGAGATCCCCAAAAGAGATCACCTAAAGGCAGTCAGAAAAATTAAAAGCTAAAAACAGAAATAAAAAGATAGTAAAGAAGAACCTAGCTGCCCTCAATAAGTTTAGAACACCAGGCCTAGATGAACTCTATTTCAAAATACTTTAAAAACAAAACAAAGCAAAATTTAAAAACTAGCAGATGTGATTGTCAAGTCTCTCTTTAAAAATCACGGAGAACAAGAAAGGTTTTGCAAAATTGTAAATGAACAAAGTTTGTCCAAGTTTTCAAAATATGAAAGGGGATATAGCTCTCAATTTTAAGTAGGTGAACTAACTTCAATTCTTGACCAAAAAAATAAATAAATAAATCATAGGACATATTACCTAAGAAATGCTTTATGAACATTTTGAAAAAAGGTATTCCTAAGAACCAACATGGCTCACACCTATCAGATTGGTTAACACGACAAAACAGGAAAATGACAAATATTGGAGAGGATGTGAAAAAGTTGAAACACTGATTCACTGTTGATGGAGCTGTGAGCTGATCCAACCATTCTGGAGAGCAATTTAGAAGCATGCCCAAAGGGCTATAAAAATGTGCATACGCTTTGTCTGAGCAATACCACTTCTAGGACTGTATCCCAAAAAGATCATAAAAATGGGAAAATGTCCCACATGTACAAAAATATTGATAGCAGCTCTTTTTGTGGTGGCAAAGAACTGGAAATTGAGGGGATACCTATCAATTGGGGAATGACTGAACAAGTTGTGGTATGTGAATGTAATGGAATACTGTTGTGCTATAAGAAATGATGAACAGGCAGACTAGAGAAAATCCTGGAAAGACTTATATGAACTGATGATGAGTGAAGTGAGCAGAAGCAGGAGAATATTGTTCACAGAAGCAGCCATAGTATGCACTGACTGCTTTTGACAGACTTAGATCTTCTCAGAAATGCAAGGACCTAAAACAATTCCAAAAGATTCATGATAGTAAATGCCATCCACATCCAGAGAAAGAACAATGGAGTCAGAATGCAGAACGAAGCAGATTGTTTTGTTTTGTTTTTTCTTTCTCGTGTTTTCTCCCATTCATTATAATTCTTCTATGCAACATGACTAATGTGAAAATGTGTTTAAAAGGAATGTATGTGTAGAGCCATATCATATTGCAGCCAACTTGGGGAGAGAGGGGTGAGGGAGGGGGAGAAAATTTAAAACTCATGGAAGTGAATGTTGAAAACTAAAAATAAATTAATAGTTTTTTTAAAAAAAAGAACCAATATGGCTCCAGTTAGTCAATAATTCTACATTAAGCATTAAGGAGAGGGAGGGAGGGAGGGAGGGAGGGAGAGAGAGAGAGAGAGAGAGAGAGAGAGAGAGAGAGAGAGAGAGAGAGAGAGAGAAAGGAAAGAAGAAAGAAAAATCCATACCCTTAAGGAGGCATAACCTAATGGAGGAGATGACATACAAACAACTATATACATAGTGTGTGTGTATATATATATGTATGTATGTATATGTATACATATATATACATATATAAGATATATGTATATAGAGTGCTTAGAAGGTGTCATAATAAGACATAACATTAGCTGCAGAGTTGACCAGAAACAGCCTCCTGCAGAAGGTAGGATATTAATTTTCTTAAAGGGAAGTGGAATTATGGAGAGGAGAACATTCATTCCAGGTATGCAGGACAGCCAGTAAAAAGGCATGGTATCAGTAGATGGGGTAGTGTATCTTGATGAACAGTTAGGTCAGTGTTGTTGGATCATAGAACATGTGGAGGAGAGGAAAGTGTAAGAAGACTGGAAAGGCAGGAAAGTGTGAAGGGTTCATTTTTTTTCTTACACTAACGAGACTGCCAGATCGAAAAACAGATGTAGACAAGAGTTTACTTAAATTTCAACAATGTATGCGACAAAGTCTCTCAGACTGTTCTTATGGACAAGATGAAGCATTACGGATTAAATGAGGTGCAATTAGTTTGTCTAAGCAACTGGCAAAATATTAGACCCAAAAAGAAGCAATTAATGGATTCTTATCAACTTAAAGTGCAGTGCCCCAGAGATCTGCCCTTTGCCTTGTATTCTTTTACATTTCTATCAATAGGAGATGGCATACTTATAAAATTGCTGACACAAAATCGAAAGCCTAACTACCATAATGGATGACACTCAGGATCCAAAAACATAATTGAGAGGTGAAAACTGTGCACTGAATCTGGTAAGATATAAGTGCTAAGTGTAGTTTTTGTTTTGAAAAATAAGCTGCACAAATGCAAGATAGGAAAAGCATCATAACTGTGGCTTATGTTTAAAAAAAAAGTCTGGGGGGATTTTAAAGGACTTTGAGCTCAGTTTCAACATGATATACGGAAATTATTTTTTTTTAAGATAATTGAATCCTAGGCTTCATTTAGAGGGGTATGTTCAAAATAAGGGAAATTCCCACTATATTCTATCCTGCACCTACTGTGTCATGCTCTGGGTATCACACTTTAGGAAAGACATTCATTAACGAGCATCCATAAGTTGGAGATCCCAGTGTTGAGAGGAAAGGAGACCATACCACATGAGAACTAGTTAAAGAAATTTCAGAAGCTTAGCTTGGAGAATCATAGATTGAGAGCTGAAAGGAACCTCAGAGGCCATCTAGTCCAACACTCTTATTTTCCCCTGATGTGGAAACTCAGACCTAGATTAAGTCATTTGGCCAAAGTCAAGCAGTTAAGTGAATGACATAACCAGGTCCTCTGATTCCAAATCTAGTGCTTTCTCCATCGGACCATGCTGCCTCTGTCATAGCTGTCTTCAATTATCTCTCCTCTAACACTGCCACCACTCTGGTTCAGACCCTCATCACCTCACGCCTGGACTATTGCAATAGCCTACTGGTGGTTCTGCTTGCCCCTAGTCTCTCTCCACTCTGATCCGTTCCCCGTTCAGTTACCAAAGTGGTTTTCCTAAACCACAGGTCAGACCACATAATCCCTCTGCTCAATAAATTCCAGTGTCTCCTTATTGCCTCCAGAATAAAAAACAAAACTATCTATTTGGAATCCAAAGCCCTTCATAACCAAGACCCCTCCTACCTTTCCAGTCTTCTTACATCTTACACCCCATCACATACTCTTCAGTCCAGTGATACCAGCTTCCTTGCCATTTCATAACCAAGACATTCCATTTCTCTCCTGGCATTTTCACCATCTGTCCCCATGCCTGGCATGGCCTTTGTCCTTATCTCCTGCTACTGCCTTCCCTGGTTTCCTTCAAGTCCCAACTAAAATACTGCCTCACATTGGAAGCCTTTTTCACTCCCTCTTAATTCTAGTGGCTTCTCTCTTTGAATTATTTCTTACTTATCCTGTGTCTAGCTTGTTTGTACTCACTGCATTTGTTTGCGTG
The DNA here is from genome assembly GCA_028627135.1 of Pseudochirops cupreus. Classification (NCBI taxonomy): domain Eukaryota; kingdom Metazoa; phylum Chordata; class Mammalia; order Diprotodontia; family Pseudocheiridae; genus Pseudochirops; species Pseudochirops cupreus. The sequence continues at coordinate 357,408,784 of CM053582.1, forward strand.
TCATCTCCACCACTAGACTGTGAGCTCTTTGAGTGCAAGGACTGTCTTTTGCCTTTGTTTTTTTGTATCTTCAGCACTTAGTACAATGCCAGGCAAACCGAGAGTGTTTAATAAATGTTTATTGACTATTTAAAGAGCTATCCTGATCCCAGAGGTCAGAACAAGGAGCAACAGGTTGACACCACAAAGGTAGGTGTAGGCTTGATGTAAAGAACAACTTTCTTAAATCCCAAAGTAGAACATGATGCTAGGGAGGTAATGCCCCAATCTTTTCTAGACTTTTTAACTTATTAAGGATGTTGTAAAGTGGGTTCCTGTTCAGATGTGAATTGAACTCAATTACCTCTGAGATCCCCTTCAATTCTGAGATTCTGTGGAATGTCAGAAACATACGAAGTCTTACAAACTCAGTCACATGAAAGGACTTGATTAGATAGTACCTTCTAGTTCTGAATCCACATTTCTATGTTTTTCTCTGTGTAGATGACCATACCAATCTAGATTTTCAGTTCAGAACCTCCAACACAGACTCTACCCTCTTGGCAACATGAAAACGATTCCATCTGTCCAAGGACAACAGCTTACCCAAATCATCCAAAAGTAAACATGCTTTTCTTGTTGAACAAATGGAGCAACCAGGTCTTAAGCAACAGATCCAGATCACTCAAGTCAAAGAAAAGGGGCAAGGTTGGGGAGTCTGTGACTGTGACTTGACCGCCTCACTAAAAAAGAGGGCCATTAGGGGGAAAAAAGAAAGCTGATCCAACATCCTATTGTATATAAGAACTTAAACCTGTTTATACCAGAAATGCACGTCAGTCTTATCAAATTGTGAAAATAGATTTTATCTCATGACAATTATTTGAAACCATTTATAAGCAAGGTGAATTTTAAAAGTAATTCTCAAAGCAGGAGTAGGTGTTAGAGTTCCCATCACTGTGGCAGTTTTTTCCACATCCACTATTTTAAGATACACCCCCAGTTTTCCTCTCCCCACCAAAAAAACAATATCCCTCATATGGAGAAACACAAGTGTTCCGTGCAGTGGGTAGATGCCAAAATATAAGCTTTATATTATATATTTTTTATCATAATGTATCTATCAGTGTATGATTTCTGCATGTTCCCTAGGCAATCCTATTTTTTTGACTGGCATCTTTATCCAATTTTACCTCCATGGTAGCAGGAATTTGGTATTGCTGCACCACTTTGGTCTGTTTGAATTATATTTTCCCCAATATAAGAATATCGTTAAATGTGTGTCCCTTGTGGATTTCCTAAAGATGTCTTGAAAGAAGCTTAGGCTACAGGATACATGGAGCCCTTTACCACCCCCTAACTTGAGTGGCAGGATGAACAAGGGAAGCCCTCTTTATAAGAGAGCAAATAGTTGGTCCCAAAGCTAGCCTTTCTGGTTCAGAAGTATACTTCCTCTTACACTTAATCTACTGTGTGTGGATTTGTTTAAGGGATCACATGTGCAAGATAAACCAGGCAATTTGCCTGTCTCTCTTAGGGAGAATGAGTTGAAGCAGAAGTGCAAAGTGTCCTCAGCCCTTTAAATGAGTATAACTGAATGTCAGAAGAAAACGGATCAGGAGTGGGTGCATAGTTGGAGATTAGGGGAGCATTGGAAAAATTTCTCTGAGTTGTGAATTTTGCATTTGGATACATATGACATACCACAGCCACTGTTAACTGAATGCTCTCAAGATCTTGATTCTCCATTCCAAAGCCAAACTCCAACCCACACTGGAATCTCCTTTTAAGATTCCTAAATAATTGTTCTGCCTTACACGAACTTGAATTCTCCATGACTCCTGGGCTCTACCCGCCTTGAAATTCAAGGGCAAACTGGCTCAGCTCCAGAAACCAGAAGTGTCTGCAGCTCCTGGAAGCCTGAGCTGCCTGCAAAGAAAGGCAATCCTATCTCCCCCTCCCCAGGAGCGCACCAACTAGTCAAACCAGAGCACTTTACCTTCCACTCCTGGGAGATGCGATGGGAGCAGCAGGAGCCAAGCACCATGTCAATCTGTCTATGGGTCTGTCAGTCGGGACAGACAGCCGGTCTCTCCAGGACTCTGCGCTGGGCTCCTCTTATTAGCCCGGCTGTGTCCAATCACAAGGGGCACATATGTTGTCATTGCACCCAACCTCCTACCGTTTCATACTCACCATATCATAGACATTCAAAATCACCGGTTCATTTGCCATTGTTGATTGTAGAGAATACTGGGGGCAAATGTTATTTCCCCTTCCCGTTGCAGCGTTGCCCCCCTCCCCCAGGTACTGCTTGGGCTTTGCCCTCAGCTATGTGCAAAAGAATTCCTCATCGTATGACTTCCAAAGAAACTTGCATGAGGAGGAAAGGGGGGCTTTGGGGATCCAAAGTTGTTTTTTTCTTGCAGCCCCACACACACAACAGTACAAACACACACTCACACCAGGATTCTTCCTAACACTGCGGCTCATCGGGGTTTCTGGACTTAACGGTGCACCATCCAATCTTGTAATCCAGGAAGAGGTAAAAAAATCAAAAGTCAAGGCAATTGCAGGAAGCTCCAAACCCTAGCTCTGTCTTGCTACGTATGTCCACAGAACCCTAGAGAAAGATGGGGGAGGTGGAGGCGAGAGACAGGAGAGAAGGTTCTATCAGGAATGGTAATAGGAGGAAAATGGAGTAGACTCTAGGCAAAGTACACATTTAAAATAATGCACGAAAACCCCGAGCAGTTTAAAGGACTCTACACTCAGCGGCCAGTTACCCTGACAGCTGAGAGTCCTCAGATAGGTTCCAAGTCTCAGCTTGCTGCAGGCAGGCAGGCGGCTCTTATTCATAGGTACCTACAAATTTTCTGTCGTTTCTGATTTCGAGGCAGTTGCATTTTCCCTTTAAAAAGCCAGAAATATGCATTTGAATACACTTAAACAAATAAGCAACACGCATTTCAGGATGAATGATTTCACCCAGAGCCAGGAGGGTAGAGTTTGTCCATTGCCGTCTCTCCAGGTTTCACAGAGCCTCCCACTGGGAAACTGTCCTAGAGATTGATGCTGATCGGCTCCTATTGATAAAGGTCACCCTGGATCGACAGAAAGAAGAAAATGCACGTGTCTATGTCTCTCTCTTCGTCTTCCTCCATGCCTCCCTTGTATGAGCTAGGGAGACTGCTCAGGGTCTGAAGCCGCAGCTTCAGTCCAGGTAGAATGGAGGGATCTGTTCAAAGTGCTTCAGTTCCATCTGTTCGACCCTATAGGGCTGTGATCGGGTGGGTCCCTCCTCTGGGCAAGCTGTAGAGAGGGCGTCGGGTTCACTATATCTCCCACTGGTAGTTTCTGGGCTAAGGCGCCATCTAGAGCTTCCGCATGCAGGAGTTCTCCGAGGTGCTGAAAAGAGCCCCTGGTCTGACTTCCAGAGCCGTGACCAGAGGTCGGAGGCTCTGTGCGGGACTTGGGCTTCTTTTATTACACCTGCCTTCAGCTGTTTAAGAGCTGGGAGGAGAGAAAGATGTCAAGACTGGCTTGCCTCGCCTCACCTTGCCTCATAGGGCAGGACAAGGCAGGGCAGGGGAAAGAGGTAGGGTAGCTCTATTTCTGAATCAGATCACCCCCAAATGAAACAGTTCCCTTCGCACGGGAGCCGAAGCATTACTTGCAGCCGGTTCTAGACTGATGCATCTGGCGAAGGCTGCCAGAGGCACAGGGCTAAGTGAGCCTGGTAGTGAATGCCTCTGCTAATTGGAGAAGGAGATGGGGGGAGGGGGAGTTCCCTCGTTGGCTGATTCCTAACCAGTGACACCCACTGGCAATTAAAATCTGAACCAGAGGAGAATCAGCTGTGAAACCCATTGCGGTAAATTTCTTCCTGTTCCTGCTCCCTCTCCCCCCACCCCACCGCCTCTGTCTTCTTCAAAGGGAATAAAAAAGGGCAGAAAAAATGTGGAAAGAGGGGGAAAGGAAGGAAGGAGAAGGCGGGGAGTTCAGGAAGGGTCTCTGCATTCAGTGGGGGAGAAATGTTAAAATAGGGGTGGAGAGTGGGGGGTGGTCGCCCGCTTTCCAATGTTGAAGCACCAAGGATTTGGGCTGTAGTAGTTCTCCTCCCCCTCCCAGCACCCTTTTTCTCTATCTCCACCCCCCCACTCCAGTTTCCCATTTCCTAAAATAAATAAATAAATAAAATAGACTGGGAGCTGGGGATGGATGAGCTCATCTGAGTTGGAGGCGTAGCTCAGGCTGCCTGCCAGCTTGCAGCCAACCAGATCTGAATGAAAATTGCAGAGAGCCTATTACATAAGAAAAAAAAAAACAGCATTCCCCCCAACCCTTGGCTGCAGGGGTCAGGCGAGGCACACTGAGGTCGGAAGCAACCGGATTCTCTCCCCCCTGTTCTCAACTGATAACGCAGGGACGAGAAACCCCGCAGCGGCGAGGCCCTCTGTTCATCCAGACCTGTTAAATAATACAGCTGGTGATTAACTTCGAGGAAGAAGTGGGAGAGAAAGAAGACGGAGAAAGAAAGCGAGAAAAGAAGGGAGGGGGCACAGATGTTGAACATTTCTCACGTCTGTGAAAACATCACCGACTTTTTTCACTGCTTTTTTTCCTCAATTAAAAAGAGAGAAAAATCCATTTAATGAGTTGGAGAATGGTAGTAAAAGAGACTCTGTATAAGAACAAGGATATCTAAAGAGACCACAGAGATGGGAAGGTATAGACCATGAATTTAAATATAATCACTTATTTAAAGGAGTGTATGCTGGCACACTTTATTGCTCCTTGAAAATGTTCTTGGAAAGAAATAAACTGGTAGTTTTCTATTGTGGATTAAAAATATAGGGTCCAAAAAGAGAATGGCGATAGCTGTAGCTCTCTCTGCCTTAGCCAAATCACATCTGGAACAGAGTCCATTTTAAGAGGCACAGTGTCACCCTGGAGCTTATAGTAAGAGAAACCAGAACTTAATAATGAAAATGATTGTTGTATTTTTTTTATCTTGGGAGGGTGACTTTAGATTCTAGTTGAATTATTCTGTTTTCTGTGCATTGAAAAAATTTGTGGTGGCATATGATTTTTTTAAATCCGTTCCCCACAGTGGACATTACCCATATGGACATTCAGTGCCTTAGTTTATTTAATCACAATTGTTAAAGAATTTCATAGGGATGTAAGTGAATCACCCAAAGCCAATGAAGAATCTCCTGATTCTTCACCAATGAAGAATCTCCTGATTCACTAAGAGGGAAATCTGGATTGTAAACCAGTTGGATGGTAAATAAGCTGGAGCCTACAACATCAACGAGAAATATGAGTGACCATCCTTATTTGGGGATTTTAATGAACTCCATATGTGAATTCCAGGAAGAATCATGATCCAAGCTAAGCCTGGAGGACTGTTCAGTTAAAAATTAAATTGACAAACTAAGATACTACTTCATCTGGAATTAGTTTTCTTTCAAACACACCTCTAATTACCTTAATTATAATTGCTTACATTAAAGTTTGGAAAATGCTTTTTCTTTCATTTGATCCTATAGGTATTATCCTCATGGTACAGATGTGGACACTGACATTTAGAGAGGTCAAACAGCAAGTGTCATAGGCAGGATTTGAACCTGGGACTTCCTGACTCCAAATCCATGTCCAGAACTATTTATGCTGTTCCCTAATCCTAATCTAGGCAGACAGGTGGTGAAGTGGATAGAGTCAGGAAGACCTGAGTTCAAATCCAACCTCAGACACTTACTAGCCTTGTGACCTTAGGCAAGATTCAGGCGATCAGCTATGGAGGCAGCAACTGAAGAGATTTGTGTGGGATAGATATTTCTGAACCCAGAGAATGAAGTAGGCCCAAGGATCAAGAAGGTGAAGACTCATATTTTGATCCAAACTTTGATAAATCAAGCTTTAGTAGAGGAGAAGGCTCTTGGGCCAAGGGTTTGATCTCCTGAAAGCCATTCAAGAAAGGAGCTAGTGACCCAAGGGACTGGACATCATTCAAAACTTAAGTCCTAGGGCCAGATACTTCACAGGTAGTGAAGTCACATGGTTTAAAAAATTAAAATTTATAACTGGGAAAATATTTAGGAGAGCAATAGTAACTCCATTCAAATACATGAAGAGCATTCATGAGGAGAATGAACTCAACATATTCTATGGGGTTCCAAAGAAGAGAACTTTAAAGAATGGATGGAGTTTACAAAAAGATAAAGGTTAGGTCAATATTAGGAAGGGCTTTCTAGCTATTAGAGCCATCCAACTCTGGAATGGACTGACTCAAAATAAAGCATTCTCCGTTAAGTTCCTCTTCATTTCCTACTAGGCTGCACTCCGGGATTCCATCAGAATCTCACATTAGCCCCGAAAGATCACATTAGCCCCGAAACTCACACTGCTCTGCACTCCCTGTCCTTCCCTCCCACAACTGCAGAAGGTGAAGGGCAGAACACTGAAGAAGTCCTCCCAGATCCTCCACTTAAGGAGGGCCCCTAAGGCAGCCATCTCTATAGTCCCCTCATCCAACCACCTTGCTTCACTCTGATGCACTCACTCCTCTAGACTTCATCATGTCCCAGGACCTCATACTCCTCCTTCCCCTGCCCCAATTTTTCAGCTTCTTTTTATGTGTTGTCTTCCCCCGTTTGATTGGGAGTTCCTTGAGGGCAGAGACTTTCTTCTGTTTTTGTTTGTATCCCCAGTGATTAGCACAGTGCTTAGCATATTGGTTCAGTGGATAGAGTGCTGGGCCTGGAGTCAGAAAGTCTCATCTTTCTGAGTTCAAAGCTGGCCTTAGATACTAGCTGTGTGACTCCAGGCAAGTCACTATTTGCCTCAGTTTCCTCATCTGTAAAAATCAGCTGAAGAAGGAAATGGAAACCACTCTAATATCTTTGCCAAGAAAACCCCAAATGGGGTCATAAAGAATCAGATGCCATTACTGAAGAACAACAACAAAAGCACATAGTAGGCACTTAATAAATTTATTGATTTACTGTTAATGGAAGGATTCATTTGTTAAGGATACTGCAGAGGAGATCCTAACAAGGGATGGTTGGGAGTTGAGACGAAGATGATCTCTGAGCTACCTTTCAACTCTAAAGCACTTTAGAATGCTGCACAGACATCATCAAAGGTGACTTTGGGTATAAGTCAAGAACCCCACAGTTTTTACTGCAATGGTGGTATCAATGAAACCAAATTATGGAGCAAACTCTTTGATCATAGACATAACTTATACAAGGGCTCAAGTTTAAAATAAGGTAGCTACACAAGACTGAGCAGCCAATGACTATAGTAATCTACTGTTTGATAAACCCAAAGACCCCAGTTTTTGGGATAAGAATGCACTATTTGACAAAAACTGCTGGGAAAACTGGAACATAGTGTGGCAGAAATTGGGCATAGACCAATGTCCAATGCCATACACCAAAATGAAGTTGAAATGGGTACATGATATAAGTATAAAGGTTGATACTGTAAGCAATCTGGGAAAGCAAGGAATAGTTTACCTGTCAAATCTATGGAGAAGGGAAGATTTTATGACAAAACAGGAGTTAGAGAGCATTATAAAATGCAAAATGGATCATTTTGATTACATTAAATTGAAAAGTTTCTGTACAAATAAAGCCAATGTAATGAAGATTAAGAGGGAAGTGGAAAATTGGGAAAGAATTTTTACAACTAGTGTCTCTGATAAACACCTCATTTCTAAAATATACACAGAATTGAGCCAAATCCTTAAGAATACAAGCCACTCCCCAATTGATAAATGGTCAAAAGATATGAACAGACAGTTCTCAGAAGAATGAAACTAAAGATATCTATAAGCATATGAAAAAATGCTCTAAATCACTATTGATTAGAGAAACGCAAATCAAAACAACTCTGAGGTACCACATCTCACTGGCCAGATTGGCTAAGATGACAAAACAGGAAAATGATAAATGCTGAAGAGGATGTGGAAAAATTGGAACACTAACACACTGTTGGTGGAGTTGTGAACTGATCCAACCATTCTGGAGAGCGATCTGGAACTATACCCAAATGGCTATAAATAAGTGCATACCCTTTGACCCAGCAATACCACTTCTAGGGTTATATCCCAAAGAGATCAGAGAAGCGGGAGGAGGACCCATATGTACAAAAATATTTATAGCAGCTCTTTTTGTGGTGGCAAAGAATTGGAAATCAAGGGGATGCTCTTCAATTGGGGAATGGCTAAACAAGTTGTGGTATATGAATGTAATGGAATACTTCTGTGCTATAAGAAATGAGGAGCAGATGGACTTCATAATAACCTGGAGAGACTTATATAAACTGATGCTGAGTGAGAAGAGCAGAACCAGAAGAAATCTGTACACAATCACAGACACAACTTATGTGTGATGACTAATTTCGATAGACTGGGTTCCTCTTAGCAATGTGAGGTTATAAGACAACTCTGAAAGACTCATGAGTGAAGGAGATATCCACATCCAGAGAAAGAGCTACGGAGTCTGAATGCAGATTGAAACAAACTACTCACTCTTTCATTTTCTTGTTTTGTTTTGTTTCCTCTTTCCCACTGATCATTCCATCAGTTACAATCCTTCTTTACAACCTGACTGATGATCAATGAGAAGATATTTGTAGATCCTGTATCCGAGTGCATGCCACCGTGATAGGAGGGGGAAGAGAAGAAGGGGGAGAAAATTTGAAACTCAAGGGACTATGAAACTGAATGTTGTAAACTAAAAGTAAATAAACAAATTAATTTTTAATAAAATAAGGTAGCTAGCTCCTGAGATAAATGCTATAGGTATTATTGCCCCAATTTACAGATGAAGAATTTGAGACTTGGAGATATGAAGTGACTTGCTGAAAATCACATTCAGGTCTTTTTTATTCCAAATCCAGCAATCTTCTCCATCTACTCTGCCATTTAAAATGTCTGCTGATATAACAGGCTCTGTGAATGGGCATTCTTTTTTAAAAATTCTCTTAAACAATTGGAAGGTTATTCATTACTTATAGTTTAGCAATGCTAATATAATAAAAATTACTACTTCCTAAAATAATTTACAGATTTAGAGTGCTATACCAATCAAACCATCAAAGAGGTGTTTTGTGGAGCTAGACAAGATAATAACAAAATTCATTTCCAGGAACAAAAGATCTAGAATCTCAAGGGCAATAAGAGAAAAAAGTTGGAATGAAAAGGGAATGGAACTTCCAGATCTCAAATTACATTATAAAGCTGTAATCATGACAGAGATTTGGTACTGGCTAAAAATTAGAAAAATATATAAGAAAGAATCGGAAACCATCAAAAATCAATAATCCAACATTTAATAAATTTAAGAAAATAAATTACTTGAAAGAAAGTATATTCCATTTTAAAGCAACCACTGGGAATACCGGAAAGAAGTATGCAGGAAATTAGATTTAAACCAGCACCTTATACCATATCCTACAAATAATCTCCAAATAGATATGTGGCATTAATATGAAGGATCATAGAATTTTTTTTTAAATTAGAAGAGAATGGGACCATACTTTTTTTTTTTGCTTTTTTTTTTTTGGAGGGGAGAAGGTAGGGCAATTGGGGTTAAGTGACTTGCCCAAGGTCACATGGCTAGTTTTAAGTGTCTGAGGCCAGATTTGAACTCAGGTCTTCCTGACTCCAGGGCCAGTGCTCTATTCACTGTGCCACTCAGCCGCCCTGAGACCATACTTTTAAAACTATATCTGGGGGAAAGTTATAATACCAAATACAAAATAGCATTTGTATAGTGCTTTAGAGTTTGCAAGCTCTTTGCAAATGTTATCTCATTTTATCCCCATTTCAACTCTGGGAGGTGGGCGCTATTATTATCCCTATTTTATAGATTAGAAAACTGAGGCAGAAAGGAATTAAGTGTCTTTCCCACACAACTTGTCATTGTCTGAGAAGGGTTTTTAAGTCAGGTCTTTCTTCCTGATTGCAAAAGATAAAATAAATGTCTTGATTACGTGAAATTGAAAAGGTTTTATACAAACAAGATCAATGCAAACAGGGAAAAGAAGGAAAGCCATTGATGGGAGAAAATAAGTATTTTCACCAAATATCTTTGATAAGGGTCTGATATATGAGATATCTAGGAAACTGATGAAAATATATAAGACCAAAAACCATTACCTAATCAATAAGTCATCAAAGATTAGAATAAACAGTTCTCAAAAGAATAATTTCACACTATTAACAAACCATATAAAAGATTATTCCAAGTCACCAGCAATAATAAGAGAAATGAACATCAAAATGACTCTAAGATTTCACCTCCCACTAAGAAAATTTACTTTTTCCCTGGCAAAACATTTTGGCAAAAATGGTGGGATGAAAATAATGATAGCCCCATATAAATTGGTTCATTGGAAAGCAATTTAGAATTAAACTAAGAAAGTGATTAAAACCTTTGATCACTGCTAGGCATGTACTCCAATTTCATTAAAGACAAAAAGAATAGTTCTACATATACCAGAATATTTCTAGAAGCAGTTATATAGAAGATAAATACTGGGAACAAAGTAGATGTCAGTCAATTAGGAAATAAATAAGCTAATTTTGGTACAAGGATATAAAGAAATATTAAGTGTCATGGGAACAATATCCCCATGCTGGTTTGGCTAGTTTTCTCTTCAAAGGTATTGAAATTGTCTCTAAGATTTAACTGATTCAAGGGACTGAAGCTCGTGTATTTGATGCACCTTCCTGTTGCTTGAGTACAAAAAGCCAAAAGGTGTTCTAGCTTTACTCTGATGCTTTGTGGAGGTGCAGGGAGAGAAGGAGGTTAACCATACGCACCACAGTGGCAAGAAAGCTGCACTAGACTGAAACAATAGATGTCCTCACTGAACATACTTGCCAAATAGTCTTCCCCTGCTGTAGCCAAATGAAGCACCTTATATTAACTTATATGAACTATGAGTGTTTCCTTTCTTTCAAATATGAAACATTAACTACCAGGTAATTGTCTTGAGTTGGGCCTTTCCTACAACGCTGTCCTGGATGAAATGATAAATATGAAGAATTCAGAAAAGCATCAAATGACTTGTATGAACTGGTGCAGTGTGAAGTAGGTAGAACCACAGTGCTAATGCAAATAACAAAAAAAAACTACAAAACTGAACACCATGTAATTAGAATAATCAAGAATCTTAGCCCTGGAGTAGAGTTGATAAAAATGTATCTCCTACCTTTCTTTGCAGAGGTAAGGGACAACAAGTAGAAAATACTTCATACACTATCATACTAAGTTAATATGTTCGTTGATTTTATTGAACTGCTTTTTTTCTTCTTAGAATTCTTTTCTGCAAGAATAGTTCATTGGGGAGGCTCACTTTGGAAAGAGTTGTGTAATTTGGCCAGACAAGACTCTGGGCAGCCATTGAGCCCCCCAGTTTTGAAAACCCAGATGTTGGTGCTTCCCTCTCTGGTAACTAACCAGTATGGCTAATACGGAAATATGTTTTGCATAATTCCACATATATAACTGAAGGAGAAGAAGGAAAAGAAGGAGGATGAGGAGGAGGAGGAGGAGGAGAAAAAGAAGAAGAAGAAGAAGAAGAAGAAGAAGAAGAAGAAGAAGAAGAAGAAGAAGAAGAAGAAGAAGAAGAAGAAGAAGAAGAAGAAGAAGAAAATTATTTAGTTTAGTTTTGGGAAGATCACTGACAGCTTAATGGGGGGTGGACTAGAGAGGGGAGAAAAACACCTACTATGTGCTAATAAGCAATGGAGATACATAGAAAGGCAAAACCAGTCTCTTCCCTCAAAGACCTCACCTTCTAATGGGGGAGACAACATGCAAAGAATTTGTTACCAACAAGATCTGTATGGGATACGTTGGATATGATCTCAGCGGGAAGGCATAAATATGAAGGGGGAGGAAAAAAGGTTCCTTGCAGAAGTTGGAACTTTCACTGAGACTTGAAAGAGAAGTCAGGAAATTCAGGAGAAAGAGATGAGGAGGGAGAGAAATTCAGACCATCAGAACAGTTAATGAAAATGCCTAGACTCTGGAAATGGAATGTTTTGTGGGAGGGACCATGATGGCCAATGTCATTGCATTGCAGATTAAGGACTGGCTTATAAAGGACTTTCAAAACCAAAAAAAAAAGAATAGTTCATTGGGTAGAAGAATGAATGGGGATATGTTCACAAATGAAAGCAATATATCAATAAAAACATATCAATTTTTTAAAAGAATGTGTAGTATTTCCTAGAACTGCTAAAAAAAAAATTTTTTAAATCATGCTGTCCACACATATTTGGATTCCTAATCAAGTAGCCCACAACTGAACAAATTTGGATAAATTTGCATAAAACAGAGTAGTCAGAAGTCTCCCTAAATCTCACTTAGGAAATATATATGTAAACCCAGTTAAAAGAGCCCCTCTAATAGAGACTTTGCATATTAATACTGTACCATTGAAAGAAAGGGAATAAAATTTGAGGGACTGCTAGCTTAACAAAAATCTATGAGTGAGTGACCAAGTTGACTGTCATGGAAGAAAGGATATACAGTCAACTGACAGCAGAGGGTTGTCTGTGAGAGATCAAGGAAATTAACTGACACAGAGAAAGCATTTAAGTGAGACTCTGTTAGAACTAAAAGAACTTCTTTCCTGAGAATTAACATTCTCATCTTTAAGAGATATTGAAGACACATTTTGAGACAACTGAATTTAGCTTTTAATCTATGGAGTAGGCATTCTGTAAAGAGGATATCCCTGGAAAAAGACTTTTAACTGCCATCCTGAGAGAATTATTGTTGGACTGTGGTGGCTATGGTTTGGATGAGTCAACAATTGTAGCCAATGGTTAAAGGCAGGGGTATGCTAGAGCCAGCTAAAGTCAATTGTTGAATTTTCAGTGTAAGCATTTATACCTCAGAAGTTGGCAAATTATACAAATTGGGACTTGATTTATTCCATGGTTGATTTCTAGACTTAAGAAAGTGATAGAAAATGCTAATAATGCAATGCATATTATACAAACTTATTTCTTCTTCAGAGAACTGGATTGTGCACATTTCCCAGAATGCCCTGGGAAAGATGACTCTGGGGGTGATCCTTCTGACCACTGAAATATTAATTTATGTCTTTGCCTTATATTTTACCATTAATAACTTATTGTTATACAGACAATAACATTAATGCTTATCTGAGCTTATGAGACCAGAGTCAAAGATTGGGAAAGAAGAGAAAACTTAAGGAAGAGAGATTTCTCTGGATTTAAACTCCAATTTAGGGGTGGAGGTTCAGAGCTAATTCATGAAATAGAGAGATTTTATATTTTAGTCATGTATAAAGAAATATCAGAACACATTCCTTAGTTGCCTTTCAACCCAATATGAGACAACTAATAAGTTTACCAATCAAGTAGAAGGCTGAAGGGGAGAAGCCTGACTTGTTTGTTTTCAAAAGCACCTGAAAAGTATTGCAAAATATTGTCTTAATTGGATAAACAATGCAAGGACAGGGGTGGGCATTGTATGGTTTGGGGTGGGGAAGGACAGTTACACCGACCTGTGAGAGAATTTTTTTAAAAAGCAGAATCTTTTTAAATTCATAACAATTGTGAAAAGCAAGGTGAAAAATGTCAAGCTGTTTCTGTATTCATTTTATTCTGAAGGACCTACATCTTAGGTAAATGTTCTGACCATTAAGATTAAACTGTAGCCATATCCTATATTTTAAGATCTAAATTTAACTAGTCAACATTTAAAACAACAGTTTTCTTTTCAGATCTTCTCCATCACCTCTTTCCCCCAAGACTTTTTGGTTTGGATGTCCTTTCTCCATTAATACATAGCTACTAGTTCTTAATTTTTCTTATTTTAACTGCTTAGGTCTATCTGAATGTAAGGGTAAAAATTCATTTGACAGAAATACTTGAGTATATTTAACAACCCAGTTGCCCCTCTAGAGCTTGTATGCTCAAGAATGATTAATATGTGTAATAAACTGATTACTACAGTTATTACACACACACATATGTGTGTATATACATATATATGTATATATATGTATATATATATATGTG